>OY974084.1:22463187-23663187 GCA_963854165.1 Sylvicola cinctus
TGGATTTTATTAACGAAAAAGAACATAAAATTCATAAACTGGACGAAAATAACACTTTTTTTCAATTTTAGCAAGTCCAATTTATGGATTTTATTAACGAAAAAGAACAGAAAATGTAGCAGAAACCAGCACAACACATTAGTTTTTGCTAAAATTGAAAAAAAGTGATATTTTCGTCCAGTTTATGGATTTTATTAACGAAAAAGAACATAAAATTTAGCGGAAACCAGCACAAAACCATATTTTATTATTTTTTGCTAAAATTGAAAAAAAGTGATATTTTCTTTTAAATTTATGGATTTTATTAACGAAAAAGAACATAAAATTTAGCAGAAACTAGCACAAAACTTTATTTTTTGCTAAAATTGCCAAAAAGTGATATTTTCATCCGGTTTATGGATTTTATTAACGAAAAAGAACATCAAATAGCATAAACCACCACAAAACTTTAATTTTTGGTAAAACTACAAAAAGTGATATTTTCTTCCAGTTTATGGATATTTTTAACGAAAAACAACATAAGTTAGCAGAAACCACTACAAAACTTTATTTTTTGATAAAACTACAAAAAGTGATATTTACGTCCAATTTATGGATTTTATTAACGAAAAAGAACAGAAAATGTAGCAGAAACCAGCACAACACATTAGTTTTTGCTAAAATTGAAAAAAAGTTATATTTTCTTCCAGTTTATGGATTTTATTAACGAAAAAGAACATACAATTTAGCAGAAACCAGCAAAAAACTTTATTTTATTATTTTTTGCTAAAATTGAAGAAAAGTGATATATTCTTCGAATTTATGGATTTTATTAACAAAAAAGAACATATGTTATCAGAAACCACTACAAAGCTTTATTTTTTGGTAAAACTACCAAAAAGTGATATTTTCGTCCAGTTTATGGATTTTATTAACAAAAAAAAACATTAAGTTAGCAGAAAAGAGCAAAAAACTATATTTTATTATTTTTTGCTAAAATTGAAAAAAAGTGATATTTTCGTCCAGTTTATGGATTTTATTAACGAAAAAGAACAAAGTTAGCAGAAACCACTACAAAGCTTTATTTTTTGGTAAAACTACCAAAAAGTGATATTTTCGTCCAGTTTAAGGATTTTATTAACGAAAAAGAACATAAAATTTAACAGAAACCAGCAAACTATATTTTATTATTTTTTGCTAAAATTGCCAAAAAGTGATAATGGTAAAACTACAAAAAGTGATATTTTCGTCCAGTTTATTGATTTTATTAACGAAAAAGAACATAAAATTTAACAGAAACCACCACAAAACTTTATTTTTTGGTAAAACTACAAAAAGTGATATTTTCGTCCAGTTTATTGATTTTATTAACGAAAAAGAACATAAAATTTAACAGAAACCACCACAAAACTTTATTTTTTGGTAAAACTACAAAAAGTGATAATTTCATCCAGTTTATGGATTTTATTAACGAAAAAGAACATAAAATTTAGCGGAAACCAGCAAAAAACTTTATTTTATTAATTTTTTGCTAAAATTGAAAAAAGTGATAATTTCATCCAGTTTATGGATTTTATTAACGAAAATGAACATAAAATTTAGCGGAAACCAGCACAACACATTAGTTTTTGCTAAAATTGAAAAAAAGTTATATTTTCTTCCAGTTTAACTAAAAACTATATTTTTTTGCTAAAATTGAAAAAAAGTTATATTTTCGTCCAGTTTATGGATTTTATTAACGAAAAAGAACATAAAATTTAGCGGAACCTGCACAAAACTTTATTTTTTGGTAAAACTACCAAAAAGTGATATTTTCGTCCAGTTTTTGGATTTTATTAACGAAAAAGAACATAAAATTTAGCAGAACCTGCACAAAACCTTATTTTTTGATAAAACCAAAAAGTGATATTTTCGTCCAGTTTATTGATTTATTAACGAAAAAGAACATAAAATAGCAGAAACCACCACAAAACTTTATTTTTTGGTAAAACTACAAAAAGTGATATTTTCGTCCAAGTAATGGATTTTATTAACGTATTTTTTGCTAAAATTGAAAAAAAGTGATATTTTCGTCCAGTTTATGGATTTTTTTAACGAAAAAGAACATAAGTTAGCAGAAACCACTACAAAACTTTATTTTTTGCTAAAAAGTGATATTTTTGTCCAGTTTATGGATTTTATTAACGAAAAAGAACATACAATTTAGCAGAAACCAGCAAAAAACTATATTTTATTATTTTTTGCTAAAATTGAAAAAAAGTGATATTTTCGTCCAGTTTATGGATTTTATTAACGAAAAAGAACAAAGTTAGCAGAAACCACTACAAAGCTTTATTTTTTATTAAAACTACCAAAAAGTGATATTTTCGTCCAGTTTATGGATTTTATTAACGAAAAAGAACATTAAATTAGCAGAAACCACCACAAAACTTTATTTTTTGGTAAAACTACAAAAAGTGATATTTTCGTCCAGTTTATGGATTTTATTAACGAAAAAGAACATAAAATTTAGCGGAAACCAGCACAAAACCATATTTTATTATTTTTTGCTAAAATTGAAAAAAGTAATATTTTCGTCCAGTTTATTGATTTTATTAACGAAAAAGAACATAAAATTTAACAGAAACCAGCACAAAATTTTAATTTATTATTTTTTGGTAAAACTACCAAAAAGTGATATTTTCGTCCAGTTTATGGTATTTATTAACAAAAAAGAACATATGTTATCAGAAACCACTACAAAGCTTTATTTTTTGGTAAAACTACCAAAAAGTGATATTTTCGTCCAGTTTATGGATTTTATTAACAAAAAAGAACATAAAATTTAGCAGAAACCAGCAAAAAACTTTTTTTTTTTTTTTGCTGAAGTTGAAAAAAAGTGATATTTTCGTCCAGTTTATGGATTTTATTAACAAAAAAGAACATAAAATTTAACAGAAACCAGCACAAAACTTTAATTTATTATTTTTTGGTAAAACTACCAAAAAGTGATATTTTCGTCCAGTTTATGGATTTTATTAACCAAAATAGAACATAAAATTTAGCAGAAACCGCACAAAACTTTATTTTTTGTAAAACTACAAAAAGTGAAGTCCAGTTTATGGATTTTATTAACAAAAAAGAATATATGTTAGCAGAAACCACTACAAAGCTTTATTTTTTGGTAAAACTACCAAAAAGTGATATTTTCGTCCAGTTTATGGATTTTATTAACAAAAAAGAACATTAAGTTAGCAGAAAAGAGCAAAAAACTATATTTTATTATTTTTTGCTAAAATTGAAAAAAAGTGATATTTTCGTCCAGTTTATGGATTTTGTTAACGAAAAAGAACAAAGTTAGAACAATTAGTTAGAACAAACCACTACAAAGCTTTATTTTTTGGTAAAACTACCAAAAAGTGATATTTTCGTCCAGTTTATGGATTTTATTAACGAAAAAGAACATAAAATTTAGCAGAAATCGCACAAAACTTTATTTTTTGGTAAAACTACAAAAAGTGATATTTTCGTCCAGTTTATGTATTTTATTAACCAAAATAGAACATAAAATTTAGCAGAAACCGCACAAAACTTTATTTTTTGGTAAAACTACAAAAAGTGATATTTTCGTCCAGTTTATGGATTTTATTAACAAAAAAGAATATATGTTAGCAGAAACCACTACAAAGCTTTATTTTTTGGTAAAACTACCAAAAAGTGATATTTTCGTCCAGTTTATGGATTTTATTAAGGAAAAAGAACATAAAATTTAGCAAAAACCACCACAAAACTTTATTTTTTGGTAAAACTACAAAAAGTGATATTTTCGTCCAGTTTATGGATTTTATTACAAAAAAGAATATTAAGTTGGCAGAAAAGAGTAAAAACTATATTTTATTATTTTTACAAAGCTTTATTTTTTGGTAAAATTACAAAAGGTGATATTTTCGTCCAGCTTATGGATTTTATTAACAAAAAAGAACATTAAGTTAGCATAAAAGAGCAAAAAACTATATTTTATTATTTTTTGCTAAAATTGAAAAAAAGTGATATTTTCGTCTAGTTTATGGATTTTATTAACCAAAAAAGAACATAAAATTTAGCAGAAACCGCACAAAACGTGATATTTTCGTCCAGTTTATGGTATTTATTAACAAAAAAGAACATATGTTATCAGAAACCACTACAAAACTTTATTTTTTGGTAAAACTACAAAAAGTGATATTTTCGTCCAGTTTATGGATTTTATTAACGAAAAAGTACACAAAATTTAGCGGAAACCGGCAAAAAACTTTATTTTATTATTTTTTGCTAAAATTGAAAAAAAGTGAAAAAATATTCTTCGAATTGATGGATTTTATTAACGAAAAAGAACATAAGTTAGCAGAAAACAGCACAAAACTATATTTTTTTGGTAAAATTACCAAAAAGTGATATTTTCGTCCAAGTAATGGATTTTATTAACGAAAAAGAACATAAAATAGCACAAACCACCAAAAAACTTTATTTTTGGCTAAAATTGAAAAAAAGTGATATTTTCTTTAAATTTATGGATTTTATTAACGAAAAAGAACATAAAATTTAGCATAAACCACCACAAAACTTTAATTTTTGGTAAAACTACAAAAAGTGATATTTTCGTCCAGTTTATGGATTTTATTAACGAAAAAGTACACAAAATTTAGCGGAAACCGGCAAAAAACTTTATTTTATTATTTTTTGCTAAAATTGAAAAAAAGTGAAAAAATATTCTTCGAATTGATGGATTTTATTAACGAAAAAGAACATAAGTTAGCAGAAAACAGCACAAAACTATATTTTTTTGCTAAAATTGAAAAAAAGTTATATTTTCTTCCAGTTTATGGATTTTATTAACGAAAAAGAACATACAATTTAGCAGAAACCAGCAAAAAACTTTATTTTATTATTTTTTTCTAAAATTGAAGAAAAGTGATATATTCTTCGAATTTATGGATTTTATTAACCAAAAAGAACATAAAATTTAGCGGAAACCAGCAAAAAACTTTATTTTATTAATTTTTTGCTAAAATTGAAAAAAAGTGATATTTTCTTCCAGTTTATGGATATTTTTAACGAAAGAGGACAAGAAATTTAGCAGAAACCACCACAAAACATAAATTTTTGGTAAAACTACAAAAAGTGATATTTACGTCCAATTTATGGATTTTATTAACGAAAAAGAACATAAAATGTAGCAGAAACCGGCAAAAAACTTTATTTTATTATTTTTGCTAAAATTGAAAAAAAGTTATATTTTCGTCCCAGTTTATGGATTTTATTAACGAAAAAGAACATAAAATTTAGCGGAACCTGCACAAAACTTTATTTTTTGGTAAAACTACCAAAAAGTGATATTTTCGTCCAGTTTTTGGATTTTATTAACGAAAAAGAACATAAAATAGCACAAACCACCAAAAAACTTTATTTTTGGCTAAAATTGAAAAAAAGTGATATTTTCTTTAAATTTATGGATTTTATTAACGAAAAAGAACATAAAATTTAGCATAAACCACCACAAACTTTAATTTTTGGTAAAACTACAAAAAGTGATATTTTCGTCCAGTTTATGGATTTTATTAACGAAAAAGTACACAAAATTTAGCGGAAACCGGCAAAAAACTTTATTTTATTATTTTTTGCTAAAATTGAAAAAAAGTGAAAAAATATTCTTCGAATTGATGGATTTTATTAACGAAAAAGAACATAAGTTAGCAGAAAACAGCACAAAACTATATTTTTTTGGTAAAATTACCAAAAAGTGATATTTTCGTCCAAGTAATGGATTTTATTAACGTATTTTTTGCTAAAATTGAAAAAAAGTGATATTTTCGTCCAGTTTATGGATTTTTTTAACGAAAAAGAACATAAGTTAGCAGAAACCACTACAAAACTTTATTTTTTGCTAAAAAGTGATATTTTTGTCCAGTTTATGGATTTTATTAACGAAAAATTATTATTTTTAGCTAAAATTGAAAAAAAGTTATATCGTCCAGTTTATGGATTTTATTAACGAAAAAGAACAAAGTTAGCAGAAACCACTACAAAGCTTTATTTTTGGAAAAACTACCAAAAAGTGATATTTTCGTCCAGTTTATGGATTTTATTAACGAAAAAGAACATTAAATTAGCAGAAACCACCACAAAACTTTATTTTCTGGTAAAACTACAAAAAGTGATATTTTCGTCCAGTTTATGGATTTTATTAACGAAAAAGAACATAAAATTTAGCGGAAACCAGCACAAAACCATATTTTATTATTTTTTGCTAAAATTGAAAAAAAGTAAAACTACCAAAAAGTGATATTTTCGTCCAGTTTATGGATTTTATTAACAAAAAAGAATATATGTTAGCAGAAACCACTACAAAACTTTATTTTTTGGTAAAACTAACAAAAAGTGATATTTTCGTCCAGTTTATGGATTTTATTAACGAAAAAGAACATAAAATTTAGCAAAAACCACCACAAAACTTTATTTTTTGGTAAAACTACAAAAAGTGATATTTTCGTCCAGTTTGATTTTATTACAAAAAAGAATATTAAGTTAGCAGAAAAACGTAAAAAACTATATTTTATTATTTTTTGCTAAAATTGAAAAAAAAGTGATATTTTCGTCCAGTTTATGGATTTTATTAACAAAAAAGAATATATGTTAGCAGAAACCACTATAAAGCTTGATTTTTTGGTAAAACTACCAAAAAGTGATATTTTCGTCCAGTTTATGGTATTTATTAACAAAAAAGAACATATGTTATCAGAAACCACTACAAAGCTTTATTTTTTGGTAAAATTACCAAAAAGTGATATTTTCGTCCAGTTTATGGATTTTATTAACAAAAAAGAACATAAAATTTAGCAGAAACCAGCAAAAAACTTTTTTTTTTTTTTTGCTGAAGTTGAAAAAAAGTGATATTTTCGTCCAGTTTATGGATTTTATTAACAAAAAAGAACATAAAATTTAACAGAAACCAGCACAAAACTTTAATTATTATTTTTTGGTAAAACTACCAAAAAGTGATATTTTCGTCCAGTTTATGGATTTTATTAACGAAAAAGAACATAAAATTTAGCAGAAATCGCACAAAACTTTATTTTTTGGTAAAACTACAAAAAGTGATATTTTCGTCCAGTTTATGTATTTTATTAACCAAAATAGAACATAAAATTTAGCAGAAACTAGCACAAAACTTTATTTTTTGCTAAAATTGCCAAAAAGTGATATTTTCATCCGGTTTATGGATTTTATTAACGAAAAAGAACACAAAATTTAGCGGAAACCGGCAAAAAACTTTATTTTATTATTTTTTGCTAAAATTGAAAAAAAGTGAAAAAATATTCTTCGAATTGATGGATTTTATTAACGAAAAAGAACATAAGTTAGCAGAAAACAGCACAAAACAATATTTTTTTGCTAAAATTGAAAAAAAGTGATATTTTCTTCCAGTGTATGGATATTTTTAACGAAAGAGGACAAGAAATTTAGCAGAAACCACCACAAAACATAAATTTTTGGTAAAACTACAAAAAGTGATATTTACGTCCAATTTATGGATTTTATTAACGAAAAAGAACATAAAATGTAGCAGAAACCGGCAAAAAACTTTATTTTATTATTTTTTGCTAAAATTGAAAAAAGTGATAATTTCATCCAGTTTATGGATTTTATTAACGAAAAAGAACATAAAATAGCACAAACCACCAAAAAACTTTATTTTTGGCTAAAATTGAAAAAAAGTGATATTTTCTTTAAATTTATGGATTTTATTAACGAAAAAGAACATAAAATTTAGCAGAAACTAGCACAAAACTTTATTTTTTGCTAAAATTGCCAAAAAGTGATATTTTCATCCGGTTTATGGATTTTATTAACGAAAAAGAACACAAAATTTAGCGGAAACCGGCAAAAACTTTATTTTATTATTTTTTGCTAAAATTGAAAAAAAGTGAAAAAATATTCTTCGAATTGATGGATTTTATTAACGAAAAAGAACATAAGTTAGCAGAAAACAGCACAAAACTATATTTTTTTGGTAAAATTACCAAAAGTTATATTTTCGTCCAGTTTTTGGATTTTATTAACGAAAAGAACATAAAATAGCACAAACCACCAAAAACTTTATTTTGGCTAAAATTGAAAAAAAGTGATATTTTCTTTAAATTTATGGATTTTATAACGAAAAAGAACATAAAATTTAGCAGAACCTGCACAAAACCTTATTTTTTGATAAAACCAAAAGTGATATTTTCGTCCAGTTTATTGATTTTATTAACGAAAAAGAACATAAAATAGCAGAAACCACCACAAAACTTTATTTTTTGGTAAAACTACAAAAAGTGATATTTTCGTCCAAGTAATGGATTTTATTAACGTATTTTTTGCTAAAATTGAAAAAAAGTGATATTTTCGTCCAGTTTATGGATTTTTTTAACGAAAAAGAACATAAGTTAGCAGAAACCACTACAAAACTTTATTTTTTGCTAAAAAGTGATATTTTTGTCCAGTTTATGGATTTTATTAACGAAAAATTATTATTTTTAGCTAAAATTAAAAAAAAATTATATCGTCCAGTTTATGGATTTTATTAACGAAAAAGAACATACAATTTAGCAGAAACCAGCAAAAAACTTTATTTTATTATTTTTTGCTAAAATTGAAGAAAAGTGATATATTCTTCGAATTTATGGATTTTATTAACAAAAAAGAACATATGTTATCAGAAACCACTACAAAGCTTTATTTTTTGGTAAAACTACCAAAAAGTGATATTTTCGTCCAGTTTATGGATTTTATTAACAAAAAAAAACATTAAGTTAGCAGAAAAGAGCAAAAAACTATATTTTATTATTTTTTGCTAAAATTGAAAAAAAGTGATATTTTCGTCCAGTTTATGGATTTTATTAACGAAAAAGAACAAAGTTAGCAGAAACCACTACACAGCTTTATTTTTTGGTAAAACTACCAAAAAGTGATATTTTCGTCCAGTTTATGGATTTTATTAACGAAAAAGAACATTAAATTAGCAGAAACCACCACAAAACTTTATTTTTTGGTAAAACTACAAAAAGTGATATTTTCGTCCAGTTTATGGATTTTATTACAAAAAAGAATATTAAGTTAGCAGAAAAACGTAAAAAACTATATTTTATTATTTTTTGCTAAAATTGAAAAAAAGTGATATTTTCGTCTAGTTTATGGATTTTATTAACCAAAAAAGAACATAAAATTTAGCAGAAACCGCACAAAACTTTATTTTTGGTAAAACTACAAAAAGTGATATTTTCGTCCAGTTTATGGATTTTATTAACGAAAAAGAACATAAAATTTAGCGGAAACCAGCACAAAACCATATTTTATTATTTTTTGCTAAAATTGAAAAAAAGTGATATTTTCTTCCAGTTTATGGATATTTTTAACGAAAAACAACATAAGTTAGCAGAAACCACTACAAAACTTTATTTTTTGGTAAAACTACAAAAAGTGATATTTTCGTCCAGTTTATGGATTTTATTAACAAAAAAGAACATTAAGTTAGCAGACACCAGCAAAAAACTTTTTTTTTTTTTTTGCTGAAGTTGAAAAAAAGTGATATTTTCGTCCAGTTTATGGATTTTATTAACAAAAAAGAACATAAAATTTAACAGAAACCAGCAAAAAACTTTTTTTTTTTTTTTGCTGAAGTTGAAAAAAAGTGATATTTTCGTCCAGTTTATGGATTTTATTAACAAAAAAGAACATAAAATTTAACAGAAACCAGCACAAAACTTTAATTTATTATTTTTTGGTAAAACTACCAAAAAGTGATATTTTCGTCCAGTTTATGAATTTTATTAACAAAAAAGAATATATGTTAGCAGAAACCACTACAAAGCTTTATTTTTTGGTAAAACTACCAAAAAGTGATATTTTCGTCCAGTTTATGGATTTTATTAACAAAATAGAACATAAAATTTAGCAGAAACCGCACAAAACTTTATTTTTTGTAAAACTACAAAAAGTGATATTTTCGTCCAGTTTATGGATTTTATTAACAAAAAAGAATATATGTTAGCAGAAACCACTACAAAGCTTTATTTTTTGGTAAAACTACCAAAAAGTGATATTTTCGTCCAGTTTATGTAACATAAAATAGCACAAACCACCAAAAAACTTTATTTTTGGCTAAAATTGAAAAAAAGTGATATTTTCTTTAAATTTATGGATTTTATTAACGAAAAAGAACATAAAATTTAGCAGAAACTAGCACAAAACTTTATTTTTTGCTAAAATTGCCAAAAAGTGATATTTTCATCCGGTTTATGGATTTTATTAACGAAAAAGAACACAAAATTTAGCGGAAACCGGCAAAAAACTTTATTTTATTATTTTTTGCTAAAATTGAAAAAAAGTGAAAAAATATTCTTCGAATTGATGGATTTTATTAACGAAAAAGAACATAAGTTAGCAGAAAACAGCACAAAACTATATTTTTTTGGTAAAATTACCAAAAAGTTATATTTTCATCCAGTTTATGGATTTTATTAACGAAAAGAACATAAAATTTAGCAGAACCTGCACAAAACTTTATTTTTTGGTAAAACTACAAAAAGTGATATTTTCGTCCAATTTATGGATTTTATAACGAAAAAGAACATAAAATTTAGCAGAACCTGCACAAAACCTTATTTTTTGATAAAACCAAAAAGTGATATTTTCGTCCAGTTTATTGATTTTATTAACGAAAAAGAACATAAAATAGCAGAAACCACCACAAAACTTTATTTTTTGGTAAAACTACAAAAAGTGATATTTTCGTCCAAGTAATGGATTTTATTAACGTATTTTTTGCTAAAATTGAAAAAAAGTGATATTTTCGTCCAGTTTATGGATTTTTTTAACGAAAAAGAACATAAGTTAGCAGAAACCACTACAAAACTTTATTTTTTGCTAAAAAGTGATATTTTTGTCCAGTTTATGGATTTTATTAACGAAAAATTATTATTTTTAGCTAAAATTGAAAAAAAGTTATATCGTCCAGTTTATGGATTTTATTAACGAAAAAGAACATAAAAAGAAATAATAGCAGAAACCAGCAAAAAACTTTATTTTATTATTTTTTGCTAAAATTGAAGAAAAGTGATATATTCTTCGAATTTATGGATTTTATTAACAAAAATGAACATATGTTATCAGAAACCACTACAAAGCTTTATTTTTTGGTAAAACTACCAAAAAGTGATATTTTCGTCCAGTTTATTGATTTTATTAACGAAAAAGAACAAAGTTAGCAGAAACCACCACAAAACTTTATTTTTTGGTAAAACTACCAAAAAGTGATATTTTCGTCCAGTTTATGGATTTTATTAACGAAAAAGAACATAAAATTTAGCGGAAACCAGCACAAAACCATATTTTATTATTTTTTGCTAAAATTGAAAAAAAGTAATATTTTCGTCCAGTTTATGGATTTTATTAACGAAAAAGAACATAAAATTTAGCGGAAACCAGCACAAAACCATATTTTATTATTTTTTGCTAAAATTGAAAAAAAATAATATTTTCGTCCAGTTTATGATTTTATTAACGAAAAAGAACAAAGTTAGCAGAAACCACCACAAAACTTTATTTTTTGGTAAAACTACAAAAAGTGATATTTTCGTCCAGTTTATGGATTTTATTAACGAAAAAGAACATAAAATTTAGCGGAAACCAGCACAAAACCATATTTTATTATTTTTTGCTAAAATTGAAAAAAAAGTAATATTTTCGTCCAGTTTATTGATTTTATTAACGAAAAAGAACATAAAATTTAGCGGAACCTGCACAATACTTTATTTTTGGTAAAACTACCAAAAAGTGATATTTACGTCCAATTTATGGATTTTATTAACGAAAAAGAACATAAAATTCAGCGGAAACCAGCAAAAAACATTATTTTTTGCAAAAATTGGAAAAAAGTGGTATTTTCATCCAGTTTATGGATTTTGTTAACGAAAAAGAACATCAAATAGCAGAAAAAACCACAAAACTTTAATTTTTGGTAAAACTACAAAAAGTGATAATTTCATCCAGTTTATGGATTTTATTAACGAAACAGAACATAAAATTTAGCGGAAACAGGCACAACACATTAGTTTTTGCTAAAATTAAAAAAAAAGTGATATTTTCTTCCAATTTATGGATTTTATTAACGAAAAAGAACATACAATTTAGCAGAAACCAGCAAAAAACTTTATTTTATTATTTTTTAATTGAAAAAAAAGTTATATTTTCTAAAGTTTATGGATTTTATTAACGAAAAAGAACATAAATTTAGCAGAAACCAGCACAAAACTTAAATTTTTGGTAAAACTACAAAAAGTGATATTTACGTCCAATTTATGGATTTTATTAACGAAAAAGAACATAAAATGTAGCAGAAACCGGCAAAAAACTTTATTTTATTATTTTTTGCTAAAATTGAAAAAAAGTTATATTTTGGTCCAGTTTATGGATTTTATTAACGAAAAAGAACATAAAATTTAGCGGAAACCAGCAAAAAACTTTATTTTATTAATTTTTTGCTAAAATTGAAAAAAGTGATATATTCATCGAATTTATGGATTTTATTAACGAAAAAGAACATAAGTTAGCAGAAAACAGCACATTTTTTTGGTAAAATTGCCAAAAAGTGATAATTTCATCCAGTTTATGGATTTTATTAACGAAAAAGAACATAAAATTTAGCGGAAACCAGCACAACCACATTAGTTTTTGCTAAAATTGAAAAAAAGTTATATTTTCTTCCAGTTTATGGATTTTATTAACGAAAAAGAACATACAATTTAGCAGAAACCAGCAAAAAACTTTATTTTATTATTTTTTGCTAAAATTGAAGAAAAGTGAAACTACCAAAAAGTGATATTTTCGACCAGTTTATGGATTTTATTAACGAAAAAGAACATAAAATAGCAGAAACCACCACAAAACTTTTTTTTTTGGTAAAACTACAAAAAGTGATATTTTCGTCCATGTAATGGATTTTATTAACGTATTTTTTGCTAAAATTGAAAAAAAGTAATATTTTCGTCCAGTTTATGGATTTTTTTAACGAAAAAGAACATAAGTTAGCAGAAACTACAAATTTTTTGCTTTATTTTTTGCTAAAAAGTGATATTTTTGTCCAGTTTATGGATTTTATTAACGAAAAAGAACATAAAATTTAGCGGAAACCAGCAAAAAACTTTATTTTATTAATTTTTTGCTAAAATTGAAAAAAGTGATATATTCATCGAATTTATGGATTTTATTAACGAAAAAGAACATAAGTTAGCAGAAAACAGCACATTTTTTTGGTAAAATTGCCAAAAAGTGATAATTTCATCCAGTTTATGGATTTTATTAACGAAAAAGAACATAAAATTTAGCGGAAACCAGCACAACCACATTAGTTTTTGCTAAAATTGAAAAAAAGTTATATTTTCTTCCAGTTTATGGATTTTATTAACGAAAAAGAACATACAATTTAGCAGAAACCAGCAAAAAACTTTATTTTATTATTTTTTGCTAAAATTGAAGAAAAGTGAAACTACCAAAAAGTGATATTTTCGACCAGTTTATGGATTTTATTAACGAAAAAGAACATAAAATAGCAGAAACCACCACAAAACTTTATTTTTTGGTAAAACTACAAAAAGTGATATTTTCGTCCATGTAATGGATTTTATAAAAAAGTGATATTTTCGTCCAGTTTATGGATTTTTTTAACGAAAAAGAACATAAGTTAGCAGAAACCACTACAAATTTTTTGCTTTATTTTTTGCTAAAAAGTGATATTTTTGTCCAGTTTATGGATTTTATTAACGAAAAATTATTATTTTTAGCTAAAATTGAAAAAAAGTTATATCGTCCAGTTTATGGATTTTATTAACGAAAAAGAACATTAAATTAGCAGAAACCACCACAAAACTTTATTTTTTGGTAAAACTACAAAAAGTGATATTTTCGTCCAGTTTATGGATTTTATTAACGAAAAAGAACATAAAATTTTGCGGAAACCAGCACAAAACCATATTTTATTATTTTTTGCTAAAATTGAAAAAAAGTGATATTTTCTTCCAGTTTATGGATATTTTTAACGAAAAACAACATAAGTTAGCAGAAACCACCACAAAACTTTATTTTTTGGTAAAACTACAAAAAGTGATATTTACGTCCAATTTATGGATTTTATTAACGAAAAAGAACAGAAAATGTAGCAGAAACCAGCACAACACATTAGTTTTTGCTAAAATTGAAAAAAAGTTATATTTTCTTCCAGTTTATGGATTTTATTAACGAAAAAGAACATACAATTTAGCAGAAACCAGGAAAAAACTTTATTTTATTATTTTTTGCTAAAATTGAAGAAAAGTGATATATTCTTCGAATTTATGGATTTTATTAACAAAAAAGAACATATGTTATCAGAAACCACTACAAAGCTTTATTTTTTGGTAAAACTACCAAAAAGTGATATTTTCGTCCAGTTTATGGATTTTATTAACAAAAAAAAACATTAAGTTAGCAGAAAAGAGCAAAAAACTATATTTTATTATTTTTTGCTAAAATTGAAAAAAAGTGATATTTTCGTCCAGTTTATGGATTTTATTAACGAAAAAGAACAAAGTCAGCAGAAACCACTACAAAGCTTTATTTTTTGGTAAAACTACCAAAAAGTGATATTTTCGTCCAGTTTATGGATTTTATTAACGAAAAATAACATTAAATTAGCAGAAACCACCACAAAACTTTATTTTTTGGTAAAACTACAAAAAGTGATATTTTCGTCCAGTTTATGGATTTTATTAACGAAAAAGAACATAAAATTTAGCGGAAACCAGCACAAAACCATATTTTATTATTTTTTGCTAAAATTGAAAAAAAGTGATATTTTCTTCCAGTTTATGGATATTTTTAACGAAAAACAACATAAGTTAGCAGAAACCACTACAAAACTTTATTTTTTGATAAAACTACAAAAAATGATATTTACGTCCAATTTATGGATTTTATTAACGAAAAAGAACAGAAAATGTAGCAGAAACCAGCACAACACATTAGTTTTTGCTAAAATTGAAAAAAAGTTATATTTTCTTCCAGTTTATGGATTTTATTAACGAAAAAGAACATACAATTTAGCAGAAACCAGCAAAAAACTTTATTTTATTATTTTTTGCTAAAATTGAAGAAAAGTGATATATTCTTCGAATTTATGGATTTTATTAACAAAAAAGAACATATGTTATCAGAAACCACTACAAAGCTTTATTTTTTGGTAAAACTACCAAAAAGTGATATTTTCGTCCAGTTTATGGATTTTATTAACAAAAAAAAACATTAAGTTAGCAGAAAAGAGCAAAAAACTATATTTTATTATTTTTTGCTAAAATTGCCAAAAAGTGATAATGGTAAAACTACAAAAAGTGATATTTTCGTCCAGTTTATTGATTTTATTAACGAAAAAGAACATAAAATTTAATAGAAACCACCACAAAACTTTATTTTTTGGTAAAACTACAAAAAGTGATATTTTCGTCCAGTTTATGGATTTTATTAACGAAAAAGAACATTAAATTAGCAGAAACCACCACAAAACTTTATTTTTTGGTAAAACTACAAAAAGTGATATTTTCGTCCAGTTTATGGATTTTATTAACGAAAAAGAACATAAAATTTAGCGGAAACCAGCACAAAACCATATTTTATTATTTTTTGCTAAAATTGAAAAAAAGTGATATTTTCTTCCAGTTTATGGATATTTTTAACGAAAAACAACATAAGTTAGCAGAAACCACTACAAAACTTTATTTTTTGGTAAAACTACAAAAAGTGATATTTACGTCCAATTTATGGATTTTATTAACGAAAAAGAACAGAAAATGTAGCAGAAACCAGCACAACACATTAGTTTTTGCTAAAATTGAAAAAAGTTATATTTTCTTCCAGTTTATGGATTTTATTAACAAAAAAGAACATATGTTATCAGAAACCACTACAAAGCTTTATTTTTTGGTAAAACTACCAAAAAGTGATATTTTCGTCCAGTTTATGGATTTTATTAAGGAAAAAGAACATAAAATTTAACAGAAACCAGCAAACTATATTTTATTATTTTTTGCTAAAATTGAAGAAAAGTGATATATTCTTCGAATTTATGGATTTTATTAACCAAAAAGAACATAAAATTTAGCGGAAACCAGAAAAAAACTTTATTTTATTAACTTTTTGCTAAAATTGAAAAAAAGTGAAATTTTCTTCCAGTTTATGGATATTTTTAACGAAAGAGGACAAGAAATTTAGCGGAACCTGCACAAAACTTTATTTTTTGGTAAAACTACCAAAAAGTGATATTTACGTCCAATTTATGGATTTTATTAACGAAAAAGAACATAAAATTTAGCGGAAGCCAGCAAAAAACATTATTTTTTGCAAAAATTGGAAAAAAGTGGTATTTTCATCCAGTTTATGGATTTTGTTAACGAAAAAGAACATCAAATAGCAGAAAAAACCACAAAACTTTAATTTTTGGTAAAACTACAAAAAGTGATAATTTCATCCATTTTATGGATTTTATTAACTAAACAGAACTAAAATTTAGCGGAAACCAGCACAACACATTAGTTTTTGCTAAAATTAAAAAAAAGTGATATTTTCTTCCAATTAATGGATTTTATTAACATATGTTATCAGAAACCACTACAAAGCTTTATTTTTTGGTAAAACTACCAAAAAGTGATATTTTCGTCCAGTTTATGGATTTTATTAACAAAAAAAAACATTAAGTTAGCAGAAAAGAGCAAAAAACTATATTTTATTATTTTTTGCTTTGAAAAAAAGTGATATTTTCGTCCAGTTTATGGATTTTATTAACGAAAAAGAACAAAGTCAGCAGAAACCACTACAAAGCTTTATTTTTTGGTAAAACTACCAAAAAGTGATATTTTCGTCTAGTTTATGGATTTTATTAACGAAAAAGAACATTAAATTAGTAGAAACCACCACAAAACTTTATTTTTTGATAAAACTACAAAAAGTGATATTTACGTCCAATTTATGGATTTTATTAACGAAAAAGAACAGAAAATGTAGCAGAAACCAGCAAAAAACTTTACTTTTTGGAAAAACTACAAAAAGTGATATTTTTGTCCAGTTTATGGATTTTATTAACGAAAAAGAACATAAAAATTTAGCAGAAACCAGCAAAAAACTTTACTTTTTGGTAAAACTACCAAAAAATGATATTTTCGTCCAATTCATGGATTTTATTAACATATGTTATCAGAAACCACTACAAAGCTTTATTTTTTGGTAAAACTACCAAAAAGTGATATTTTCGTCTAGTTTATGGATTTTATTAACGAAAAAGAACATTAAATTAGTAGAAACCACTACAAAGCTTTATTTTTTGGTAAAACTACCAAAAAGTGATATTTTCGTCCAGTTTATGGATTTTATTAACAAAAAAAAACATTAAGTTAGCAGAAAAGAGCAAAAAACTATATTTTATTATTTTTTGCTAAAATTGAAAAAAAGTGATATTTTCGTCTAGTTTATGGATTTTATTAACGAAAAAGAACATAAAATTTAGCGGAAACCAGCACAAAACCATATTTTATTATTTTTTGCTAAAATTGAAAAAAAGTGATATTTTCTTCCAGTTTATGGATATTTTTAACGAAAAACAACATAAGTTAGCAGAATCCACTACAAAACTTTATTTTTTGATAAAACTACAAAAAGTGATATTTACGTCCAATTTATGGATTTTATTAACGAAAAAGAACAGAAAATGTAGCAGAAACCAGCACAACACATTAGTTTTTGCTAAAATTGAAAAAAAGTTATATTTTCTTCCAGTTTATGGATTTTATTAACGAAAAAGAACATACAATTTAGCAGAAACCAGCAAAAAACTTTATTTTATTATTTTTTGCTAAAATTGAAGAAAAGTGATATATTCTTCGAATTTATGGATTTTATTAACAAAAAAGAACATATGTTATCAGAAACCACTACAAAGCTTTATTTTTTGGTAAAACTACCAAAAAGTGATATTTTCGTCCAGTTTATGGATTTTATTAACAAAAAAGAACATTAAATTAGCAGAAACCACCACAAAACTTTATTTTTTGGTAAAACTACAAAAAGTGATATTTTCGTCCAGTTTATGGATTTTATTAACGAAAAAGAACATAAAATTTAGCGGAAACCAGCACAAAACCATATTTTATTATTTTTTGCTAAAATTGAAAAAAAGTGATATTTTCGTCCAGTTTAAGGATTTTATTAACGAAAAAGAACAAAGTTAGCAAAAACCACTACAAAGCTTTATTTTTTGGTAAAACTACCAAAAAGTGATATTTTCGTCCAGTTTATGGATTTTATTAACAAAAAAGAACATAAAATTTAACAGAAACCAGCAAACTATATTTTATTATTTTTTGCTAAAATTGCCAAAAAGTGATAATGGTAAAACTACAAAAAGTGATATTTTCGTCCAGTTTATTGATTTTATTAACGAAAAAGAACATAAAATTTAACAGAAACCACCACAAAACTTTATTTTTTGGTAAAACTACAAAAAGTGATATTTTCGTCCAGTTTATGGATTTTATTAACGAAAAAGAACATAAAATTTAGCGGAAACCAGCACAAAACCATATTTTATTATTTTTAGCTAAAATTGAAAAAAAGTAATATTTTCGTCCAGTTTATTGATTTTATTAACGAAAAAGAACATAAAATTTAACAGAAACCAGCACAAAACTTTAATTTATTATTTTTTGGTAAAACTACCAAAAAGTGATATTTTCGTCCAGTTTATGGATTTTATTAACAAAAAAGAATATATGTTAGCAGAAACCACTACAAAGCTTTATTTTTTGGTAAAACTACCAAAAAGTGATATTTTCGTCCAGTTTATGGATTTTATTAACGAAAAAGAACATAAAATTTAGCAAAAACCACCACAAAACTTTATTTTTTGGTAAAACTACAAAAAGTGATATTTTCGTCCAGTTTATGGATTTTATTACAAAAAAGAATATTAAGTTAGCAGAAAAACGTAAAAAACTATATTTTATTATTTTTACAAAGCTTTATTTTTTGGTAAAACTACCAAAAAGTGATATTTTCGTCCAGTTTATGGATTTTATTAACAAAAAAGAACATTAAGTTAGGCAGAAAAGAGCAAAAAACTATATTTTATTATTTTTTGCTAAAATTGAAAAAAAGTGATATTTTCGTCTAGTTTATGGATTTTATTAAAAAAAAAAGAACATAAAATTTAGCAGAAACCGCACAAAACTTTATTTTTTGGTAAAACTACAAAAAGTGATATTTTCGTCCAGTTTATGGATTTTATTACAAAAAAGAATATTAAGTTAGCAGAAAAACGTAAAAAACTATATTTTATTATTTTTACAAAGCTTTATTTTTTGGTAAAACTACCAAAAAGTGATATTTTCGTCCAGTTTATGGATTTTATTAACAAAAAAGAACATTAAGTTAGGCAGAATTTATTAACAAAAAAGAACATATGTTATCGAAACCACTACAAAGCTTTATTTTTTGGTAAAACTACCAAAAAGTGATATTTTCGTCCAGTTTATGGATTTTATTAACAAAAAAGAACATAAAATTTAGCAGAAACCAGCAAAAAACTTTTTCTTTTTTTTTTTGCTGAAGTTGAAAAAAAGTGATATTTTCGTCCAGTTTATGGATTTTATTAACAAAAAAGAACATACAATTTAGCAGAAACCAGCAAAAAACTTTATTTTATTATTTTTTGCTAAAATTGAAGAAAAGTGATATATTCTTCGAATTTATGGATTTTATTAACAAAAAAGAACATATGTTATCAGAAACCACTACAAAGCTTTATTTTTTGGTAAAACTACCAAAAAGTGATATTTTCGTCCAGTTTATTGATTTTATTAACGAAAAAGAACAAAGTTAGCAGAAACCACCACAAAACTTTATTTTTTGGTAAAACTACCAAAAAGTGATATTTTCGTCCAGTTTATGGATTTTATTAACGAAAAAGAACATAAAATTTAGCGGAAACCAGCACAAAACCATATTTTATTATTTTTTGCTAAAATTGAAAAAAAGTAATATTTTCGTCCAGTTTATGGATTTTATTAACGAAAAAGAACATAAAATTTAGCGGAAACCAGCACAAAACCATATTTTATTATTTTTTGCTAAAATTGAAAAAAAATAATATTTTCGTCCAGTTTATTGATTTTATTAACGAAAAAGAACAAAGTTAGCAGAAACCACCACAAAACTTTATTTTTTGGTAAAACTACAAAAAGTGATATTTTCGTCCAGTTTATGGATTTTATTAACGAAAAAGAACATAAAATTTAGCGGAAACCAGCACAAAACCATATTTTATTATTTTTTGCTAAAATTGAAAAAAAGTAATATTTTCGTCCAGTTTATTGATTTTATTAACGAAAAAGAACATAAAATTTACAGAAACCAGCACAAAATTTTAATTTATTATTTTTTGGTAAAACTACCAAAAAGTGATATTTTCGTCCAGTTTATGGATTTTATTAACGAAAAAGAACATAAAATTTAGCGGAAACCAGCAAAAAACTTTATTTTATTAATTTTTTGCTAAAATTGAAAAAAGTGATATATTCATCGAATTTATGGATTTTATTAACGAAAAAGAACATAAGTTAGCAGAAAACAGCACATTTTTTTGGTAAAATTGCCAAAAAGTGATAATTTCATCCAGTTTATGGATTTTATTAACGAAAAAGAACATTAAATTAGCAGAAACCACCACAAAACTTTATTTTTTGGTAAAACTACAAAAAGTGATATTTTCGTCCAGTTTATGGATTTTATTAACGAAAAAGAACATAAAATTTTGCGGAAACCAGCACAAAACCATATTTTATTATTTTTTGCTAAAATTGAAAAAAAGTGATATTTTCTTCCAGTTTATGGATATTTTTAACGAAAAACAACATAAGTTAGCAGAAACCACCACAAAACTTTATTTTTTGGTAAAACTACAAAAAGTGATATTTACGTCCAATTTATGGATTTTATTAACGAAAAAGAACAGAAAATGTAGCAGAAACCAGCACAACACATTAGTTTTTGCTAAAATTGAAAAAAAGTTATATTTTCTTCCAGTTTATGGATTTTATTAACGAAAAAGAACATACAATTTAGCAGAAACCAGGAAAAAACTTTATTTTATTATTTTTTGCTAAAATTGAAGAAAAGTGATATATTCTTCGAATTTATGGATTTTATTAACAAAAAAGAACATATGTTATCAGAAACCACTACAAAGCTTTATTTTTTGGTAAAACTACCAAAAAGTGATATTTTCGTCCAGTTTATGGATTTTATTAACAAAAAAAAACATTAAGTTAGCAGAAAAGAGCAAAAAACTATATTTTATTATTTTTTGCTAAAATTGAAAAAAAGTGATATTTTCGTCCAGTTTATGGATTTTATTAACGAAAAAGAACAAAGTCAGCAGAAACCACTACAAAGCTTTATTTTTTGGTAAAACTACCAAAAAGTGATATTTTCGTCCAGTTTATGGATTTTATTAACGAAAAATAACATTAAATTAGCAGAAACCACCACAAAACTTTATTTTTTGGTAAAACTACAAAAAGTGATATTTTCGTCCAGTTTATGGATTTTATTAACGAAAAAGAACATAAAATTTAGCGGAAACCAGCACAAAACCATATTTTATTATTTTTTGCTAAAATTGAAAAAAAGTGATATTTTCTTCCAGTTTATGGATATTTTTAACGAAAAACAACATAAGTTAGCAGAAACCACTACAAAACTTTATTTTTTGATAAAACTACAAAAAGTGATATTTACGTCCAATTTATGGATTTTATTAACGAAAAAGAACAGAAAATGTAGCAGAAACCAGCACAACACATTAGTTTTTGCTAAAATTGAAAAAAAGTTATATTTTCTTCCAGTTTATGGATTTTATTAACGAAAAAGAACATACAATTTAGCAGAAACCAGCAAAAAACTTTATTTTATTATTTTTTGCTAAAATTGAAGAAAAGTGATATATTCTTCGAATTTATGGATTTTATTAACAAAAAAGAACATATGTTATCAGAAACCACTACAAAGCTTTATTTTTTGGTAAAACTACCAAAAAGTGATATTTTCGTCCAGTTTATGGATTTTATTAACAAAAAAAAACATTAAGTTAGCAGAAAAGAGCAAAAAACTATATTTTATTATTTTTTGCTAAAATTGCCAAAAAGTGATATTTTCGTCCAGTTTATTGATTTCATTAACGAAAAAGAACATAAAATTTAACAGAAACAACCACAAAACTTTATTTTTTGGTAAAACTACAAAAAGTGATATTTTCGTCCAGTTTATGGATTTTATTAACGAAAAAGAACATTAAATTAGCAGAAACCACCACAAAACTTTATTTTTTGGTAAAACTACAAAAAGTGATATTTTCGTCCAGTTTATGGATTTTATTAACGAAAAAGAACATAAAATTTAGCGGAAACCAGCACAAAACCATATTTTATTATTTTTTGCTAAAATTGAAAAAAAGTGATATTTTCTTCCAGTTTATGGATATTTTTAACGAAAAACAACATAAGTTAGCAGAAACCACTACAAAACTTTATTTTTTGGTAAAACTACAAAAAGTGATATTTACGTCCAATTTATGGATTTTATTAACGAAAAAGAACAGAAAATGTAGCAGAAACCAGCACAACACATTAGTTTTTGCTAAAATTGAAAAAAGTTATATTTTCTTCCAGTTTATGGATTTTATTAACAAAAAAGAACATATGTTATCAGAAACCACTACAAAGCTTTATTTTTTGGTAAAACTACCAAAAAGTGATATTTTCGTCCAGTTTATGGATTTTATTAAGGAAAAAGAACATACAATTTAACAGAAACCAGCAAACTATATTTTATTATTTTTTGCTAAAATTGCCAAAAAGTGATAGTGGTAAAACTACAAAAAGTGATATTTTCGTCCAGTGGATTTTATTAACGAAAAAGAACATAAAATTTAGCAGAAACCAGCACAAAACTTTATTTTTTGGTAAAACTACCAAAAAATGATATTTTCGTCCAGTTTATGGATTTTATTAACAAAAAAGAACATATGCTAGCAGAAACCACTACAAAGCTTTATTTTTTGGTAAAACTACCAAAAAGTGATATTTTCGTCCAGTTTATGGATTTTATTAACGAAAAAGAACAGAAAATGTAGCAGAAACCAGCACAACACATTAGTTTTTGCTAAAATTGAAGAAAAGTGATATATTCTTCGAATTTATGGATTTTATTAACCAAAAAGAACATAAAATTTAGCGGAAACCAGAAAAAAACTTTATTTTATTAACTTTTTGCTAAAATTGAAAAAAAGTGAAATTTTCTTCCAGTTTATGGATATTTTTAACGAAAGAGGACAAGAAATTTAGCGGAACCTGCACAAAACTTTATTTTTTGGTAAAACTACCAAAAAGTGATATTTACGTCCAATTTATGGATTTTATTAACGAAAAAGAACATAAAATTTAGCGGAAACCAGCAAAAAACATTATTTTTTGCAAAAATTGGAAAAAAGTGGTATTTTCATCCAGTTTATGGATTTTGTTAACGAAAAAGAACATCAAATAGCAGAAAAAACCACAAAACTTTAATTTTTGGTAAAACTACAAAAAGTGATAATTTCATCCATTTTATGGATTTTATTAACTAAACAGAACTAAAATTTAGCGGAAACCAGCACAACACATTAGTTTTTGCTAAAATTAAAAAAAAGTGATATTTTCTTCCAATTAATGGATTTTATTAACGAAAAAGAACATACAATTTAGCAGAAACCAGCAAAAAACTTTATTTTTTGGTAAAACTACCAAAAAATGATATTTTCGTCCAATTCATGGATTTTATTAACATATGTTATCAGAAACCACTACAAAGCTTTATTTTTTGGTAAAACTACCAAAAAGTGATATTTTCGTCCAGTTTATGGATTTTATTAACAAAAAAAAACATTAAGTTAGCAGAAAAGAGCAAAAAACTATATTTTATTATTTTTTGCTAAAATTGAAAAAAAGTGATATTTTCGTCCAGTTTATGGATTTTATTAACGAAAAAGAACAAAGTCAGCAGAAACCACTACAAAGCTTTATTTTTTGGTAAAACTACCAAAAAGTGATATTTTCGTCTAGTTTATGGATTTTATTAACGAAAAAGAACATTAAATTAGTAGAAACCACCACAAAACTTTATTTTTTGATAAAACTACAAAAAGTGATATTTACGTCCAATTTATGGATTTTATTAACGAAAAAGAACAGAAAATGTAGCAGAAACCAGCAAAAAACTTTACTTTTTGGAAAAACTACAAAAAGTGATATTTTTGTCCAGTTTATGGATTTTATTAACGAAAAAGAACATAAAAATTTAGCAGAAACCAGCAAAAAACTTTACTTTTTGGTAAAACTACCAAAAAATGATATTTTCGTCCAATTCATGGATTTTATTAACATATGTTATCAGAAACCACTACAAAGCTTTATTTTTTGGTAAAACTACCAAAAAGTGATATTTTCGTCTAGTTTATGGATTTTATTAACGAAAAAGAACATTAAATTAGTAGAAACCACTACAAAGCTTTATTTTTTGGTAAAACTACCAAAAAGTGATATTTTCGTCCAGTTTATGGATTTTATTAACAAAAAAAAACATTAAGTTAGCAGAAAAGAGCAAAAAACTATATTTTATTATTTTTTGCTAAAATTGAAAAAAAGTGATATTTTCGTCTAGTTTATGGATTTTATTAACGAAAAAGAACATAAAAATTTAGCAGAAACCAGCAAAAAACTTTACTTTTTGGTAAAACTACCAAAAAATGATATTTTCGTCCAATTCATGGATTTTATTAACATATGTTATCAGAAACCACTACAAAGCTTTATTTTTTGGTAAAACTACCAAAAAGTGATATTTTCGTCTAGTTTATGGATTTTATTAACGAAAAAGAACATTAAATTAGTAGAAACCACTACAAAGCTTTATTTTTTGGTAAAACTACCAAAAAGTGATATTTTCGTCCAGTTTATGGATTTTATTAACAAAAAAAAACATTAAGTTAGCAGAAAAGAGCAAAAAACTATATTTTATTATTTTTTGCTAAAATTGAAAAAAAGTGATATTTTCGTCTAGTTTATGGATTTTATTAACGAAAAAGAACATAAAATTTAGCGGAAACCAGCACAAAACCATATTTTATTATTTTTTGCTAAAATTGAAAAAAAGTGATATTTTCTTCCAGTTTATGGATATTTTTAACGAAAAACAACATAAGTTAGCAGAAACCACTACAAAACTTTATTTTTTGATAAAACTACAAAAAGTGATATTTACGTCCAATTTATGGATTTTATTAACGAAAAAGAACAGAAAATGTAGCAGAAACCAGCACAACACATTAGTTTTTGCTAAAATTGAAAAAAAGTTATATTTTCTTCCAGTTTATGGATTTTATTAACGAAAAAGAACATACAATTTAGCAGAAACCAGCAAAAAATTTATTTTATTATTTTTTGCTAAAATTGAAGAAAAGTGATATATTCTTCGAATTTATGGATTTTATTAACAAAAAAGAACATTAAATTAGCAGAAACCACCACAAAACTTTATTTTTTGGTAAAACTACAAAAAGTGATATTTTCGTCCAGTTTATGGATTTTATTAACGAAAAAGAACATAAAATTTAGCGGAAACCAGCACAAAACCATATTTTATTATTTTTTGCTAAAATTGAAAAAAAGTGATATTTTCGTCCAGTTTAAGGATTTTATTAACGAAAAAGAACAAAGTTAGCAAAAACCACTACAAAGCTTTATTTTTTGGTAAAACTACCAAAAAGTGATATTTTCGTCCAGTTTATGGATTTTATTAACAAAAAAGAACATAAAATTTAACAGAAACCAGCAAACTATATTTTATTATTTTTTGCTAAAATTGCCAAAAAGTGATAATGGTAAAACTACAAAAAGTGATATTTTCGTCCAGTTTATTGATTTTATTAACGAAAAAGAACATAAAATTTAACAGAAACCACCACAAAACTTTATTTTTTGGTAAAACTACAAAAAGTGATATTTTCGTCCAGTTTATGGATTTTATTAACGAAAAAGAACATAAAATTTAGCGGAAACCAGCACAAAACCATATTTTATTATTTTTAGCTAAAATTGAAAAAAAGTAATATTTTCGTCCAGTTTATTGATTTTATTAACGAAAAAGAACATAAAATTTAACAGAAACCAGCACAAAACTTTAATTTATTATTTTTTGGTAAAACTACCAAAAAGTGATATTTTCGTCCAGTTTATGGATTTTATTAACAAAAAAGAATATATGTTAGCAGAAACCACTACAAAGCTTTATTTTTTGGTAAAACTACCAAAAAGTGATATTTTCGTCCAGTTTATGGATTTTATTAACGAAAAAGAACATAAAATTTAGCAAAAACCACCACAAAACTTTATTTTTTGGTAAAACTACAAAAAGTGATATTTTCGTCCTGTTTATGGATTTTATTACAAAAAAGAATATTAAGTTAGCAGAAAAACGTAAAAAACTATATTTTATTATTTTTACAAAGCTTTATTTTTTGGTAAAACTACCAAAAAGTGATATTTTCGTCCAGTTTATGGATTTTATTAACAAAAAAGAACATTAAGTTAGGCAGAAAAGAGCAAAAAACTATATTTTATTATTTTTTGCTAAAATTGAAAAAAAGTGATATTTTCGTCTAGTTTATGGATTTTATTAAAAAAAAAAGAACATAAAATTTAGCAGAAACCGCACAAAACTTTATTTTTTGGTAAAACTACAAAAAGTGATATTTTCGTCCAGTTTATGGATTTTATTACAAAAAAGAATATTAAGTTAGCAGAAAAACGTAAAAAACTATATTTTATTATTTTTACAAAGCTTTATTTTTTGGTAAAACTACCAAAAAGTGATATTTTCGTCCAGTTTATGGATTTTATTAACAAAAAAGAACATTAAGTTAGGCAGAATTTATTAACAAAAAAGAACATATGTTATCGAAACCACTACAAAGCTTTATTTTTTGGTAAAACTACCAAAAAGTGATATTTTCGTCCAGTTTATGGATTTTATTAACAAAAAAGAACATAAAATTTAGCAGAAACCAGCAAAAAACTTTTTCTTTTTTTTTTTGCTGAAGTTGAAAAAAAGTGATATTTTCGTCCAGTTTATGGATTTTATTAACAAAAAAGAACATAAAATTTAACAGAAAACAGCACAAAACTTTAATTTATTATTTTTTGGTAAAACTACCAAAAAGTGATATTTTCGTCCAGTTTATGGATTTTATTAACCAAAATAGAACATAAAATTTAGTAGAAACCGCACAAAACTTTATTTTTGGTAAAACTACAAAAAGTGATATTTTCGTCCAGTTTATGGATTTTATTAACAAAAAAGAATATATGTTAGCAGAAACCACTACAAAGCTTTATTTTTTGGTAAAACTACCAAAAAGTGATATTTTCGTCCAGTTTATGGATTTTATTAACAAAAAAGAACATTAAGTTAGCAGAAAAGAGCAAAAAACTATATTTTATTATTTTTTGCTAAAATTGAAAAAAAGTGATATTTTCGTCCAGTTTATGGATTTTATTAACGAAAAAGAACAAAGTTAGAACAATTAGTTAGAACAAACCACTACAAAGCTTTATTTTTTGGTAAAACTACCAAAAAGTGATATTTTCGTCCAGTTTATGGATTTTATTAACAAAAAAGAACATTAAGTTAGCAGAAAAGAGCAAAAAACTATATTTTATTATTTTTTGATAAAATTGAAAAAAAGTGATATTTTCGTCTAGTTTATGGATTTTATTAACGAAAAAGAACATTAAATTAGTAGAAACCACTACAAAGCTTTATTTTTTGGTAAAACTACCAAAAAGTGATATTTTCGTCCAGTTTATGGTATTTATTAACAAAAAAGAACATAAAATTTAGCAGAAATCGCACAAAACTTTATTTTTTGGTAAAACTACAAAAAGTGATATTTTCTTCCAGTTTATGGATATTTTTAACGAAAAACAACATAAGTTAGCAGAAACCACTACAAAACTTTATTTTTTGATAAAACTACAAAAAGTGATATTTACGTCCAATTTATGGATTTTATTAACGAAAAAGAACAGAAAATGTAGCAGAAACCAGCACAACACATTAGTTTTTGCTAAAATTGAAAAAAAGTTATATTTTCTTCCAGTTTATGGATTTTATTAACGAAAAAGAACATACAATTTAGCAGAAACCAGCAAAAAACTTTATTTTATTATTTTTTGCTAAAATTGAAGAAAAGTGATATATTCTTCGAATATATGGATTTTATTAACAAAAAAGAACATATGTTATCAGAAAACCACTACAAAGCTTTATTTTTTGGTAAAACTACCAAAAAGTGATATTTTCGTCCAGTTTATGGATTTTATTAACAAAAAAAAACATTAAGTTAGCAGAAAAGAGCAAAAAACTATATTTTATTATTTTTTGCTAAAATTGAAAAAAAGTGATATTTTCGTCCAGTTTATGGATTTTATTAACGAAAAAGAACAAAGTTAGCAGAAACCACTACAAAGCTTTATTTTTTGGTAAAACTACCAAAAAGTGATATTTTCGTCCAGTTTATGGATTTTATTAACAAAAAAGAACATTAAATTAGCAGAAACCACCACAAAACTTTATTTTTTGGTAAAACTACAAAAAGTGATATTTTCGTCCAGTTTATGGATTTTATTAACGAAAAAGAACATAAAATTTAGCGGAAACCACCACACAACCATATTTTATTATTTTTTGCTAAAATTGAAAAAAAGTGATATTTTCGTCCAGTTTAAGGAAAATATTAACGAAAAAGAACAAAGTTAGCAAAAACCACTACAAAGCTTTATTTTTTGGTAAAACTACCAAAAAGTGATATTTTCGTCCAGTTTATGGATTTTATTAACAAAAAAGAACATAAAATTTAACAGAAACCAGCAAACTATATTTTATTATTTTTTGCTAAAATTGCCAAAAAGTGATAATGGTAAAACTACAAAAAGTGATATTTTCGTCCAGTTTATTGATTTTATTAACGAAAAAGAACATAAAATTTAACAGAAACCACCACAAAACTTTATTTTTTGGTAAAACTACAAAAAGTGATATTTTCGTCCAGTTTATGGATTTTATTAACGAAAAAGAACATAAAATTTAGCGGAAACCAGCACAAAACCATATTTTATTATTTTTTGCTAAAATTGAAAAAAAGTAATATTTTCGTCCAGTTTATTGATTTTATTAACGAAAAAGAACATAAAATTTAACAGAAACCAGCACAAAACTTTAATTTATTATTTTTTGGTAAAACTACCAAAAAGTGATATTTTCGTCCAGTTTATGGATTTTATTAACAAAAAAGAATATATGTTAGCAGAAACCACTACAAAGCTTTATTTTTTGGTAAAACTACCAAAAAGTGATATTTTCGTCCAGTTTATGGATTTTATTAACGAAAAAGAACATAAAATTTAGCAAAAACCACCACAAAACTTTATTTTTTGGTAAAACTACAAAAAGTGATATTTTCGTCCAGTTTATGGATTTTATTACAAAAAAGAATATTAAGTTAGCAGAAAAACGTAAAAAACTATATTTTATTATTTTTACAAAGCTTTATTTTTTGGTAAAACTACCAAAAAGTGATATTTTCGTCCAGTTTATGGGTTTTATTAACAAAAAAGAACATTAAGTTAGGCAGAAAAGAGCAAAAAACTATATTTTATTATTTTTTGCTAAAATTGAAAAAAAGTTATATTTTCTTCCAGTTTATGGATTTTATTAACGAAAAAGAACATACAATTTAGCAGAAACCAGCAAAAAACTTTATTTTATTATTTTTTGCTAAAATTGAAGAAAAGTGATATATTCTTCGAATTTATGGATTTTATTAACAAAAAAGAACATATGTTATCAGAAACCACTACAAAGCTTTATTTTTTGGTAAAACTACCAAAAAGTGATATTTTCGTCCAGTTTATGGATTTTATTAACAAAAAAAAACATTAAGTTAGCAGAAAAGAGCAAAAAACTATATTTTATTATTTTTTGCTAAAATTGAAAAAAAGTGATATTTTCGTCCAGTTTATGGATTTTATTAACGAAAAAGAACAAAGTTAGCAGAAACCACTACATAGCTTTATTTTTTGGTAAAACTACCAAAAAGTGATATTTTCGTCCAGTTTATGGATTTTATTAACAAAAAAGAACATTAAATTAGCAGAAACCACCACAAAACTTTATTTTTTGGTAAAACTACAAAAAGTGATATTTTCGTCCAGTTTATGGATTTTATTAACGAAAAAGAACATAAAATTTAGCGGAAACCAGCACAAAACCATATTTTATTATTTTTTGCTAAAATTGAAAAAAAGTGATATTTTCGTCCAGTTTAAGGATTTTATTAACGAAAAAGAACAAAGTTAGCAAAAACCACTACAAAGCTTTATTTTTTGGTAAAACTACCAAAAAGTGATATTTTCGTCCAGTTTATGGATTTTATTAACAAAAAAGAACATAAAATTTAACAGAAACCAGCAAACTATATTTTATTATTTTTTGCTAAAATTGCCAAAAAGTGATAATGGTAAAACTACAAAAAGTGATATTTTCGTCCAGTTTATTGATTTTATTAACGAAAAAGAACATAAAATTTAACAGAAACCACCACAAAACTTTATTTTTTGGTAAAACTACAAAAAGTGTAATTTTCGTCCAGTTTATGGATTTTATTAACGAAAAAGAACATAAAATTTAGCGGAAACCAGCACAAAACCATATTTTATTATTTTTAGCTAAAATTGAAAAAAAGTAATATTTTCGTCCAGTTTATTGATTTTATTAACGAAAAAGAACATAAAATTTAACAGAAACCAGCACAAAACTTTAATTTATTATTTTTTGGTAAAACTACCAAAAAGTGATATTTTCGTCCAGTTTATGGATTTTATTAACGAAAAAGAACATAAAATTTAGCAAAAACCACCACAAAACTTTATTTTTTGGTAAAACTACAAAAAGTGATATTTTCGTCCAGTTTATGGATTTTATTACAAAAAAGAATATTAAGTTAGCAGAAAAACGTAAAAAACTATATTTTATTATTTTTACAAAGCTTTATTTTTTGGTAAAACTACCAAAAAGTGATATTTTCGTCCAGTTTATGGATTTTATTAACAAAAAAGAACATTAAGTTAGGCAGAATTTATTAACAAAAAAGAACATATGTTATCGAAACCACTACAAAGCTTTATTTTTTGGTAAAACTACCAAAAAGTGATATTTTCGTCCAGTTTATGGATTTTATTAACAAAAAAGAACATAAAATTTAGTAGAAACCAGCAAAAAACTTTTTCTTTTTTTTTTTGCTGAAGTTGAAAAAAAGTGATATTTTCGTCCAGTTTATGGATTTTATTAACAAAAAAGAACATAAAATTTAACAGAAACCAGCACAAAACTTTAATTTATTATTTTTTGGTAAAACTACCAAAAAGTGATATTTTCGTCCAGTTTATGGATTTTATTAACCAAAATAGAACATAAAATTTAGTAGAAACCGCACAAAACTTTATTTTTTGGTAAAACTACAAAAAGTGATATTTTCGTCCAGTTTATGGATTTTATTAACAAAAAAGAATATATGTTAGCAGAAACCACTACAAAGCTTTATTTTTTGGTAAAACTACCAAAAAGTGATATTTTCGTCCAGTTTATGGATTTTATTAACAAAAAAGAACATTAAGTTAGCAGAAAAGAGCAAAAAACTATATTTTATTATTTTTTGCTAAAATTGAAAAAAAGTGATATTTTCGTCCAGTTTATGGATTTTATTAACGAAAAAGAACAAAGTTAGAACAATTAGTTAGAACAAACCACTACAAAGCTTTATTTTTTGGTAAAACTACCAAAAAGTGATATTTTCGTCCAGTTTATGGATTTTATTAACAAAAAAGAACATTAAGTTAGCAGAAAAGAGCAAAAAACTATATTTTATTATTTTTTGCTAAAATTGAAAAAAAGTGATATTTTCGTCTAGTTTATGGATTTTATTAACGAAAAAGAACATTAAATTAGTAGAAACCACTACAAAGCTTTATTTTTTGGTAAAACTACCAAAAAGTGATATTTTCGTCCAGTTTATGGTATTTATTAACAAAAAAGAACATAAAATTTAGCAGAAATCGCACAAAACTTTATTTTTTGGTAAAACTACAAAAAGTGATATTTTCTTCCAGTTTATGGATATTTTTAACGAAAAACAACATAAGTTAGCAGAAACCACTACAAAACTTTATTTTTTGATAAAACTACAAAAAGTGATATTTACGTCCAATTTATGGATTTTATTAACGAAAAAGAACAGAAAATGTAGCAGAAACCAGCACAACACATTAGTTTTTGCTAAAATTGAAAAAAAGTTATATTTTCTTCCAGTTTATGGATTTTATTAACGAAAAAGAACATACAATTTAGCAGAAACCAGCAAAAAACTTTATTTTATTATTTTTTGCTAAAATTGAAGAAAAGTGATATATTCTTCGAATTTATGGATTTTATTAACAAAAAAGAACATATGTTATCAGAAACCACTACAAAGCTTTATTTTTTGGTAAAACTACCAAAAAGTGATATTTTCGTCCAGTTTATGGATTTTATTAACAAAAAAAAACATTAAGTTAGCAGAAAGGAGCAAAAAACTATATTTTTTGGTAAAACTACAAAAAGTGATAATGGTAAAACTACAAAAAGTGATATTTTCGTCCAGTTTATTGATTTTATAACGAAAAAGAACATAAAATTTAACAGCCACAAAACTTTATTTTTTGGTAAAACTACAAAAAGTGATATTTTCGTCCAGTTTATGGATTTTATTAACGAAAAAGAACATAAAATTTAGCGGAAACCAGCACAAAACCATATTTTATTATTTTTTGCTAAAATTGAAAAAAAATAATATTTTCGTCCAGTTTATTGATTTTATTAACGAAAAAGAACATAAAATTTAACAGAAACCAGCACAAAACTTTAATTTATTATTTTTTGGTAAAACTACCAAAAAGTGATATTTTCGTCCAGTTTATGGATTTTATTAACAAAAAAGAATATATGTTAGCAGAAACCACTACAAAGCTTTATTTTTTGGTAAAACTACAAAAAAGTGATATTTTCGTCCAGTTTATGGATTTTATTAACGAAAAAGAACATAAAATTTAGCAAAAACCACCACAAAACTTTATTTTTTGGTAAAACTACAAAAAGTGATATTTTCGTCCAGTTTATGGATTTTATTACAAAAAAGAATATTAAGTTAGCAGAAAAACGTAAAAAACTATATTTTATTATTTTTACAAAGCTTTATTTTTTGGTAAAACTACCAAAAAGTGATATTTTCGTCCAGTTTATGGATTTTATTAACAAAAAAGAACATAAAATTTTGCAGAAATCGCACAAAACTTTATTTTTTGGTAAAACTACAAAAAGTGATATTTTCTTCCAGTTTATGGATATTTTTAACGAAAAACAACATAAGTTAGCAGAAACCACTACAAAACTTTATTTTTTGATAAAACTACAAAAAGTGATATTTACGTCCAATTTATGGATTTTATTAACGAAAAAGAACAGAAAATGTAGCAGAAACCAGCACAACACATTAGTTTTTGCTAAAATTGAAAAAAGTTATATTTTCTTCCAGTTTATGGATTTTATTAACGAAAAAGAACATACAATTTAGCAGAAACCAGCAAAAAACTTTATTTTATTATTTTTTGCTAAAATTGAAGAAAAGTGATATATTCTTCGAATTTATGGATTTTATTAACAAAAAAGAACATATGTTATCAGAAACCACTACAAAGCTTTATTTTTTGGTAAAACTACCAAAAAGTGATATTTTCGCCCAGTTTATGGATTTTATTAACAAAAAAAAACATTAAGTTAGCAGAAAAGAGCAAAAAACTATATTTTATTATTTTTTGCTAAAATTGAAAAAAAGTGATATTTTCGTCCAGTTTATGGATTTTATTAACGAAAAAGAACAAAGTTAGCAGAAACCACTACAAAGCTTTATTTTTTGGTAAAACTACCAAAAAGTGATATTTTCGTCCAGTTTATGGATTTTATTAACAAAAAAGAACATTAAATTAGCAGAAACCACCACAAAACTTTATTTTTTGGTAAAACTACAAAAAGTGATATTTTCGTCCAGTTTATGGATTTTATTAACGAAAAAGAACATAAAATTTAGCGGAAACCAGCACAAAACCATATTTTATTATTTTTTGCTAAAATTGAAAAAAAGTGATATTTTCGTCCAGTTTAAGGATTTTATTAACGAAAAAGAACAAAGTTAGCAAAAACCACTACAAAGCTTTATTTTTTGGTAAAACTACCAAAAAGTGATATTTTCGTCCAGTTTATGGATTTTATTAACAAAAAAGAACATAAAATTTAACAGAAACCAGCAAACTATATTTTATTATTTTTTGCTAAAATTGCCAAAAAGTGATAATGGTAAAACTATATTTTATTATTTTTTGCTAAAATTGAAAAAAAGTGATATTTTCGTCTAGTTTATGGATTTTATTAACGAAAAAGAACATAAAATTTAGCAGAAATCGCACAAAACTTTATTTTTTGGTAAAACTACCAAAAAGTGATATTTTCGTCCAGTTTATGGATTTTATTAACAAAAAAGAACATTAAGTTAGCAGAAAAGAGCAAAAAACTATATTTTATTATTTTTTGCTAAAATTGAATAAAAGTGATATTTTCGTCCAGTTTATTGATTTTATTAACGAAAAAGAACATAAAATTTAACAGAAACCACCACAAAACTTTATTTTTTGGTAAAACTACAAAAAGTGATATTTTCTGTCCAGTTTATGGATTTTATTAACAAAAAAGAACATAAAATTTAGCAGAAACCGCACAAAACTTTATTTTTTGGTAAAACTACAAAAAGTGATATTTTCGTCCAGTTTATGGTATTTATTAACAAAAAAGAACATAAAATTTAGCAGAAATCGCACAAAACTTTATTTTTTGGTAAAACTACAAAAAGTGATATTTTCTGTCCAGTTTATGGATTTTATTAACAAAAAAGAACATAAAATTTAGCAGAAACCGCACAAAACTTTATTTTTTGGTAAAACTACAAAAAGTGATATTTTCGTCCAGTTTATGGTATTTATTAACAAAAAAGAACATATGTTATCAGAAACCACTACAAAGCTTTATTTTTTGGTAAAACTACCAAAAAGTGATATTTTCGTCCAGTTTATGGTATTTATTAACAAAAAAGAACATTAAGTTAGCAGAAAACTATATTTTATTATTTTTTGCTAAAATTGAAAAAAAGTGATATTTTCGTCTAGTTTATGGATTTTATTAACCAAAAAAGAACATAAAATTTAGCAGAAACCGCACAAAACTTTATTTTTTGGTAAAACTACAAAAAGTGATATTTTCGTCCAGTTTATGGTATTTATTAACAAAAAAGAACATATGTTATCAGAAACCACTACAAAACTTTATTTTTTGGTAAAACTACAAAAAGTGATATTTTCGTCCAGTTTATGGATTTTATTAACAAAAAAGAACATAAAATTTAACAGAAACCAGCAAACTATATTTTATTATTTTTTGCTAAAATTGCCAAAAAGTGGTAGTGGTAAAACTACAAAAACTGATATTTTCGTCCAGTTTATGGATTTTATTAACGAAAAAGAAAATAAAATTTAGCAGAAACCAGCACAAAACTTTATTTTTTGGTAAAACTACCAAAAAATGATATTTTCGTCCAGTTTATGGATTTTATTAACAAAAAAGAACATATGTTATCAGAAACCACTACAAAGCTTTATTTTTTGGTAAAACTACCAAAAAGTGATATTTTCGTCCAGTTTATGGATTTTATTAACAAAAAAGAACATAAAATTTAACAGAAACCAGCACAAAACTTTAATTTATTATTTTTTGGTAACACTACCAAAAAGTGATATTTTCGTCCAGTTTATGGATTTTATTAACAAAAAAGACCATTAAGTTAGCAGAAAAGAGCAAAAAACTATATTTTATTTTTTTTTGCTAAAATTGAAAAAAAGTGATATTTTCGTCTAGTTTATGGATTTTATTAACCAAAAAAGAACATAAAATTTAGCAGAAACCGCACAAAACTTTTTTTTTTGGTAAAACTACAAAAAGTGATATTTTCGTCCAGTTTATGGTATTTATTAACAAAAAAGAACATATGTTATCAGAAACCACTACAAAGCTTTATGTTTTGGTAAAACTACCAAAAAGTGATATTTTCGTCCAGTTTATGGATTTTATTAACAAAAAAGAACATTAAGTTAGCAGAAAAGAGCAAAAAACTATATTTTATTATTTTTTGCTAAAATTGAAAAAAAGTGATATTTTCGTCCAGTTTATGGATTTTATTAACGAAAAAGAACAAAGTTAGAACAATTAGTTAGAACAAACCACTACAAAGCTTTATTTTTTGGTAAAACTACCAAAAAGTGATATTTTCGTCCAGTTTATGGATTTTATTAACGAAAAAGAATATAAAATTTAGCAGAAATCGCACAAAACTTTATTTTTTGGTAAAACTACAAAAAGTGATATTTTCGTCCAGTTTATGGATTTTATTAACCAAAATAGAACATAAAATTTAGCAGAAACCGCACAAAATTTTATTTTTTGGTAAAACTACAAAAAGTGATATTTTCGTCCAGTTTTTGGATTTTATTAACAAAAAAGAATATATGTTAGCAGAAACCACTACAAAGCTTTATTTTTTGGTAAAACTACCAAAAAGTGATATTTTCGTCCAGTTTATGGATTTTATTAACAAAAAAGAACATTAAGTTAGCAGAAACCACCACAAAACTTTATTTTTTGGTAAAACTACAAAAAGTGATATTTTCGTCCAGTTTATGGATTTTATTAACAAAAAAGAACATAAAATTTAACAGAAACCAGCAAACTATATTTTATTATTTTTTGCTAAAATTGCCAAAAAGTGGTAGTGGTAAAACTACAAAAACTGATATTTTCGTCCAGTTTATGGATTTTATTAACGAAAAAGAAAATAAAATTTAGCAGAAACCAGCACAAAACTTTATTTTTTGGTAAAACTACCAAAAAATGATATTTTCGTCCAGTTTATGGATTTTATTAACAAAAAAGAACATATGTTATCAGAAACCACTACAAAGCTTTATTTTTTGGTAAAACTACCAAAAAGTGATATTTTCGTCCAGTTTATGGATTTTATTAACAAAAAAGAACATTAAGTTAGCAGAAAAGAGCAAAAAACTATATTTTATTATTTTTTGCTAAAATTGAAAAAAAGTGATATTTTCGTCCAGTTTATGGATTTTATTAACGAAAAAGAACAAAGTTAGCAGAAACCACTACAAAGCTTTATTTTTTGGTAAAACTACCAAAAAGTGATATTTTCGTCCAGTTTATGGATTTTATTAACGAAAAAGAACATTAAATTAGCAGAAACCACCACAAAACTTTATTTTTTGGTTAAACTACAAAAAGTGATATTTTCGTCCAGTTTATGGATTTTATTAACGAAAAAGAACATAAAATTTAGGAAACCAGCACAAAACCATATTTTATTATTTTTTGCTAAAATTGAAAAAAAGTAATATTTTCGTCCAGTTTATTGATTTTATTAACGAAAAAGAACATAAAATTTAACAGAAACCAGCACAAAACTTTAATTTATTATTTTTTGGTAACACTACCAAAAAGTGATATTTTCGTCCAGTTTATGGATTTTATTAACAAAAAAGACCATTAAGTTAGCAGAAAAGAGCAAAAAACTATATTTTATTTTTTTTTGCTAAAATTGAAAAAAAGTGATATTTTCGTCCAGTTTATGGATTTTATTAACGAAAAAGAACAAAGTTAGAACAATTAGTTAGAACAAACCACTACAAAGCTTTATTTTTTGGTAAAACTACCAAAAAGTGATATTTTCGTCCAGTTTATGGATTTTATTAACGAAAAAGAACATAAAATTTAGCAGAAATCGCACAAAACTTTATTTTTTGGTAAAACTACAAAAAGTGATATTTTCGTCCAGTTTATGGATTTTATTAACCAAAATAGAACATAAAATTTAGCAGAAACCGCACAAAATTTTATTTTTTGGTAAAACTACAAAAAGTGATATTTTCGTCCAGTTTTTGGATTTTATTAACAAAAAAGAATATATGTTAGCAGAAACCACTACAAAGCTTTATTTTTTGGTAAAACTACCAAAAAGTGATATTTTCGTCCAGTTTATGGATTTTATTAACAAAAAAGAATATATGTTAGCAGAAACCACTACAAAGCTTTATTTTTTGGTAAAACTACCAAAAAGTGATATTTTCGTCCAGTTTATGGTATTTATTAACAAAAAAGAACATAAAATTTAGCAGAAATCGCACAAAACTTTATTTTTTGGTAAAACTACAAAAAGTGATATTTTCTGTCCAGTTTATGGATTTTATTAACAAAAAAGAACATAAAATTTAACAGAAACCGCACAAAACTTTATTTTTTGGTAAAACTACCAAAAAGTGATATTTTCGTCCAGTTTATGTTTTTTATTAACAAAAAAGAACATAAAATTTAGCAGAAACCGCACAAAACTTTATTTTTTGGTAAAACTACAAAAAGTGATATTTTCGTCCAGTTTATGGTATTTATTAACAAAAAAGAACATATGTTATCAGAAACCACTACAAAGCTTTATTTTTTGGTAAAACTACCAAAAAGTGATATTTTCGTCCAGTTTATGGTATTTATTAACAAAAAAGAACATAAAATTTAGCAGAAATCGCACAAAACTTTATTTTTTGGTAAAACTACAAAAAGTGATATTTTCTGTCCAGTTTATGGATTTTATTAACAAAAAAGAACATAAAATTTAACAGAAACCGCACAAAACTTTATTTTTTGGTAAAACAACCAAAAAGTGATATTTTCGTCCAGTTTATGGATTTTATTAACGAAAAAGAACATATGTTATCAGAAACCACTACAAAGCTTTATTTTTTGGTAAAACTACCAAAAAGTGATATTTTCGTCCAGTTTATGGATTTTATTAACAAAAAAGAACATTAAGTTAGCAGAAAACTATATTTTATTATTTTTTGCTAAAATTGAAAAAAAGTGATATTTTCGTCTAGTTTATGGATTTTATTAACGAAAAAGAACATAAAATTTAGCAGAAATCGCACAAAACTTTATTTTTTGGTAAAACTACCAAAAAGTGATATTTTCGTCCAGTTTATGGATTTTATTAACAAAAAAGAACATTAAGTTAGCAGAAAAGAGCAAAAAACTATATTTTATTATTTTTTGCTAAAATTGAATAAAAGTGATATTTTCGTCCAGTTTATGGATTTTATTAACAAAAAAGAACATTAAGTTAGCAGAAACCACCACAAAACTTTATTTTTTGGTAAAACTACAAAAAGAGATATTTTCGTCCAGTTTATGGTATTTATTAACAAAAAAGAACATATGTTATCAGAAACCACTACAAAGCTTTATTTTTTGGTAAAACTACCAAAAAGTGATATTTTCATCCAGTTTATGGATTTTATTAACAAAAAAGAACATTAAGTTAGCAGAAACCACCACAAAACTTTATTTTTTGGTAAAACTACAAAAAGTGATATTTTCGTCCAGTTTATGGATTTTATTAACGAAAAAGAACATATGTTATCAGAAACCACTACAAAGCTTTATTTTTTGGTAAAACTACCAAAAAGTGATATTTTCGTCCAGTTTATGGATTTTATTAACAAAAAAAAACATTAAGTTAGCAGAAAAGAGCAAAAAACTATATTTTATTATTTTTTGCTAAAATTGAAAAAAAGTGATATTTTCGTTCAGTTTATGGATTTTATTAACGAAAAAGAACAAAGTTAGCAGAAACCACTATAAAGCTTTATTTTTTGGTAAAACTACCAAAAAGTGATATTTTCGTCCAGTTTATGGATTTTATTAACAAAAAAGAACATTAAATTAGCAGAAACCACCACAAAACTTTATTTTTTGGTAAAACTACAAAAAGTGATATTTTCGTCCAGTTTATGGATTTTATTAACGAAAAAGAACATAAAATTTAGCGGAAACCAGCACAAAACCATATTTTATTATTTTTTGCTAAAATTGAAAAAAAGTGATATTTTCGTCCAGTTTAAGGATTTTATTAACGAAAAAGAACAAAGTTAGCAAAAACCACTACAAAGCTTTATTTTTTGGTAAAACTACCAAAAAGTGATATTTTCGTCCAGTTTATGGATTTTATTAACAAAAAAGAACATAAAATTTAACAGAAACCAGCAAACTATATTTTATTATTTTTTGCTAAAATTGCCAAAAAGTGATAATGGTAAAACTATATTTTATTATTTTTTGCTAAAATTGAAAAAAAGTGATATTTTCGTCTAGTTTATGGATTTTATTAACGAAAAAGAACATAAAATTTAGCAGAAATCGCACAAAACTTTATTTTTTGGTAAAACTACCAAAAAGTGATATTTTCGTCCAGTTTATGGATTTTATTAACAAAAAAGAACATTAAGTTAGCAGAAAAGAGCAAAAAACTATATTTTATTATTTTTTGCTAAAATTGAATAAAAGTGATATTTTCGTCCAGTTTATTGATTTTATTAACGAAAAAGAACATAAAATTTAACAGAAACCACCACAAAACTTTATTTTTTGGTAAAACTACAAAAAGTGATATTCTCTGTCCAGTTTATGGATTTTATTAACAAAAAAGAACATAAAATTTAGCAGAAACCGCACAAAACTTTATTTTTGGTAAAACTACAAAAAGTGATATTTTCGTCCAGTTTATGGTATTTATTAACAAAAAAGAACATAAAATTTAGCAGAAATCGCACAAAACTTTATTTTTTGGTAAAACTACAAAAAGTGATATTTTCTGTCCAGTTTATGGATTTTATTAACAAAAAAGAACATAAAATTTAGCAGAAACCGCACAAAACTTTATTTTTTGGTAAAACTACAAAAAGTGATATTTTCGTCCAGTTTATGGTATTTATTAACAAAAAAGAACATATGTTATCAGAAACCACTACAAAGCTTTATTTTTTGGTAAAACTACCAAAAAGTGATATTTTCGTCCAGTTTATGGTATTTATTAACAAAAAAGAACATAACATTTAGCAGAAATCGCACAAAACTTTATTTTTTGGTAAAACTACAAAAAGTGATATTTTCTGTCCAGTTTATGGATTTTATTAACAAAAAAGAACATAAAATTTAACAGAAACCGCACAAAACTTTATTTTTTGGTAAAACTACCAAAAAGTGATATTTTCGTCCAGTTTATGGATTTTATTAACAAAAAAGAACATTAAGTTAGCAGAAAAGAGCAAAAAACTATATTTTATTATTTTTTGCTAAAATTGAATAAAAGTGATATTTTCGTCCAGTTTATGGATTTTATTAACAAAAAAGAACATTAAGTTAGCAGAAACCACCACAAAACTTTATTTTTGGTAAAACTACAAAAAGAGATATTTTCGTCCAGTTTATGGTATTTATTAACAAAAAAGAACATATGTTATCAGAAACCACTACAAAGCTTTATTTTTTGGTAAAACTACCAAAAAGTGATATTTTCATCCAGTTTATGGATTTTATTAACAAAAAAGAACATTAAGTTAGCAGAAACCACCACAAAACTTTATTTTTTGGTAAAACTACAAAAAGTGATATTTTCGTCCAGTTTATGGATTTTATTAACAAAAAAGAACATAAAATTTAACAGAAACCAGCAAACTATATTTTATTATTTTTTGCTAAAATTGCCAAAAAGTGATAGTGGTAAAACTACAAAAAGTGATATTTTCGTCCAGTTTATGGATTTTATTAACCAAAATAGAACATAAAATTTAGCAGAAACCGCACAAAATTTTATTTTTTGGTAAAACTACAAAAAGTGATATTTTCGTCCAGTTTTTGGATTTTATTAACAAAAAAGAATATATGTTAGCAGAAACCACTACAAAGCTTTATTTTTTGGTAAAACTACCAAAAAGTGATATTTTCGTCCAGTTTATGGTATTTATTAACAAAAAAGAACATATGTTATCAGAAACCACTACAAAGCTTTATTTTTTGGTAAAACTACCAAAAAGTGATATTTTCGTCCAGTTTATGGTATTTATTAACAAAAAAGAACATAAAATTTAGCAGAAATCGCACAAAACTTTATTTTTTGGTAAAACTACAAAAAGTGATATTTTCTGTCCAGTTTATGGATTTTATTAACAAAAAAGAACATAAAATTTAACAGAAACCGCACAAAACTTTATTTTTTGGTAAAACTACCAAAAAGTGATATTTTCGTCCAGTTTATGGATTTTATTAACAAAAAAGAACATAAAATTTAGCAGAAACCGCACAAAACTTTATTTTTTGGTAAAACTACAAAAAGTGATATTTTCGTCCAGTTTATGGTATTTATTAACAAAAAAGAACATATGTTATCAGAAACCACTACAAAGCTTTATTTTTTGGTAAAACTACCAAAAAGTGATATTTTCGTCCAGTTTATGGTATTTATTAACAAAAAAGAACATAAAATTTAGCAGAAATCGCACAAAACTTTATTTTTTGGTAAAACTACAAAAAGTGATATTTTCTGTCCAGTTTATGGATTTTATTAACAAAAAAGAACATAAAATTTAACAGAAACCGCACAAAACTTTATTTTTTGGTAAAACTACCTATTTTTTGGTAAAACTACCAAAAAGTGATATTTTCGTCCAGTTTATGGATTTTATTAACGAAAAAGAACATATGTTATCAGAAACCACTACAAAGCTTTATTTTTTGGTAAAACTACCAAAAAGTGATATTTTCGTCCAGTTTATGGATTTTATTAACAAAAAAGAACATTAAGTTAGCAGAAAAGAGCAAAAAACTATATTTTATTATTTTTTGCTAAAATTGAATAAAAGTGATATTTTCGTCCAGTTTATGGATTTTATTAACAAAAAAGAACATTAAGTTAGCAGAAACCACCACAAAACTTTATTTTTTGGTAAAACTACAAAAAGAGATATTTTCGTCCAGTTTATGGTATTTATTAACAAAAAAGAACATATGTTATCAGAAACCACTACAAAGCTTTATTTTTTGGTAAAACTACCAAAAAGTGATATTTTCATCCAGTTTATGGATTTTATTAACAAAAAAGAACATTAAGTTAGCAGAAACCACCACAAAACTTTATTTTTTGGTAAAACTACAAAAAGTGATATTTTCGTCCAGTTTATGGATTTTATTAACGAAAAAGAACATATGTTATCAGAAACCACTACAAAGCTTTATTTTTTGGTAAAACTACCAAAAAGTGATATTTTCGTCCAGTTTATGGATTTTATTAACAAAAAAAAACATTAAGTTAGCAGAAAAGAGCAAAAAACTATATTTTATTATTTTTTGCTAAAATTGAAAAAAAGTGATATTTTCGTCCAGTTTATGGATTTTATTAACGAAAAAGAACAAAGTTAGCAGAAACCACTACAAAGCTTTATTTTTTGGTAAAACTACCAAAAAGTGATATTTTCGTCCAGTTTATGGATTTTATTAACAAAAAAGAACATTAAATTAGCAGAAACCACCACAAAACTTTATTTTTTGGTAAAACTACAAAAAGTGATATTTTCGTCCAGTTTATGGATTTTATTAACGAAAAAGAACATAAAATTTAGCGGAAACCAGCACAAAACCATATTTTATTATTTTTTGCTAAAATTGAAAAAAAGTGATATTTTCGTCCAGTTTAAGGATTTTATTAACGAAAAAGAACAAAGTTAGCAAAAACCACTACAAAGCTTTATTTTTTGGTAAAACTACCAAAAAGTGATATTTTCGTCCAGTTTATGGATTTTATTAACAAAAAAGAACATAAAATTTAACAGAAACCAGCAAACTATATTTTATTATTTTTTGCTAAAATTGCCAAAAAGTGATAATGGTAAAACTATATTCTATTATTTTTTGCTAAAATTGAAAAAAAGTGATATTTTCGTCTAGTTTATGGATTTTATTAACGAAAAAGAACATAAAATTTAGCAGAAATCGCACAAAACTTTATTTTTTGGTAAAACTACCAAAAAGTGATATTTTCGTCCAGTTTATGGATTTTATTAACAAAAAAGAACATTAAGTTAGCAGAAAAGAGCAAAAAACTATATTTTATTATTTTTTGCTAAAATTGAATAAAAGTGATATTTTCGTCCAGTTTATTGATTTTATTAACGAAAAAGAACATAAAATTTAACAGAAACCACCACAAAACTTTATTTTTGGTAAAACTACAAAAAGTGATATTTTCTGTCCAGTTTATGGATTTTATTAACAAAAAAGAACATAAAATTTAGCAGAAACCGCACAAAACTTTATTTTTTGGTAAAACTACAAAAGTGATATTTTCGTCCAGTTTATGGTATTTATTAACAAAAAAGAACATAAAATTTAGCAGAAATCGCACAAAACTTTATTTTTTGGTAAAACTACAAAAAGTGATATTTTCTGTCCAGTTTATGGATTTTATTAACAAAAAAGAACATAAAATTTAGCAGAAACCGCACAAAACTTTATTTTTTGGTAAAACTACAAAAAGTGATATTTTCGTCCAGTTTATGGTATTTATTAACAAAAAAGAACATATGTTATCAGAAACCACTACAAAGCTTTATTTTTTGGTAAAACTACCAAAAAGTGATATTTTCGTCCAGTTTATGGTATTTATTAACAAAAAAGAACATAAAATTTAGCAGAAATCGCACAAAACTTTATTTTTTGGTAAAACTACAAAAAGTGATATTTTCTGTCCAGTTTATGGATTTTATTAACAAAAAAGAACATAAAATTTAACAGAAACCGCACAAAACTTTATTTTTTGGTAAAACTACCAAAAAGTGATATTTTCGTCCAGTTTATGGATTTTATTAACAAAAAAGAACATTAAGTTAGCAGAAAAGAGCAAAAAACTATATTTTATTATTTTTTGCTAAAATTGAATAAAAGTGATATTTTCGTCCAGTTTATGGATTTTATTAACAAAAAAGAACATTAAGTTAGCAGAAACCACCACAAAACTTTATTTTTTGGTAAAACTACAAAAAGAGATATTTTCGTCCAGTTTATGGTATTTATTAACAAAAAAGAACATATGTTATCAGAAACCACTACAAAGCTTTATTTTTTGGTAAAACTACCAAAAAGTGATATTTTCATCCAGTTTATGGATTTTATTAACAAAAAAGAACATTAAGTTAGCAGAAACCACCACAAAACTTTATTTTTTGGTAAAACTACAAAAAGTGATATTTTCGTCCAGTTTATGGATTTTATTAACAAAAAAGAACATAAAATTTAACAGAAACCAGCAAACTATATTTTATTATTTTTTGCTAAAATTGCCAAAAAGTGATAGTGGTAAAACTACAAAAACTGATATTTTCGTCCAGTTTATGGATTTTATTAACGAAAAAGAAAATAAAATTTAGCAGAAACCAGCACAAAACTTTATTTTTTGCTAAATTTGAAAAAAAGTGATATTTTCGTCTAGTTTATGGATTTTATTAACAAAAAAGAACATATGCTAGCAGGAACCACTACAAAGCTTTATTTTTTGGTAAAACTACCAAAAAGTGATATTTTCGTCCAGTTTATGGATTTTATTAACAAAAAAGAACAGTTAGCAGAAAAGAGCAAAAAACTATATTTTATTATTTTTTGCTAAAATTGAAAAAAAGTGATATTTTCGTCTAGTTTATGGATTTTATTAACCAAAAAAGAACATAAAATTTAGCAGAAACCGCACAAAACTTTTTTTTTTGGTAAAACTACAAAAAGTGATATTTTCGTCCAGTTTATGGTATTTATTAACAAAAAAGAACATATGTTATCAGAAACCACTACAAAGCTTTATGTTTTGGTAAAACTACCAAAAAGTGATATTTTCGTCCAGTTTATGGATTTTATTAACAAAAAAGAACATTAAGTTAGCAGAAAAGAGCAAAAAACTATATTTTATTATTTTTTGCTAAAATTGAAAAAAGTGATATTTTCGTCCAGTTTATGGATTTTATTAACGAAAAAGAACAAAGTTAGAACAATTAGTTAGAACAAACCACTACAAAGCTTTATTTTTTGGTAAAACTACCAAAATGTGATATTTTCGTCCAGTTTATGGATTTTATTAACGAAAAAGAACATAAAATTTAGCAGAAATCGCACAAAACTTTATTTTTTGGTAAAACTACAAAAAGTGATATTTTCGTCCAGTTTATGGATTTTATTAACCAAAATAGAACATAAAATTTAGCAGAAACCGCACAAAATTTTATTTTTTGGTAAAACTACAAAAAGTGATATTTTCGTCCAGTTTTTGGATTTTATTAACAAAAAAGAATATATGTTAGCAGAAACCACTACAAAGCTTTATTTTTGGTAAAACTACCAAAAAGTGATATTTTCGTCCAGTTTATGGATTTTATTAACAAAAAAGAATATATGTTAGCAGGAACCACTACAAAGCTTTATTTTTTGGTAAAACTACCAAAAAGTGATATTTTCGTCCAGTTTATGGTATTTATTAACAAAAAAGAACATAAAATTTAGCAGAAATCGCACAAAACTTTATTTTTTGGTAAAACTACAAAAAGTGATATTTTCTGTCCAGTTTATGGATTTTATTAACAAAAAAGAACATAAAATTTAACAGAAACCGCACAAAACTTTATTTTTTGGTAAAACTACCAAAAAGTGATATTTTCGTCCAGTTTATGGATTTTATTAACAAAAAAGAACATAAAATTTAGCAGAAACCGCACAAAACTTTATTTTTTGGTAAAACTACAAAAAGTGATATTTTCGTCCAGTTTATGGTATTTATTAACAAAAAAGAACATATGTTATCAGAAACCACTACAAAGCTTTATTTTTTGGTAAAACTACCAAAAAGTGATATTTTCGTCCAGTTTATGGTATTTATTAACAAAAAAGAACATAAAATTTAGCAGAAATCGCACAAAACTTTATTTTTTGGTAAAACTACAAAAAGTGATATTTTCTGTCCAGTTTATGGATTTTATTAACAAAAAAGAACATAAAATTTAACAGAAACCGCACAAAACTTTATTTTTTGGTAAAACTACCAAAAAGTGATATTTTCGTCCAGTTTATGGATTTTATTAACGAAAAAGAACATATGTTATCAGAAACCACTACAAAGCTTTATTTTTTGGTAAAACTACCAAAAAGTGATATTTTCGTCCAGTTTATGGATTTTATTAACAAAAAAGAACATTAAGTTAGCAGAAAACTATATTTTATTATTTTTTGCTAAAATTGAAAAAAAGTGATATTTTCGTCTAGTTTATGGATTTTATTAACGAAAAAGAACATAAAATTTAGCAGAAATCGCACAAAACTTTATTTTTTGGTAAAACTACCAAAAAGTGATATTTTCGTCCAGTTTATGGATTTTATTAACAAAAAAGAACATTAAGTTAGCAGAAAAGAGCAAAAAACTATATTTTATTATTTTTTGCTAAAATTGAATAAAAGTGATATTTTCGTCCAGTTTATGGATTTTATTAACAAAAAAGAACATTAAGTTAGCAGAAACCACCACAAAACTTTATTTTTTGGTAAAACTACAAAAAGAGATATTTTCGTCCAGTTTATGGTATTTATTAACAAAAAAGAACATATGTTATCAGAAACCACTACAAAGCTTTATTTTTTGGTAAAACTACCAAAAAGTGATATTTTCATCCAGTTTATGGATTTTATTAACAAAAAAGAACATTAAGTTAGCAGAAACCACCACAAAACTTTATTTTTTGGTAAAACTACAAAAAGTGATATTTTCGTCCAGTTTATGGATTTTATTAACGAAAAAGAACATATGTTATCAGAAACCACTACAAAGCTTTATTTTTTGGTAAAACTACCAAAAAGTGATATTTTCGTCCAGTTTATGGATTTTATTAACAAAAAAAAACATTAAGTTAGCAGAAAAGAGCAAAAAACTATATTTTATTATTTTTTGCTAAAATTGAAAAAAAGTGATATTTTCGTCCAGTTTATGGATTTTATTAACGAAAAAGAACAAAGTTAGCAGAAACCACTACAAAGCTTTATTTTTTGGTAAAACTACCAAAAAGTGATATTTTCGTCCAGTTTATGGATTTTATTAACAAAAAAGATCATAAAATTTAACAGAAACCAGCAAACTATATTTTATTATTTTTTGCTAAAATTGCCAAAAAGTGATAATGGTAAAACTATATTTTATTATTTTTTGCTAAAATTGAAAAAAAGTGATATTTTCGTCTAGTTTATGGATTTTATTAACCAAAAAAGAACATAAAATTTAGCAGAAACCACCACAAAACTTTATTTTTTGGTAAAACTACAAAAAGAGATATTTTCGTCCAGTTTATGGTATTTATTAACAAAAAAGAACATATGTTATCAGAAACCACTACAAAGCTTTATTTTTTGGTAAAACTACCAAAAAGTGATATTTTCATCCAGTTTATGGATTTTATTAACAAAAAAGAACATTAAGTTAGCAGAAACCACCACAAAACTTTATTTTTTGGTAAAACTACAAAAAGTGATATTTTCGTCCAGTTTATGGTATTTATTAACAAAAAAGAACATATGTTATCAGAAACCACTACAAAGCTTTATTTTTTGGTAAAACTACCAAAAAGTGATATTTTCATCCAGTTTATGGATTTTATTAACAAAAAAGAACATTAAGTTAGCAGAAACCACCACAAAACTTTATTTTTTGGTAAAACTACAAAAAGTGATATTTTCGTCCAGTTTATGGATTTTATTAACGAAAAAGAACATATGTTATCAGAAACCACTACAAAGCTTTATTTTTTGGTAAAACTACCAAAAAGTGATATTTTCATCCAGTTTATGGATTTTATTAACAAAAAAGAACATTAAGTTAGCAGAAACCACCACAAAACTTTATTTTTTGGTAAAACTACAAAAAGTGATATTTTCGTCCAGTTTATGGATTTTATTAACGAAAAAGAACATATGTTATCAGAAACCACTACAAAGCTTTATTTTTTGGTAAAACTACAAAAAGAGATATTTTCGTCCAGTTTATGGTATTTATTAACAAAAAAGAACATATGTTATCAGAAACCACTACAAAGCTTTATTTTTTGGTAAAACTACCAAAAAGTGATATTTTCATCCAGTTTATGGATTTTATTAACAAAAAAGAACATTAAGTTAGCAGAAACCACCACAAAACTTTATTTTTTGGTAAAACTACAAAAAGAGATATTTTCGTCCAGTTTATGGTATTTATTAACAAAAAAGAACATTAAGTTAGCAGAAACCACCACAAAACTTTATTTTTTGGTAAAACTACAAAAAGTGATATTTTCGTCCAGTTTATGGATTTTATTAACGAAAAAGAACATATGTTATCAGAAACCACTACAAAGCTTTATTTTTTGGTAAAACTACCAAAAAGTGATATTTTCATCCAGTTTATGGATTTTATTAACAAAAAAGAACATTAAGTTAGCAGAAACCACCACAAAACTTTATTTTTTGGTAAAACTACAAAAAGTGATATTTTCGTCCAGTTTATGGATTTTATTAACGAAAAAGAACATATGTTATCAGAAACCACTACAAAGCTTTATTTTTTGGTAAAACTACCAAAAAGTGATATTTTCGTCCAGTTTATGGATTTTATTAACAAAAAAAAACATTAAGTTAGCAGAAAAGAGCAAAAAACTATATTTTATTATTTTTTGCTAAAATTGAAAAAAAGTGATATTTTCGTCCAGTTTATGGATTTTATTAACAAAAAAGAACATTAAGTTAGCAGAAACCACCACAAAACTTTATTTTTTGGTAAAACTACAAAAAGAGATATTTTCGTCCAGTTTATGGTATTTATTAACAAAAAAGAACATATGTTATCAGAAACCACTACAAAGCTTTATTTTTTGGTAAAACTACCAAAAAGTGATATTTTCATCCAGTTTATGGATTTTATTAACAAAAAAGAACATTAAGTTAGCAGAAACCACCACAAAACTTTATTTTTTGGTAAAACTACAAAAAGAGATATTTTCGTCCAGTTTATGGTATTTATTAACAAAAAAGAACATATGTTATCAGAAACCACTACAAAGCTTTATTTTTTGGTAAAACTACCAAAAAGTGATATTTTCATCCAGTTTATGGATTTTATTAACAAAAAAGAACATTAAGTTAGCAGAAACCACCACAAAACTTTATTTTTTGGTAAAACTACAAAAAGTGATATTTTCGTCCAGTTTATGGATTTTATTAACGAAAAAGAACATATGTTATCAGAAACCACTACAAAGCTTTATTTTTTGGTAAAACTACCAAAAAGTGATATTTTCGTCCAGTTTATGGATTTTATTAACAAAAAAAAACATTAAGTTAGCAGAAAAGAGCAAAAAACTATATTTTATTATTTTTTGCTAAAATTGAATAAAAGTGATATTTTCGTCCAGTTTATGGATTTTATTAACAAAAAAGAACATTAAGTTAGCAGAAACCACCACAAAACTTTATTTTTTGGTAAAACTACAAAAAGAGATATTTTCGTCCAGTTTATGGTATTTATTAACAAAAAAGAACATATGTTATCAGAAACCACTACAAAGCTTTATTTTTTGGTAAAACTACCAAAAAGTGATATTTTCATCCAGTTTATGGATTTTATTAACAAAAAAGAACATTAAGTTAGCAGAAACCACCACAAAACTTTATTTTTTGGTAAAACTACAAAAAGTGATATTTTCGTCCAGTTTATGGATTTTATTAACGAAAAAGAACATATGTTATCAGAAACCACTACAAAGCTTTATTTTTTGGTAAAACTACCAAAAAGTGATATTTTCGTCCAGTTTATGGATTTTATTAACAAAAAAAAACATTAAGTTAGCAGAAAAGAGCAAAAAAACTATATTTTATTATTTTTTGCTAAAATTGAAAAAAAGTGATATTTTCGTCCAGTTTATGGATTTTATTAACGAAAAAGAACAAAGTTAGCAGAAACCACTACAAAGCTTTATTTTTTGGTAAAACTACCAAAAAGTGATATTTTCATCCAGTTTATGGATTTTATTAACAAAAAAGAACATTAAGTTAGCAGAAACCACCACAAAACTTTATTTTTTGGTAAAACTACAAAAAGAGATATTTTCGTCCAGTTTATGGTATTTATTAACAAAAAAGAACATATGTTATCAGAAACCACTACAAAGCTTTATTTTTTGGTAAAACTACCAAAAAGTGATATTTTCATCCAGTTTATGGATTTTATTAACAAAAAAGAACATTAAGTTAGCAGAAACCACCACAAAACTTTATTTTTTGGTAAAACTACAAAAAGTGATATTTTCGTCCAGTTTATGGATTTTATTAACAAAAAAGAACATTAAATTAGCAGAAACCACCACAAAACTTTATTTTTTGGTAAAACTACAAAAAGTGATATTTTCGTCCAGTTTATGGATTTTATTAACGAAAAAGAACATAAAATTTAGCGGAAACCAGCACAAAACCATATTTTATTATTTTTTGCTAAAATTGAAAAAAAGTGATATTTTCGTCCAGTTTAAGGATTTTATTAACGAAAAAGAACAAAGTTAGCAAAAACCACTACAAAGCTTTATTTTTTGGTAAAACTACCAAAAAGTGAATATTTCGTCCAGTTTATGGATTTTATTAACAAAAAAGATCATAAAATTTAACAGAAACCAGCAAACTATATTTTATTATTTTTTGCTAAAATTGCCAAAAAGTGATAATGGTAAAACTATATTTTATTATTTTTTGCTAAAATTGAAAAAAAGTGATATTTTCGTCTAGTTTATGGATTTTATTAACGAAAAAGAACATAAAATTTAGCAGAAATCGCACAAACTTTATTTTTTGGTAAAACTACCAAAAAGTGATATTTTCGTCCAGTTTATGGATTTTATTAACAAAAAAGAACATTAAGTTAGCAGAAAAGAGCAAAAAACTATATTTTATTATTTTTTGCTAAAATTGAATAAAAGTGATATTTTCGTCCAGTTTATTGATTTTATTAACGAAAAAGAACATAAAATTTAACAGAAACCACCCCAAAACTTTATTTTTTGGTAAAACTACAAAAAGTGATATTTTCTGTCCAGTTTATGGATTTTATTAACGAAAAAGAACATACAATTTAACAGAAACCACCCCAAAACTTTATTTTTTGGTAAAACTACAAAAAGTGATATTTTCTGTCCAGTTTATGGATTTTATTAACGAAAAAGAACATAAAATTTAGCAGAAATCGCACAAAACTTTATTTTTTGGTAAAACTACCAAAAAGTGATATTTTCGTCCAGTTTATGGATTTTATTAACAAAAAAGAACATTAAGTTAGCAGAAAAGAGCAAAAAACTATATTTTATTATTTTTTGCTAAAATTGAATAAAAGTGATATTTTCGTCCAGTTTATTGATTTTATTAACGAAAAAGAACATAAAATTTAACAGAAACCACCACAAAACTTTATTTTTTGGTAAAACTACAAAAAGTGATATTTTCTGTCCAGTTTATGGATTTTATTAACAAAAAAGAACATAAAATTTAGCAGAAACCGCACAAAACTTTATTTTTTGGTAAAACTACAAAAAGTGATATTTTCGTCCAGTTTATGGTATTTATTAACAAAAAAGAACATAAAATTTAGCAGAAATCGCACAAAACTTTATTTTTTGGTAAAACTACAAAAAGTGATATTTTCTGTCCAGTTTATGGATTTTATTAACAAAAAAGAACATAAAATTTAGCAGAAACCGCACAAAACTTTATTTTTTGGTAAAACTACAAAAAGTGATATTTTCGTCCAGTTTATGGTATTTATTAACAAAAAAGAACATATGTTATCAGAAACCACTACAAAGCTTTATTTTTTGGTAAAACTACCAAAAAGTGATATTTTCGTCCAGTTTATGGTATTTATTAACAATAAAGAACATAAAATTTAGCAGAAATCGCACAAAACTTTATTTTTTGGTAAAACTACAAAAAGTGATATTTTCTGTCCAGTTTATGGATTTTATTAACAAAAAAGAACATAAAATTTAACAGAAACCGCACAAAACTTTATTTTTTGGTAAAACTACCAAAAAGTGATATTTTCGTCCAGTTTATGGATTTTATTAACGAAAAAGAACATATGTTATCAGAAACCACTACAAAGCTTTATTTTTTGGTAAAACTACCAAAAAGTGATATTTTCGTCCAGTTTATGGATTTTATTAACAAAAAAGAACATTAAGTTAGCAGAAAACTATATTTTATTATTTTTTGCTAAAATTGAAAAAAAGTGATATTTTCGTCTAGTTTATGGATTTTATTAACGAAAAAGAACATAAAATTTAGCAGAAATCGCACAAAACTTTATTTTTTGGTAAAACTACCAAAAAGTGATATTTTCGTCCAGTTTATGGATTTTATTAACAAAAAAGAACATTAAGTTAGCAGAAAAGAGCAAAAAACTATATTTTATTATTTTTTGCTAAAATTGAATAAAAGTGATATTTTCGTCCAGTTTATGGATTTTATTAACAAAAAAGAACATTAAGTTAGCAGAAACCACCACAAAACTTTATTTTTTGGTAAAACTACAAAAAGAGATATTTTCGTCCAGTTTATGGTATTTATTAACAAAAAAGAACATATGTTATCAGAAACCACTACAAAGCTTTATTTTTTGGTAAAACTACCAAAAAGTGATATTTTCATCCAGTTTATGGATTTTATTAACAAAAAAGAACATTAAGTTAGCAGAAACCACCACAAAACTTTATTTTTTGGTAAAACTACAAAAAGAGATATTTTCGTCCAGTTTATGGTATTTATTAACAAAAAAGAACATATGTTATCAGAAACCACTACAAAGCTTTATTTTTTGGTAAAACTACCAAAAAGTGATATTTTCGTCCAGTTTATGGATTTTATTAACAAAAAAGAACATTAAGTTAGCAGAAAAGAGCAAAAAACTATATTTTATTATTTTTTGCTAAAATTGAATAAAAGTGATATTTTCGTCCAGTTTATGGATTTTATTAACAAAAAAGAACATTAAGTTAGCAGAAACCACCACAAAACTTTATTTTTTGGTAAAACTACAAAAAGAGATATTTTCGTCCAGTTTATGGTATTTATTAACAAAAAAGAACATATGTTATCAGAAACCACTACAAAGCTTTATTTTTTGGTAAAACTACAAAAAGTGATATTTTCGTCCAGTTTATGGATTTTATTAACAAAAAAGAACATAAAATTTAACAGAAACCAGCAAACTATATTTTATTATTTTTTGCTAAAATTGCCAAAAAGTGATAGTGGTAAAACTACAAAAACTGATATTTTCGTCCAGTTTATGGATTTTATTAACGAAAAAGAAAATAAAATTTAGCAGAAACCAGCACAAAACTTTATTTTTTGCTAAATTTGAAAAAAAGTGATATTTTCGTCTAGTTTATGGATTTTATTAACAAAAAAGAACATATGCTAGCAGAAACCACTACAAAGCTTTATTTTTTGGTAAAACTACCAAAAAGTGATATTTTCGTCCAGTTTATGGATTTTATTAACAAAAAAGAACAGTTAGCAGAAAAGAGCAAAAAATTATATTTTATTATTTTTTGCTAAAATTGAAAAAAAGTGATATTTTCGTCTAGTTTATGGATTTTATTAACCAAAAAAGAACATAAAATTTAGCAGAAACCGCACAAAACTTTATTTTTTGGTAAAACTACAAAAAGTGATATTTTCGTCCAGTTTATGGTATTTATTAACAAAAAAGAACATATGTTATCAGAAACCACTACAGAGCTTTATTTTTTGGTAAAACTACCAAAAAGTGATATTTTCGTCCAGTTTATGGATTTTATTAACAAAAAAGAACATTAAGTTAGCAGAAACCACCACAAAACTTTATTTTTTGGTAAAACTACAAAAAGTGATATTTTCGTCCAGTTTATGGATTTTATTAACAAAAAAGAACATAAAATTTAACAGAACCCAGCAAACTATATTTTATTATTTTTTGCTAAAATTGCCAAAAAGTGGTAGTGGTAAAACTACAAAAACTGATATTTTCGTCCAGTTTATGGATTTTATTAACGAAAAAGAAAATAAAATTTAGCAGAAACCAGCACAAAACTTTATTTTTTGGTAAAACTACAAAAAGTGATATTTTCGTCCAGTTTATGGATTTTATTAACGAAAAAGAACATAAAATTTAGCGGAAACCAGCACAAAACCATATTTTATTATTTTTTGCTAAAATTGAAAAAAAGTAATATTTTCGTCCAGTTTATTGATTTTATTAACGAAAAAGAACATAAAATTTAACAGAAACCAGCACAAAACTTTAATTTATTATTTTTTGGTAAAACTACCAAAAAGTGATATTTTCGTCCAGTTTATGGATTTTATTAACAAAAAAGACCATTAAGTTAGCAGAAAAGAGCAAAAAACTATATTTTATTATTTTTTGCTAAAATTGAAAAAAAGTGATATTTTCGTCTAGTTTATGGATTTTATTAACCAAAAAAGAACATAAAATTTAGCAGAAACCGCACAAAACTTTTTTTTTTGGTAAAACTACAAAAAGTGATATTTTCGTCCAGTTTATGGATTTTATTAACGAAAAAGAACAAAGTTAGAACAATTAGTTAGAACAAACCACTACAAAGCTTTATTTTTTGGTAAAACTACCAAAAAGTGATATTTTCGTCCAGTTTATGGATTTTATTAACGAAAAAGAACATAAAATTTAGCAGAAATCGCACAAAACTTTATTTTTTGGTAAAACTACAAAAAGTGATATTTTCGTCCAGTTTTTGGATTTTATTAACAAAAAAGAATATATGTTAGCAGAAACCACTACAAAGCTTTATTTTTTGGTAAAACTACCAAAAAGTGATATTTTCGTCCAGTTTATGGATTTTATTAACAAAAAAGAATATATGTTAGCAGAAACCACTACAAAGCTTTATTTTTTGGTAAAACTACCAAAAAGTGATATTTTCGTCCAGTTTATGGATTTTATTAACGAAAAAGAACATAAAATTTAGCAAAAACCACCACAAAACATTATTTTTTGGTAAAACTACAAAAAGTGATATTTTCGTCCAGTTTATGGATTTTATTACAAAAAAGAATATTAAGTTAGCAGAAAAGAGTAAAAAACTATATTTTATTATTTTTACAAAGCTTTTTTTTTTGGTAAAACTACCAAAAAGTGATATTTTCGTCCAGTTTATGGATTTTATTAACAAAAAAGAACATTAAGTTAGCAGAAAAGAGCAAAAAACTATATTTTATTATTTTTTGCTAAAATTGAAAAAAAGTGATATTTTCGTCTAGCTTATGGATTTTATTAACCAAAAAAGAACATAAAATTTAGCAGAAACCGCACAAAACTTTATTTTTTGGTAAAACAACAAAAAGTGCAAAAGCACTACAAAGCTTTATTTTTTGGTAAAACTACCAAAAAGTGATATTTTCGTCCAGTTTATGGTATTTATTAACAAAAAAGAACATAAAATTTAGCAGAAATCGCACAAAACTTTATTTTTTGGTAAAACTACAAAAAGTGATATTTTCTTCCAGTTTATGGATTTTATTAACAAAAAAGAACATAAAATTTAACAGAAACCGCCCAAAACTTTATTTTTTGGTAAAACTACCAAAAAGTGATATTTTCGTCCAGTTTATGGATTTTATTAACGAAAAAGAACATATGTTATCAGAAACCACTACAAAGCTTTATTTTTTGGTAAAACTACCAAAAAGTGATATTTTCGTCCAGTTTATGGATTTTATTAACAAAAAAGAACATTAAGTTAGCAGAAACCACCTCAAAACTTAATTTTTTGGTAAAACTACAAAAAGTGATATTTTCGTCCAGTTTATGGATTTTATTAACGAAAAAGAACATAAAATGTAGCAGAAACCAGCAAAAAACTTTATTTATTGGTAAAACTAACAAAAAGTGATATTTTCGTCCAGTTTATGGATTTTATTAACAAAAAAGAACATTAAGTTAGCAGAAACCACCTCAAAACTTAATTTTTTGGTAAAACTACAAAAAGTGATATTTTCGTCCAGTTTATGGATTTTATTAACAAAAAAGAACATTAAGTTAGCAGAAACCACCTCAAATCTTAATTTTTTGGTAAAACTACAAAAAGTGATATTTTCATCCAGTTTATGGATTTTATTAACAAAAAAGAACATTAAGTTAGCAGAAACCACCTCAAAACTTAATTTTTTGGTAAAACTACAAAAAGTGATATTTTCGTCCAGTTTATGGATTTTATTAACAAAAAAGAACATAACATTTAACAGAAACCAGCACAAAACTTTATTTATTGGTAAAACTAACAAAAAGTGATATTTTCGTCCAGTTTATGGATTTTATTTACAAAAAAGAACATTAAGTCAGCAGAAAATTGAAAAAAAGTGATATTTTCGTCCAGTTTATGGATTTTATTAACAAAAAAGAACATAAGTTAGCAGAAACCACTACAAAGCTTTATTTTTTGGTAAAACTACCAAAAAGTGATATTTTCGTCCAGTTTATGGATTTTATTAACGAAAAAGAACATAAAATTTAGCAGAAACCGCACAAAACTTTATTTTTAGGTAAAACTACAAAAAGTGATATTTTCGTTGAGTTTATGAATTTTATTAACAAAAAAGAACATAAAATTTAACAGAAACCTTAAAAGTAAAACTTTATTTTTTGGTAAAACTACCAAAAAGTTATATTTTCGTCCAGTTTATGGATTTTATTAACGAAAAAGAACATAAGTTAGCAGAAAAGAGCAAAAAACTATATTTTATTATTTTTTGCTAAAATTGTAAAAAAGTGATATTTTCGTCCAGTTTATGGATTTTATTAACAAAAAAGAACATAAAATTTAACAGAAACCGCACAAAACTTTATTTTTTGGTATAACTACAAAAAGTGATATTTTCCGTCCAGTTTATGGATTTTATTAACAAAAAAGAACATTAAGTTAGCAGAAACCACCTCAAAACTTTATTTTTTGGTAAAACTACAAAAAGTGATATTTTCGTCCAGTTTATGGACAAAAAAGAACATAAAATTTAGCAGAAACCGCACAAAACTTTATTTTTTGGTAAAACTACAAAAAGTGATATCTTCCGTCCAGTTTATGGATTTTATTAACGAAAAAGAACATAAAATTTAACAGAAACCAGCACAAAACTTTATTTATTGGTAAAACTAACAAAAAGTGATATTTTCGTCCAGTTTATGGATTTTATTAACAAAAAAGAACATAAAATTTAACAGAAACCAGCACAAAACTTTATTTATTGGTAAAACTAACAAAAAGTGATATTTTCGTCCAGTTTATGGATTTTATTAACAAAAAAGAACATAAAATGTAGCAGAAACCAGCAAAAAACTTTATTTTTTGGTAAAACTAACAAAAAGTGATATTTTCGTCCAGTTTATGGATTTTATTAACAAAAAAGAACATTAAGTTAGCAGAAACCACCTCAAAACTTAATTTTTTGGTAAAACTACAAAAAGTGATATTTTCGTCCAGTTTATGGATTTTATTAACAAAAAAAAACATTAAGTTAGCAGAAAAGAGCAAAAAACTATATTTTATTTTTTGCTAAAATTGAAAAAAAGTGATATTTTTGTCCAGTTTATGGATTTTATTAACGAAAAAGAACAAAGTTAGCATCAGTCAAAAAAAAATGTATGCGTCGCAGCCGAACATCTAATCGCGGCCCGACCACTTTTTTTCCCCAGCTAGCATCAGCCAAAAAAAAATGTATACGTCGCAGCGCCAATTTTAATCGCGACCCGACCATCTTTTTTCTCCAGCTAGCATCAGCCAAAAAAAAATTTATACGTCGCAGCCCCAATTTTAATCGTGCCCCGACCACCTTTTTTCCCCAGCTAGCATCAGTCAAAAAAAAAATGTATACGTCGCAGCCCCAATTCTAATCGCGGCGCGACCACTTTTTTTCCCCAGCTAGCATCAGAAAAAAAAAAAAATGTATGCGTCGCAGCGCCAATTTTAATCGCGGCCCTACCACCTTTTTTCTCCAGCTAGCGTCAGCCAAAAAAATTTTATAAGTTGCAGCCCCAATTCTAATCGCGGCTCGACCACTTTTTTTCCCCAGCTAGCATCAGCCAAAAAAAAATTTATACGTCGCAGCCACAATTTTAATCGCGGCCCGACCACCTTTTTTCCCCAGCTAGCATCAGCCAAAAAAAATTTATACGTCGCAGCCCCAATTTTAATCGCGACCCGACCACCTTTTTTCTCCAGCTAGCATCAGCCAAAACAAAATTTATACGTCGCAGCCCCAATTTTAATGGCGGCCCGACCACCTTTTTTCCCCAGCTAGCATCAGCCAAAAAAAAATTTATGCGTCGCAGCCACAATTTTAATCGCGACCCGACCATCTTTTTTCTCCAGCTAGCATCAGCCAAAAAAAAATTTATACGTCGCAGCCCCAATTTTAATCGTGCCCCGACCACCTTTTTTCCCCAGCTAGCATCAGTCAAAAAAAAAATGTATACGTCGCAGCCCCAATTCTAATCGCGGCGCGACCACTTTTTTTCCCCAGCTAGCATCAGAAAAAAAAAAAAATGTATGCGTCGCAGCGCCAATTTTAATCGCGGCCCTACCACCTTTTTTCTCCAGCTAGCGTCAGCCAAAAAAATTTTATAAGTTGCAGCCCCAATTCTAATCGCGGCTCGACCACTTTTTTTCCCCAGCTAGCATCAGCCAAAAAAAAATTTATACGTCGCAGCCACAATTTTAATCGCGGCCCGACCACCTTTTTTCCCCAGATAGCATCAGCCAAAAAAAAAATTATACGTCGCAGCGCCAATTTTAATCGCGGCTCGACCACTTTTTTCCCCAGCTAGCATCAGCCAAAAAAAAATTTATACGTCGCAGCCACAATTTTAATCGCGACCCGACCACCTTTTTTCTCCAGCTAGCATCAGCCAAAACAAAATTTATACGTCGCAGCCCCAATTTTAATCGTGCCCCGACCACCTTTTTTCCCCAGCTAGCATCAGTCAAAAAAAAAATGTATACGTCGCAGCCCCAATTCTAATCGCGGCGCGACCACTTTTTTTCCCCAGCTAGCATCAGAAAAAAAAAAAAATGTATGCGTCGCAGCGCCAATTTTAATCGCGGCCCTACCACCTTTTTTCTCCAGCTAGCGTCAGCCAAAAAAATTTTATAAGTTGCAGCCCCAATTCTAATCGCGGCTCGACCACTTTTTTTCCCCAGCTAGCATCAGCCAAAAAAAAATTTATACGTCGCAGCCACAATTTTAATCGCGGCCCGACCACCTTTTTTCCCCAGATAGCATCAGCCAAAAAAAAAATTATACGTCGCAGCGCCAATTTTAATCGCGGCTCGACCACTTTTTTCCCCAGCTAGCATCAGCCAAAAAAAAATTTATACGTCGCAGCCACAATTTCAATCGCGACCCGACCACCTTTTTTCTCCAGCTAGCATCAGCCAAAACAAAATTTATACGTCGCAGCCCCAATTTTAATCGCGACCCGACCACCTTTTTTCTCCAGCTAGCATCAGCCAAAAAAAAAATTATACGTCGCAGCGCCAATTTTAATCGCGGCTCGACCACTTTTTTTCCCCAGCTAGCATCAGCCAAAAAAAAAAAATTATACGTCGCAGCCCGAATTTTAATCGCGGCCCGACCACCTTTTTCCCCAGCTAGCATCAGCCAAAAATTTATACGTCGCAGCCCCAATTCTAATCGCGGCCCGACCACTTTTTTTCCCCAGCTAGCATCAGCCAAAAAAAATTTATACGTCGCAGCCCCAATTTTAATGGCGGCCCGACCACCTTTTTTCTCCAGCTAGCATCAGCCAAAAAAAAATTTATAATTCGCAGCCCCAATTTTAATCGCGACCCGACCACCTTTTTTCTCCAGCTAGCATCAGCCAAAAAAAAAATTATACGTCGCAGCGCCAATTTTAATCGCGGCTCGACCACTTTTTTTCCCCAGCTAGCATCAGCCAAAAAAAAATTTATACGTCGCAGCCACAATTTTAATCGCGACCCGACCACCTTTTTTCTCCAGCTAGCATCAGCCAAAACAAAATTTATACGTCGCAGCCCCAATTTTAATCGCGACCCGACCACCTTTTTTCTCCAGCTAGCATCAGCCAAAAAAAAAATTATACGTCGCAGCGCCAATTTTAATCGCGGCCCGACCACCTTTTTTCCCCAGATAGCATCAGCCAAAAAAAAAATTATACGTCGCAGCGCCAATTTTAATCGCGGCTCGACCACTTTTTTTCCCCAGCTAGCATCAGCCAAAAAAAAATTTATACGTCGCAGCCACAATTTTAATCGCGGCCCGACCACCTTTTTTCCCCAGCTAGCATCAGCCAAAAAAAATTTATACGTCGCATCCCCAATTTTAATCGCGGCCCGACCACTTTTTTTTCCCAGCTAGCATCAGCCAAAAAAAAATGTATACGTCGCAGCGCCAATTTTAGTCGCGGCCCGACCGCCTTTTTTTCCCAGCTAGCATCAGCCAAAAAAAAAAAATTATACGTCGCAGCCCCAATTTTAATCGCGGCCCGACCACCTTTTTCCCCAGCTAGCATCAGCCAAAAATTTATACGTCGCAGCCCCAATTCTAATCGCGGCCCGACCACTTTTTTTCCCCAGCTAGCATCAGCCAAAAAAAATTTATACGTCGCAGCCCCAATTTTAATGGCGGCCCGACCACCTTTTTTCTCCAGCTAGCATCAGCCAAAACAAAATTTATACGTCGCAGCCCCAATTTTAATCGCGGCCCGACCGCCTTTTTTTCCCAGCTAGCATCAGCCAAAAAAAAAAAATTATACGTCGCAGCCCCAATTTTAATCGCGGCCCGACCACCTTTTTCCCCAGCTAGAATCAGCCAAAAATTTATACGTCGCAGCCCCAATTTTAATCGCGACCCGACCAGCTTTTTTCTCCAGCTAGCATCAGCCAAAAAAAAATTTATACGTCGCAGCCAAAATTCTAATCGCGGCCCGACCACCTTTTTTTCCCAGCTAACATCAGCCAAAAAAAAATTTATAATTCGCAGCCCCAATTTTAATCGCGGCCCGACCACCTTTTTTCCCCAGCTAGCATCAGTCAAAAAAAAATGTATACGTCGCAGCGCCAATTTTAATCGCGGCCCGACCACCTTTTTTCCCCAGCTAGCATCAGTCAAAAAAAAATGTATACGTCGCAGCCCCAATTCTAATCGCGGCCCGACCACTTTTTTTTCCCAGCTAGCATCAGCCAAAAAAAAATGTATACGTCGCAGCGCCAATTTTAATCGCGGCCCGACCACCTTTTTTTCCAGCTAACATCAGCCAAAAAAAAATTTATACGTCGCAGCCCCAATTTTAATCGCGGCCCGACCACCTTTTTTCTCCAGCTAGCATCAGTCAAAAAAAAATTTATACGTCGCAGCCCCAATTTTAATCGCGGCCCGACCACCATTTTTCCCCGCTAGCATCAACCAAAAAAAATGTATACGTCGCAGCCCCAATTTTAATCGCGGCCCGACCACCTTTTGTCCCCAGCTAGCATCAGTCAAAAAAAAATGTATACGTCGCAGCGCCAATTTTAATCGCGGCCCGACCACCTTTTTTTCCCAGCCAGCATCAGTCAAAAAAAAATGTATACGTCGCCGCCCCAATTCTAATCGCGGCCCGACCACTTTTTTTCCCCAGCTAGCATCATTCAAAAAAAAATGTATACGTCGCAGCCCCATTTTTAATCGCGGCCCAATCACCTTTTTTCTCTAGCTAGCATCAGCCAAAAAGAAATTTATACGTCGCAGCCCCAATTCTAATCGCGGCCCGACCACTTTTTTTTCCCAGCTAGCATCACCCAAAAAAAAATGTATACGTCGCAGCCCCAATTCTAATCGCGGCCCGACCACTTTTTTTTCCCAGCTAGCATCACCCAAAAAAAAAATGTATACGTCGCAGCCCCATTTTTAATCGCGGCCCAATCACCTTTTTTCTCTAGCTAGCATCAGCCAAAAAGAAATTTATACGTCGCAGCCCCAATTCTAATCGCGGCCCGACCACTTTTTTTTCCCAGCTAGCATCACCCAAAAAAAAATGTATACGTCGCAGCCCCAATTCTAATCGCGGCCCGACCACTTTTTTTCCCCAGCTAGCATCAGCCAAAAAAAAATGTATACGTCGCAGCGCCAATTTTAATCGCGGCCCGACCATCTTTTGTCCCCAGCTAGCATCAGTCAAAAAAAAATGTATACGTCGCAGCCCCATTTTTAATCGCGGCCCAATCACCTTTTTTCTCTAGATAGCATCAGCCAAAAAGAAATTTATACGTCGCAGCCCCAATTCTAATCGCGGCCCGACCACTTTTTTTTCCCAGCTAGCATCACCCAAAAAAAAATGTATACGTCGCAGCGCCAATTTTAATCGCGGCCCGACCACCTTTTTTCCCCAGCTAGCATCAGTCAAAAAAAAATGTATACGTCGCAGCCCCAATTCTAATCGCGGCCCGACCACTTTTTTTTCCCAGCTAGCATCACCCAAAAAAAAATGTATACGTCGCAGCCCCAATTCTAATCGCGGCCCGACCACTTTTTTTTCCCAGCTAGCATCACCCAAAAAAAAATGTATACGTCGCACCGCCAATTTTAATCGCGGCCCGACCACCTTTTTTCCCCAGCTAGCATCAGTCAAAAAAAAATGTATGCGTCGCAGCCCCACATCTAATCGCGGCCCGACCACTTTTTTTCCCCAGCTAGCATCAGCCAAAAAAAAATGTATACGTCGCAGCGCCAATTTTAATCGCGGCCCGACCATCTTTTTTCCCCAGCTAGCATCAGCCAAAAAAAAAATTATACGTCGCAGCGCCAATTTTAATCGCGGCTCGACCACTTTTTTTTACCAGCTAGCATCAGACAAAAAAAAATGTATACGTCGCAGCGCCAATTTTAATCGCGGCCCGACCACCTTTTTTTCCCAGCTAACATCAGCCAAAAAAAAATTTATACGTCGCAGCCCCAATTTTAATCGCGGCCCGACCACCTTTTTTCCCTAGCTAGCATCAGCCAAAAAAAAATTTATACGTCGCAGCCACAATTTTAATCGCGGCCCGACCACCTTTTTTCCCCAGCTAGCATCAGCCAAAACAAAATTTATGCGTCGCAGCCCCAATTTTAATCGCGGCCCGACCGCCTTTTTTCCCCAGCTAGCATCAGCCAAAAAAAAATTTATACGTCGCAGCCACAATTTTAATCGCGGCCCGACCACCTTTTTTTTCCCAGCTAACATCAGCCAAAAAAAAATGTATACGTCGCAGCCCCAATTTTAATCGCGGCCCGACCACCTTTTGTCCCCAGCTAGCATCAGTCAAAAAAAAATGTATACGTCGCAGCCCCAATTTTAATCGCGACCCGACCACCTTTTTTCTCCAGCTAGCATCAGCCAAAAAAAATGTATACGTCGCAGCCCCAATTTTAATCGCGACCCGACAACCTTTTTTCTCCAGCTAGCATCACCCAAAACAAAATTTATACGTCGCAGCCCCAATTATAATCGCGGCCCGGCCGCCTTTTTTCCCCAGCAAGCATCAGCCAAAAAAAAATTTATACGTTGCAGCCACAATTTTAATCGCGGCCCGACCACCTTTTTTTCCCAGCTAACATCAGCCAAAAAAAAATTTATAAGTTGCAGCCCCAATTCTAATCGCGGCTCGACCACTTTTTTTCTCCAGCTAGCATCACCCAAAAAAAATTTATACGTCGCAGCCCCAATTCTAATCGCGGCGCGACCACTTTTTTTCCCCAGCTAGCATCAGAAAAAAAAAAATGTATACGTCGCAGCGCCAATTTTAATCGCGGCCCGACCACCTTTTTTCTTCAGCTAGCATCAGCCAAAAAAAATTTATAAGTTGCAGCCCCAATTCTAATCGCGGCTCGACCACCTTTTTTTCCCAGCTAGCATCAGCCAAAAAAAAATTTATACGTCGCAGCCCCAATTTTAATCGCGGCTCGACCACTTTTTTTCCCAGCTAGCGTCAGCCAAAAAAAAAATTATACGTCGCAGCGCCAATTTTAATCGCGGCTCAACCACTTTTTTTCCCCAGCTAGCATCAGCCAAAAAAAAATTTATACGTCGCAGCCCCAATTTTAATCGCGGCTCGACCACTTTTTTTCCCAGCTAGCGTCAGCCAAAAAAAAAATTATACGTCGCAGCGCCAATTTTAATCGCGGCTCGACCACTTTTTTTCCCCAGCTAGCATCAGCCAAAAAAAAATTTATACGTCGCAGCCACAATTTTAATCGCGGCTCGACCACTTTTTTTCCCCAGCTAGCATCAGCCAAAAAAAAAATTATACGTCGCAGCGCCAATTTTAATCGCGGCTCGACCACTTTTTTTCCCCAGCTAGCATCAGCCAAAAAAAAATTTATACGTCGCAGCCACAATTTTAATCGCGGCTCGACCACTTTTTTTCCCCAGCTAGCATCAGCCAAAAAAAAATTTATACGTCGCAGCGCCAATTTTAATCGCGGCTCGACCACTTTTTTTCCCAGCTAGCATCAGCCAAAAAAAAAATTATACGTCGCAGCCCCAATTCTAATCGCGGTTCGCCCACCTTTTTTCCCCAAGCTAGCATCAGCCAAAAAAAAATGTATACGTCGCACCGCCAATTTTAATCGAGGCCCGACCATCTTTTTTCCCCAGCTAGCATCAGCCAAAAAAAATTATACGTCGCAGCCCCAATTCTAATCGCGGTTCGCCCACCTTTTTTCCCCAAGCTAGCATCAGCCAAAAAAAAAATTTTACGTCGCAGCGCCAATTTTAATCGCGGCTCGACCACTTTTTTTCCCCAGCTAGCATCAGCCAAAAAAAAATTTATACGTCGCAGCCACAATTTTAATCGCGGCCCGACCACCTTTTTTCCCCAGCTAGCATCAGCCAAAAAAAATTTATACGTCGCAGCCCCAATTTTAATCGCGACCCGACCACCTTTTTTCTCCAGCTAGCATCAGCCAAAACAAAATTTATACGTCGCAGCCCCAATTTTAATCGCGGTCCGACCGCCTTTTTTTCCCAGCTAGCATCAGCCAAAAAAAAAAAATTATACGTCGCAGCCCCAATTTTAATCGCGGCCCGACCACCCTTTTCCCCAGCTAGCATCAGCCAAAAATTTATACGTCGCAGCCCCAATTCTAATCGCGGCCCGACCACTTTTTTTCCCCAGCTAGCATCAGCCAAAAAAAATTTATACGTCGCAGCCCCAATTTTAATGGCGGCCCGACCACCTTTTTTCCCCAGCTAGCATCAGTCAAAAAAAATTTATACGTCGCAGCCCCAATTTTAATCGCGACCCGACCACCTTTTTTCCCCAGCTAGCATCAGCCAAAAAAAAATTTATGCGTCGCAGCCACAATTTTAATCGCGGCCCGACCACCTTTTTTCCCCAGCTAGCATCAGCCAAAAAAAATTTATACGTCGCATCCCCAATTTTAATCGCGGCCCGACCACTTTTTTTTCCCAGCTAGCATCAGCCAAAAAAAAATGTATACGTCGCAGCGCCAATTTTAATGGCGGCCCGACCGCCTTTTTTTCCCAGCTAGCATCAGCCAAAAAAAAAAAATTATACGTCGCAGCCCCAATTTTAATCGCGGCCCGACCACCTTTTTCCCCAGCTAGCATCAGCCAAAAATTTATACGTCGCAGCCCCAATTCTAATCGCGGCCCGACCAATTTTTTTCCCCAGCTAGCATCAGCCAAAAAAAATTTATACGTCGCAGCCCCAATTTTAATGGCGGCCCGACCACCTTTTTTCTCCAGCTAGCATCAGCCAAAACAAAATTTATACGTCGCAGCCCCAATTTTAATCGCGGCCCGACCGCCTTTTTTTCCCAGCTAGCATCAGCCAAAAAAAAAAAATTATACGTCGCAGCCCCAATTTTAATCGCGGCCCGACCACCTTTTTCCCCAGCTAGCATCAGCCAAAAATTTATACGTCGCAGCCCCAATTTTAATCGCGACCCGACCAGCTTTTTTCTCCAGCTAGCATCAGCCAAAAAAAAATTTATACGTCGCAGCCAAAATTCTAATCGCGGCCCGACCACCTTTTTTTCCCAGCTAACATCAGCCAAAAAAAAATTTATAATTCGCAGCCCCAATTTTAATCGCGGCCCGACCACCTTTTTTCCCCAGCTAGCATCAGTCAAAAAAAAATGTATACGTCGCAGCGCCAATTTTAATCGCGGCCCGACCACCTTTTTTCCCCAGCTAGCATCAGTCAAAAAAAAATGTATACGTCGCAGCCCCAATTCTAATCGCGGCCCGACCACTTTTTTTTCCCAGCTAGCATCAGCCAAAAAAAAATGTATACGTCGCAGCGCCAATTTTAATCGCGGCCCGACCACCTTTTTTTCCAGCTAACATCAGCCAAAAAAAAATTTATACGTCGCAGCCCCAATTTTAATCGCGGCCCGACCACCTTTTTTCTCCAGCTAGCATCAGTCAAAAAAAAATTTATACGTCGCAGCCCCAATTTTAATCGCGGCCCGACCACCATTTTTCCCCGCTAGCATCAACCAAAAAAAATGTATACGTCGCAGCCCCAATTTTAATCGCGGCCCGACCACCTTTTGTCCCCAGCTAGCATCAGTCAAAAAAAATGTATACGTCGCAGCCCCATTTTTAATCGCGGCCCAATCACCTTTTTTCTCTAGCTAGCATCAGCCAAAAAGAAATTTATACGTCGCAGCCCCAATTCTAATCGCGGCCCGACCACTTTTTTTTCCCAGCTAGCATCACCCAAAAAAAAATGTATACGTCGCAGCGCCAATTTTAATCGCGGCCCGACCACCTTTTTTTCCAGCTAACATCAGCCAAAAAAAAATTTATACGTCGCAGCCCCATTTTTAATCGCGGCCCAATCACCTTTTTTCTCTAGATAGCATCAGCCAAAAAGAAATTTATACGTCGCAGCCCCAATTCTAATCGCGGCCCGACCACTTTTTTTTCCCAGCTAGCATCACCCAAAAAAAAATGTATACGTCGCAGCGCCAATTTTAATCGCGGCCCGACCACCTTTTTTCCCCAGCTAGCATCAGTCAAAAAAAAATGTATACGTCGCAGCCCCAATTCTAATCGCGGCCCGACCACTTTTTTTTCCCAGCTAGCATCACCCAAAAAAAAATGTATACGTCGCAGCCCCAATTCTAATCGCGGCCCGACCACTTTTTTTTCCCAGCTAGCATCACCCAAAAAAAAATGTATACGTCGCACCGCCAATTTTAATCGCGGCCCGACCACCTTTTTTCCCCAGCTAGCATCAGTCAAAAAAAAATGTATGCGTCGCAGCCCCACATCTAATCGCGGCCCGACCACTTTTTTTCCCCAGCTAGCATCAGCCAAAAAAAAATGTATACGTCGCAGCGCCAATTTTAATCGCGGCCCGACCAACTTTTTTCCCCAGCTAGCATCAGCCAAAAAAAAAATTATACGTCGCAGCGCCAATTTTAATCGCGGCTCGACCACTTTTTTTTACCAGCTAGCATCAGACAAAAAAAAATGTATACGTCGCAGCGCCAATTTTAATCGCGGCCCGACCACCTTTTTTTCCCAGCTAACATCAGCCAAAAAAAAATTTATACGTCGCAGCCCCAATTTTAATCGCGGCCCGACCACCTTTTTTCCCTAGCTAGCATCAGCCAAAAAAAAATTTATACGTCGCAGCCACAATTTTAATCGCGGCCCGACCACCTTTTTTCCCCAGCTAGCATCAGCCAAAACAAAATTTATGCGTCGCAGCCCCAATTTTAATCGCGGCCCGACCGCCTTTTTTCCCCAGCTAGCATCAGCCAAAAAAAAATTTATACGTCGCAGCCACAATTTTAATCGCGGCCCGACCACCTTTTTTTTCCCAGCTAACATCAGCCAAAAAAAAATGTATACGTCGCAGCCCCAATTTTAATCGCGGCCCGACCACCTTTTGTCCCCAGCTAGCATCAGTCAAAAAAAAATGTATACGTCGCAGCCCCAATTTTAATCGCGACCCGACCACCTTTTTTCTCCAGCTAGCATCAGCCAAAAAAAAATGTATACGTCGCAGCCCCAATTTTAATCGCGACCCGACAACCTTTTTTCTCCAGCTAGCATCACCCAAAACAAAATTTATACGTCGCAGCCCCAATTTTAATCGCGGCCCGGCCGCCTTTTTTCCCCAGCAAGCATCAGCCAAAAAAAAATTTATACGTTGCAGCCACAATTTTAATCGCGGCCCTACCACCTTTTTTCTCCAGCTAGCATCAGCCAAAAAAATTTTATAAGTTGCAGCCCCAATTCTAATCGCGGCTCGACCACTTTTTTCCCCAGCTAGCATCAGCCAAAAAAAAATTTATACGTCGCAGCCAATATTTTAATCGCGGCCCGACCACCTTTTTTCCCCAGCTAGCATCAGCCAAAAAAAAAATTATACGTCGCAACGCCAATTTTAATCGCGGCTCGACCACTTTTTTTCCCCAGCTAGCATCAGCCAAAAAAAAATTTATACGTCGCAGCCACAATTTTAATCGCGGCCCGACCATCTTTTTTCCCCAGCTAGCATCAGCCAAAAAAAATTTATACGTCGCAGCCCCAATTTTAATCGCGACCCGACCACCTTTTTTCTCCAGCTAGCATCAGCCAAAACAAAATTTATACGTCGCAGCCCCAATTTTAATCGCGGCCCGACCGCCTTTTTTTCCCAGCTAGCATCAGCCAAAAAAAATAAATTATACGTCGCAGCCCCAATTTTAATCGCGGCCCGACCACCTTTTTCCCCAGCTAGCATCAGCCAAAAATTTATACGTCGCAGCCCCAATTCTAATCGCGGCCCGACCACTTTTTTTCCCCAGGTAGCATCAGCCAAAAAAAATTTATACGTCGCAGCCCCAATTTTAATGGCGGCCCGACCACCTTTATTCCCCAGCTAGCATCAGTCAAAAAAAAATGTATACGTCGAAGCGCCAATTTTAATCGCGGCCCGACCACCTTTTTTCCCCAGCTAGCATCAGTCAAAAAAAAATGTATACGTCGCAGCCACAATTTTAATCGCGGCCCGACCACCTTTTTTCCCCAGCTAGCATCAGCCAAAAAAAATTTATACGTCGCAGCACCAATTTTAATCGCGACCCGACCAGCTTTTTTCTCCAGCTAGCATCAGCCAAAAAAAAATTTATACGTCGCAGCCCCAATTCTAATCGCGGCCCGACCACCTTTTTTTCCCAGCTAACATCAGCCAAAAAAAAATGTATACGTCGCAGCGCCAATTTTAATCGCGGCCCGACCACCTTTTTTCCCCAGCTAGCATCAGTCAAAAAAAATTTATACGTCGCAGCCCCAATTTTAATCGCGAGCCGACCACCCTTTTTCCCCAGCTAGCATCAGTCAAAAAAAAATGTATACGTCGCAGCGCCAATTTTAATCGCGGCCCGACCACCTTTTTTCCCCAGCTAGCATCAGCCAAAAAAAAATTTATACGTCGCAGCCCCAATTTTAATCGCGGCCCGACCACCTTTTTTCCCCAGCTAGCATCAGTCAAAAAAAAATGTATACGTCGCAGCCCCAATTTTAATCGCGGCCCGACCACCTTTTTTCCCCAGCTAGCATCAGTCAAAAAAAATTTATACGTCGCAGCCCCAATTTTAATCGCGGCCCGACCAGCTTTTTTCTCCAGCTAGCATCAGCCAAAAAAAAATTTATACGTCGCAGCCCCAATTTTAATCGCGGCAAGACCACCTTTTTTCCCCAGCTAGCATCAGTCAAAAAAAAATTTATACGTCGCAGCCCCAATTTTAATCGCGGCCCGACCAGCTTTTTTCTCCAGCTAGCATCAGCCAAAAAAAAATTTATACGTCGCAGCCCCAATTTTAATCGCGGCCCGACCACCTTTTTTCCCCAGCTAGCATCAGTCAAAAAAAAATTTATACGTCGCAGCCCCAATTTTAATCGCGGCCCGACCAGCTTTTTTCTCCAGCTAGCATCAGCCAAAAAAAAATTTATACGTCGCAGCCCCAATTTTAATCGCGGCCCGACCACCTTTTTTCCCCAGCTAGCATCAGTCAAAAAAAAATGTATACGTCGCAGCCCCAATTTTAATCGCGGCCCGACCACCTTTTTTCCCCAGCTAGCATCAGTCAAAAAAAATTTATACGTCGCAGCCCCAATTTTAATCGCGGCCCGACCACTTTATTTCCCGACCACTTTTTTTTCCCAGCTAGCATCACCCAAAAAAAAATTTATACGTCGCAGCCACAATTTTAATCGCGGCCCGACCACCTTTTTTCCCCAGCTAGCATCAGCCAAAAAGAAATTTATACGTCGCAGCCCCAATTATAATCGCGGCCCGACCACTTTTTTTTCAAAGCTAGCATCACCCAAAAAAAAATTTATACGTCGCAGCCACAATTTTAATCGCGGCCCGACCACCTTTTTTCCCCAGCTAGCATCAGTCAAAAAAAAAATGTATACGTCGCAGCCCCAATTCTAATCGCGGCCCGACCAATTTTTTTTTTCCAGCTAGAATCAGACAAAAAAAAATGTATACGTCGCAGCGCCAATTTTAATCGCGGCCCGACCACCTTTTTTTCCCAGCTAACATCAGCCAAAAAAAAATTTATACGTCGCAGCCCCAATTTTAATCGCGGCCCGACCACCTTTTTACCTCAGCCATTTTTAATCGCGGCCCAATCACCTTTTTTCTCTAGCTAGCATCAGCCAAAAAGAAATTTATACGTCGCAGCCCCAATTCTAATCGCGGCCCGAACACTTTTTTTTCCCAGCTAACATCAGCCAAAAAAAAATTTATACGTCGCAGCCCCAATTTTAATCGCGGCCCGACCACCTTTTTACCTCAGCTAGCATCAGCCAAAAAAAAAATTATACGTCGCAGCCCCATTTTTAATCGCGGCCCAATCACCTTTTTTCTCTAGCTAGCATCAGCCAAAAAGAAATTTATACGTCGCAGCCCCAATTCTAATCGCGGCCCGACCACTTTTTTTTCCCAGCTAGCATCACCCAAAAAAAAATTTATACGTCGCAGCCGCAATTTTAATCGCGGCCCGACCACCTTTTTTCCCCAGCTAGCATCAGCCAAAAAAAAATTTATACGTCGCAGCCACAATTTTTATCGCGGCCCGACCACCTTTTTTCCCCAGCTAGCATCAGACAAAAAAAAATGTATACGTCGCAGCGCCAATTTTAATCGCGGCCCGACCACCTTTTTTTCCCAGCTAACATCAGCCAAAAAAAAATTTATACGTCGCAGCCCCAATTTTAATCGCGGCCCGACCACCTTTTTTCCCCAGCTAGCATCAGCCAAAAAAAAATTTATACGTCGCAGCCACAATTTTAATCGCGGCCCGACCACCTTTTTTCCCCAGCTAGCATCAGCCAAAAAAAAATGTATACGTCGCAGCGCCAATTTTATTCGCGACCCGACCATCTTTTTTCTCTAGCTAGCATCAGCCAAAAAGAAATTTATACGTCGCAGCCCCAATTCTAATCGCGGCCCGACCACTTTTTTTTCCCAGCTAGCATCACCCAAAAAAAAATGTATACGTCGCAGCGCCAATTTTAATCGCGGCCCGACCACCTTTTTTCCCCAGCTAGCATCAGTCAAAAAAAAATGTATGCGTCGCAGCCCCACATCTAATCGCGGCCCGACCACTTTTTTTCCCCAGCTAGCATCATCCAAAAAAAAATGTATGCGTCGCAGCCCCACATCTAATCGCGGCCCGACCACTTTTTTTCCCCAGCTAGCATCAGCCAAAAAAAAATGTATACGTCGCAGCCCCAATTCTAATCGCGGTTCGCCCACTTTTTTTCCCCAAAGCTAGCATCAGCCAAAAAAAAATGTATACGTCGCACCGCCAATTTTAATCGCGCCCCGACCACCTTTTTTCCCCAGCTAGCATCAGTCAAAAAAAAATGTATACGTCGCAGCCCCAATTCTAATCGCGGCGCGACCACTTTTTTTCCCCAGCTAGCATCAGAAAAAAAAAAATTTATGCGTCGCAGCGCCAATTTTAATCGCGGCCCTACCACCTTTTTTCTCCAGCTAGCATCAGCCAAAAAAATTTTATAAGTTGCAGCCCCAATTCTAATCGCGGCTCGACCACTTTTTTCCCCAGCTAGCATCAGCCAAAAAAAAATTTATACGTCGCAGCCACAATTTTAATCGCGGCCCGACCACCTTTTTTCCCCAGCTAGCATCAGCCAAAAAAAAAATTATACGTCGCAACGCCAATTTTAATCGCGGCTCGACCACTTTTTTTCCCCAGCTAGCATCAGCCAAAAAAAAATGTATACGTCGCAGCCACAATTTTAATCGCGGCCCGACCATCTTTTTTCCCCAGCTAGCATCAGCCAAAAAAAATTTATACGTCGCAGCCCCAATTTTAATCGCGACCCGACCACCTTTTTTCTCCAGCTAGCATCAGCCAAAACAAAATTTATACGTCGCAGCCCCAATTTTAATCGCGGCCCGACCGCCTTTTTTTCCCAGCTAGCATCAGCCAAAAAAAATAAATTATACGTCGCAGCCCCAATTTTAATCGCGGCCCGACCACCTTTTTCCCCAGCTAGCATCAGCCAAAAATTTATACGTCGCAGCGCCAATTTTAATCGCGGCCCGACCACCTTTTTTCCCCAGCTAGCATCAGTCAAAAAAAAATGTATACGTCGCAGCCACAATTTTAATCGCGGCCCGACCACCTTTTTTCCCCAGCTAGCATCAGCCAAAAAAAATTTATACGTCGCAGCACCAATTTTAATCGCGACCCGACCAGCTTTTTTCTCCAGCTAGCATCAGCCAAAAAAAAATTTATACGTCGCAGCCCCAATTCTAATCGCGGCCCGACCACCTTTTTTTCCCAGCTAACATCAGCCAAAAAAAAATGTATACGTCGCAGCCCCAATTTTAATCGCGGCCCGACCAAATTTTTTCCCCAGCTAGCATCAGTCAAAAAAAAATGTATACGTCGCAGCGCCAATTTTAATCGCGGCCCGACCACCTTTTTTCCCCAGCTAGCATCAGTCAAAAAAAATTTATACGTCGCAGCCCCAATTTTAATCGCGAGCCGACCACCCTTTTTCCTAAGCTAGCATCAGTCAAAAAAAAATGTATACGTCGCAGCGCCAATTTTAATCGCGGCCCGACCACCTTTTTTCCCCAGCTAGCATCAGCCAAAAAAAATGTATGCGTCGCAGCCCCAATTTTAATCGCGGCCCGACCACCTTTTTTCCCCAGCTAGCATCAGCCAAAAAAAATTTATACGTCGCAGCACCAATTTTAATCGCGGCCCGACCACCTTTTTTCCCCAGCTAGCATCAGTCAAAAAAAAATGTATACGTCGCAGCCACAATTTTAATCGCGGCCCGACCACCTTTTTTCCCCAGCTAGCATCAGTCAAAAAAAAATTTATACGTCGCAGCCCCAATTTTAATCGCGGCCCGACCACCTTTTTTCCCCAGCTAGCATCAGTCAAAAAAAAATGTATACGTCGCAGCCACAATTTTAATCGCGGCCCGACCACCTTTTTTCCCCAGCTAGCATCAGCCAAAAAAAATTTATACGTCGCAGCACCAATTTTAATCGCGGCCCGACCACCTTTTTTCCCCAGCTAGCATCAGTCAAAAAAAAATGTATACGTCGAAGCGCCAATTTTAATCGCGAGCCGACCACCCTTTTTCCTAAGCTAGCATCAGTCAAAAAAAAATGTATACGTCGCAGCGCCAATTTTAATCGCGGCCCGACCACCTTTTTTCCCCAGCTAGCATCAGCCAAAAAAAATGTATACGTCGCAGCCCCAATTTTAATCGCGGCCCGACCACTTTTTTTTCCCAGCTAACATCAGCCAAAAAAAATTTATACGTCGCAGCACCAATTTTAATCGCGGCCCGACCACTTTTTTTTCCCAGCTAACATCAGCCAAAAAAAATTTATACGTCGCAGCACCAATTTTAATCGCGGCCCGACCACCTTTTTTCCCCAGCTAGCATCAGCCAAAAAAAATGTATGCGTCGCAGCCCCAATTTTAATCGCGGCCCGACCACCTTTTTTCCCCAGCTAGCATCAGCCAAAAAAAATTTATACGTCGCAGCACCAATTTTAATCGCGGCCCGACCACCTTTTTTCCCCAGCTAGCATCAGTCAAAAAAAAATGTATACGTCGAAGCGCCAATTTTAATCGCGAGCCGACCACCCTTTTTCCTAAGCTAGCATCAGTCAAAAAAAAATGTATACGTCGCAGCCCCAATTTTAATCGCGGCCCAATCACCTTTTTTCTCTAGCTAGCATCAGCCAAAAAGAAATTTATACGTCGCAGCCCCAATTATAATCGCGGCCCGACCACTTTTTTTTCCCAGCTAACATCAGCCAAAAAAAAATTTATACGTCGCAGCCACAATTTTAATCGCGGCCCGACCACCTTTTTTCCCCAGCTAGCATCAGCCAAAAAAAATTTATACGTCGCAGCACCAATTTTAATCGCGGCCCGACCACCTTTTTTCCCCAGCTAGCATCAGCCAAAAAAAATGTATACGTCGCAGCCACAATTTGAATCGCGGCCCGACCACCTTTTTTCCCCAGCTAGCATCAGCCAAAAATTTATACGTCGCAGCGCCAATTTTAATCGCGGCCCGACCACCTTTTTTCCCCAGCTAGCATCAGTCAAAAAAAAATGTATACGTCGCAGCCACAATTTTAATCGCGGCCCGACCACCTTTTTTCCCCAGCTAGCATCAGCCAAAAAAAATTTATACGTCGCAGCACCAATTTTAATCGCGGCCCGACCACCTTTTTTCCCCAGCTAGCATCAGTCAAAAAAAAATGTATACGTCGCAGACACAATTTTAATCGCGGCCCGACCACCTTTTTTCCCCAGCTAGCATCAGTCAAAAAAAAATTTATACGTCGCAGCCCCAATTTTAATCGCGGCCCGACCACCTTTTTTCCCCAGCTAGCATCAGTCAAAAAAAAATGTATACGTCGCAGCCCCAATTTTAATCGCGGCCCGACCAAATTTTTTCCCCAGCTAGCATCAGTCAAAAAAAAATGTATACGTCGCAGCGCCAATTTTAATCGCGGCCCGACCACCTTTTTTCCCCAGCTAGCATCAGCCAAAAAAAATTTATACGTCGCAGCCCCAATTCTAATCGCGGCCCGACCACCTTTTTTTCCCAGCTAACATCAGCCAAAAAAAAATGTATACGTCGCAGCCCCAATTTTAATCGCGGCCCGACCAAATTTTTTCCCCAGCTAGCATCAGTCAAAAAAAAATGTATACGTCGCAGCGCCAATTTTAATCGCGGCCCGACCACCTTTTTTCCCCAGCTAGCATCAGTCAAAAAAAATTTATACGTCGCAGCCCCAATTTTAATCGCGAGCCGACCACCCTTTTTCCTAAGCTAGCATCAGTCAAAAAAAAATGTATACGTCGCAGCGCCAATTTTAATCGCGGCCCGACCACCTTTTTTCCCCAGCTAGCATCAGCCAAAAAAAATGTATACGTCGCAGCCCCAATTTTAATCGCGGCCCGACCACCTTTTTTCCCCAGCTAGCATCAGTCAAAAAAAAATGTATACGTCGCAGCCCCAATTTTAATCGCGGCCCGACCAAATTTTTTCCCCAGCTAGCATCAGTCAAAAAAAAATGTATACGTCGCAGCGCCAATTTTAATCGCGGCCCGACCACCTTTTTTCCCCAGCTAGCATCAGCCAAAAAAAATTTATACGTCGCAGCCCCAATTCTAATCGCGGCCCGACCACCTTTTTTCCCCAGCTAGCATCAGTCAAAAAAAATTTATACGTCGCAGCCCCAATTTTAATCGCGGCCCGACCACCTTTTTTCCCAGCTAGCATCAGCCAAAAAAAAATGTATACGTCGCAGCCCCAATTTTAATCGCGGCCCGACCACCTTTTTTCCCCAGCTAGCATCAGTCAAAAAAAATTTATACGTCGCAGCCCCAATTTTAATCGCGGCCCGACCAGCTTTTTTCTCCAGCTAGCATCAGCCAAAAAAAAATTTATACGTCGCAGCCCCAATTTTAATCGCGGCCCGACCACCTTTTTTCCCCAGCTAGCATCAGTCAAAAAAAAATTTATACGTCGCAGCCCCAATTTTAATCGCGGCCCGACCAGCTTTTTTCTCCAGCTAGCATCAGCCAAAAAAAAATTTATACGTCGCAGCCCCAATTTTAATCGCGGCCCGACCACCTTTTTTCCCCAGCTAGCATCAGTCAAAAAAAAATTTATACGTCGCAGCCCCAATTTTAATCGCGGCCCGACCAGCTTTTTTCTCCAGCTAGCATCAGCCAAAAAAAAATTTATACGTCGCAGCCCCAATTTTAATCGCGGCCGAACCACCTTTTTTCCCCAGCTAGCATCAGTCAAAAAAAAATGTATACGTCGCAGCCCCAATTTTAATCGCGGCCCGACCACCTTTTTTCCCCAGCTAGCATCAGTCAAAAAAAATTTATACGTCGCAGCCCCAATTTTAATCGCGGCCCGACCACTTTATTTCCCCAGCTAGCATCAGCCAAAAAAAAATGTATACGTCGCAGCGCCAATTTTAATCGCGGCCCGACCACTTTTTTTCCCCAGCTAGCATCAGTCAAAAAAAATGTATACGTCGCAGCGCCAATTTTAATCGCGGCCCGACCATCTTTTTTCTCCAGCTAGCACCAGCCAAAAAAAAATTTATACGTCGCAGCCCCAATTCTAATCGCGGCCCGACCACTTTTTTTTCCCAGCTAACATCAGCCAAAAAAAAATTTATACGTCGCAGCCCCAATTTTAATCGCGGCCCGACCACCTTTTTACCTCAGCTAGCATCAGCCAAAAAAAAAATTATACGTCGCAGCCCCATTTTTAATCGCGGCCCAATCACCTTTTTTCTCTAGCCAGCATCAGCCAAAAAGAAATTAATACGTCGCAGCCCCAATTATAATCGCGGCCCGACCACTTTTTTTTCCCAGCTAACATCAGCCAAAAAAAAATTTATACGTCGCAGCCCCAATTTTAATCGCGGCCCGACCACCTTTTTACCTCAGCTAGCATCAGCCAAAAAAAAAATTATACGTCGCAGCCACAATTTTAATCGCGGCCCGACCACCTTTTTTTCCCAGCTAACATCAGCCAAAAAAAATTTATACGTCGCAGCCCCAATTTTAATCGCGGCCCGACCACCTTTTTTCCCCAGCTAGCATCAGCCAAAAAGAAATTTATACGTCGCAGCCCCAATTATAATCGCGGCCCGACCACTTTTTTTTCCCAGCTAGCATCACCCAAAAAAAAATTTATACGTCGCAGCCACAATTTTAATCGCGGCCCGACCACCTTTTTTCCCCAGCTAGCATCAGCCAAAAAGAAATTTATACGTCGCAGCCCCAATTACAATCGCGGCCCGACCACTTTTTTTTCAAAGCTAGCATCACCCAAAAAAAAATTTATACGTCGCAGCCACAATTTTAATCGCGGCCCGACCACCTTTTTTCCCCAGCTAGCATCAGTCAAAAAAAAAATGTATACGTCGCAGCCCCAATTCTAATCGCGGCCCGACCAATTTTTTTTTTCCAGCTAGAATCAGACAAAAAAAAATGTATACGTCGCAGCGCCAATTTTAATCGCGGCCCGACCACCTTTTTTTCCCAGCTAACATCAGCCATAAAAAAATTTATACGTCGCAGCCCCAATTTTAATCGCGGCCCGACCACCTTTTTACCTCAGCCATTTTTAATCGCGGCCCAATCACCTTTTTTCTCTAGCTAGCATCAGCCAAAAAGAAATTTATACGTCGCAGCCCCAATTCTAATCGCGGCCCGACCACTTTTTTTTCCCAGCTAACATCAGCCAAAAAAAAATTTATACGTCGCAGCCCCAATTTTAATCGCGGCCCGACCACCTTTTTACCTCAGCTAGCATCAGCCAAAAAAAAAATTATACGTCGCAGCCCCATTTTTAATCGCGGCCCAATCACCTTTTTTCTCTAGCTAGCATCAGCCAAAAAGAAATTTATACGTCGCAGCCCCAATTCTAATCGCGGCCCGACCACTTTTTTTTCCCAGCTAGCATCACCCAAAAAAAAATTTATACGTCGCAGCCACAATTTTAATCGCGGCCCGACCACCTTTTTTCCCCAGCTAGCATCAGCCAAAAAAAAATTTATACGTCGCAGCCACAATTTTTATCGCGGCCCGACCACCTTTTTTCCCCAGCTAGCATCAGACAAAAAAAAATGTATACGTCGCAGCGCCAATTTTAATCGCGGCCCGACCACCTTTTTTTCCCAGCTAACATCAGCCAAAAAAAAATTTATACGTCGCAGCCCCAATTTTAATCGCGGCCCGACCACCTTTTTTCCCCAGCTAGCATCAGCCAAAAAAAAATTTATACGTCGCAGCCACAATTTTAATCGCGGCCCGACCACCTTTTTTCCCCAGCTAGCATCAGCCAAAACAAAATTTATACGTCGCAGCCACAATTTTTATCGCGGCCCGACCGCCTTTTTTTCCCAGCTAGCATCAGCCAAAAAAAAATTTATACGTCGCAGCCACAATTTTAATCGTGGCCCGACCACCTTTTTTTCCCAGCTAACATCAGCCAAAAAAAAATGTATACGTCGCAGCCCCAATTTTAATCGCGGCCCGACCACCTTTTTTCCCCAGCTAACATCAGCCAAAACAAAATTTATACGTCGCAGCCCCAATTTTAATCGCGGCCCGACCGCCTTTTTTTCCCAGCTAGCATCAGCCAAAAAAAATTTACACGTCGCAGCCCCAATTTTAATCGCGACCCGATCACCTTTTTTCTCCAGCTAGCATCAGCCAAAAAAAAATTTATACGTCGCAGCCCCAATTTTAATCGCGGCCCGACCGCCTTTTTTTCCCAGCTAGCATCAGCCAAAAAAAAAATTTTACGTCGCAGCGCCAATTTTAATCGCGGCTCGACCACTTTTTTTCCCAGCTAGCATCAGCCAAAAAAAAAATTATACGTCGCAGCGCCAATTTTAATCGCGGCTCGACCACTTTTTTTCCCAAGCTAGCATCAGCCAAAAAAAAATTTATACGTCGCAGCGCCAATTTTAATCGCGGCTCGACCACTTTTTTTCCCAGCTAGCATCAGCCAAAAAAAAAATTATACGTCGCAGCCCCAATTCTAATCGCGGTTCGCCCACTTTTTTTCCCCAAGCTAGCATCAGCCAAAAAAAAATGTATACGTCGCACCGCCAATTTTAATCGAGGCCCGACCATCTTTTTTCCCCAGCAAGCATCACCCAAAAAAAATTTATACGTCGCAGCCCCAATTCTAATCGCGGCGCGACCACTTTTTTTCCCCAGCTAGCATCAGAAAAAAATAAAATGTATACGTCGCAGCGCCAATTTTAATCGCGGCCCGACCACCTTTTTTCTCCAGCTAGCATCAGCCAAAAAAAATTTATAAGTTGCAGCCCCAATTCTAATCGCGGCTCGACCACCTTTTTTCTCCAGCTAACATCAGCCAAAAAAAAAATTATACGTCGCAGCCCCAATTCTAGTCGCGGTTCGCCCACTTTTTTTCCCCAAGCTAGTATCAGCCAAAAAAAAAATGTATACGTCGCACCGCCAATTTTAATCGAGGCCCGACCATCTTTTTTCCCCAGCAAGCATCACCCAAAAAAAATTTATACGTCGCAGCCCCAATTCTAATCGCGGCGCGACCACTTTTTTTCCCCAGCTAGCATCAGAAAAAAAAAAAATGTATACGTCGCAGCGCCAATTTTAATCGCGGCCCGACCACCTTTTTTCTCCAGCTAGCATCAGCCAAAAAAAATTTATAAGTTGCAGCCCCAATTCTAATCGCGGCTCGACCACCTTTTTTCTCCAGCTAACATCAGCCAAAACAAAATTTATACGTCGCAGCCACAATTTTAATCGCGGCCCGACCGCCTTTTTTTCCCAGCTAGCATCAGCCAAAAAAAAAATTTTACGTCGCAGCGCCAATTTTAATCGCGGCTCGACCACTTTTTTCCCCAGCTAGCATCAGCCAAAAAAAAAATTATACGTCGCAGCGCCAATTTTAATCGCGGCCCGACTACCTTTTTTCCCCAGCTAGCATCAGTCAAAAAAAATTTATACGTCGCAGCCCCAATTTTAATCGCGGCTCGACCACTTTTTTTCCCCAGCTAGAATCAGCCAAAAAAAAATTTATACGTCGCAGCCCCAATTCTAATCGCGGCTCGACCACTTTTTTTCCCCAGCTAGCATCAGCCAAAACAAAATTTATACGTCGCAGCCCCAATTCTAATCGCGGCCCGACCATCTTTTTTCCCCAGCTAGCATCAGCCAAAAAAAAATATATACGTCGCAGCGCCAATTTTAATCGCGGCCCGACCACTTTTTTTCCCCAGCTAGCATCAGTCAAAAAAAATGTATATGTCGCAGCCCCAATTCTAATCGCGGCCCGACCACTTTTTTTCCCCAGCTAGCATCAGCCAAAAAAAAATTGATGCGTCGCAGCGCCAATTTTAATCGCGGCCCGACAATCTTTTTTCCCCAGCTAGCATCAGCCAAAAAAAAATGTATACGTCGCAGCGCCAATTTTAATCGCGGCCCGACCACTTTTTTTCCCCAGCTAGCATCAGTCAAAAAAAATGTATATGTCGCAGCCCCAATTCTAATCGCGGCCCGACCACTTTTTTTCCCCAGCTAGCATCAGCCAAAAAAAAATTTATACGTCGCAGCCCCAATTCTAATCGCGGCTCGACCACTTTTTTTCCCCAGCTAGCATCAGCCAAAAAAAAATGTATACGTCGCAGCGCCAATTTTAATCGCGGCCCGACCGCCTTTTTTCCCAAGCTAGCATCAGCCAAAAAAAAATTTATACGTCGCAGCGCCAATTTTAATCGCGGCCCGACCACCTTTTTTTCCAGCTAACATCAGCCAAAAAAAAATTTATACGTCGCAGCCCCAATTCTAATCGCAGCCCGACCACCTTTTTTCCCCAGCTAGCATCAGCCAAAAAAAAATGTATGCGTCGCAGCGCCAATTTTAATCGCGGCCCGACCATCTTTTTTCCCCAGCTAGCATCAGCCAAAAAAAAATGTATACGTCGCAGCGCCAATTTTAATCGCGGCCCGACCATCTTTTTTCTCCAGCTAGCACCAGCCAAAAAAAAATTTATGCGTCGCAGCCCCAATTCTAATCGCGGCCCGACCACTTTTTTTTCCCAGCTAACATCAGCCAAAAAAAAATTTATACGTCGCAGCCCCAATTTTAATCGCGGCCCGACCACCTTTTTACCTCAGCTAGCATCAGCCAAAAAAAAAATTATACGTCGCAGACCCATTTTTAATCGCGGCCCAATCACCTTTTTTCTCTAGCTAGCATCAGCCAAAAAGAAATTTATACGTCGCAGCCCCAATTATAATCGCGGCCCGACCACTTTTTTTTCCCAGCTAACATCAGCCAAAAAAAAATTTATACGTCGCAGCCCCAATTTTAATCGCGGCCCGACCACCTTTTTACCTCAGCTAGCATCAGCCAAAAAAAAAATTATACGTCGCAGCCACAATTTTAATCGCGGCCCGACCACCTTTTTTTCCCAGCTAACATCAGCCAAAAAAAAATTTATACGTCGCAGCCCCAATTTTAATCGCGGCCCGACCACCTTTTTTCCCCAGCTAGCATCAGCCAAAAAGAAATTTATACGTCGCAGCCCCAATTATAATTGCGGCCCGACCACTTTTTTTTCCCAGCTAGCATCACAAAAAAAAAAATTTATACGTCGCAGCCACAATTTTAATCGCGGCCCGACCACCTTTTTTCCCCAGCTAGCATCTGCCAAAAAGAAATTTATACGTCGCAGCCCCAATTTTAATCGCGGCCCGACTACCTTTTTACCTCAGCTAGCATCAGCCAAAAAAAAAATTATACGTCGCAGCCCCATTTTTAATCGCGGCCCAATCACCTTTTTTCTCTAGCTAGCATCAGTCAAAAAAAAATTTATACGTCGCAGCGCCAATTTTAATCGCGGCCCGACCACTTTTTTTTCAAAGCTAACATCAGCCAAAAAAAAATTTATACGTCGCAGCCCCAATTTTAATCGCGGCCCGACCACCTTTTTACCTCAGCTAGCATCAGCCAAAAAAAAAATTATACGTCGCAGCCCCATTTTTAATCGCGGCCCAATCACCTTTTTTCTCTAGCTAGCATCAGCCAAAAAAAAAATTATACGTCGCAGCGCCAATTTTAATCGCGGCTCGACCACTTTTTTTCCCAAGCTAGCATCAGCCAAAAAAAAATTTATACTTCGCAGCGCCAATTTTAATCGCGTCTCGACCACTTTTTTTCCCAGCTAGCATCAGCCAAAAAAAAAATTATACGTCGCAGCGCCAATTTTAATCGCGGCTCGACCACTTTTTTTCCCAAGCTAACATCAGCCAAAAAAAAATTTATACGTCGCAGCCCCAATTTTAATCGCGGCCCGACCGCCTTTTTTTCCCAGCTAGCATCAGCCAAAAAAAAAATTTTACGTCGCAGCGCCAATTTTAATCGCGGCTCGACCACTTTTTTTCCCAGCTAGCATCAGCCAAAAAAAAAATTATACGTCGCAGCGCCAATTTTAATCGCGGCTCGACCACTTTTTTTCCCAAGCTAACATCAGCCAAAAAAAAATGTATACGTCGCAGCCCCAATTTTAATCGCGGCCCGACCACCTTTTGTCCCCAGCTAGCATCAGTCAAAAAAAAATGTATACGTCGCAGCCCCAATTTTAATCGCGACCCGACCACCTTTTTTCTCCAGCTAGCATCAGCCAAAAAAAAATGTATACGTCGCAGCCCCAATTTTAATCGCGACCCGACAACCTTTTTTCTCCAGCTAGCATCACCCAAAACAAAATTTATACGTCGCAGCCCCAATTTTAATCGCGGCCCGGCCGCCTTTTTTCCCCAGCAAGCATCAGCCAAAAAAAAATTTATACGTTGCAGCCACAATTTTAATCGCGGCCCGACCACCTTTTTTTCCCAGCTAACATCAGCCAATAAAAAATTTATAAGTTGCAGCCCCAATTCTAATCGCGGCTCGACCACTTTTTTTCTCCAGCTAGCATCACCCAAAAAAAATTTATACGTCGCAGCCCCAATTCTAATCGCGGCGCGACCACTTTTTTTCCCCAGCTAGCATCAGAAAAAAAATAATGTATACGTCGCAGCGCCAATTTTAATCGCGGCCCGACCACCTTTTTTCTCCAGCTAGCATCAGCCAAAAAAAATTTATAAGCTGCAGCCCCAATTCTAATCGCGGCTCGACCACCTTTTTTCTCCAGCTAACATCAGCCAAAACAAAATTTATACGTCGCAGCCCCAATTTTAATCGCGGCCCGACCGCCTTTTTTTCCCAGCTAGCATCAGCCAAAAAAAAAATTTTACGTCGCAGCGCCAATTTTAATCGCGGCTCGACCACTTTTTTCCCCAGCTAGCATCAGCCAAAAAAAAAATTATACGTCGCAGCGCCAATTTTAATCGCGGCCCGACCACCTTTTTTCCCCAGCTAGCATCAGTCAAAAAAAATTTATACGTCGAAGCCCCAATTTTAATCGCGGCTCGACCACTTTTTTTCCCCAGCTAGCATCAGCCAAAAAAAAATTTATACGTCGCAGCCCCAATTCTAATCGCGGCTCGACCACTTTTTTTCCCCAGCTAGCATCAGCCAAAACAAAATTTATACGTCGCAGCCCCAATTCTAATCGCGGCCCGACCATCTTTTTTCCCCAGCTAGCATCAGCCAAAAAAAAATATATACGTCGCAGCGCCAATTTTAATCGCGGCCCGACCACTTTTTTTCCCCAGCTAGCATCAGTCAAAAAAAATGTATATGTCGCAGCCCCAATTCTAATCGCGGCCCGACCACTTTTTTTCCCCAGCTAGCATCAGCCAAAAAAAAATTGATGCGTCGCAGCGCCAATTTTAATCGCGGCCCGACAATCTTTTTTCCCCAGCTAGCATCAGCCAAAAAAAAATGTATACGTCGCAGCGCCAATTTTAATCGCGGCCCGACCACTTTATTTCCCCAGCTAGCATCAGCCAAAAAAAAATGTATACGTCGCAGCGCCAATTTTAATCGCGGCCCGACCACTTTTTTTCCCCAGCTAGCATCAGTCAAAAAAAATGTATATGTCGCAGCCCCAATTCTAATCGCGGCCCGACCACTTTTTTTCCCCAGCTATCATCAGCCAAAAAAAAATTTATACGTCGCAGCCCCAATTCTAATCGCGGCTCGACCACTTTTTTTCCCCAGCTAGCATCAGCCAAAAAAAAATGTATACGTCGCAGCGCCAATTTTAATCGCGGCCCGACCGCCTTTTTTCCCCAGCTAGCATCAGCCAAAAAAAAATTTATACGTCGCAGCGCCAATTTTAATCGCGGCCCGACCACCTTTTTTTCCAGCTAACATCAGCCAAAAAAAAATTTATACGTCGCAGCCCCAATTTTAATCGCGGCCCGACCACCTTTTTTTCCCAGCTAACATCAGCCAAAAAAAAATTTATACGTCGCAGCCCCAATTTTAATCGCAGCCCGACCACCTTTTTTCCCCAGCTAGCATCAGCCAAAAAAAAATTTATACGTCGCAGCCCCAATTTTAATCGCAGCCCGACCACCTTTTTTCCCCAGCTAGCATCAGCCAAAAAAAAATGTATGCGTCGCAGCGCCAATTTTAATCGCGGCCCGACCATCTTTTTTCCCCAGCTAGCATCAGCCAAAAAAAAATGTATACGTCGCAGCGCCAATTTTAATCGCGGCCCGACCATCTTTTTTCTCCAGCTAGCACCAGCCAAAAAAAAATTTATACGTCGCAGCCCCAATTCTAATCGCGGCCCGACCACTTTTTTTTCCCAGCTAACATCAGCCAAAAAAAAATTTATACGTCGCAGCCCCAATTTTAATCGCGGCCCGACCACCTTTTTACCTCAGCTAGCATCAGCCAAAAAAAAAATTATACGTCGCAGACCCATTTTTAATCGCGGCCCAATCACCTTTTTTCTCTAGCTAGCATCAGCCAAAAAGAAATTTATACGTCGCAGCCCCAATTATAATCGCGGCCCGACCACTTTTTTTTCCCAGCTAACATCAGCCAAAAAAAAATTTATACGTCGCAGCCCCAATTTTAATCGCGGCCCGACCACCTTTTTACCTCAGCTAGCATCAGCCAAAAAAAAAATTATACGTCGCAGCCACAATTTTAATCGCGGCCCGACCACCTTTTTTTCCCAGCTAACATCAGCCAAAAAAAAATTTATACGTCGCAGCCCCAATTTTAATCGCGGCCCGACCACCTTTTTTCCCCAGCTAGCATCAGCCAAAAAGAAATTTATACGTCGCAGCCCCAATTATAATCGCGGCCCGACCACTTTTTTTTTACAGCTAGCATCACCCAAAAAAAAATTTATACGTCGCAGCCACAATTTTAATCGCGGCCCGACCACCTTTTTTCCCCAGCTAGCATCAGCCAAAAAGAAATTTATACGTCGCAGCCCCAATTATAATCGCGGCCCGACCACTTTTTTTTCCCAGCTAGCATCACCCAAAAAAAAATTTATACGTCGCAGCCACAATTTTAATCGCGGCCCGACCACCTTTTTTCCCCAGCTAGCATCAGTCAAAAAAAAATTTATACGTCGCAGCCCCAATTCTAATCGCGGCCCGACCAATTTTTTTTTTCCAGCTAGCATCAGACAAAAAAAAATGTATACGTCGCAGCGCCAATTTTAATCGCGGCCCGACCACCTTTTTTTCCCAGCTAACATCAGCCAAAAAAAAATTTATACGTCGCAGCCCCAATTTTAATCGCGGCCCGACTACCTTTTTACCTCAGCTAGCATCAGCCAAAAAAAAAATTATACGTCGCAGCCCCATTTTTAATCGCGGCCCAATCACCTTTTTTCTCTAGCTAGCATCAGCCAAAAAGAAATTTATACGTCGCAGCCCCAATTCTAATCGCGGCCCGACCACTTTTTTTTCCCAGCTAGCATCACCCAAAAAAAAATTTATACGTCGCAGCCACAATTTTAATCGCGGCCCGACCACCTTTTTTCCCCAGCTAGCATCAGCCAAAAAAAAATTTATACGTCGCAGCCACAATTTTTATCGCGGCCCGACCACCTTTTTTCCCCAGCTAGCATCAGCCAAAAAAAAATTATACGTCGCAGCGCCAATTTTAATCGCGGCTCGACCACTTTTTTTTTCCAGCTAGCATCAGACAAAAAAAATGTATACGTCGCAGCGCCAATTTTAATCGCGGCCCGACCACCTTTTTTTCCCAGCTAACATCAGCCAAAAAAAAATTTATACGTCGCAGCCCCAATTTTAATCGCGGCCCGACCACCTTTTTTCCCATGCTAGCATCAGCCAAAATAAAATTTATACGTCGCATCCCCAATTTTAATCGCGGCCCGACCGCCTTTTTTCCCCAGCTAGCATCAGCCAAAAAAAAATTTATAAGTTGCAGCCCCAATTCTAATTGCGGCTCGACCACCTTTTTTCTCCAGCTAACATCAGCCAAAACAAAATTTATACGTCGCAGCCCCAATTTTAATCGCGACCCGACCACCTTTTTTCTCTAAAAAAAAATTTTATACGTCGCAGCCCCAATTTTAATCGCGACCCGACCACCTTTTTTCTCCAGCTAGCATCAGCCAAAACAAAATTTATACGTCGCATCCCCAATTTTAATCGCGGCCCGACCGCCTTTTTTCCCCAGCTAGCATCAGCCAAAAAAAAATTTATAAGTTGCAGCCCCAATTCTAATTGCGGCTCGACCACCTTTTTTCTCCAGCTAGCATCACCCAAAACAAAATTTATACGTCGCAGCCCCAATTTTAATCGCGGCCCGGCCGCCTTTTTTCCCCAGCAAGCATCAGCCAAAAAAAAATTTATACGTTGCAGCCACAATTTTAATCGCGGCCCGACCACCTTTTTTTCCCAGCTAACATCAGCCAAAAAAAAAATTATAAGTTGCAGCCCCAATTCTAATCGCGGCTCGACCACTTTTTTTCTCCAGCTAGCATCACCCAAAAAAAATTTATACGTCGCAGCCCCAATTCTAATCGCGGCGCGACCACTTTTTTTCCCCAGCTAGCATCAGAAAAAAAAAAATGTATACGTCGCAGCGCCAATTTTAATCGCGGCCCGACCACCTTTTTTCTCCAGCTAGCATCAGCCAAAAAAAATTTATAAGTTGCAGCCCCAATTCTAATTGCGGCTCGACCACCTTTTTTCTCCAGCTAACATCAGCCAAAACAAAATTTATACGTCGCAGCCCCAATTTTAATCGCGACCCGACCACCTTTTTTCTCTAAAAAAAAATTTTATACGTCGCAGCCCCAATTTTAATCGCGACCCGACCACCTTTTTTCTCCAGCTAGCATCAGCCAAAACAAAATTTATACGTCGCAGCCCCAATTTTAATCGCGGCCCGACCGCCTTTTTTTCCCAGCTAGCATCAGCCAAAAAAAATTTACACGTCGCAGCCCCAATTTTAATCGCGACCCGATCACCTTTTTTCTCCAGCTAGCATCAGCCAAAAAAAAATTTATACGTCGCAGCCCCAATTTTAATCGCGGCCCGACCGCCTTTTTTTCCCAGCTAGCATCAGCCAAAAAAAAATTTATACGTCGCAGCGCCAATTTTAATCGCGGCTCGACCACTTTTTTTCCCCAGCTAGCATCAGCCAAAAAAAAATTTATACGTCGCAGCGCCAATTTTAATCGCGGCTCGACCACTTTTTTTCCCAGCTAGCATCAGCCAAAAAAAAAATTATACGTCGCAGCCCCAATTCTAATCGCGGTTCGCCCACTTTTTTTCCCCAAGCTAGCATCAGCCAAAAAAAAATGTATACGTCGCACCGCCAATTTTAATCGAGGCCCGACCATCTTTTTTCCCCAGCTAGCATCACCCAAAAAAAATTTATACGTCGCAGCCCCAATTCTAATCGCGGCGCGACCACTTTTTTTCCCCAGCTAGCATCAGAAAAAAAAAAAATGTATACGTCGCAGCGCCAATTTTAATCGCGGCCCGACCACCTTTTTTCTCCAGCTAGCATCAGCCAAAAAAAATTTATAAGTTGCAGCCCCAATTCTAATCGCGGCTCGACCACCTTTTTTCTCCAGCTAACATCAGCCAAAACAAAATTTATACGTCGCAGCCCCAATTTTAATCGCGACCCGACCACCTTTTTTCTCTAAAAAAAAATTTTATACGTCGCAGCCCCAATTTTAATCGCGACCCGACAACCTTTTTTCTCCAGCTAGCATCAGCCAAAACAAAATTTATACGTCGCAGCCCCAATTTTAATCGCGGCCCGACCGCCTTTTTTTCCCAGCTAGCATCAGCCAAAAAAAATTTATACGTCGCAGCCCCAATTTTAATCGCGACCCGACCACCTTTTTTCTCCAGCTAGCATCAGCCAAAACAAAATTTATACGTCGCAGCCCCAATTTTAATCGCGGCCCGACCGCCTTTTTTTCCCAGCTAGCATCAGCCAAAAAAAAATTTATACGTCGCAGCCCCAATTTTAATCGCGGCCCGACCGCCTTTTTTTCCCAGCTAGCATCAGCCAAAAAAAAAATTTTACGTCGCAGCGCCAATTTTAATCGCGGCTCGAACACTTTTTTTCCCAGCTAGCATCAGCCAAAAAAAAAATTATACGTCGCAGCGCCAATTTTAATCGCGGCTCGACCACTTTTTTTCCCCAGCTAGCATCAGCCAAAAAAAAATTTATGCGTCGCAGCCACAATTTTAATCGCGGCTCGACCACTTTTTTTCCCCAGCTAGCATCAGCCAAAAAAAAATTTATACGTCGCAGCGCCAATTTTAATCGCGGCTCGACCACTTTTTTTCCCAGCTAGCATCAGCCAAAAAAAAAATTATACGTCGCAGCCCCAATTCTAATCGCGGTTCGCCCACTTTTTTTCCCCAAGCTAGCATCACCCAAAAAAAAATGTATACGTCGCACCGCCAATTTTAATCGAGGCCCGACCATCTTTTTTCCCCAGCTAGCATCACCCAAAAAAAATTTATACGTCGCAGCCCCAATTCTGATCGCGGCGCGACCACTTTTTTTCCCCAGCTAGCATCAGAAAAAAAAAAAATGTATACGTCGCAGCGCCAATTTTAATCGCGGCCCGACCACCTTTTTTCTCCAGCTAGCATCAGCCAAAAAAAATTTATAAGTTGCAGCCCCAATTCTAATCGCGGCTCGACCACCTTTTTTCTCCAGCTAACATCAGCCAAAACAAAATTTATACGTCGCAGCCCCAATTTTAATCGCGACCCGACCACCTTTTTTCTCTAAAAAAAAATTTTATACGTCGCAGCCCCAATTTTAATCGCGACCCGACCACCTTTTTTCTCCAGCTAGCATCAGCCAAAACAAAATTTATACGTCGCAGCCCCAATTTTAATCGCGGCCCGACCGCCTTTTTTTCCCAGCTAGCATCAGCCAAAAAAAATTTATACGTCGCAGCCCCAATTTTAATCGCGACCCGACCACCTTTTTTCTCCAGCTAGCATCAGCCAAAACAAAATTTATACGTCGCAGCCCCAATTTTAATCGCGGCCCGACCACCTTTTTTCCCCAGCTAGCATCAGCCAAAAAAAATTTATACGTCGCAGCCCCAATTTTAATCGCGGCCCGACCGCCTTTTTTTCCCAGCTAGCATCAGCCAAAAAAAATTTTATACGTCGCAGCCCTAATTTTAATCGCGGCCCGACCACCTTTTTTCCCCAGCTAGCATCAGTCAAAAAAAATTTATACGTCGCAGCCCCAATTTTAATCGCGGCCCGACCGCCTTTTTTTCCCAGCTAGCATCAGCCAAAAAAAATTTTATACGTCGCAGCCCCAATTTTAATCGCGGCCCGACCACCTTTTTTCTCCAGCTAGCATCAGCCAAAACAAAATTTATACGTCGCAGCCCCAATTTTAATCGCGGCCCGACCGCCTTTTTTTCCCAGCTAGCATCAGCCAAAAAAAATTTATACGTCGCAGCCCCAATTTTAATCGCGGCCCGACCACCTTTTTTCTCCAGCTAGCATCAGCCAAAAAAAATTTATACGTCGCAGCCCCAATTTTAATCGCGGCCCGACCACCTTTTTCTCCCAGCTAGCATCAGCCAAAAAAAATTTATACGTCGCAGCCCCAATTTTAATCGCGGCCCGACCGCCTTTTTTTCCCAGCTAGCATCAATCAAAAAAAAATGTATACGTCGCAGCGCCAATTTTAATCGCGGCCCGACCGCCTTTTTTTCCCAGCTAGCATCAGCCAAAAAAAATTTTATACGTCGCAGCCCCAATTTTAATCGCGGCCCGACCGCGTTTTTTTCCCAGCTAGCATCAATCAAAAAAAAATGTTTACGTCGCAGCCACAATTTTAATCGCGGCCCGACCGCCTTTTTTCCCAGCTAGCATCAATCAAAAAAAAATGTTTACGTCGCAGCCCCAATTTTAATCGCGGCCCGACCGCCTTTTTTTCCCAGCTAGCATCAATCAAAAAAAAATGTTTACGTCGCAGCCACAATTTTAATCGCGGCCCGACCGCCTTTTTTTCCCAGCTAGCATCAATCAAAAAAAAATGTATACGTCGCAGCGCCAATTTTAATCGCGGCCCGACCGCCTTTTTTTCCCAGCTAGCATCAGCCAAAAAAAATTTTATACGTCGCAGCCCCAATTTTAATCGCGGCCCGACCGCCTTTTTTTCCCAGCTAGCATCAATCAAAAAAAAATGTATACGTCGCAGCGCCAATTTTAATCGCGGCCCGACCGCCTTTTTTTCCCAGCTAGCATCAGCCAAAAAAAATTTTATACGTCGCAGCCCCAATTTTAATCGCGGCCCGACCGCCTTTTTTTCCCAGCTAGCATCAATCAAAAAAAAATGTTTACGTCGCAGCCACAATTTTAATCGCGGCCCGATCGCCTTTTTTTCCCAGCTAGCATCAATCAAAAAAAAATGTTTACGTCGCAGCCACAATTTTAATCGCGGCCCGACCGAGTTTTTTTCCCAGCTAGCATCAGCCAAAAAAAATTTATAAGTTGCAGCCCCAATTCTAATCGCGGCCCGACCGCCTTTTTTTCCCAGCTAGCATCAATCAAAAAAAAATGTATACGTCGCAGCGCCAATTTTAATCGCGGCCCGACCGCCTTTTTTTCCCAGCTAGCATCAGCCAAAAAAAATTTATAAGTCGCAGCCCCAATTTTAATCGCGGCCCGACCGCCTTTTTTTCCCAGCTAGCATCAGCCAAAAAAAACTTATACGTCGCAGCCACAATTTTAATCGCGGCCCGACCACCTTTTTTCCCCAGCTAGCATCAGCCAAAAAAAATTTATACGTCGCAGCCCCAATTTTAATCGCGACCCGACCACCTTTTTTCTCCAGCTAGCATCAGCCAAAAAAAAATTTATAAGTTGCAGCCCCAATTCTAATCGCGGCCCGACCGCCTTTTTTTCCCAGCTAGCATCAGCCAAAAAAATTTTATACGTCGCAGCCCCAATTTTAATCGCGGCCCGACCGCCTTTTTTTCCCAGCTAGCATCAGCCAAAAAAAATTTATACGTCGCAGCCACAATTTTAATCGCGACCCGACCACCTTTTTTTCCCAGCTAGCATCAGTCAAAAAAAAATGTTTACGTCGCAGCCACAATTCTAATCGCGGCCCGACCACTTTTTTTTCCCAGCTAGCATCACCCAAAAAAAAATGTATACGTCGCACCGCCAATTTTAATCGCGGCCCGACCACCTTTTTTCTCCAGCTAGCATCAGTCAAAAAAAAATGTTTACGTCGCAGCCACAATTTTAATCGCGGCCCGACCGCCTTTTTTTCCCAGCTAGCATCAGCCAAAAAAAATTTATACGTCGCAGCCCCAATTTTAATCGCGGCCCGACCACCTTTTTTCCCCAGCTAGCATCAGCCAAAAAAAATTTATACGTCGCAGCCCCAATTTTAATCGCGGCCCGACCACCTTTTTTCCCCAGCTAGCATCAGCCAAAAAAAATTTATACGTCGCAGCCCCAATTTTAATCGCGGCCCGACCACCTTTTTTTCCCAGCTAGCATCAGCCAAAACAAAATTTATACGTCGCAGCCCCAATTTTAATCGCGGCCCGACCACCTTTTTTTTCCAGCTAGCATCAGCCAAAACAAAATTTATACGTCGCAGCCACAATTTTAATCGCGGCCCGACCACCTTTTTTTTCCAGCTAGCATCAGCCAAAACAAAATTTATACGTCGCAGCCCCAATTTTAATCGCGGCCCGACCACCTTTTTTCCCCAGCTAGCATCAGCCAAAAAAAATTTATACGTCGCAGCCCCAATTTTAATCGCGGCCCGACCACCTTTTTTCCCCAGCTAGCATCAGTCAAAAAAAAATGTATACGTCGCAGCCCCAATTTTAATCGCGGCCCGACCACCTTTTTTTTCCAGCTAGCATCAGCCAAAACAAAATTTATACGTCGCAGCCACAATTTTAATCGCGGCCCGACCACCTTTTTTCTCCAGCTAGCATCAGCCAAAACAAAATTTATACGTCGCAGCCACAATTTTAATCGCGGCCCGACCACCTTTTTTTTCCAGCTAGCATCAGCCAAAACAAAATTTATACGTCGCAGCCCCAATTTTAATCGCGGCCCGACCACCTTTTTTCCCCAGCTAGCATCAGCCAAAAAAAATTTATACGTCGCAGCCACAATTTTAATCGCGGCCCGACCACCTTTTTTCCCCAGCTAGCATCAGCCAAAAAAAATTGTATACGTCGCAGCCCCAATTCTAATCGCGGCCCGACCACTTTTTTTTCCCAGCTAGCATCACCCAAAAAAAAATGTATACGTCGCAGCCCCACATCTAATCGCGGCCCGACCACCTTTTTTCCCCAGCTAGCATCAGTCAAAAAAAAATGTTTACGTCGCAGCCACAATTTTAATCGCGGCCCGACCACCTTTTTTCTCCAGCTAGCATCAGCCAAAACAAAATTTATACGTCGCAGCCACAATTTTAATCGCGGCCCGACCACCTTTTTTTTCCAGCTAGCATCAGCCAAAACAAAATTTATACGTCGCAGCCCCAATTTTAATCGCGGCCCGACCACCCTTTTTCCCCAGCTAGCATCAGTCAAAAAAAAATGTATACGTCGCAGCGCCAATTTTAATCGCGGCCCGACCACCTTTTTTCCCCAGCTAGCATCAGCCAAAAAAAATTGTATACGTCGCAGCCCCAATTCTAATCGCGGCCCGACCACTTTTTTTTCCCAGCTAGCATCACCCAAAAAAAAATGTATACGTCGCAGCCCCACATCTAATCGCGGCCCGACCACCTTTTTTCCCCAGCTAGCATCAGTCAAAAAAAAATGTTTACGTCGCAGCCACAATTTTAATCGCGGCCCGACCGCCTTTTTTTCCCAGCTAGCATCAGCCAAAAAAAATTTATACGTCGCAGCCCCAATTTTAATCGCGGCCCGACCACCTTTTTTCCCCAGCTAGCATCAGCCAAAAAAAATTTATACGTCGCAGCCACAATTTTAATCGCGGCCCGACCACCTTTTTTCCCCAGCTAGCATCAGCCAAAAAAAATTTATACGTCGCAGCCACAATTTTAATCGCGACCCGACCACCTTTTTTTCCCAGCTAGCATCAGTCAAAAAAAAATGTTTACGTCGCAGCCACAATTCTAATCGCGGCCCGACCACTTTTTTTTCCCAGCTAGCATCACCCAAAAAAAAATGTATACGTCGCACCGCCAATTTTAATCGCGGCCCGACCACCTTTTTTCTCCAGCTAGCATCAGTCAAAAAAAAATGTTTACGTCGCAGCCACAATTTTAATCGCGGCCCGACCGCCTTTTTTTCCCAGCTAGCATCAGCCAAAAAAAATTTATACGTCGCAGCCCCAATTTTAATCGCGGCCCGACCACCTTTTTTCCCCAGCTAGCATCAGCCAAAAAAAATTTATACGTCGCAGCCCCAATTTTAATCGCGGCCCGACCACCTTTTTTCCCCAGCTAGCATCAGCCAAAAAAAATTTATACGTCGCAGCCCCAATTTTAATCGCGGCCCGACCACCTTTTTTTCCCAGCTAGCATCAGCCAAAACAAAATTTATACGTCGCAGCCCCAATTTTAATCGCGGCCCGACCACCTTTTTTCCCCAGCTAGCATCAGCCAAAAAAAATTTATACGTCGCAGCCACAATTTTAATCGCGGCCCGACCACCTTTTTTTTCCAGCTAGCATCAGCCAAAACAAAATTTATACGTCGCAGCCCCAATTTTAATCGCGGCCCGACCACCTTTTTTTTCCAGCTAGCATCAGCCAAAACAAAATTTATACGTCGCAGCCACAATTTTAATCGCGGCCCGACCACCTTTTTTTTCCAGCTAGCATCAGCCAAAACAAAATTTATACGTCGCAGCCACAATTTTAATCGCGGCCCGACCACCTTTTTTCTCCAGCTAGCATCAGCCAAAACAAAATTTATACGTCGCAGCCACAATTTTAATCGCGGCCCGACCACCTTTTTTTTCCAGCTAGCATCAGCCAAAACAAAATTTATACGTCGCAGCCCCAATTTTAATCGCGGCCCGACCACCTTTTTTCCCCAGCTAGCATCAGCCAAAAAAAATTTATACGTCGCAGCCACAATTTTAATCGCGGCCCGACCACCTTTTTTCCCCAGCTAGCATCAGCCAAAAAAAATTTATACGTCGCAGCCCCAATTTTAATCGCGGCCCGACCACCTTTTTTCCCCAGCTAGCATCAGCCAAAAAAAATTTATACGTCGCAGCCACAATTTTAATCGCGGCCCGACCACCTTTTTTTTCCAGCTAGCATCAGCCAAAAAAATTTTATAAGTTGCAGCCCCAATTCTAATCGCGGCTCGACCACTTTTTTCCCCAGCTAGCATCAGCCAAAAAAAAATTTATACGTCGCAGCCCCAATTTTAATCGCGGCCCGACCACCTTTTTTTTCCAGCTAGCATCAGCCAAAACAAAATTTATACGTCGCAGCCACAATTTTAATCGCGGCCCGACCACCTTTTTTCTCCAGCTAGCATCAGCCAAAACAAAATTTATACGTCGCAGCCACAATTTTAATCGCGGCCCGACCACCTTTTTTTTCCAGCTAGCATCAGCCAAAACAAAATTTATACGTCGCAGCCACAATTTTAATCGCGGCCCGACCACCTTTTTTTTCCAGCTAGCATCAGCCAAAACAAAATTTATACGTCGCACCGCCAATTTTAATCGCGGCCCGACCACCTTTTTTCCCCAGCTAGCATCAGTCAAAAAAAAATGTTTACGTCGCAGCCACAATTTTAATCGCGGCCCGACCGCCTTTTTTCCCCAGCTAGCATCAGTCAAAAAAAAATGTATGCGTCGCAGCCCCACATCTAATCGCGGCCCGACCACTTTTTTTCCCCAGCTAGCATCAGCCAAAAAAAAATGTATACGTCGCAGCGCCAATTTTAATCGCGGCCCGACCACCTTTTTTCCCCAGCTAGCATCAGCCAAAAAAAATTTATACGTCGCAGCCCCAATTTTAATCGCGGCCCGACCACCTTTTTTCCCCAGCTAGCATCAGCCAAAAAAAATTTATACGTCGCAGCCCCAATTTTAATCGCGGCCCGACCACCTTTTTTTTCCAGCTAGCATCAGCCAAAAAAAAATTTATACGTCGCAGCCCCAATTTTAATCGCGGCCCGACCACCTTTTTTCCCCAGCTAGCATCAGCCAAAAAAAATTTATACGTCGCAGCCCCAATTTTAATCGCGGCCCGACCACCTTTTTTTTCCAGCTAGCATCAGCCAAAACAAAATTTATACGTCGCAGCCCCAATTTTAATCGCGGCCCGACCACCTTTTTTCCCCAGCTAGCATCAGCCAAAAAAAATTTATACGTCGCAGCCCCAATTTTAATCGCGGCCCGACCACCTTTTTTCCCCAGCTAGCATCAGCCAAAAAAAATTGTATACGTCGCAGCCCCAATTCTAATCGCGGCCCGACCACTTTTTTTTCCCAGCTAGCATCACCCAAAAAAAAATGTATACGTCGCAGCCCCAATTCTAATCGCGGCCCGACCACCTTTTTTCCCCAGCTAGCATCAGTCAAAAAAAAATGTTTACGTCGCAGCCACAATTTTAATCGCGGCCCGACCGCCTTTTTTTCCCAGCTAGCATCAGCCAAAAAAAATTTATACGTCGCAGCCCCAATTTTAATCGCGGCCCGACCACCTTTTTTCCCCAGCTAGCATCAGTCAAAAAAAATTTATACGTCGCAGCCCCAATTTTAATCGCGAGCCGACCACCCTTTTTCCCCAGCTAGCATCAGTCAAAAAAAAATGTATACGTCGCAGCGCCAATTTTAATCGCGGCCCGACCACCTTTTTTCCCCAGCTAGCATCAGCCAAAAAAAAATTTATACGTCGCAGCCCCAATTTTAATCGCGGCCCGACCACCTTTTTTCCCCAGCTAGCATCAGTCAAAAAAAAATGTATACGTCGCAGCCCCAATTTTAATCGCGGCCCGACCACCTTTTTTTTCCAGCTAGCATCAGCCAAAACAAAATTTATACGTCGCAGCCACAATTTTAATCGCGGCCCGACCACCTTTTTTCTCCAGCTAGCATCAGCCAAAACAAAATTTATACGTCGCAGCCACAATTTTAATCGCGGCCCGACCACCTTTTTTTTCCAGCTAGCATCAGCCAAAACAAAATTTATACGTCGCAGCCCCAATTTTAATCGCGGCCCGACCACCTTTTTTCCCCAGCTAGCATCAGCCAAAAAAAATTTATACGTCGCAGCCACAATTTTAATCGCGGCCCGACCACCTTTTTTCCCCAGCTAGCATCAGCCAAAAAAAATTGTATACGTCGCAGCCCCAATTCTAATCGCGGCCCGACCACTTTTTTTTCCCAGCTAGCATCACCCAAAAAAAAATGTATACGTCGCAGCCCCACATCTAATCGCGGCCCGACCACCTTTTTTCCCCAGCTAGCATCAGTCAAAAAAAAATGTTTACGTCGCAGCCACAATTTTAATCGCGGCCCGACCACCTTTTTTCTCCAGCTAGCATCAGCCAAAACAAAATTTATACGTCGCAGCCACAATTTTAATCGCGGCCCGACCACCTTTTTTTTCCAGCTAGCATCAGCCAAAACAAAATTTATACGTCGCAGCCCCAATTTTAATCGCGGCCCGACCACCCTTTTTCCCCAGCTAGCATCAGTCAAAAAAAAATGTATACGTCGCAGCGCCAATTTTAATCGCGGCCCGACCACCTTTTTTCCCCAGCTAGCATCAGCCAAAAAAAATTGTATACGTCGCAGCCCCAATTCTAATCGCGGCCCGACCACTTTTTTTTCCCAGCTAGCATCACCCAAAAAAAAATGTATACGTCGCAGCCCCACATCTAATCGCGGCCCGACCACCTTTTTTCCCCAGCTAGCATCAGTCAAAAAAAAATGTTTACGTCGCAGCCACAATTTTAATCGCGGCCCGACCGCCTTTTTTTCCCAGCTAGCATCAGCCAAAAAAAATTTATACGTCGCAGCCCCAATTTTAATCGCGGCCCGACCACCTTTTTTCCCCAGCTAGCATCAGCCAAAAAAAATTTATACGTCGCAGCCACAATTTTAATCGCGGCCCGACCACCTTTTTTCCCCAGCTAGCATCAGCCAAAAAAAATTTATACGTCGCAGCCCCAATTTTAATCGCGGCCCGACCACCTTTTTTCCCCAGCTAGCATCAGCCAAAAAAAATTTATACGTCGCAGCCCCAATTTTAATCGCGGCCCGACCACCTTTTTTTTCCAGCTAGCATCAGCCAAAACAAAATTTATACGTCGCAGCCACAATTTTAATCGCGGCCCGACCACCTTTTTTCTCCAGCTAGCATCAGCCAAAAAAAAATTTATACGTCGCAGCCCCAATTTTAATCGCGGCCCGACCACCTTTTTTCCCCAGCTAGCATCAGCCAAAAAAAATTTATACGTCGCAGCCACAATTTTAATCGCGGCCCGACCACCTTTTTTTTCCAGCTAGCATCAGCCAAAACAAAATTTATACGTCGCAGCCCCAATTTTAATCGCGGCCCGACCACCTTTTTTTTCCAGCTAGCATCAGCCAAAACAAAATTTATACGTCGCAGCCACAATTTTAATCGCGGCCCGACCACCTTTTTTCTCCAGCTAGCATCAGCCAAAACAAAATTTATACGTCGCAGCCACAATTTTAATCGCGGCCCGACCACCTTTTTTTTCCAGCTAGCATCAGCCAAAACAAAATTTATACGTCGCACCGCCAATTTTAATCGCGGCCCGACCACCTTTTTTCCCCAGCTAGCATCAGTCAAAAAAAAATGTTTACGTCGCAGCCACAATTTTAATCGCGGCCCGACCGCCTTTTTTTCCCAGCTAGCATCAGCCAAAAAAAATTTATACGTCGCAGCCCCAATTTTAATCGCGGCCCGACCACCTTTTTTCCCCAGCTAGCATCAGCCAAAAAAAATTTATACGTCGCAGCCACAATTTTAATCGCGGCCCGACCACCTTTTTTCCCCAGCTAGCATCAGCCAAAAAAAATTTATACGTCGCAGCCACAATTTTAATCGCGGCCCGACCACCTTTTTTTTCCAGCTAGCATCAGCCAAAACAAAATTTATACGTCGCAGCCACAATTTTAATCGCGGCCCGACCACCTTTTTTTTCCAGCTAGCATCAGCCAAAACAAAATTTATACGTCGCAGCCCCAATTTTAATCGCGGCCCGACCACCTTTTTTCTCCAGCTAGCATCAGCCAAAACAAAATTTATACGTCGCAGCCACAATTTTAATCGCGGCCCGACCACCTTTTTTTTCCAGCTAGCATCAGCCAAAACAAAATTTATACGTCGCAGCCCCAATTTTAATCGCGGCCCGACCACCTTTTTTCCCCAGCTAGCATCAGCCAAAAAAAATTTATACGTCGCAGCCCCAATTTTAATCGCGGCCCGACCACCTTTTTTTCCCAGCTAGCATCAGTCAAAAAAAAATGTTTACGTCGCAGCCACAATTTTAATCGCGGCCCGACCGCCTTTTTTTCCCAGCTAGCATCAGCCAAAAAAAATTTATACGTCGCAGCCCCAATTTTAATCGCGGCCCGACCACCTTTTTACTCCAGCTAGCATCAGCCAAAACAAAATTTATACGTCGCAGCCACAATTTTAATCGCGGCCCGACCACCTTTTTTTTCCAGCTAGCATCAGCCAAAACAAAATTTATACGTCGCAGCCCCAATTTTAATCGCGGCCCGACCACCTTTTTTCCCCAGCTAGCATCAGCCAAAAAAAATTGTATACGTCGCAGCCCCAATTCTAATCGCGGCCCGACCACTTTTTTTTCCCAGCTAGCATCACCCAAAAAAAAATGTATACGTCGCAGCCCCAATTCTAATCGCGGCCCGACCACTTTTTTTTCCCAGCTAGCATCACCCAAAAAAAAATGTATACGTCGCACCGCCAATTTTAATCGCGGCCCGACCACCTTTTTTCCCCAGCTAGCATCAGTCAAAAAAAAATGTATGCGTCGCAGCCCCACATCTAATCGCGGCCCGACCACTTTTTTTCCCCAGCTAGCATCAGCCAAAAAAAAATGTATACGTCGCAGCGCCAATTTTAATCGCGGCCCGACCAACTTTTTTCCCCAGCTAGCATCAGCCAAAAAAAAAATTATACGTCGCAGCGCCAATTTTAATCGCGGCTCGACCACTTTTTTTTACCAGCTAGCATCAGACAAAAAAAAATGTATACGTCGCAGCGCCAATTTTAATCGCGGCCCGACCACCTTTTTTTCCCAGCTAACATCAGCCAAAAAAAAATTTATACGTCGCAGCCCCAATTTTAATCGCGGCCCGACCACCTTTTTTCCCTAGCTAGCATCAGCCAAAAAAAAATTTATACGTCGCAGCCACAATTTTAATCGCGGCCCGACCACCTTTTTTCCCCAGCTAGCATCAGCCAAAACAAAATTTATGCGTCGCAGCCCCAATTTTAATCGCGGCCCGACCGCCTTTTTTCCCCAGCTAGCATCAGCCAAAAAAAAATTTATACGTCGCAGCCACAATTTTAATCGCGGCCCGACCACCTTTTTTTTCCCAGCTAACATCAGCCAAAAAAAAATGTATACGTCGCAGCCCCAATTTTAATCGCGGCCCGACCACCTTTTGTCCCCAGCTAGCATCAGTCAAAAAAAAATGTATACGTCGCAGCCCCAATTTTAATCGCGACCCGACCACCTTTTTTCTCCAGCTAGCATCAGCCAAAAAAAAATGTATACGTCGCAGCCCCAATTTTAATCGCGACCCGACAACCTTTTTTCTCCAGCTAGCATCACCCAAAACAAAATTTATACGTCGCAGCCCCAATTTTAATCGCGGCCCGGCCGCCTTTTTTCCCCAGCAAGCATCAGCCAAAAAAAATTTATACGTTGCCGCCACAATTTTAATCGCGGCCCTACCACCTTTTTTCTCCAGCTAGCATCAGCCAAAAAAATTTTATAAGTTGCAGCCCCAATTCTAATCGCGGCTCGACCACTTTTTTCCCCAGCTAGCATCAGCCAAAAAAAAATTTATACGTCGCAGCCAATATTTTAATCGCGGCCCGACCACCTTTTTTCCCCAGCTAGCATCAGTCAAAAAAAAATGTATGCGTCGCAGCCCCACATCTAATCGCGGCCCGACCACTTTTTTTCCCCAGCTAGCATCAGCCAAAAAAAAATGTATACGTCGCAGCGCCAATTTTAATCGCGGCCCGACCAACTTTTTTCCCCAGCTAGCATCAGCCAAAAAAAAAATTATACGTCGCAGCGCCAATTTTAATCGCGGCTCGACCACTTTTTTTTACCAGCTAGCATCAGACAAAAAAAAATGTATACGTCGCAGCGCCAATTTTAATCGCGGCCCGACCACCTTTTTTTCCCAGCTAACATCAGCCAAAAAAAAATTTATACGTCGCAGCCCCAATTTTAATCGCGGCCCGACCACCTTTTTTCCCTAGCTAGCATCAGCCAAAAAAAAATTTATACGTCGCAGCCACAATTTTAATCGCGGCCCGACCACCTTTTTTCCCCAGCTAGCATCAGCCAAAACAAAATTTATGCGTCGCAGCCCCAATTTTAATCGCGGCCCGACCGCCTTTTTTCCCCAGCTAGCATCAGCCAAAAAAAAATTTATACGTCGCAGCCACAATTTTAATCGCGGCCCGACCACCTTTTTTTTCCCAGCTAACATCAGCCAAAAAAAAATGTATACGTCGCAGCCCCAATTTTAATCGCGGCCCGACCACCTTTTGTCCCCAGCTAGCATCAGTCAAAAAAAAATGTATACGTCGCAGCCCCAATTTTAATCGCGACCCGACCACCTTTTTTCTCCAGCTAGCATCAGCCAAAAAAAAATGTATACGTCGCAGCCCCAATTTTAATCGCGACCCGACAACCTTTTTTCTCCAGCTAGCATCACCCAAAACAAAATTTATACGTCGCAGCCCCAATTTTAATCGCGGCCCGGCCGCCTTTTTTCCCCAGCAAGCATCAGCCAAAAAAAATTTATACGTTGCAGCCACAATTTTAATCGCGGCCCTACCACCTTTTTTCTCCAGCTAGCATCAGCCAAAAAAATTTTATAAGTTGCAGCCCCAATTCTAATCGCGGCTCGACCACTTTTTTCCCCAGCTAGCATCAGCCAAAAAAAAATTTATACGTCGCAGCCAATATTTTAATCGCGGCCCGACCACCTTTTTTCCCCAGCTAGCATCAGCCAAAAAAAAAATTATACGTCGCAACGCCAATTTTAATCGCGGCTCGACCACTTTTTTTCCCCAGCTAGCATCAGCCAAAAAAAAATTTATACGTCGCAGCCACAATTTTAATCGCGGCCCGACCATCTTTTTTCCCCAGCTAGCATCAGCCAAAAAAAATTTATACGTCGCAGCCCCAATTTTAATCGCGACCCGACCACCTTTTTTCTCCAGCTAGCATCAGCCAAAACAAAATTTATACGTCGCAGCCCCAATTTTAATCGCGGCCCGACCGCCTTTTTTTCCCAGCTAGCATCAGCCAAAAAAAATAAATTATACGTCGCAGCCCCAATTTTAATCGCGGCCCGACCACCTTTTTCACCAGCTAGCATCAGCCAAAAATTTATACGTCGCAGCCCCAATTCTAATCGCGGCCCGACCACTTTTTTTCCCCAGGTAGCATCAGCCAAAAAAAATTTATACGTCGCAGCCCCAATTTTAATGGCGGCCCGACCACCTTTATTCCCCAGCTAGCATCAGTCAAAAAAAAATGTATACGTCGAAGCGCCAATTTTAATCGCGGCCCGACCACCTTTTTTCCCCAGCTAGCATCAGTCAAAAAAAAATGTATACGTCGCAGCCACAATTTTAATCGCGGCCCGACCACCTTTTTTCCCCAGCTAGCATCAGCCAAAAAAAATTTATACGTCGCAGCACCAATTTTAATCGCGACCCGACCAGCTTTTTTCTCCAGCTAGCATCAGCCAAAAAAAAATTTATACGTCGCAGCCCCAATTCTAATCGCGGCCCGACCACCTTTTTTTCCCAGCTAACATCAGCCAAAAAAAAATGTATACGTCGCAGCGCCAATTTTAATCGCGGCCCGACCACCTTTTTTCCCCAGCTAGCATCAGTCAAAAAAAATTTATACGTCGCAGCCCCAATTTTAATCGCGAGCCGACCACCCTTTTTCCCCAGCTAGCATCAGTCAAAAAAAAATGTATACGTCGCAGCGCCAATTTTAATCGCGGCCCGACCACCTTTTTTCCCCAGCTAGCATCAGCCAAAAAAAAATTTATACGTCGCAGCCCCAATTTTAATCGCGGCCCGACCACCTTTTTTCCCCAGCTAGCATCAGTCAAAAAAAAATGTATACGTCGCAGCCCCAATTTTAATCGCGGCCCGACCACCTTTTTTCCCCAGCTAGCATCAGTCAAAAAAAATTTATACGTCGCAGCCCCAATTTTAATCGCGGCCCGACCAGCTTTTTTCTCCAGCTAGCATCAGCCAAAAAAAAATTTATACGTCGCAGCCCCAATTTTAATCGCGGCAAGACCACCTTTTTTCCCCAGCTAGCATCAGTCAAAAAAAAATTTATACGTCGCAGCCCCAATTTTAATCGCGGCCCGACCAGCTTTTTTCTCCAGCTAGCATCAGCCAAAAAAAAATTTATACGTCGCAGCCCCAATTTTAATCGCGGCCCGACCACCTTTTTTCCCCAGCTAGCATCAGTCAAAAAAAAATTTATACGTCGCAGCCCCAATTTTAATCGCGGCCCGACCAGCTTTTTTCTCCAGCTAGCATCAGCCAAAAAAAAATTTATACGTCGCAGCCCCAATTTTAATCGCGGCCCGACCACCTTTTTTCCCCAGCTAGCATCAGTCAAAAAAAAATGTATACGTCGCAGCCCCAATTTTAATCGCGGCCCGACCACCTTTTTTCCCCAGCTAGCATCAGTCAAAAAAAATTTATACGTCGCAGCCCCAATTTTAATCGCGGCCCGACCACTTTATTTCCCGACCACTTTTTTTTCCCAGCTAGCATCACCCAAAAAAAAATTTATACGTCGCAGCCACAATTTTAATCGCGGCCCGACCACCTTTTTTCCCCAGCTAGCATCAGCCAAAAAGAAATTTATACGTCGCAGCCCCAATTATAATCGCGGCCCGACCACTTTTTTTTCAAAGCTAGCATCACCCAAAAAAAAATTTATACGTCGCAGCCACAATTTTAATCGCGGCCCGACCACCTTTTTTCCCCAGCTAGCATCAGTCAAAAAAAAAATGTATACGTCGCAGCCCCAATTCTAATCGCGGCCCGACCAATTTTTTTTTTCCAGCTAGAATCAGACAAAAAAAAATGTATACGTCGCAGCGCCAATTTTAATCGCGGCCCGACCACCTTTTTTTCCCAGCTAACATCAGCCAAAAAAAAATTTATACGTCGCAGCCCCAATTTTAATCGCGGCCCGACCACCTTTTTACCTCAGCCATTTTTAATCGCGGCCCAATCACCTTTTTTCTCTAGCTAGCATCAGCCAAAAAGAAATTTATACGTCGCAGCCCCAATTCTAATCGCGGCCCGAACACTTTTTTTTCCCAGCTAACATCAGCCAAAAAAAAATTTATACGTCGCAGCCCCAATTTTAATCGCGGCCCGACCACCTTTTTACCTCAGCTAGCATCAGCCAAAAAAAAAATTATACGTCGCAGCCCCATTTTTAATCGCGGCCCAATCACCTTTTTTCTCTAGCTAGCATCAGCCAAAAAGAAATTTATACGTCGCAGCCCCAATTCTAATCGCGGCCCGACCACTTTTTTTTCCCAGCTAGCATCACCCAAAAAAAAATTTATACGTCGCAGCCGCAATTTTAATCGCGGCCCGACCACCTTTTTTCCCCAGCTAGCATCAGCCAAAAAAAAATTTATACGTCGCAGCCACAATTTTTATCGCGGCCCGACCACCTTTTTTCCCCAGCTAGCATCAGACAAAAAAAAATGTATACGTCGCAGCGCCAATTTTAATCGCGGCCCGACCACCTTTTTTTCCCAGCTAACATCAGCCAAAAAAAAATTTATACGTCGCAGCCCCAATTTTAATCGCGGCCCGACCACCTTTTTTCCCCAGCTAGCATCAGCCAAAAAAAAATTTATACGTCGCAGCCACAATTTTAATCGCGGCCCGACCACCTTTTTTCCCCAGCTAGCATCAGCCAAAAAAAAATGTATACGTCGCAGCGCCAATTTTATTCGCGACCCGACCATCTTTTTTCTCTAGCTAGCATCAGCCAAAAAGAAATTTATACGTCGCAGCCCCAATTCTAATCGCGGCCCGACCACTTTTTTTTCCCAGCTAGCATCACCCAAAAAAAAATGTATACGTCGCAGCGCCAATTTTAATCGCGGCCCGACCACCTTTTTTCCCCAGCTAGCATCAGTCAAAAAAAAATGTATGCGTCGCAGCCCCACATCTAATCGCGGCCCGACCACTTTTTTTCCCCAGCTAGCATCATCCAAAAAAAAATGTATGCGTCGCAGCCCCACATCTAATCGCGGCCCGACCACTTTTTTTCCCCAGCTAGCATCAGCCAAAAAAAAATGTATACGTCGCAGCCCCAATTCTAATCGCGGTTCGCCCACTTTTTTTCCCCAAAGCTAGCATCAGCCAAAAAAAAATGTATACGTCGCACCGCCAATTTTAATCGCGCCCCGACCACCTTTTTTCCCCAGCTAGCATCAGTCAAAAAAAAATGTATACGTCGCAGCCCCAATTCTAATCGCGGCGCGACCACTTTTTTTCCCCAGCTAGCATCAGAAAAAAAAAAATTTATGCGTCGCAGCGCCAATTTTAATCGCGGCCCTACCACCTTTTTTCTCCAGCTAGCATCAGCCAAAAAAATTTTATAAGTTGCAGCCCCAATTCTAATCGCGGCTCGACCACTTTTTTCCCCAGCTAGCATCAGCCAAAAAAAAATTTATACGTCGCAGCCACAATTTTAATCGCGGCCCGACCACCTTTTTTCCCCAGCTAGCATCAGCCAAAAAAAAAATTATACGTCGCAACGCCAATTTTAATCGCGGCTCGACCACTTTTTTTCCCCAGCTAGCATCAGCCAAAAAAAAATGTATACGTCGCAGCCACAATTTTAATCGCGGCCCGACCATCTTTTTTCCCCAGCTAGCATCAGCCAAAAAAAATTTATACGTCGCAGCCCCAATTTTAATCGCGACCCGACCACCTTTTTTCTCCAGCTAGCATCAGCCAAAACAAAATTTATACGTCGCAGCCCCAATTTTAATCGCGGCCCGACCGCCTTTTTTTCCCAGCTAGCATCAGCCAAAAAAAATAAATTATACGTCGCAGCCCCAATTTTAATCGCGGCCCGACCACCTTTTTCCCCAGCTAGCATCAGCCAAAAATTTATACGTCGCAGCGCCAATTTTAATCGCGGCCCGACCACCTTTTTTCCCCAGCTAGCATCAGTCAAAAAAAAATGTATACGTCGCAGCCACAATTTTAATCGCGGCCCGACCACCTTTTTTCCCCAGCTAGCATCAGCCAAAAAAAATTTATACGTCGCAGCACCAATTTTAATCGCGACCCGACCAGCTTTTTTCTCCAGCTAGCATCAGCCAAAAAAAAATTTATACGTCGCAGCCCCAATTCTAATCGCGGCCCGACCACCTTTTTTTCCCAGCTAACATCAGCCAAAAAAAAATGTATACGTCGCAGCCCCAATTTTAATCGCGGCCCGACCAAATTTTTTCCCCAGCTAGCATCAGTCAAAAAAAAATGTATACGTCGCAGCGCCAATTTTAATCGCGGCCCGACCACCTTTTTTCCCCAGCTAGCATCAGTCAAAAAAAATTTATACGTCGCAGCCCCAATTTTAATCGCGAGCCGACCACCCTTTTTCCTAAGCTAGCATCAGTCAAAAAAAAATGTATACGTCGCAGCGCCAATTTTAATCGCGGCCCGACCACCTTTTTTCCCCAGCTAGCATCAGCCAAAAAAAATGTATGCGTCGCAGCCCCAATTTTAATCGCGGCCCGACCACCTTTTTTCCCCAGCTAGCATCAGTCAAAAAAAATTTATACGTCGCAGCCCCAATTTTAATCGCGGCCCGACCAGCTTTTTTCCCCAGCTAGCATCAGTCAAAAAAAAATGTATACGTCGAAGCGCCAATTTTAATCGCGGCCCGACCACCTTTTTTCCCCAGCTAGCATCAGCCAAAAAAAATTTATACGTCGCAGCACCAATTTTAATCGCGACCCGACCAGCTTTTTTCTCCAGCTAGCATCAGCCAAAAAAAAATTTATACGTCGCAGCCCCAATTCTAATCGCGGCCCGACCACCTTTTTTCCCCAGCTAGCATCAGTCAAAAAAAATTTATACGTCGCAGCCCCAATTTTAATCGCGGCCCGACCACCTTTTTTCCCAGCTAGCATCAGCCAAAAAAAATGTATACGTCGCAGCCCCAATTTTAATCGCGGCCCGACCACCTTTTTTCCCCAGCTAGCATCAGTCAAAAAAAATTTATACGTCGCAGCCCCAATTTTAATCGCGGCCCGACCAGCTTTTTTCCCCAGCTAGCATCAGTCAAAAAAAAATGTATACGTCGAAGCGCCAATTTTAATCGCGGCCCGACCACCTTTTTTCCCCAGCTAGCATCAGCCAAAAAAAATTTATACGTCGCAGCCCCAATTCTAATCGCGGCCCGACCACCTTTTTTCCCCAGCTAGCATCAGTCAAAAAAAATTTATACGTCGCAGCCCCAATTTTAATCGCGGCCCGACCACTTTATTTCCCCAGCTAGCATCAGCCAAAAAAAAATGTATACGTCGCAGCGCCAATTTTAATCGCGGCCCGACCACTTTTTTTCCCCAGCTAGCATCAGTCAAAAAAAATGTATACGTCGCAGCGCCAATTTTAATCGCGGCCCGACCATCTTTTTTCTCCAGCTAGCACCAGCCAAAAAAAAATTTATACGTCGCAGCCCCAATTCTAATCGCGGCCCGACCACCTTTTTTTCCCAGCTAACATCAGCCAAAAAAAAATGTATACGTCGCAGCCCCAATTTTAATCGCGGCCCGACCAAATTTTTTCCCCAGCTAGCATCAGTCAAAAAAAAATGTATACGTCGCAGCGCCAATTTTAATCGCGGCCCGACCACCTTTTTTCCCCAGCTAGCATCAGTCAAAAAAAATTTATACGTCGCAGCCCCAATTCTAATCGCGGCCCGACCACCTTTTTTCCCCAGCTAGCATCAGTCAAAAAAAATTTATACGTCGCAGCCCCAATTTTAATCGCGGCCCGACCAGCTTTTTTCCCCAGCTAGCATCAGTCAAAAAAAAATGTATACGTCGAAGCGCCAATTTTAATCGCGGCCCGACCACCTTTTTTTTCCAGCTAGCATCAGCCAAAAAAAATTTATACGTCGCAGCCCCAATTCTAATCGCGGCCCGACCACCTTTTTTCCCCAGCTAGCATCAGTCAAAAAAAATTTATACGTCGCAGCCCCAATTTTAATCGCGGCCCGACCACCTTTTTTCCCAGCTAGCATCAGCCAAAAATGTATACGTCGCAGCGCCAATTTTAATCGCGGCCCGACCACCTTTTTTCTCCAGCTAGCATCAGCCAAAAAAAAATTTATACGTCGCAGCCCCAATTCTAATCGCGGCCCGACCACCTTTTTTCCCCAGCTAGCATCAGTCAAAAAAAATTTATACGTCGCAGCCCCAATTTTAATCGCGGCCCGACCACCTTTTTTCCCAGCTAGCATCAGCCAAAAATTTATACGTCGCAGCGCCAATTTTAATCGCGGCCCGACCACCTTTTTTCCCCAGCTAGCATCAGTCAAAAAAAAATGTATACGTCGCAGCCACAATTTTAATCGCGGCCCGACCACCTTTTTTTCCCAGCTAACATCAGCCAAAAAAAAATGTATACGTCGCAGCCCCAATTTTAATCGCGGCCCGACCAAATTTTTTCCCCAGCTAGCATCAGTCAAAAAAAAATGTATACGTCGCAGCGCCAATTTTAATCGCGGCCCGACCACCTTTTTTCCCCAGCTAGCATCAGTCAAAAAAAATTTATACGTCGCAGCCCCAATTTTAATCGCGAGCCGACCACCCTTTTTCCTAAGCTAGCATCAGTCAAAAAAAAATGTATACGTCGCAGCGCCAATTTTAATCGCGGCCCGACCACCTTTTTTCCCCAGCTAGCATCAGCCAAAAAAAATGTATACGTCGCAGCCCCAATTTTAATCGCGGCCCGACCACCTTTTTTCCCCAGCTAGCATCAGTCAAAAAAAAATGTATACGTCGCAGCCCCAATTTTAATCGCGGCCCGACCAAATTTTTTCCCCAGCTAGCATCAGTCAAAAAAAAATGTATACGTCGCAGCGCCAATTTTAATCGCGGCCCGACCACCTTTTTTCCCCAGCTAGCATCAGCCAAAAAAAATTTATACGTCGCAGCCCCAATTTTAATCGCGGCCCGACCACCTTTTTTCCCCAGCTAGCATCAGTCAAAAAAAAATGTATACGTCGCAGCCCCAATTTTAATCGCGGCCCGACCAAATTTTTTCCCCAGCTAGCATCAGTCAAAAAAAAATGTATACGTCGCAGCGCCAATTTTAATCGCGGCCCGACCACCTTTTTTCCCCAGCTAGCATCAGCCAAAAAAAATTTATACGTCGCAGCCCCAATTCTAATCGCGGCCCGACCACCTTTTTTCCCCAGCTAGCATCAGTCAAAAAAAATTTATACGTCGCAGCCCCAATTTTAATCGCGGCCCGACCAAATTTTTTCCCCAGCTAGCATCAGTCAAAAAAAAATGTATACGTCGCAGCCACAATTTTAATCGCGGCCCGACCACCTTTTTTTCCCAGCTAACATCAGCCAAAAAAAAATGTATACGTCGCAGCCCCAATTTTAATCGCGGCCCGACCAAATTTTTTCCCCAGCTAGCATCAGTCAAAAAAAAATGTATACGTCGCAGCGCCAATTTTAATCGCGGCCCGACCACCTTTTTTCCCCAGCTAGCATCAGCCAAAAAAAATTTATACGTCGCAGCCCCAATTTTAATCGCGGCCCGACCACCTTTTTTCCCCAGCTAGCATCAGTCAAAAAAAAATGTATACGTCGCAGCCCCAATTTTAATCGCGGCCCGACCAAATTTTTTCCCCAGCTAGCATCAGTCAAAAAAAAATGTATACGTCGCAGCGCCAATTTTAATCGCGGCCCGACCACCTTTTTTCCCCAGCTAGCATCAGCCAAAAAAAATTTATACGTCGCAGCCCCAATTCTAATCGCGGCCCGACCACCTTTTTTCCCCAGCTAGCATCAGTCAAAAAAAATTTATACGTCGCAGCCCCAATTTTAATCGCGGCCCGACCAAATTTTTTCCCCAGCTAGCATCAGTCAAAAAAAAATGTATACGTCGCAGCGCCAATTTTAATCGCGGCCCGACCACCTTTTTTCCCCAGCTAGCATCAGCCAAAAAAAATGTATACGTCGCAGCCCCAATTTTAATCGCGGCCCGACCACCTTTTTTCCCCAGCTAGCATCAGTCAAAAAAAAATGTATACGTCGCAGCCCCAATTTTAATCGCGGCCCGACCAAATTTTTTCCCCAGCTAGCATCAGTCAAAAAAAAATGTATACGTCGCAGCGCCAATTTTAATCGCGGCCCGACCACCTTTTTTCCCCAGCTAGCATCAGCCAAAAAAAATTTATACGTCGCAGCCCCAATTTTAATCGCGGCCCGACCACCTTTTTTCCCCAGCTAGCATCAGTCAAAAAAAAATGTATACGTCGCAGCCCCAATTTTAATCGCGGCCCGACCAAATTTTTTCCCCAGCTAGCATCAGTCAAAAAAAAATGTATACGTCGCAGCGCCAATTTTAATCGCGAGCCGACCACCCTTTTTCCTAAGCTAGCATCAGTCAAAAAAAAATGTATACGTCGCAGCGCCAATTTTAATCGCGGCCCGACCACCTTTTTTCCCCAGCTAGCATCAGCCAAAAAAAATGTATACGTCGCAGCCCCAATTTTAATCGCGGCCCGACCACCTTTTTTCCCCAGCTAGCATCAGTCAAAAAAAAATGTATACGTCGCAGCCCCAATTTTAATCGCGGCCCGACCAAATTTTTTCCCCAGCTAGCATCAGTCAAAAAAAAATGTATACGTCGCAGCGCCAATTTTAATCGCGGCCCGACCACCTTTTTTCCCCAGCTAGCATCAGCCAAAAAAAATTTATACGTCGCAGCCCCAATTCTAATCGCGGCCCGACCACCTTTTTTCCCCAGCTAGCATCAGTCAAAAAAAATTTATACGTCGCAGCCCCAATTTTAATCGCGGCCCGACCACCTTTTTTCCCAGCTAGCATCAGCCAAAAATTTATACGTCGCAGCGCCAATTTTAATCGCGGCCCGACCACCTTTTTTCCCAGCTAGCATCAGCCAAAAATTTATACGTCGCAGCGCCAATTTTAATCGCGGCCCGACCACCTTTTTTCCCCAGCTAGCATCAGTCAAAAAAAAATGTATACGTCGCAGCCACAATTTTAATCGCGGCCCGACCACCTTTTTTCCCCAGCTAGCATCAGTCAAAAAAAAATGTATACGTCGCAGCGCCAATTTTAATCGCGGCCCGACCACCTTTTTTCCCCAGCTAGCATCAGTCAAAAAAAAATGTATACGTCGCAGCCACAATTTTAATCGCGGCCCGACCACCTTTTTTCCCCAGCTAGCATCAGTCAAAAAAAAATGTATACGTCGCAGCCACAATTTTAATCGCGGCCCGACCACCTTTTTTCCCCAGCTAGCATCAGTCAAAAAAAAATTTATACGTCGCAGCCCCAATTTTAATCGCGGCCCGACCACTTTTTTTCCCCAGCTAGCATCAGTCAAAAAAAAATGTATACGTCGAAGCGCCAATTTTAATCGCGGCCCGACCACCTTTTTTCCCCAGCTAGCATCAGTCAAAAAAAAATGTATACGTCGCAGCCACAATTTTAATCGCGGCCCGACCACCTTTTTTCCCCAGCTAGCATCAGCCAAAAAAAATTTATACGTCGCAGCACCAATTTTAATCGCGACCCGACCAGCTTTTTTCTCCAGCTAGCATCAGCCAAAAAAAAATTTATACGTCGCAGCCCCAATTCTAATCGCGGCCCGACCACCTTTTTTTCCCAGCTAACATCAGCCAAAAAAAAATGTATACGTCGCAGCCCCAATTTTAATCGCGGCCCGACCAAATTTTTTCCCCAGCTAGCATCAGTCAAAAAAAAATGTATACGTCGCAGCGCCAATTTTAATCGCGGCCCGACCACCTTTTTTCCCCAGCTAGCATCAGTCAAAAAAAATTTATACGTCGCAGCCCCAATTTTAATCGCGAGCCGACCACCCTTTTTCCTAAGCTAGCATCAGTCAAAAAAAAATGTATACGTCGCAGCGCCAATTTTAATCGCGGCCCGACCACCTTTTTTCCCCAGCTAGCATCAGCCAAAAAAAAATGTATACGTCGCAGCCCCAATTTTAATCGCGGCCCGACCACCTTTTTTCCCCAGCTAGCATCAGTCAAAAAAAATTTATACGTCGCAGCCCCAATTTTAATCGCGGCCCGACCAGCTTTTTTCTCCAGCTAGCATCAGCCAAAAAAAAATTTATACGTCGCAGCCCCAATTTTAATCGCGGCCCGACCACCTTTTTTCCCCAGCTAGCATCAGTCAAAAAAAAATTTATACGTCGCAGCCCCAATTTTAATCGCGGCCCGACCAGCTTTTTTCTCCAGCTAGCATCAGCCAAAAAAAAATTTATACGTCGCAGCCCCAATTTTAATCGCGGCCCGACCACCTTTTTTCCCCAGCTAGCATCAGTCAAAAAAAAATTTATACGTCGCAGCCCCAATTTTAATCGCGGCCCGACCAGCTTTTTTCTCCAGCTAGCATCAGCCAAAAAAAAATTTATACGTCGCAGCCCCAATTTTAATCGCGGCCGAACCACCTTTTTTCCCCAGCTAGCATCAGTCAAAAAAAAATGTATACGTCGCAGCCCCAATTTTAATCGCGGCCCGACCACCTTTTTTCCCCAGCTAGCATCAGTCAAAAAAAATTTATACGTCGCAGCCCCAATTTTAATCGCGGCCCGACCACTTTATTTCCCCAGCTAGCATCAGCCAAAAAAAAATGTATACGTCGCAGCGCCAATTTTAATCGCGGCCCGACCACTTTTTTTCCCCAGCTAGCATCAGTCAAAAAAAATGTATACGTCGCAGCGCCAATTTTAATCGCGGCCCGACCATCTTTTTTCTCCAGCTAGCACCAGCCAAAAAAAAATTTATACGTCGCAGCCCCAATTCTAATCGCGGCCCGACCACTTTTTTTTCCCAGCTAACATCAGCCAAAAAAAAATTTATACGTCGCAGCCCCAATTTTAATCGCGGCCCGACCACCTTTTTACCTCAGCTAGCATCAGCCAAAAAAAAAATTATACGTCGCAGCCCCATTTTTAATCGCGGCCCAATCACCTTTTTTCTCTAGCCAGCATCAGCCAAAAAGAAATTAATACGTCGCAGCCCCAATTATAATCGCGGCCCGACCACTTTTTTTTCCCAGCTAACATCAGCCAAAAAAAAATTTATACGTCGCAGCCCCAATTTTAATCGCGGCCCGACCACCTTTTTACCTCAGCTAGCATCAGCCAAAAAAAAAATTATACGTCGCAGCCACAATTTTAATCGCGGCCCGACCACCTTTTTTTCCCAGCTAACATCAGCCAAAAAAAATTTATACGTCGCAGCCCCAATTTTAATCGCGGCCCGACCACCTTTTTTCCCCAGCTAGCATCAGCCAAAAAGAAATTTATACGTCGCAGCCCCAATTATAATCGCGGCCCGACCACTTTTTTTTCCCAGCTAGCATCACCCAAAAAAAAATTTATACGTCGCAGCCACAATTTTAATCGCGGCCCGACCACCTTTTTTCCCCAGCTAGCATCAGCCAAAAAGAAATTTATACGTCGCAGCCCCAATTACAATCGCGGCCCGACCACTTTTTTTTCAAAGCTAGCATCACCCAAAAAAAAATTTATACGTCGCAGCCACAATTTTAATCGCGGCCCGACCACCTTTTTTCCCCAGCTAGCATCAGTCAAAAAAAAAATGTATACGTCGCAGCCCCAATTCTAATCGCGGCCCGACCAATTTTTTTTTTCCAGCTAGAATCAGACAAAAAAAAATGTATACGTCGCAGCGCCAATTTTAATCGCGGCCCGACCACCTTTTTTTCCCAGCTAACATCAGCCATAAAAAAATTTATACGTCGCAGCCCCAATTTTAATCGCGGCCCGACCACCTTTTTACCTCAGCCATTTTTAATCGCGGCCCAATCACCTTTTTTCTCTAGCTAGCATCAGCCAAAAAGAAATTTATACGTCGCAGCCCCAATTCTAATCGCGGCCCGACCACTTTTTTTTCCCAGCTAACATCAGCCAAAAAAAAATTTATACGTCGCAGCCCCAATTTTAATCGCGGCCCGACCACCTTTTTACCTCAGCTAGCATCAGCCAAAAAAAAAATTATACGTCGCAGCCCCATTTTTAATCGCGGCCCAATCACCTTTTTTCTCTAGCTAGCATCAGCCAAAAAGAAATTTATACGTCGCAGCCCCAATTCTAATCGCGGCCCGACCACTTTTTTTTCCCAGCTAGCATCACCCAAAAAAAAATTTATACGTCGCAGCCACAATTTTAATCGCGGCCCGACCACCTTTTTTCCCCAGCTAGCATCAGCCAAAAAAAAATTTATACGTCGCAGCCACAATTTTTATCGCGGCCCGACCACCTTTTTTCCCCAGCTAGCATCAGACAAAAAAAAATGTATACGTCGCAGCGCCAATTTTAATCGCGGCCCGACCACCTTTTTTTCCCAGCTAACATCAGCCAAAAAAAAATTTATACGTCGCAGCCCCAATTTTAATCGCGGCCCGACCACCTTTTTTCCCCAGCTAGCATCAGCCAAAAAAAAATTTATACGTCGCAGCCACAATTTTAATCGCGGCCCGACCACCTTTTTTCCCCAGCTAGCATCAGCCAAAACAAAATTTATACGTCGCAGCCACAATTTTTATCGCGGCCCGACCGCCTTTTTTTCCCAGCTAGCATCAGCCAAAAAAAAATTTATACGTCGCAGCCACAATTTTAATCGTGGCCCGACCACCTTTTTTTCCCAGCTAACATCAGCCAAAAAAAAATGTATACGTCGCAGCCCCAATTTTAATCGCGGCCCGACCACCTTTTTTCCCCAGCTAACATCAGCCAAAACAAAATTTATACGTCGCAGCCCCAATTTTAATCGCGGCCCGACCGCCTTTTTTTCCCAGCTAGCATCAGCCAAAAAAAATTTACACGTCGCAGCCCCAATTTTAATCGCGACCCGATCACCTTTTTTCTCCAGCTAGCATCAGCCAAAAAAAAATTTATACGTCGCAGCCCCAATTTTAATCGCGGCCCGACCGCCTTTTTTTCCCAGCTAGCATCAGCCAAAAAAAAAATTTTACGTCGCAGCGCCAATTTTAATCGCGGCTCGACCACTTTTTTTCCCAGCTAGCATCAGCCAAAAAAAAAATTATACGTCGCAGCGCCAATTTTAATCGCGGCTCGACCACTTTTTTTCCCAAGCTAGCATCAGCCAAAAAAAAATTTATACGTCGCAGCGCCAATTTTAATCGCGGCTCGACCACTTTTTTTCCCAGCTAGCATCAGCCAAAAAAAAAATTATACGTCGCAGCCCCAATTCTAATCGCGGTTCGCCCACTTTTTTTCCCCAAGCTAGCATCAGCCAAAAAAAAATGTATACGTCGCACCGCCAATTTTAATCGAGGCCCGACCATCTTTTTTCCCCAGCAAGCATCACCCAAAAAAAATTTATACGTCGCAGCCCCAATTCTAATCGCGGCGCGACCACTTTTTTTCCCCAGCTAGCATCAGAAAAAAAAAAAATGTATACGTCGCAGCGCCAATTTTAATCGCGGCCCGACCACCTTTTTTCTCCAGCTAGCATCAGCCAAAAAAAATTTATAAGTTGCAGCCCCAATTCTAATCGCGGCTCGACCACCTTTTTTCTCCAGCTAACATCAGCCAAAAAAAAAATTATACGTCGCAGCCCCAATTCTAATCGCGGTTCGCCCACTTTTTTTCCCCAAGCTAGTATCAGCCAAAAAAAAAATGTATACGTCGCACCGCCAATTTTAATCGAGGCCCGACCATCTTTTTTCCCCAGCAAGCATCACCCAAAAAAAATTTATACGTCGCAGCCCCAATTCTAATCGCGGCGCGACCACTTTTTTTCCCCAGCTAGCATCAGAAAAAAAAAAAATGTATACGTCGCAGCGCCAATTTTAATCGCGGCCCGACCACCTTTTTTCTCCAGCTAGCATCAGCCAAAAAAAATTTATAAGTTGCAGCCCCAATTCTAATCGCGGCTCGACCACCTTTTTTCTCCAGCTAACATCAGCCAAAACAAAATTTATACGTCGCAGCCACAATTTTAATCGCGGCCCGACCGCCTTTTTTTCCCAGCTAGCATCAGCCAAAAAAAAAATTTTACGTCGCAGCGCCAATTTTAATCGCGGCTCGACCACTTTTTTCCCCAGCTAGCATCAGCCAAAAAAAAAATTATACGTCGCAGCGCCAATTTTAATCGCGGCCCGACTACCTTTTTTCCCCAGCTAGCATCAGTCAAAAAAAATTTATACGTCGCAGCCCCAATTTTAATCGCGGCTCGACCACTTTTTTTCCCCAGCTAGAATCAGCCAAAAAAAAATTTATACGTCGCAGCCCCAATTCTAATCGCGGCTCGACCACTTTTTTTCCCCAGCTAGCATCAGCCAAAACAAAATTTATACGTCGCAGCCCCAATTCTAATCGCGGCCCGACCATCTTTTTTCCCCAGCTAGCATCAGCCAAAAAAAAATATATACGTCGCAGCGCCAATTTTAATCGCGGCCCGACCACTTTTTTTCCCCAGCTAGCATCAGTCAAAAAAAATGTATATGTCGCAGCCCCAATTCTAATCGCGGCCCGACCACTTTTTTTCCCCAGCTAGCATCAGCCAAAAAAAAATTGATGCGTCGCAGCGCCAATTTTAATCGCGGCCCGACAATCTTTTTTCCCCAGCTAGCATCAGCCAAAAAAAAATGTATACGTCGCAGCGCCAATTTTAATCGCGGCCCGACCACTTTTTTTCCCCAGCTAGCATCAGTCAAAAAAAATGTATATGTCGCAGCCCCAATTCTAATCGCGGCCCGACCACTTTTTTTCCCCAGCTAGCATCAGCCAAAAAAAAATTTATACGTCGCAGCCCCAATTCTAATCGCGGCTCGACCACTTTTTTTCCCCAGCTAGCATCAGCCAAAAAAAAATGTATACGTCGCAGCGCCAATTTTAATCGCGGCCCGACCGCCTTTTTTCCCAAGCTAGCATCAGCCAAAAAAAAATTTATACGTCGCAGCGCCAATTTTAATCGCGGCCCGACCACCTTTTTTTCCAGCTAACATCAGCCAAAAAAAAATTTATACGTCGCAGCCCCAATTCTAATCGCAGCCCGACCACCTTTTTTCCCCAGCTAGCATCAGCCAAAAAAAAATGTATGCGTCGCAGCGCCAATTTTAATCGCGGCCCGACCATCTTTTTTCCCCAGCTAGCATCAGCCAAAAAAAAATGTATACGTCGCAGCGCCAATTTTAATCGCGGCCCGACCATCTTTTTTCTCCAGCTAGCACCAGCCAAAAAAAAATTTATACGTCGCAGCCCCAATTCTAATCGCGGCCCGACCACTTTTTTTTCCCAGCTAACATCAGCCAAAAAAAAATTTATACGTCGCAGCCCCAATTTTAATCGCGGCCCGACCACCTTTTTACCTCAGCTAGCATCAGCCAAAAAAAAAATTATACGTCGCAGACCCATTTTTAATCGCGGCCCAATCACCTTTTTTCTCTAGCTAGCATCAGCCAAAAAGAAATTTATACGTCGCAGCCCCAATTATAATCGCGGCCCGACCACTTTTTTTTCCCAGCTAACATCAGCCAAAAAAAAATTTATACGTCGCAGCCCCAATTTTAATCGCGGCCCGACCACCTTTTTACCTCAGCTAGCATCAGCCAAAAAAAAAATTATACGTCGCAGCCACAATTTTAATCGCGGCCCGACCACCTTTTTTTCCCAGCTAACATCAGCCAAAAAAAAATTTATACGTCGCAGCCCCAATTTTAATCGCGGCCCGACCACCTTTTTTCCCCAGCTAGCATCAGCCAAAAAGAAATTTATACGTCGCAGCCCCAATTATAATTGCGGCCCGACCACTTTTTTTTCCCAGCTAGCATCACAAAAAAAAAAATTTATACGTCGCAGCCACAATTTTAATCGCGGCCCGACCACCTTTTTTCCCCAGCTAGCATCTGCCAAAAAGAAATTTATACGTCGCAGCCCCAATTTTAATCGCGGCCCGACTACCTTTTTACCTCAGCTAGCATCAGCCAAAAAAAAAATTATACGTCGCAGCCCCATTTTTAATCGCGGCCCAATCACCTTTTTTCTCTAGCTAGCATCAGTCAAAAAAAAATTTATACGTCGCAGCGCCAATTTTAATCGCGGCCCGACCACTTTTTTTTCAAAGCTAACATCAGCCAAAAAAAAATTTATACGTCGCAGCCCCAATTTTAATCGCGGCCCGACCACCTTTTTACCTCAGCTAGCATCAGCCAAAAAAAAAATTATACGTCGCAGCCCCATTTTTAATCGCGGCCCAATCACCTTTTTTCTCTAGCTAGCATCAGCCAAAAAAAAAATTATACGTCGCAGCGCCAATTTTAATCGCGGCTCGACCACTTTTTTTCCCAAGCTAGCATCAGCCAAAAAAAAATTTATACTTCGCAGCGCCAATTTTAATCGCGTCTCGACCACTTTTTTTCCCAGCTAGCATCAGCCAAAAAAAAAATTATACGTCGCAGCGCCAATTTTAATCGCGGCTCGACCACTTTTTTTCCCAAGCTAACATCAGCCAAAAAAAAATTTATACGTCGCAGCCCCAATTTTAATCGCGGCCCGACCGCCTTTTTTTCCCAGCTAGCATCAGCCAAAAAAAAAATTTTACGTCGCAGCGCCAATTTTAATCGCGGCTCGACCACTTTTTTTCCCAGCTAGCATCAGCCAAAAAAAAAATTATACGTCGCAGCGCCAATTTTAATCGCGGCTCGACCACTTTTTTTCCCAAGCTAACATCAGCCAAAAAAAAATGTATACGTCGCAGCCCCAATTTTAATCGCGGCCCGACCACCTTTTGTCCCCAGCTAGCATCAGTCAAAAAAAAATGTATACGTCGCAGCCCCAATTTTAATCGCGACCCGACCACCTTTTTTCTCCAGCTAGCATCAGCCAAAAAAAAATGTATACGTCGCAGCCCCAATTTTAATCGCGACCCGACAACCTTTTTTCTCCAGCTAGCATCACCCAAAACAAAATTTATACGTCGCAGCCCCAATTTTAATCGCGGCCCGGCCGCCTTTTTTCCCCAGCAAGCATCAGCCAAAAAAAAATTTATACGTTGCAGCCACAATTTTAATCGCGGCCCGACCACCTTTTTTTCCCAGCTAACATCAGCCAATAAAAAATTTATAAGTTGCAGCCCCAATTCTAATCGCGGCTCGACCACTTTTTTTCTCCAGCTAGCATCACCCAAAAAAAATTTATACGTCGCAGCCCCAATTCTAATCGCGGCGCGACCACTTTTTTTCCCCAGCTAGCATCAGAAAAAAAATAATGTATACGTCGCAGCGCCAATTTTAATCGCGGCCCGACCACCTTTTTTCTCCAGCTAGCATCAGCCAAAAAAAATTTATAAGCTGCAGCCCCAATTCTAATCGCGGCTCGACCACCTTTTTTCTCCAGCTAACATCAGCCAAAACAAAATTTATACGTCGCAGCCCCAATTTTAATCGCGGCCCGACCGCCTTTTTTTCCCAGCTAGCATCAGCCAAAAAAAAAATTTTACGTCGCAGCGCCAATTTTAATCGCGGCTCGACCACTTTTTTCCCCAGCTAGCATCAGCCAAAAAAAAAATTATACGTCGCAGCGCCAATTTTAATCGCGGCCCGACCACCTTTTTTCCCCAGCTAGCATCAGTCAAAAAAAATTTATACGTCGAAGCCCCAATTTTAATCGCGGCTCGACCACTTTTTTTCCCCAGCTAGCATCAGCCAAAAAAAAATTTATACGTCGCAGCCCCAATTCTAATCGCGGCTCGACCACTTTTTTTCCCCAGCTAGCATCAGCCAAAACAAAATTTATACGTCGCAGCCCCAATTCTAATCGCGGCCCGACCATCTTTTTTCCCCAGCTAGCATCAGCCAAAAAAAAATATATACGTCGCAGCGCCAATTTTAATCGCGGCCCGACCACTTTTTTTCCCCAGCTAGCATCAGTCAAAAAAAATGTATATGTCGCAGCCCCAATTCTAATCGCGGCCCGACCACTTTTTTTCCCCAGCTAGCATCAGCCAAAAAAAAATTGATGCGTCGCAGCGCCAATTTTAATCGCGGCCCGACAATCTTTTTTCCCCAGCTAGCATCAGCCAAAAAAAAATGTATACGTCGCAGCGCCAATTTTAATCGCGGCCCGACCACTTTATTTCCCCAGCTAGCATCAGCCAAAAAAAAATGTATACGTCGCAGCGCCAATTTTAATCGCGGCCCGACCACTTTTTTTCCCCAGCTAGCATCAGTCAAAAAAAATGTATATGTCGCAGCCCCAATTCTAATCGCGGCCCGACCACTTTTTTTCCCCAGCTATCATCAGCCAAAAAAAAATTTATACGTCGCAGCCCCAATTCTAATCGCGGCTCGACCACTTTTTTTCCCCAGCTAGCATCAGCCAAAAAAAAATGTATACGTCGCAGCGCCAATTTTAATCGCGGCCCGACCGCCTTTTTTCCCCAGCTAGCATCAGCCAAAAAAAAATTTATACGTCGCAGCGCCAATTTTAATCGCGGCCCGACCACCTTTTTTTCCAGCTAACATCAGCCAAAAAAAAATTTATACGTCGCAGCCCCAATTTTAATCGCGGCCCGACCACCTTTTTTTCCCAGCTAACATCAGCCAAAAAAAAATTTATACGTCGCAGCCCCAATTTTAATCGCAGCCCGACCACCTTTTTTCCCCAGCTAGCATCAGCCAAAAAAAAATTTATACGTCGCAGCCCCAATTTTAATCGCAGCCCGACCACCTTTTTTCCCCAGCTAGCATCAGCCAAAAAAAAATGTATGCGTCGCAGCGCCAATTTTAATCGCGGCCCGACCATCTTTTTTCCCCAGCTAGCATCAGCCAAAAAAAAATGTATACGTCGCAGCGCCAATTTTAATCGCGGCCCGACCATCTTTTTTCTCCAGCTAGCACCAGCCAAAAAAAAATTTATACGTCGCAGCCCCAATTCTAATCGCGGCCCGACCACTTTTTTTTCCCAGCTAACATCAGCCAAAAAAAAATTTATACGTCGCAGCCCCAATTTTAATCGCGGCCCGACCACCTTTTTACCTCAGCTAGCATCAGCCAAAAAAAAAATTATACGTCGCAGACCCATTTTTAATCGCGGCCCAATCACCTTTTTTCTCTAGCTAGCATCAGCCAAAAAGAAATTTATACGTCGCAGCCCCAATTATAATCGCGGCCCGACCACTTTTTTTTCCCAGCTAACATCAGCCAAAAAAAAATTTATACGTCGCAGCCCCAATTTTAATCGCGGCCCGACCACCTTTTTACCTCAGCTAGCATCAGCCAAAAAAAAAATTATACGTCGCAGCCACAATTTTAATCGCGGCCCGACCACCTTTTTTTCCCAGCTAACATCAGCCAAAAAAAAATTTATACGTCGCAGCCCCAATTTTAATCGCGGCCCGACCACCTTTTTTCCCCAGCTAGCATCAGCCAAAAAGAAATTTATACGTCGCAGCCCCAATTATAATCGCGGCCCGACCACTTTTTTTTTACAGCTAGCATCACCCAAAAAAAAATTTATACGTCGCAGCCACAATTTTAATCGCGGCCCGACCACCTTTTTTCCCCAGCTAGCATCAGCCAAAAAGAAATTTATACGTCGCAGCCCCAATTATAATCGCGGCCCGACCACTTTTTTTTCCCAGCTAGCATCACCCAAAAAAAAATTTATACGTCGCAGCCACAATTTTAATCGCGGCCCGACCACCTTTTTTCCCCAGCTAGCATCAGTCAAAAAAAAATTTATACGTCGCAGCCCCAATTCTAATCGCGGCCCGACCAATTTTTTTTTTCCAGCTAGCATCAGACAAAAAAAAATGTATACGTCGCAGCGCCAATTTTAATCGCGGCCCGACCACCTTTTTTTCCCAGCTAACATCAGCCAAAAAAAAATTTATACGTCGCAGCCCCAATTTTAATCGCGGCCCGACTACCTTTTTACCTCAGCTAGCATCAGCCAAAAAAAAAATTATACGTCGCAGCCCCATTTTTAATCGCGGCCCAATCACCTTTTTTCTCTAGCTAGCATCAGCCAAAAAGAAATTTATACGTCGCAGCCCCAATTCTAATCGCGGCCCGACCACTTTTTTTTCCCAGCTAGCATCACCCAAAAAAAAATTTATACGTCGCAGCCACAATTTTAATCGCGGCCCGACCACCTTTTTTCCCCAGCTAGCATCAGCCAAAAAAAAATTTATACGTCGCAGCCACAATTTTTATCGCGGCCCGACCACCTTTTTTCCCCAGCTAGCATCAGCCAAAAAAAAATTATACGTCGCAGCGCCAATTTTAATCGCGGCTCGACCACTTTTTTTTTCCAGCTAGCATCAGACAAAAAAAATGTATACGTCGCAGCGCCAATTTTAATCGCGGCCCGACCACCTTTTTTTCCCAGCTAACATCAGCCAAAAAAAAATTTATACGTCGCAGCCCCAATTTTAATCGCGGCCCGACCACCTTTTTTCCCCAGCTAGCATCAGCCAAAAAAAAATTTATACGTCGCAGCCACAATTTTAATCGCGGCCCGACCACCTTTTTTCCCATGCTAGCATCAGCCAAAATAAAATTTATACGTCGCATCCCCAATTTTAATCGCGGCCCGACCGCCTTTTTTCCCCAGCTAGCATCAGCCAAAAAAAAATTTATAAGTTGCAGCCCCAATTCTAATTGCGGCTCGACCACCTTTTTTCTCCAGCTAACATCAGCCAAAACAAAATTTATACGTCGCAGCCCCAATTTTAATCGCGACCCGACCACCTTTTTTCTCTAAAAAAAAATTTTATACGTCGCAGCCCCAATTTTAATCGCGACCCGACCACCTTTTTTCTCCAGCTAGCATCAGCCAAAACAAAATTTATACGTCGCATCCCCAATTTTAATCGCGGCCCGACCGCCTTTTTTCCCCAGCTAGCATCAGCCAAAAAAAAATTTATAAGTTGCAGCCCCAATTCTAATTGCGGCTCGACCACCTTTTTTCTCCAGCTAGCATCACCCAAAACAAAATTTATACGTCGCAGCCCCAATTTTAATCGCGGCCCGGCCGCCTTTTTTCCCCAGCAAGCATCAGCCAAAAAAAAATTTATACGTTGCAGCCACAATTTTAATCGCGGCCCGACCACCTTTTTTTCCCAGCTAACATCAGCCAAAAAAAAAATTATAAGTTGCAGCCCCAATTCTAATCGCGGCTCGACCACTTTTTTTCTCCAGCTAGCATCACCCAAAAAAAATTTATACGTCGCAGCCCCAATTCTAATCGCGGCGCGACCACTTTTTTTCCCCAGCTAGCATCAGAAAAAAAAAAATGTATACGTCGCAGCGCCAATTTTAATCGCGGCCCGACCACCTTTTTTCTCCAGCTAGCATCAGCCAAAAAAAATTTATAAGTTGCAGCCCCAATTCTAATTGCGGCTCGACCACCTTTTTTCTCCAGCTAACATCAGCCAAAACAAAATTTATACGTCGCAGCCCCAATTTTAATCGCGACCCGACCACCTTTTTTCTCTAAAAAAAAATTTTATACGTCGCAGCCCCAATTTTAATCGCGACCCGACCACCTTTTTTCTCCAGCTAGCATCAGCCAAAACAAAATTTATACGTCGCAGCCCCAATTTTAATCGCGGCCCGACCGCCTTTTTTTCCCAGCTAGCATCAGCCAAAAAAAATTTACACGTCGCAGCCCCAATTTTAATCGCGACCCGATCACCTTTTTTCTCCAGCTAGCATCAGCCAAAAAAAAATTTATACGTCGCAGCCCCAATTTTAATCGCGGCCCGACCGCCTTTTTTTCCCAGCTAGCATCAGCCAAAAAAAAATTTATACGTCGCAGCGCCAATTTTAATCGCGGCTCGACCACTTTTTTTCCCCAGCTAGCATCAGCCAAAAAAAAATTTATACGTCGCAGCGCCAATTTTAATCGCGGCTCGACCACTTTTTTTCCCAGCTAGCATCAGCCAAAAAAAAAATTATACGTCGCAGCCCCAATTCTAATCGCGGTTCGCCCACTTTTTTTCCCCAAGCTAGCATCAGCCAAAAAAAAATGTATACGTCGCACCGCCAATTTTAATCGAGGTCCGACCATCTTTTTTCCCCAGCTAGCATCACCCAAAAAAAATTTATACGTCGCAGCCCCAATTCTAATCGCGGCGCGACCACTTTTTTTCCCCAGCTAGCATCAGAAAAAAAAAAAATGTATACGTCGCAGCGCCAATTTTAATCGCGGCCCGACCACCTTTTTTCTCCAGCTAGCATCAGCCAAAAAAAATTTATAAGTTGCAGCCCCAATTCTAATCGCGGCTCGACCACCTTTTTTCTCCAGCTAACATCAGCCAAAACAAAATTTATACGTCGCAGCCCCAATTTTAATCGCGACCCGACCACCTTTTTTCTCTAAAAAAAAATTTTATACGTCGCAGCCCCAATTTTAATCGCGACCCGACAACCTTTTTTCTCCAGCTAGCATCAGCCAAAACAAAATTTATACGTCGCAGCCCCAATTTTAATCGCGGCCCGACCGCCTTTTTTTCCCAGCTAGCATCAGCCAAAAAAAATTTATACGTCGCAGCCCCAATTTTAATCGCGACCCGACCACCTTTTTTCTCCAGCTAGCATCAGCCAAAACAAAATTTATACGTCGCAGCCCCAATTTTAATCGCGGCCCGACCGCCTTTTTTTCCCAGCTAGCATCAGCCAAAAAAAAATTTATACGTCGCAGCCCCAATTTTAATCGCGGCCCGACCGCCTTTTTTTCCCAGCTAGCATCAGCCAAAAAAAAAATTTTACGTCGCAGCGCCAATTTTAATCGCGGCTCGAACACTTTTTTTCCCAGCTAGCATCAGCCAAAAAAAAAATTATACGTCGCAGCGCCAATTTTAATCGCGGCTCGACCACTTTTTTTCCCCAGCTAGCATCAGCCAAAAAAAAATTTATGCGTCGCAGCCACAATTTTAATCGCGGCTCGACCACTTTTTTTCCCCAGCTAGCATCAGCCAAAAAAAAATTTATACGTCGCAGCGCCAATTTTAATCGCGGCTCGACCACTTTTTTTCCCAGCTAGCATCAGCCAAAAAAAAAATTATACGTCGCAGCCCCAATTCTAATCGCGGTTCGCCCACTTTTTTTCCCCAAGCTAGCATCACCCAAAAAAAAATGTATACGTCGCACCGCCAATTTTAATCGAGGCCCGACCATCTTTTTTCCCCAGCTAGCATCACCCAAAAAAAATTTATACGTCGCAGCCCCAATTCTGATCGCGGCGCGACCACTTTTTTTCCCCAGCTAGCATCAGAAAAAAAAAAAATGTATACGTCGCAGCGCCAATTTTAATCGCGGCCCGACCACCTTTTTTCTCCAGCTAGCATCAGCCAAAAAAAATTTATAAGTTGCAGCCCCAATTCTAATCGCGGCTCGACCACCTTTTTTCTCCAGCTAACATCAGCCAAAACAAAATTTATACGTCGCAGCCCCAATTTTAATCGCGACCCGACCACCTTTTTTCTCTAAAAAAAAATTTTATACGTCGCAGCCCCAATTTTAATCGCGACCCGACCACCTTTTTTCTCCAGCTAGCATCAGCCAAAACAAAATTTATACGTCGCAGCCCCAATTTTAATCGCGGCCCGACCGCCTTTTTTTCCCAGCTAGCATCAGCCAAAAAAAATTTATACGTCGCAGCCCCAATTTTAATCGCGACCCGACCACCTTTTTTCTCCAGCTAGCATCAGCCAAAACAAAATTTATACGTCGCAGCCCCAATTTTAATCGCGGCCCGACCACCTTTTTTCCCCAGCTAGCATCAGCCAAAAAAAATTTATACGTCGCAGCCCCAATTTTAATCGCGGCCCGACCGCCTTTTTTCCCCAGCTAGCATCAGTCAAAAAAAATTTATACGTCGCAGCCCCAATTTTAATCGCGGCCCGACCGCCTTTTTTTCCCAGCTAGCATCAGCCAAAAAAAATTTTATACGTCGCAGCCCCAATTTTAATCGCGGCCCGACCACCTTTTTTCTCCAGCTAGCATCAGCCAAAACAAAATTTATACGTCGCAGCCCCAATTTTAATCGCGGCCCGACCGCCTTTTTTTCCCAGCTAGCATCAGCCAAAAAAAATTTATACGTCGCAGCCCCAATTTTAATCGCGGCCCGACCACCTTTTTTCTCCAGCTAGCATCAGCCAAAAAAAATTTATACGTCGCAGCCCCAATTTTAATCGCGGCCCGACCACCTTTTTCTCCCAGCTAGCATCAGCCAAAAAAAATTTATACGTCGCAGCCCCAATTTTAATCGCGGCCCGACCGCCTTTTTTTCCCAGCTAGCATCAATCAAAAAAAAATGTATACGTCGCAGCGCCAATTTTAATCGCGGCCCGACCGCCTTTTTTTCCCAGCTAGCATCAGCCAAAAAAAATTTTATACGTCGCAGCCCCAATTTTAATCGCGGCCCGACCGCGTTTTTTTCCCAGCTAGCATCAATCAAAAAAAAATGTTTACGTCGCAGCCACAATTTTAATCGCGGCCCGACCGCCTTTTTTCCCAGCTAGCATCAATCAAAAAAAAATGTTTACGTCGCAGCCCCAATTTTAATCGCGGCCCGACCGCCTTTTTTTCCCAGCTAGCATCAATCAAAAAAAAATGTTTACGTCGCAGCCACAATTTTAATCGCGGCCCGACCGCCTTTTTTTCCCAGCTAGCATCAATCAAAAAAAAATGTATACGTCGCAGCGCCAATTTTAATCGCGGCCCGACCGCCTTTTTTTCCCAGCTAGCATCAGCCAAAAAAAATTTTATACGTCGCAGCCCCAATTTTAATCGCGGCCCGACCGCCTTTTTTTCCCAGCTAGCATCAATCAAAAAAAAATGTATACGTCGCAGCGCCAATTTTAATCGCGGCCCGACCGCCTTTTTTTCCCAGCTAGCATCAGCCAAAAAAAATTTTATACGTCGCAGCCCCAATTTTAATCGCGGCCCGACCGCCTTTTTTTCCCAGCTAGCATCAATCAAAAAAAAATGTTTACGTCGCAGCCACAATTTTAATCGCGGCCCGATCGCCTTTTTTTCCCAGCTAGCATCAATCAAAAAAAAATGTTTACGTCGCAGCCACAATTTTAATCGCGGCCCGACCGCCTTTTTTTCCCAGCTAGCATCAGCCAAAAAAAATTTATAAGTTGCAGCCCCAATTCTAATCGCGGCCCGACCGCCTTTTTTTCCCAGCTAGCATCAATCAAAAAAAAATGTATACGTCGCAGCGCCAATTTTAATCGCGGCCCGACCGCCTTTTTTTCCCAGCTAGCATCAGCCAAAAAAAATTTATAAGTCGCAGCCCCAATTTTAATCGCGGCCCGACCGCCTTTTTTTCCCAGCTAGCATCAGCCAAAAAAAACTTATACGTCGCAGCCACAATTTTAATCGCGGCCCGACCACCTTTTTTCCCCAGCTAGCATCAGCCAAAAAAAATTTATACGTCGCAGCCCCAATTTTAATCGCGACCCGACCACCTTTTTTCTCCAGCTAGCATCAGCCAAAAAAAAATTTATAAGTTGCAGCCCCAATTCTAATCGCGGCCCGACCGCCTTTTTTTCCCAGCTAGCATCAGCCAAAAAAATTTTATACGTCGCAGCCCCAATTTTAATCGCGGCCCGACCGCCTTTTTTTCCCAGCTAGCATCAGCCAAAAAAAATTTATACGTCGCAGCCACAATTTTAATCGCGACCCGACCACCTTTTTTTCCCAGCTAGCATCAGTCAAAAAAAAATGTTTACGTCGCAGCCACAATTCTAATCGCGGCCCGACCACTTTTTTTTCCCAGCTAGCATCACCCAAAAAAAAATGTATACGTCGCACCGCCAATTTTAATCGCGGCCCGACCACCTTTTTTCTCCAGCTAGCATCAGTCAAAAAAAAATGTTTACGTCGCAGCCACAATTTTAATCGCGGCCCGACCGCCTTTTTTTCCCAGCTAGCATCAGCCAAAAAAAATTTATACGTCGCAGCCCCAATTTTAATCGCGGCCCGACCACCTTTTTTCCCCAGCTAGCATCAGCCAAAAAAAATTTATACGTCGCAGCCCCAATTTTAATCGCGGCCCGACCACCTTTTTTCCCCAGCTAGCATCAGCCAAAAAAAATTTATACGTCGCAGCCCCAATTTTAATCGCGGCCCGACCACCTTTTTTTCCCAGCTAGCATCAGCCAAAACAAAATTTATACGTCGCAGCCCCAATTTTAATCGCGGCCCGACCACCTTTTTTCCCCAGCTAGCATCAGCCAAAAAAAATTTATACGTCGCAGCCACAATTTTAATCGCGGCCCGACCACCTTTTTTTTCCAGCTAGCATCAGCCAAAACAAAATTTATACGTCGCAGCCCCAATTTTAATCGCGGCCCGACCACCTTTTTTTTCCAGCTAGCATCAGCCAAAACAAAATTTATACGTCGCAGCCACAATTTTAATCGCGGCCCGACCACCTTTTTTTTCCAGCTAGCATCAGCCAAAACAAAATTTATACGTCGCAGCCACAATTTTAATCGCGGCCCGACCACCTTTTTTCTCCAGCTAGCATCAGCCAAAACAAAATTTATACGTCGCAGCCACAATTTTAATCGCGGCCCGACCACCTTTTTTTTCCAGCTAGCATCAGCCAAAACAAAATTTATACGTCGCAGCCCCAATTTTAATCGCGGCCCGACCACCTTTTTTCCCCAGCTAGCATCAGCCAAAAAAAATTTATACGTCGCAGCCACAATTTTAATCGCGGCCCGACCACCTTTTTTCCCCAGCTAGCATCAGCCAAAAAAAATTTATACGTCGCAGCCCCAATTTTAATCGCGGCCCGACCACCTTTTTTCCCCAGCTAGCATCAGCCAAAAAAAATTTATACGTCGCAGCCACAATTTTAATCGCGGCCCGACCACCTTTTTTTTCCAGCTAGCATCAGCCAAAAAAATTTTATAAGTTGCAGCCCCAATTCTAATCGCGGCTCGACCACTTTTTTCCCCAGCTAGCATCAGCCAAAAAAAAATTTATACGTCGCAGCCCCAATTTTAATCGCGGCCCGACCACCTTTTTTTTCCAGCTAGCATCAGCCAAAACAAAATTTATACGTCGCAGCCACAATTTTAATCGCGGCCCGACCACCTTTTTTCTCCAGCTAGCATCAGCCAAAACAAAATTTATACGTCGCAGCCACAATTTTAATCGCGGCCCGACCACCTTTTTTTTCCAGCTAGCATCAGCCAAAACAAAATTTATACGTCGCAGCCACAATTTTAATCGCGGCCCGACCACCTTTTTTTTCCAGCTAGCATCAGCCAAAACAAAATTTATACGTCGCACCGCCAATTTTAATCGCGGCCCGACCACCTTTTTTCCCCAGCTAGCATCAGTCAAAAAAAAATGTTTACGTCGCAGCCACAATTTTAATCGCGGCCCGACCGCCTTTTTTCCCCAGCTAGCATCAGTCAAAAAAAAATGTATGCGTCGCAGCCCCACATCTAATCGCGGCCCGACCACTTTTTTTCCCCAGCTAGCATCAGCCAAAAAAAAATGTATACGTCGCAGCGCCAATTTTAATCGCGGCCCGACCACCTTTTTTCCCCAGCTAGCATCAGCCAAAAAAAATTTATACGTCGCAGCCCCAATTTTAATCGCGGCCCGACCACCTTTTTTCCCCAGCTAGCATCAGCCAAAAAAAATTTATACGTCGCAGCCCCAATTTTAATCGCGGCCCGACCACCTTTTTTTTCCAGCTAGCATCAGCCAAAAAAAAATTTATACGTCGCAGCCCCAATTTTAATCGCGGCCCGACCACCTTTTTTCCCCAGCTAGCATCAGCCAAAAAAAATTTATACGTCGCAGCCCCAATTTTAATCGCGGCCCGACCACCTTTTTTTTCCAGCTAGCATCAGCCAAAACAAAATTTATACGTCGCAGCCCCAATTTTAATCGCGGCCCGACCACCTTTTTTCCCCAGCTAGCATCAGCCAAAAAAAATTTATACGTCGCAGCCCCAATTTTAATCGCGGCCCGACCACCTTTTTTCCCCAGCTAGCATCAGCCAAAAAAAATTGTATACGTCGCAGCCCCAATTCTAATCGCGGCCCGACCACTTTTTTTTCCCAGCTAGCATCACCCAAAAAAAAATGTATACGTCGCAGCCCCAATTCTAATCGCGGCCCGACCACCTTTTTTCCCCAGCTAGCATCAGTCAAAAAAAAATGTTTACGTCGCAGCCACAATTTTAATCGCGGCCCGACCGCCTTTTTTTCCCAGCTAGCATCAGCCAAAAAAAATTTATACGTCGCAGCCCCAATTTTAATCGCGGCCCGACCACCTTTTTTCCCCAGCTAGCATCAGTCAAAAAAAATTTATACGTCGCAGCCCCAATTTTAATCGCGAGCCGACCACCCTTTTTCCCCAGCTAGCATCAGTCAAAAAAAAATGTATACGTCGCAGCGCCAATTTTAATCGCGGCCCGACCACCTTTTTTCCCCAGCTAGCATCAGCCAAAAAAAAATTTATACGTCGCAGCCCCAATTTTAATCGCGGCCCGACCACCTTTTTTCCCCAGCTAGCATCAGTCAAAAAAAAATGTATACGTCGCAGCCCCAATTTTAATCGCGGCCCGACCACCTTTTTTTTCCAGCTAGCATCAGCCAAAACAAAATTTATACGTCGCAGCCACAATTTTAATCGCGGCCCGACCACCTTTTTTCTCCAGCTAGCATCAGCCAAAACAAAATTTATACGTCGCAGCCACAATTTTAATCGCGGCCCGACCACCTTTTTTTTCCAGCTAGCATCAGCCAAAACAAAATTTATACGTCGCAGCCCCAATTTTAATCGCGGCCCGACCACCTTTTTTCCCCAGCTAGCATCAGCCAAAAAAAATTTATACGTCGCAGCCACAATTTTAATCGCGGCCCGACCACCTTTTTTCCCCAGCTAGCATCAGCCAAAAAAAATTGTATACGTCGCAGCCCCAATTCTAATCGCGGCCCGACCACTTTTTTTTCCCAGCTAGCATCACCCAAAAAAAAATGTATACGTCGCAGCCCCACATCTAATCGCGGCCCGACCACCTTTTTTCCCCAGCTAGCATCAGTCAAAAAAAAATGTTTACGTCGCAGCCACAATTTTAATCGCGGCCCGACCACCTTTTTTCTCCAGCTAGCATCAGCCAAAACAAAATTTATACGTCGCAGCCACAATTTTAATCGCGGCCCGACCACCTTTTTTTTCCAGCTAGCATCAGCCAAAACAAAATTTATACGTCGCAGCCCCAATTTTAATCGCGGCCCGACCACCCTTTTTCCCCAGCTAGCATCAGTCAAAAAAAAATGTATACGTCGCAGCGCCAATTTTAATCGCGGCCCGACCACCTTTTTTCCCCAGCTAGCATCAGCCAAAAAAAATTGTATACGTCGCAGCCCCAATTCTAATCGCGGCCCGACCACTTTTTTTTCCCAGCTAGCATCACCCAAAAAAAAATGTATACGTCGCAGCCCCACATCTAATCGCGGCCCGACCACCTTTTTTCTCCAGCTAGCATCAGCCAAAACAAAATTTATACGTCGCAGCCACAATTTTAATCGCGGCCCGACCACCTTTTTTTTCCAGCTAGCATCAGCCAAAACAAAATTTATACGTCGCAGCCCCAATTTTAATCGCGGCCCGACCACCTTTTTTCCCCAGCTAGCATCAGCCAAAAAAAATTTATACGTCGCAGCCACAATTTTAATCGCGGCCCGACCACCTTTTTTCCCCAGCTAGCATCAGCCAAAAAAAATTGTATACGTCGCAGCCCCAATTCTAATCGCGGCCCGACCACTTTTTTTTCCCAGCTAGCATCACCCAAAAAAAAATGTATACGTCGCAGCCCCACATCTAATCGCGGCCCGACCACCTTTTTTCCCCAGCTAGCATCAGTCAAAAAAAAATGTTTACGTCGCAGCCACAATTTTAATCGCGGCCCGACCACCTTTTTTCTCCAGCTAGCATCAGCCAAAACAAAATTTATACGTCGCAGCCACAATTTTAATCGCGGCCCGACCACCTTTTTTTTCCAGCTAGCATCAGCCAAAACAAAATTTATACGTCGCAGCCCCAATTTTAATCGCGGCCCGACCACCCTTTTTCCCCAGCTAGCATCAGTCAAAAAAAAATGTATACGTCGCAGCGCCAATTTTAATCGCGGCCCGACCACCTTTTTTCCCCAGCTAGCATCAGCCAAAAAAAATTGTATACGTCGCAGCCCCAATTCTAATCGCGGCCCGACCACTTTTTTTTCCCAGCTAGCATCACCCAAAAAAAAATGTATACGTCGCAGCCCCACATCTAATCGCGGCCCGACCACCTTTTTTCCCCAGCTAGCATCAGTCAAAAAAAAATGTTTACGTCGCAGCCACAATTTTAATCGCGGCCCGACCGCCTTTTTTTCCCAGCTAGCATCAGCCAAAAAAAATTTATACGTCGCAGCCCCAATTTTAATCGCGGCCCGACCACCTTTTTTCCCCAGCTAGCATCAGCCAAAAAAAATTTATACGTCGCAGCCACAATTTTAATCGCGGCCCGACCACCTTTTTTCCCCAGCTAGCATCAGCCAAAAAAAATTTATACGTCGCAGCCCCAATTTTAATCGCGGCCCGACCACCTTTTTTCCCCAGCTAGCATCAGCCAAAAAAAATTTATACGTCGCAGCCCCAATTTTAATCGCGGCCCGACCACCTTTTTTTTCCAGCTAGCATCAGCCAAAACAAAATTTATACGTCGCAGCCACAATTTTAATCGCGGCCCGACCACCTTTTTTCTCCAGCTAGCATCAGCCAAAAAAAAATTTATACGTCGCAGCCCCAATTTTAATCGCGGCCCGACCACCTTTTTTCCCCAGCTAGCATCAGCCAAAAAAAATTTATACGTCGCAGCCACAATTTTAATCGCGGCCCGACCACCTTTTTTTTCCAGCTAGCATCAGCCAAAACAAAATTTATACGTCGCAGCCCCAATTTTAATCGCGGCCCGACCACCTTTTTTTTCCAGCTAGCATCAGCCAAAACAAAATTTATACGTCGCAGCCACAATTTTAATCGCGGCCCGACCACCTTTTTTCTCCAGCTAGCATCAGCCAAAACAAAATTTATACGTCGCAGCCACAATTTTAATCGCGGCCCGACCACCTTTTTTTTCCAGCTAGCATCAGCCAAAACAAAATTTATACGTCGCACCGCCAATTTTAATCGCGGCCCGACCACCTTTTTTCCCCAGCTAGCATCAGTCAAAAAAAAATGTTTACGTCGCAGCCACAATTTTAATCGCGGCCCGACCGCCTTTTTTTCCCAGCTAGCATCAGCCAAAAAAAATTTATACGTCGCAGCCCCAATTTTAATCGCGGCCCGACCACCTTTTTTCCCCAGCTAGCATCAGCCAAAAAAAATTTATACGTCGCAGCCACAATTTTAATCGCGGCCCGACCACCTTTTTTCCCCAGCTAGCATCAGCCAAAAAAAATTTATACGTCGCAGCCACAATTTTAATCGCGGCCCGACCACCTTTTTTTTCCAGCTAGCATCAGCCAAAACAAAATTTATACGTCGCAGCCACAATTTTAATCGCGGCCCGACCACCTTTTTTTTCCAGCTAGCATCAGCCAAAACAAAATTTATACGTCGCAGCCCCAATTTTAATCGCGGCCCGACCACCTTTTTTCTCCAGCTAGCATCAGCCAAAACAAAATTTATACGTCGCAGCCACAATTTTAATCGCGGCCCGACCACCTTTTTTTTCCAGCTAGCATCAGCCAAAACAAAATTTATACGTCGCAGCCCCAATTTTAATCGCGGCCCGACCACCTTTTTTCCCCAGCTAGCATCAGCCAAAAAAAATTTATACGTCGCAGCCCCAATTTTAATCGCGGCCCGACCACCTTTTTTTCCCAGCTAGCATCAGTCAAAAAAAAATGTTTACGTCGCAGCCACAATTTTAATCGCGGCCCGACCGCCTTTTTTTCCCAGCTAGCATCAGCCAAAAAAAATTTATACGTCGCAGCCCCAATTTTAATCGCGGCCCGACCACCTTTTTACTCCAGCTAGCATCAGCCAAAACAAAATTTATACGTCGCAGCCACAATTTTAATCGCGGCCCGACCACCTTTTTTTTCCAGCTAGCATCAGCCAAAACAAAATTTATACGTCGCAGCCCCAATTTTAATCGCGGCCCGACCACCTTTTTTCCCCAGCTAGCATCAGCCAAAAAAAATTGTATACGTCGCAGCCCCAATTCTAATCGCGGCCCGACCACTTTTTTTTCCCAGCTAGCATCACCCAAAAAAAAATGTATACGTCGCAGCCCCAATTCTAATCGCGGCCCGACCACTTTTTTTTCCCAGCTAGCATCACCCAAAAAAAAATGTATACGTCGCACCGCCAATTTTAATCGCGGCCCGACCACCTTTTTTCCCCAGCTAGCATCAGTCAAAAAAAAATGTATGCGTCGCAGCCCCACATCTAATCGCGGCCCGACCACTTTTTTTCCCCAGCTAGCATCAGCCAAAAAAAAATGTATACGTCGCAGCGCCAATTTTAATCGCGGCCCGACCAACTTTTTTCCCCAGCTAGCATCAGCCAAAAAAAAAATTATACGTCGCAGCGCCAATTTTAATCGCGGCTCGACCACTTTTTTTTACCAGCTAGCATCAGACAAAAAAAAATGTATACGTCGCAGCGCCAATTTTAATCGCGGCCCGACCACCTTTTTTTCCCAGCTAACATCAGCCAAAAAAAAATTTATACGTCGCAGCCCCAATTTTAATCGCGGCCCGACCACCTTTTTTCCCTAGCTAGCATCAGCCAAAAAAAAATTTATACGTCGCAGCCACAATTTTAATCGCGGCCCGACCACCTTTTTTCCCCAGCTAGCATCAGCCAAAACAAAATTTATGCGTCGCAGCCCCAATTTTAATCGCGGCCCGACCGCCTTTTTTCCCCAGCTAGCATCAGCCAAAAAAAAATTTATACGTCGCAGCCACAATTTTAATCGCGGCCCGACCACCTTTTTTTTCCCAGCTAACATCAGCCAAAAAAAAATGTATACGTCGCAGCCCCAATTTTAATCGCGGCCCGACCACCTTTTGTCCCCAGCTAGCATCAGTCAAAAAAAAATGTATACGTCGCAGCCCCAATTTTAATCGCGACCCGACCACCTTTTTTCTCCAGCTAGCATCAGCCAAAAAAAAATGTATACGTCGCAGCCCCAATTTTAATCGCGACCCGACAACCTTTTTTCTCCAGCTAGCATCACCCAAAACAAAATTTATACGTCGCAGCCCCAATTTTAATCGCGGCCCGGCCGCCTTTTTTCCCCAGCAAGCATCAGCCAAAAAAAATTTATACGTTGCAGCCACAATTTTAATCGCGGCCCTACCACCTTTTTTCTCCAGCTAGCATCAGCCAAAAAAATTTTATAAGTTGCAGCCCCAATTCTAATCGCGGCTCGACCACTTTTTTCCCCAGCTAGCATCAGCCAAAAAAAAATTTATACGTCGCAGCCAATATTTTAATCGCGGCCCGACCACCTTTTTTCCCCAGCTAGCATCAGTCAAAAAAAAATGTATGCGTCGCAGCCCCACATCTAATCGCGGCCCGACCACTTTTTTTCCCCAGCTAGCATCAGCCAAAAAAAAATGTATACGTCGCAGCGCCAATTTTAATCGCGGCCCGACCAACTTTTTTCCCCAGCTAGCATCAGCCAAAAAAAAAATTATACGTCGCAGCGCCAATTTTAATCGCGGCTCGACCACTTTTTTTTACCAGCTAGCATCAGACAAAAAAAAATGTATACGTCGCAGCGCCAATTTTAATCGCGGCCCGACCACCTTTTTTTCCCAGCTAACATCAGCCAAAAAAAAATTTATACGTCGCAGCCCCAATTTTAATCGCGGCCCGACCACCTTTTTTCCCTAGCTAGCATCAGCCAAAAAAAAATTTATACGTCGCAGCCACAATTTTAATCGCGGCCCGACCACCTTTTTTCCCCAGCTAGCATCAGCCAAAACAAAATTTATGCGTCGCAGCCCCAATTTTAATCGCGGCCCGACCGCCTTTTTTCCCCAGCTAGCATCAGCCAAAAAAAAATTTATACGTCGCAGCCACAATTTTAATCGCGGCCCGACCACCTTTTTTTTCCCAGCTAACATCAGCCAAAAAAAAATGTATACGTCGCAGCCCCAATTTTAATCGCGGCCCGACCACCTTTTGTCCCCAGCTAGCATCAGTCAAAAAAAAATGTATACGTCGCAGCCCCAATTTTAATCGCGACCCGACCACCTTTTTTCTCCAGCTAGCATCAGCCAAAAAAAAATGTATACGTCGCAGCCCCAATTTTAATCGCGACCCGACAACCTTTTTTCTCCAGCTAGCATCACCCAAAACAAAATTTATACGTCGCAGCCCCAATTTTAATCGCGGCCCGGCCGCCTTTTTTCCCCAGCAAGCATCAGCCAAAAAAAATTTATACGTTGCAGCCACAATTTTAATCGCGGCCCTACCACCTTTTTTCTCCAGCTAGCATCAGCCAAAAAAATTTTATAAGTTGCAGCCCCAATTCTAATCGCGGCTCGACCACTTTTTTCCCCAGCTAGCATCAGCCAAAAAAAAATTTATACGTCGCAGCCAATATTTTAATCGCGGCCCGACCACCTTTTTTCCCCAGCTAGCATCAGCCAAAAAAAAAATTATACGTCGCAACGCCAATTTTAATCGCGGCTCGACCACTTTTTTTCCCCAGCTAGCATCAGCCAAAAAAAAATTTATACGTCGCAGCCACAATTTTAATCGCGGCCCGACCATCTTTTTTCCCCAGCTAGCATCAGCCAAAAAAAATTTATACGTCGCAGCCCCAATTTTAATCGCGACCCGACCACCTTTTTTCTCCAGCTAGCATCAGCCAAAACAAAATTTATACGTCGCAGCCCCAATTTTAATCGCGGCCCGACCGCCTTTTTTTCCCAGCTAGCATCAGCCAAAAAAAATAAATTATACGTCGCAGCCCCAATTTTAATCGCGGCCCGACCACCTTTTTCACCAGCTAGCATCAGCCAAAAATTTATACGTCGCAGCCCCAATTCTAATCGCGGCCCGACCACTTTTTTTCCCCAGGTAGCATCAGCCAAAAAAAATTTATACGTCGCAGCCCCAATTTTAATGGCGGCCCGACCACCTTTATTCCCCAGCTAGCATCAGTCAAAAAAAAATGTATACGTCGAAGCGCCAATTTTAATCGCGGCCCGACCACCTTTTTTCCCCAGCTAGCATCAGTCAAAAAAAAATGTATACGTCGCAGCCACAATTTTAATCGCGGCCCGACCACCTTTTTTCCCCAGCTAGCATCAGCCAAAAAAAATTTATACGTCGCAGCACCAATTTTAATCGCGACCCGACCAGCTTTTTTCTCCAGCTAGCATCAGCCAAAAAAAAATTTATACGTCGCAGCCCCAATTCTAATCGCGGCCCGACCACCTTTTTTTCCCAGCTAACATCAGCCAAAAAAAAATGTATACGTCGCAGCGCCAATTTTAATCGCGGCCCGACCACCTTTTTTCCCCAGCTAGCATCAGTCAAAAAAAATTTATACGTCGCAGCCCCAATTTTAATCGCGAGCCGACCACCCTTTTTCCCCAGCTAGCATCAGTCAAAAAAAAATGTATACGTCGCAGCGCCAATTTTAATCGCGGCCCGACCACCTTTTTTCCCCAGCTAGCATCAGCCAAAAAAAAATTTATACGTCGCAGCCCCAATTTTAATCGCGGCCCGACCACCTTTTTTCCCCAGCTAGCATCAGTCAAAAAAAAATGTATACGTCGCAGCCCCAATTTTAATCGCGGCCCGACCACCTTTTTTCCCCAGCTAGCATCAGTCAAAAAAAATTTATACGTCGCAGCCCCAATTTTAATCGCGGCCCGACCAGCTTTTTTCTCCAGCTAGCATCAGCCAAAAAAAAATTTATACGTCGCAGCCCCAATTTTAATCGCGGCAAGACCACCTTTTTTCCCCAGCTAGCATCAGTCAAAAAAAAATTTATACGTCGCAGCCCCAATTTTAATCGCGGCCCGACCAGCTTTTTTCTCCAGCTAGCATCAGCCAAAAAAAAATTTATACGTCGCAGCCCCAATTTTAATCGCGGCCCGACCACCTTTTTTCCCCAGCTAGCATCAGTCAAAAAAAAATTTATACGTCGCAGCCCCAATTTTAATCGCGGCCCGACCAGCTTTTTTCTCCAGCTAGCATCAGCCAAAAAAAAATTTATACGTCGCAGCCCCAATTTTAATCGCGGCCCGACCACCTTTTTTCCCCAGCTAGCATCAGTCAAAAAAAAATGTATACGTCGCAGCCCCAATTTTAATCGCGGCCCGACCACCTTTTTTCCCCAGCTAGCATCAGTCAAAAAAAATTTATACGTCGCAGCCCCAATTTTAATCGCGGCCCGACCACTTTATTTCCCGACCACTTTTTTTTCCCAGCTAGCATCACCCAAAAAAAAATTTATACGTCGCAGCCACAATTTTAATCGCGGCCCGACCACCTTTTTTTCCCCAGCTAGCATCAGCCAAAAAGAAATTTATACGTCGCAGCCCCAATTATAATCGCGGCCCGACCACTTTTTTTTCAAAGCTAGCATCACCCAAAAAAAAATTTATACGTCGCAGCCACAATTTTAATCGCGGCCCGACCACCTTTTTTCCCCAGCTAGCATCAGTCAAAAAAAAAATGTATACGTCGCAGCCCCAATTCTAATCGCGGCCCGACCAATTTTTTTTTTCCAGCTAGAATCAGACAAAAAAAAATGTATACGTCGCAGCGCCAATTTTAATCGCGGCCCGACCACCTTTTTTTCCCAGCTAACATCAGCCAAAAAAAAATTTATACGTCGCAGCCCCAATTTTAATCGCGGCCCGACCACCTTTTTACCTCAGCCATTTTTAATCGCGGCCCAATCACCTTTTTTCTCTAGCTAGCATCAGCCAAAAAGAAATTTATACGTCGCAGCCCCAATTCTAATCGCGGCCCGAACACTTTTTTTTCTCCAGCTAGCATCAGCCAAAACAAAATTTATACGTCGCAGCCACAATTTTAATCGCGGCCCGACCACCTTTTTTTTCCAGCTAGCATCAGCCAAAACAAAATTTATACGTCGCACCGCCAATTTTAATCGCGGCCCGACCACCTTTTTTCCCCAGCTAGCATCAGTCAAAAAAAAATGTTTACGTCGCAGCCACAATTTTAATCGCGGCCCGACCGCCTTTTTTTCCCAGCTAGCATCAGCCAAAAAAAATTTATACGTCGCAGCCCCAATTTTAATCGCGGCCCGACCACCTTTTTTCCCCAGCTAGCATCAGCCAAAAAAAATTTATACGTCGCAGCCACAATTTTAATCGCGGCCCGACCACCTTTTTTCCCCAGCTAGCATCAGCCAAAAAAAATTTATACGTCGCAGCCACAATTTTAATCGCGGCCCGACCACCTTTTTTTTCCAGCTAGCATCAGCCAAAACAAAATTTATACGTCGCAGCCACAATTTTAATCGCGGCCCGACCACCTTTTTTTTCCAGCTAGCATCAGCCAAAACAAAATTTATACGTCGCAGCCCCAATTTTAATCGCGGCCCGACCACCTTTTTTCTCCAGCTAGCATCAGCCAAAACAAAATTTATACGTCGCAGCCACAATTTTAATCGCGGCCCGACCACCTTTTTTTTCCAGCTAGCATCAGCCAAAACAAAATTTATACGTCGCAGCCCCAATTTTAATCGCGGCCCGACCACCTTTTTTCCCCAGCTAGCATCAGCCAAAAAAAATTTATACGTCGCAGCCCCAATTTTAATCGCGGCCCGACCACCTTTTTTTCCCAGCTAGCATCAGTCAAAAAAAAATGTTTACGTCGCAGCCACAATTTTAATCGCGGCCCGACCGCCTTTTTTTCCCAGCTAGCATCAGCCAAAAAAAATTTATACGTCGCAGCCCCAATTTTAATCGCGGCCCGACCACCTTTTTACTCCAGCTAGCATCAGCCAAAACAAAATTTATACGTCGCAGCCACAATTTTAATCGCGGCCCGACCACCTTTTTTTTCCAGCTAGCATCAGCCAAAACAAAATTTATACGTCGCAGCCCCAATTTTAATCGCGGCCCGACCACCTTTTTTCCCCAGCTAGCATCAGCCAAAAAAAATTGTATACGTCGCAGCCCCAATTCTAATCGCGGCCCGACCACTTTTTTTTCCCAGCTAGCATCACCCAAAAAAAAATGTATACGTCGCAGCCCCAATTCTAATCGCGGCCCGACCACTTTTTTTTCCCAGCTAGCATCACCCAAAAAAAAATGTATACGTCGCACCGCCAATTTTAATCGCGGCCCGACCACCTTTTTTCCCCAGCTAGCATCAGTCAAAAAAAAATGTATGCGTCGCAGCCCCACATCTAATCGCGGCCCGACCACTTTTTTTCCCCAGCTAGCATCAGCCAAAAAAAAATGTATACGTCGCAGCGCCAATTTTAATCGCGGCCCGACCAACTTTTTTCCCCAGCTAGCATCAGCCAAAAAAAAAATTATACGTCGCAGCGCCAATTTTAATCGCGGCTCGACCACTTTTTTTTACCAGCTAGCATCAGACAAAAAAAAATGTATACGTCGCAGCGCCAATTTTAATCGCGGCCCGACCACCTTTTTTTCCCAGCTAACATCAGCCAAAAAAAAATTTATACGTCGCAGCCCCAATTTTAATCGCGGCCCGACCACCTTTTTTCCCTAGCTAGCATCAGCCAAAAAAAAATTTATACGTCGCAGCCACAATTTTAATCGCGGCCCGACCACCTTTTTTCCCCAGCTAGCATCAGCCAAAACAAAATTTATGCGTCGCAGCCCCAATTTTAATCGCGGCCCGACCGCCTTTTTTCCCCAGCTAGCATCAGCCAAAAAAAAATTTATACGTCGCAGCCACAATTTTAATCGCGGCCCGACCACCTTTTTTTTCCCAGCTAACATCAGCCAAAAAAAAATGTATACGTCGCAGCCCCAATTTTAATCGCGGCCCGACCACCTTTTGTCCCCAGCTAGCATCAGTCAAAAAAAAATGTATACGTCGCAGCCCCAATTTTAATCGCGACCCGACCACCTTTTTTCTCCAGCTAGCATCAGCCAAAAAAAAATGTATACGTCGCAGCCCCAATTTTAATCGCGACCCGACAACCTTTTTTCTCCAGCTAGCATCACCCAAAACAAAATTTATACGTCGCAGCCCCAATTTTAATCGCGGCCCGGCCGCCTTTTTTCCCCAGCAAGCATCAGCCAAAAAAAATTTATACGTTGCAGCCACAATTTTAATCGCGGCCCTACCACCTTTTTTCTCCAGCTAGCATCAGCCAAAAAAATTTTATAAGTTGCAGCCCCAATTCTAATCGCGGCTCGACCACTTTTTTCCCCAGCTAGCATCAGCCAAAAAAAAATTTATACGTCGCAGCCAATATTTTAATCGCGGCCCGACCACCTTTTTTCCCCAGCTAGCATCAGTCAAAAAAAAATGTATGCGTCGCAGCCCCACATCTAATCGCGGCCCGACCACTTTTTTTCCCCAGCTAGCATCAGCCAAAAAAAAATGTATACGTCGCAGCGCCAATTTTAATCGCGGCCCGACCACCTTTTTTCCCCAGCTAGCATCAGCCAAAAAAAATTTATACGTCGCAGCACCAATTTTAATCGCGACCCGACCAGCTTTTTTCTCCAGCTAGCATCAGCCAAAAAAAAATTTATACGTCGCAGCCCCAATTCTAATCGCGGCCCGACCACCTTTTTTCCCCAGCTAGCATCAGTCAAAAAAAATTTATACGTCGCAGCCCCAATTTTAATCGCGGCCCGACCACCTTTTTTCCCAGCTAGCATCAGCCAAAAATTTATACGTCGCAGCGCCAATTTTAATCGCGGCCCGACCACCTTTTTTCCCCAGCTAGCATCAGTCAAAAAAAAATGTATACGTCGCAGCGCCAATTTTAATCGCGGCTCGACCACTTTTTTTCCCCAGCTAGCATCAGTCAAAAAAAAATGTATACGTCGAAGCGCCAATTTTAATCGCGGCCCGACCACCTTTTTTCCCCAGCTAGCATCAGTCAAAAAAAAATGTATACGTCGCAGCCACAATTTTAATCGCGGCACGACCACCTTTTTTCCCCAGCTAGCATCAGCCAAAAAAAATTTATACGTCGCAGCACCAATTTTAATCGCGACCCGACCAGCTTTTTTCTCCAGCTAGCATCAGCCAAAAAAAAATTTATACGTCGCAGCCCCAATTCTAATCGCGGCCCGACCACCTTTTTTTCCCAGCTAACATCAGCCAAAAAAAAATGTATACGTCGCAGCCCCAATTTTAATCGCGGCCCGACCAAATTTTTTCCCCAGCTAGCATCAGTCAAAAAAAAATTGTATACGTCGCAGCGCCAATTTTAATCGCGGCCCGACCACCTTTTTTCCCCAGCTAGCATCAGTCAAAAAAAATTTATACGTCGCAGCCCCAATTTTAATCGCGAGCCGACCACCCTTTTTCCTAAGCTAGCATCAGTCAAAAAAAAATGTATACGTCGCAGCGCCAATTTTAATCGCGGCCCGACCACCTTTTTTCCCCAGCTAGCATCAGCCAAAAAAAAATGTATACGTCGCAGCCCCAATTTTAATCGCGGCCCGACCACCTTTTTTCCCCAGCTAGCATCAGTCAAAAAAAATTTATACGTCGCAGCCCCAATTTTAATCGCGGCCCGACCAGCTTTTTTCTCCAGCTAGCATCAGCCAAAAAAAAATTTATACGTCGCAGCCCCAATTTTAATCGCGGCCCGACCACCTTTTTTCCCCAGCTAGCATCAGTCAAAAAAAAATTTATACGTCGCAGCCCCAATTTTAATCGCGGCCCGACCAGCTTTTTTCTCCAGCTAGCATCAGCCAAAAAAAAATTTATACGTCGCAGCCCCAATTTTAATCGCGGCCCGACCACCTTTTTTCCCCAGCTAGCATCAGTCAAAAAAAAATTTATACGTCGCAGCCCCAATTTTAATCGCGGCCCGACCAGCTTTTTTCTCCAGCTAGCATCAGCCAAAAAAAAATTTATACGTCGCAGCCCCAATTTTAATCGCGGCCGAACCACCTTTTTTCCCCAGCTAGCATCAGTCAAAAAAAAATGTATACGTCGCAGCCCCAATTTTAATCGCGGCCCGACCACCTTTTTTCCCCAGCTAGCATCAGTCAAAAAAAATTTATACGTCGCAGCCCCAATTTTAATCGCGGCCCGACCACTTTATTTCCCCAGCTAGCATCAGCCAAAAAAAAATGTATACGTCGCAGCGCCAATTTTAATCGCGGCCCGACCACTTTTTTTCCCCAGCTAGCATCAGTCAAAAAAAATGTATACGTCGCAGCGCCAATTTTAATCGCGGCCCGACCATCTTTTTTCTCCAGCTAGCACCAGCCAAAAAAAAATTTATACGTCGCAGCCCCAATTCTAATCGCGGCCCGACCACTTTTTTTTCCCAGCTAACATCAGCCAAAAAAAAATTTATACGTCGCAGCCCCAATTTTAATCGCGGCCCGACCACCTTTTTACCTCAGCTAGCATCAGCCAAAAAAAAAATTATACGTCGCAGCCCCATTTTTAATCGCGGCCCAATCACCTTTTTTCTCTAGCCAGCATCAGCCAAAAAGAAATTAATACGTCGCAGCCCCAATTATAATCGCGGCCCGACCACTTTTTTTTCCCAGCTAACATCAGCCAAAAAAAAATTTATACGTCGCAGCCCCAATTTTAATCGCGGCCCGACCACCTTTTTACCTCAGCTAGCATCAGCCAAAAAAAAAATTATACGTCGCAGCCACAATTTTAATCGCGGCCCGACCACCTTTTTTTCCCAGCTAACATCAGCCAAAAAAAATTTATACGTCGCAGCCCCAATTTTAATCGCGGCCCGACCACCTTTTTTCCCCAGCTAGCATCAGCCAAAAAGAAATTTATACGTCGCAGCCCCAATTATAATCGCGGCCCGACCACTTTTTTTTCCCAGCTAGCATCACCCAAAAAAAAATTTATACGTCGCAGCCACAATTTTAATCGCGGCCCGACCACCTTTTTTCCCCAGCTAGCATCAGCCAAAAAGAAATTTATACGTCGCAGCCCCAATTATAATCGCGGCCCGACCACTTTTTTTTCAAAGCTAGCATCACCCAAAAAAAAATTTATACGTCGCAGCCACAATTTTAATCGCGGCCCGGCCACCTTTTTTCCCCAGCTAGCATCAGTCAAAAAAAAAATGTATACGTCGCAGCCCCAATTCTAATCGCGGCCCGACCAATTTTTTTTTTCCAGCTAGAATCAGACAAAAAAAAATGTATACGTCGCAGCGCCAATTTTAATCGCGGCCCGACCACCTTTTTTTCCCAGCTAACATCAGCCATAAAAAAATTTATACGTCGCAGCCCCAATTTTAATCGCGGCCCGACCACCTTTTTACCTCAGCCATTTTTAATCGCGGCCCAATCACCTTTTTTCTCTAGCTAGCATCAGCCAAAAAGAAATTTATACGTCGCAGCCCCAATTCTAATCGCGGCCCGACCACTTTTTTTTCCCAGCTAACATCAGCCAAAAAAAAATTTATACGTCGCAGCCCCAATTTTAATCGCGGCCCGACCACCTTTTTACCTCAGCTAGCATCAGCCAAAAAAAAAATTATACGTCGCAGCCCCATTTTTAATCGCGGCCCAATCACCTTTTTTCTCTAGCTAGCATCAGCCAAAAAGAAATTTATGCGTCGCAGCCCCAATTCTAATCGCGGCCCGACCACTTTTTTTTCCCAGCTAGCATCACCCAAAAAAAAATTTATACGTCGCAGCCACAATTTTAATCGCGGCCCGACCACCTTTTTTCCCCAGCTAGCATCAGCCAAAAAAAAATTTATACGTCGCAGCCACAATTTTTATCGCGGCCCGACCACCTTTTTTCCCCAGCTAGCATCAGACAAAAAAAAATGTATACGTCGCAGCGCCAATTTTAATCGCGGCCCGACCACCTTTTTTTCCCAGCTAACATCAGCCAAAAAAAAATTTATACGTCGCAGCCCCAATTTTAATCGCGGCCCGACCACCTTTTTTCCCCAGCTAGCATCAGCCAAAAAAAAATTTATACGTCGCAGCCACAATTTTAATCGCGGCCCGACCACCTTTTTTCCCCAGCTAGCATCAGCCAAAACAAAATTTATACGTCGCAGCCACAATTTTTATCGCGGCCCGACCGCCTTTTTTCCCCAGCTAGCATCAGCCAAAAAAAAATTTATACGTCGCAGCCACAATTTTAATCGTGGCCCGACCACCTTTTTTTCCCAGCTAACATCAGCCAAAAAAAAATGTATACGTCGCAGCCCCAATTTTAATCGCGGCCCGACCACCTTTTTTCCCCAGCTAACATCAGCCAAAACAAAATTTATACGTCGCAGCCCCAATTTTAATCGCGGCCCGACCGCCTTTTTTTCCCAGCTAGCATCAGCCAAAAAAAATTTACACGTCGCAGCCCCAATTTTAATCGCGACCCGATCACCTTTTTTCTCCAGCTAGCATCAGCCAAAAAAAAATTTATACGTCGCAGCCCCAATTTTAATCGCGGCCCGACCGCCTTTTTTTCCCAGCTAGCATCAGCCAAAAAAAAAATTTTACGTCGCAGCGCCAATTTTAATCGCGGCTCGACCACTTTTTTTCCCAGCTAGCATCAGCCAAAAAAAAAATTATACGTCGCAGCGCCAATTTTAATCGCGGCTCGACCACTTTTTTTCCCAAGCTAGCATCAGCCAAAAAAAAATTTATACGTCGCAGCGCCAATTTTAATCGCGGCTCGACCACTTTTTTTCCCAGCTAGCATCAGCCAAAAAAAAAATTATACGTCGCAGCCCCAATTCTAATCGCGGTTCGCCCACTTTTTTTCCCCAAGCTAGCATCAGCCAAAAAAAAATGTATACGTCGCACCGCCAATTTTAATCGAGGCCCGACCATCTTTTTTCCCCAGCAAGCATCACCCAAAAAAAATTTATACGTCGCAGCCCCAATTCTAATCGCGGCGCGACCACTTTTTTTCCCCAGCTAGCATCAGAAAAAAAAAAAATGTATACGTCGCAGCGCCAATTTTAATCGCGGCCCGACCACCTTTTTTCTCCAGCTAGCATCAGCCAAAAAAAATTTATAAGTTGCAGCCCCAATTCTAATCGCGGCTCGACCACCTTTTTTCTCCAGCTAACATCAGCCAAAAAAAAAATTATACGTCGCAGCCCCAATTCTAATCGCGGTTCGCCCACTTTTTTTCCCCAAGCTAGCATCAGCCAAAAAAAAATGTATACGTCGCACCGCCAATTTTAATCGAGGCCCGACCATCTTTTTTCCCCAGCAAGCATCACCCAAAAAAAATTTATACGTCGCAGCCCCAATTCTAATCGCGGCGCGACCACTTTTTTTCCCCAGCTAGCATCAGAAAAAAAAAAAATGTATACGTCGCAGCGCCAATTTTAATCGCGGCCCGACCACCTTTTTTCTCCAGCTAGCATCAGCCAAAAAAAATTTATAAGTTGCAGCCCCAATTCTAATCGCGGCTCGACCACCTTTTTTCTCCAGCTAACATCAGCCAAAACAAAATTTATACGTCGCAGCCACAATTTTAATCGCGGCCCGACCGCCTTTTTTTCCCAGCTAGCATCAGCCAAAAAAAAAATTTTACGTCGCAGCGCCAATTTTAATCGCGGCTCGACCACTTTTTTCCCCAGCTAGCATCAGCCAAAAAAAAAATTATACGTCGCAGCGCCAATTTTAATCGCGGCCCGACTACCTTTTTTCCCCAGCTAGCATCAGTCAAAAAAAATTTATACGTCGCAGCCCCAATTTTAATCGCGGCTCGACCACTTTTTTTCCCCAGCTAGAATCAGCCAAAAAAAAATTTATACGTCGCAGCCCCAATTCTAATCGCGGCTCGACCACTTTTTTTCCCCAGCTAGCATCAGCCAAAACAAAATTTATACGTCGCAGCCCCAATTCTAATCGCGGCCCGACCATCTTTTTTCCCCAGCTAGCATCAGCCAAAAAAAAATATATACGTCGCAGCGCCAATTTTAATCGCGGCCCGACCACTTTTTTTCCCCAGCTAGCATCAGTCAAAAAAAATGTATATGTCGCAGCCCCAATTCTAATCGCGGCCCGACCACTTTTTTTCCCCAGCTAGCATCAGCCAAAAAAAAATTGATGCGTCGCAGCGCCAATTTTAATCGCGGCCCGACAATCTTTTTTCCCCAGCTAGCATCAGCCAAAAAAAAATGTATACGTCGCAGCGCCAATTTTAATCGCGGCCCGACCACTTTATTTCCCCAGCTAGCATCAGCCAAAAAAAAATGTATACGTCGCAGCGCCAATTTTAATCGCGGCCCGACCACTTTTTTTCCCCAGCTAGCATCAGTCAAAAAAAATGTATATGTCGCAGCCCCAATTCTAATCGCGGCCCGACCACTTTTTTTCCCCAGCTAGCATCAGCCAAAAAAAAATTTATACGTCGCAGCCCCAATTCTAATCGCGGCTCGACCACTTTTTTTCCCCAGCTAGCATCAGCCAAAAAAAAATGTATACGTCGCAGCGCCAATTTTAATCGCGGCCCGACCGCCTTTTTTCCCAAGCTAGCATCAGCCAAAAAAAAATTTATACGTCGCAGCGCCAATTTTAATCGCGGCCCGACCACCTTTTTTTCCAGCTAACATCAGCCAAAAAAAAATTTATACGTCGCAGCCCCAATTCTAATCGCAGCCCGACCACCTTTTTTCCCCAGCTAGCATCAGCCAAAAAAAAATTTATACGTCGCAGCCCCAATTCTAATCGCGGCCCGACCACTTTTTTTTCCCAGCTAACATCAGCCAAAAAAAAATTTATACGTCGCAGCCCCAATTTTAATCGCGGCCCGACCATCTTTTTTCTCCAGCTAGCATCAGCCAAAAAAAATTTATACGTCGCAGCGCCAATTTTAATCGCGGCCCGACCATCTTTTTTCTCCAGCTAGCACCAGCCAAAAAAAAATTTATACGTCGCAGCCCCAATTCTAATCGCAGCCCGACCACCTTTTTTCCCCAGCTAGCATCAGCCAAAAAAAAATTTATACGTCGCAGCCCCAATTCTAATCGCGGCTCGACCACCTTTTTTCTCCAGCTAACATCAATCAAAAAAAAATGTATACGTCGCAGCGCCAATTTTAATCGCGGCCCGACCGCCTTTTTTTCCCAGCTAACATCAGCCAAAAAAAAATTTATACGTCGCAGCCCCAATTCTAATCGCAGCCCGACCACCTTTTTTCCCCAGCTAGCATCAGCCAAAAAAAAATTTATACGTCGCAGCCCCAATTCTAATCGCGGCTCGACCACCTTTTTTCTCCAGCTAACATCAATCAAAAAAAAATGTATACGTCGCAGCGCCAATTTTAATCGCGGCCCGACCGCCTTTTTTTCCCAGCTAGCATCAGCCAAAAAAAATTTATACGTCGCAGCGCCAATTTTAATCGCGGCCCGACCATCTTTTTTCTCCAGCTAGCACCAGCCAAAAAAAAATTTATACGTCGCAGCCCCAATTCTAATCGCGGCCCGACCACTTTTTTTTCCCAGCTAACATCAGCCAAAAAAAAATTTATACGTCGCAGCCCCAATTTTAATCGCGGCCCGACCACCTTTTTACCTCAGCTAGCATCAGCCAAAAAAAAAATTATACGTCGCAGACCCATTTTTAATCGCGGCCCAATCACCTTTTTTCTCTAGCTAGCATCAGCCAAAAAGAAATTTATACGTCGCAGCCCCAATTATAATCGCGGCCCGACCACTTTTTTTTCCCAGCTAACATCAGCCAAAAAAAAATTTATACGTCGCAGCCCCAATTTTAATCGCGGCCCGACCACCTTTTTACCTCAGCTAGCATCAGCCAAAAAAAAAATTATACGTCGCAGCCACAATTTTAATCGCGGCCCGACCATCTTTTTTTTTCAGCTAACATCAGCCAAAAAAAAATTTATACGTCGCAGCCCCAATTTTAATCGCGGCCCGACCACCTTTTTTCCCCAGCTAGCATCAGCCAAAAAGAAATTTATACGTCGCAGCCCCAATTATAATTGCGGCCCGACCACTTTTTTTTCCCAGCTAGCATCACCCAAAAAAAAATTTATACGTCGCAGCCACAATTTTAATCGCGGCCCGACCACCTTTTTTCCCCAGCTAGCATCAGCCAAAAAGAAATTTATACGTCGCAGCCCCAATTATAATCGCGGCCCGACCACTTTTTTTTCCCAGCTAGCATCACAAAAAAAAAAATTTATACGTCGCAGCCACAATTTTAATCGCGGCCCGACCACCTTTTTTCCCCAGCTAGCATCAGTCAAAAAAAAATTTATACGTCGCAGCCCCAATTCTAATCGCGGCCCGACCAATTTTTTTTTTCCAGCTAGCATCAGACAAAAAAAAATGTATACGTCGCAGCGCCTATTTTAATCGCGGCCCGACCACCTTTTTTTCCCAGCTAACATCAGCCAAAAAAAAATTTATACGTCGCAGCCCCAATTTTAATCGCGGCCCGACTACCTTTTTACCTCAGCTAGCATCAGCCAAAAAAAAAATTATACGTCGCAGCCCCATTTTTAATCGCGGCCCAATCACCTTTTTTCTCTAGCTAGCATCAGTCAAAAAAAAATTTATACGTCGCAGCGCCAATTTTAATCGCGGCCCGACCACTTTTTTTTCAAAGCTAACATCAGCCAAAAAAAAATTTATACGTCGCAGCCCCAATTTTAATCGCGGCCCGACCACCTTTTTACCTCAGCTAGCATCAGCCAAAAAAAAAATTATACGTCGCAGCCCCATTTTTAATCGCGGCCCAATCACCTTTTTTCTCTAGCTAGCATCAGCCAAAAAGAAATTTATACGTCGCAGCCCCAATTCTAATCGCGGCCCGACCACTTTTTTTTCCCAGCTAGCATCACCCAAAAAAAAATTTATACGTCGCAGCCACAATTTTAATCGCGGCCCGACCACCTTTTTTCCCCAGCTAGCATCAGCCAAAAAAAAATTTATACGTCGCAGCCACAATTTTTATCGCGGCCCGACCACCTTTTTTCCCCAGCTAGCATCAGCCAAAAAAAAATTATACGTCGCAGCGCCAATTTTAATCGCGGCTCGACCACTTTTTTTTTCCAGCTAGCATCAGACAAAAAAAATGTATACGTCGCAGCGCCAATTTTAATCGCGGCCCGACCACCTTTTTTTCCCAGCTAACATCAGCCAAAAAAAAATTTATACGTCGCAGCCCCAATTTTAATCGCGGCCCGACCACCTTTTATCCCCAGCTAGCATCAGCCAAAAAAAAATTTATACGTCGCAGCCACAATTTTAATCGCGGCCCGACCACCTTTTTTCTCCAGCTAGCATCAGCCAAAACAAAATTTATACGTCGCAGCCCCAATTTTAATCGCGGCCCGACCACCTTTTTTCTCCAGCTAGCATCAGCCAAAACAAAATTTATACGTCGCAGCCCCAATTTTAATCGCGGCCCGACCGCCTTTTTTTCCCAGCTAGCATCAGCCAAAAAAAATTTATACGTCGCAGCCCCAATTTTAATCGCGGCCCGACCACCTTTTTTCTCCAGCTAGCATCAGCCAAAACAAAATTTATACGTCGCAGCCCCAATTTTAATCGCGGCCCGACCGCCTTTTTTTCCCAGCTAGCATCAGCCAAAAAAAATTTATACGTCGCAGCCCCAATTTTAATCGCGGCCCGACCGCCTTTTTTTCCCAGCTAGCATCAGCCAAAAAAAATTTATACGTCGCAGCCCCAATTTTAATCGCGGCCCGACCACCTTTTTTCTCCAGCTAGCATCAGCCAAAACAAAATTTATACGTCGCAGCCCCAATTCTAATCGCGGCTCGACCACCTTTTTTCTCCAGCTAACATCAATCAAAAAAAAATGTATACGTCGCAGCGCCAATTTTAATCGCGGCCCGACCGCCTTTTTTTCCCAGCTAGCATCAGCCAAAAAAATTTTATACGTCACAGCCCCAATTTTAATCGCGGCCCGACCACCTTTTTTCTCCAGCTAGCATCAGCCAAAAAAAATTTATAAGTTGCAGCCCCAATTCTAATCGCGGCTCGACCGTCTTTTTTTCTCCAGCTAGCATCAGCCAAAACAAAATTTATACGTCGCAGCCCCAATTCTAATCGCGGCTCGACCACCTTTTTTCTCCAGCTAACATCAATCAAAAAAAAATGTATACGTCGCAGCGCCAATTTTAATCGCGGCCCGACCGCCTTTTTTTCCCAGCTAGCATCAGCCAAAAAAAATTTATACGTCGCAGCCCCAATTTTAATCGCGGCCCGACCACCTTTTTTCTCCAGCTAGCATCAGCCAAAACAAAATTTATACGTCGCAGCCCCAATTTTAATCGCGGCCCGACCACCTTTTTTCTCCAGCTAGCATCAGCCAAAACAAAATTTATACGTCGCAGCCCCAATTTTAATCGCGGCCCGACCGCCTTTTTTTCCCAGCTAGCATCAGCCAAAAAAAATTTATACGTCGCAGCCCCAATTTTAATCGCGGCCCGACCACCTTTTTTCTCCAGCTAGCATCAGCCAAAAAAAATTTATACGTCGCAGCCCCAATTTTAATCGCGGCCCGACCGCCTTTTTTTCCCAGCTAGCATCAGCCAAAAAAAATTTTATACGTCGCAGCGCCAATTTTAATCGCGGCCCGACCGCCTTTTTTTCCCAGCTAGCATCAGCCAAAAAAATTTTATACGTCGCAGCCCCAATTTTAATCGCGGCCCGACCACCTTTTTTCTCCAGCTAGCATCAGCCAAAAAAAATTTATAAGTTGCAGCCCCAATTCTAATCGCGGCTCGAACGTCTTTTTTTCTCCAGCTAGCATCAGCCAAAACAAAATTTATACGTCGCAGCCCCAATTCTAATCGCGGCTAGACCACCTTTTTTCTCCAGCTAACATCAATCAAAAAAAAATGTATACGTCGCAGCGCCAATTTTAATCGCGGCCCGACCGCCTTTTTTTCCCAGCTAGCATCAGCCAAAAAAAATTTATACGTCGCAGCCCCAATTTTAATCGCGGCCCGACCACCTTTTTTCTCCAGCTAGCATCAGCCAAAACAAAATTTATACGTCGCAGCCCCAATTTTAATCGCGGCCCGACCACCTTTTTTCTCCACCTAGCATCAGCCAAAACAAAATTTATACGTCGCAACCCCAATTTTAATCGCGGCCCGACCGCCTTTTTTTCCCAGCTAGCATCAGCCAAAAAAAATTTATACGTCGCAGCCCCAATTTTAATCGCGGCCCGACCACCTTTTTTCTCCAGCTAGCATCAGCCAAAAAAAATTTATACGTCGCAGCCACAATTTTAATCGCGGCCCGACCGCCTTTTTTCTCCAGCTAGCATCAGCCAAAAAAAATTTATACGTCGCAGCCCCAATTTTAATCGCGGCCCGACCGCCTTTTTTTCCCAGCTAGCATCAGCCAAAAAAAATTTTATACGTCGCAGCCCCAATTTTAATCGCGGCCCGACCACCTTTTTTCCCCAGCTAGCATCAGCCAAAAAAAATTTATACGTCGCAGCCCCAATTTTAATCGCGGCCCGACCACCTTTTTTCCCCAGCTAGCATCAGCCAAAAAAAATTTATACGTCGCAGCCCCAATTTTAATCGCGGCCCGACCGCCTTTTTTTCCCAGCTAGCATCAGCCAAAAAAAAATTTATACGTCGCAGCCCCAATTTTAATCGCGGCCCGACCACCTTTTTTCCCCAGCTAGCATCAGTCAAAAAAAATTTATACGTCGCAGCCACAATTTTAATCGCGGCCCGACCGCCTTTTTTTCCCAGCTAGCATCAGCCAAAAAAAATTTTATACGTCGCAGCCCCAATTTTAATCGCGGCCCGACCACCTTTTTTCCCCAGCTAGCATCAGTCAAAAAAAAATGTTTACGTCGCAGCCACAATTTTAATCGCGGCCCGACCGCCTTTTTTTCCCAGCTAGCATCAGCCAAAAAAAATTTATACGTCGCAGCCCCAATTTTAATCGCGGCCCGACCGCCTTTTTTTCCCAGCTAGCATCAGCCAAAAAAAATTTATACGTCGCAGCCCCAATTTTAATCGCGGCCCGACCACCTTTTTTCTCCAGCTAGCATCAGCCAAAAAAAATTTATACGTCGCAGCCACAATTTTAATCGCGGCCCAATCGCCTTTTTTTCCCAGCTAGCATCAGCCAAAAAAAATTTATACGTCGCAGCCCCAATTTTAATCGCGGCCCGACCACCTTTTTTCTCCAGCTAGCATCAGCCAAAAAAAATTTATACGTCGCAGCCCCAATTTTAATCGCGGCCCGACCACCTTTTTTCTCCAGCTAGCATCAGCCAAAAAAAATTTATAAGTTGCAGCCCCAATTCTAATCGCGGCTCGACCACCTATTTTCTCCAGCTAACATCAATCAAAAAAAAATGTATACGTCGCAGCGCCAATTTTAATCGCGGCCCGACCGCCTTTTTTTCCCAGCTAGCATCAGCCAAAAAAATTTTATACGTCGCAGCCCCAATTTTAATCGCGGCCCGACCACCTTTTTTCTCCAGCTAGCATCAGCCAAAAAAAATTTATAAGTTGCAGCCCCAATTCTAATCGCGGCTCGACCGTCTTTTTTTCTCCAGCTAGCATCAGCCAAAACAAAATTTATACGTCGCAGCCCCAATTCTAATCGCGGCTCGACCACCTTTTTTCTCCAGCTAACATCAATCAAAAAAAAATGTATACGTCGCAGCGCCAATTTTAATCGCGGCCCGACCGCCTTTTTTTCCCAGCTAGCATCAGCCAAAAAAAATTTATACGTCGCAGCCCCAATTTTAATCGCGGCCCGACCACCTTTTTTCTCCAGCTAGCATCAGCCAAAACAAAATTTATACGTCGCAGCCCCAATTTTAATCGCGGCCCGACCACCTTTTTTCTCCAGCTAGCATCAGCCAAAACAAAATTTATACGTCGCAGCCCCAATTTTAATCGCGGCCCGACCGCCTTTTTTTCCCAGCTAGCATCAGCCAAAAAAAATTTATACGTCGCAGCCCCAATTTTAATCGCGGCCCGACCACCTTTTTTCTCCAGCTAGCATCAGCCAAAAAAAATTTATACGTCGCAGCCCCAATTTTAATCGCGGCCCGACCGCCTTTTTTTCCCAGCTAGCATCAGCCAAAAAAAATTTTACACGTCGCAGCCCCAATTTTAATCGCGGCCCGACCACCTTTTTTCCCCAGCTAGCATCAGCCAAAAAAAATTTATACGTCGCAGCCCCAATTTTAATCGCGGCCCGACCACCTTTTTTCCCCAGCTAGCATCAGTCAAAAAAAAATGTTTACGTCGCAGCCACAATTTTAATCGCGGCCCGACCGCCTTTTTTTCCCAGCTAGCATCAACCAAAAAAAATTTTATACGTCGCAGCCCCAATTTTAATCGCGGCCCGACCACCTTTTTTCTCCGGCTAGCATCAGCCAAAAAAAATTAATAAGTTGCAGCCCCAATTCTAATCGCGGCTCGACCGCCTTTTTTTCTCCAGCTAGCATCAGCCAAAACAAAATTTATACGTCGCAGCCCCAATTCTAATCGCGGCTCGACCACCTTTTTTCTCCAGCTAACATCAATCAAAAAAAAAATGTATACGTCGCAGCGCCAATTTTAATCGCGGCCCGACCGCCTTTTTTTCCCAGCTAGCATCAGCCAAAAAAAATTTTATACGTCGCAGCCCCAATTCTAATCGCGGCTCGACCGCCTTTTTTTCTCCAGCTAGCATCAGCCAAAACAAAATTTATACGTCGCAGCCCCAATTCTAATCGCGGCTCGACCACCTTTTTTCTCCAGCTAACATCAATCAAAAAAAAATGTATACGTCGCAGCGCCAATTTTAATCGCGGCCCGACCACCTTTTTTCCCCAGCTAGCATCAGTCAAAAAAAAATGTTTACGTCGCAGCACCAATTTTAATCGCGGCCCGACCACCTTTTTTCTCCAGCTAGCATCAGCCAAAAAAAATTTATAAGTTGCAGCCCCAATTCTAATCGCGGCTCGACCGCCTTTTTTTCTCCAGCTAGCATCAGCCAAAACAAAATTTATACGTCGCAGCCCCAATTCTAATCGCGGCTCGACCGCCTTTTTTTCTCCAGCTAGCATCAGCCAAAACAAAATTTATACGTCGCAGCCCCAATTTTAATCGCGGCCCGACCGCCTTTTTTTCCCAGCTAGCATCAGCCAAAAAAAATTTTATACGTCGCAGCCCCAATTCTAATCGCGGCTCGACCGCCATTTTTTCTCCAGCTAGCATCAGCCAAAACAAAATTTATACGTCGCAGCCCCAATTCTAATCGCGGCTCGACCACCTTTTTTCTCCAGCTAACATCAATCAAAAAAAAATGTATACGTCGCAGCCCCAATTTTAATCGCGGCCCGACCGCCTTTTTTTCCCAGCTAGCATCAGCCAAAACAAAATTTATACGTCGCAGCCCCAATTCTAATCGCGGCTCGACCGCCTTTTTTTCTCCAGCTAGCATCAGCCAAAACAAAATTTATACGTCGCAGCCCCAATTTTAATCGCGGCCCGACCACCTTTTTTCCCCAGCTAGCATCATTCAAAAAAAAATGTTTACGTCGCAGCCACAATTTTAATCGCGGCCCGACCGCCTTTTTTTCCCAGCTAGCATCAGCCAAAAAAAATTTTATACGTCGCAGCCCCAATTTTAATCGCGGCCCGACCACCTTTTTTTTCCAGCTAGCATCAGCCAAAACAAAATTTATACGTCGCAGCCCCAATTTTAATCGCGGCCCGACCGCCTTTTTTTCCCAGCTAGCATCAGCCAAAAAAAATTTATACGTCGCAGCCCCAATTTTAATCGCGGCCCGACCACCTTTTTTCTCCAGCTAGCATCAGCCAAAAAAAATTTATACGTCGCAGCCCCAATTTTAATCGCGGCCCGACCGCCTTTTTTTCCCAGCTAGCATCAGCCAAAAAAAATTTTATACGTCGCAGCCCCAATTTTAATCGCGGCCCGACCACCTTTTTTCCCCAGCTAGCATCAGCCAAAAAAAATTTATACGTCGCAGCCCCAATTTTAATCGCGGCCCGACCACCTTTTTTCCCCAGCTAGCATCAGTCAAAAAAAAATGTTTACGTCGCAGCCACAATTTTAATCGCGGCCCGACCGCCTTTTTTTCCCAGCTAGTATCAGCCAAAAAAAATTTTATACGTCGCAGCCCCAATTTTAATCGCGGCCCGACCACCTTTTTTCTCCAGCTAGCATCAGCCAAAAAAAATTTATAAGTTGCAGCCCCAATTCTAATCGCGGCTCGACCGCCTTTTTTTCTCCAGCTAGCATCAGCCAAAACAAAATTTATACGTCGCAGCCCCAATTCTAATCGCGGCTCGACCACCTTTTTTCTCCAGCTAACATCAATCAAAAAAAAATGTATACGTCGCAGCGCCAATTTTAATCGCGGCCCGACCACCTTTTTTCCCCAGCTAGCATCAGTCAAAAAAAAATGTTTACGTCGCAGCACCAATTTTAATCGCGGCCCGACCGCCTTTTTTTCCCAGCTAGCATCAGCCAAAAAAAATTTTATACGTCGCAGCCCCAATTTTAATCGCGGCCCGACCACCTTTTTTCTCCAGCTAGCATCAGCCAAAAAAAATTTATACGTCGCAGCCACAATTTTAATCGCGGCCCGACCGCCTTTTTTCTCCAGCTAGCATCAGCCAAAAAAAATGTATACTTCGCAGCCCCAATTTTAATCGCGGCCCGACCGCCTTTTTTTCCCAGCTAGCATCAGCCAAAAAAAATTTTATACGTCGCAGCCCCAATTTTAATCGCGGCCCGACCACTTTTTTTTTCCAGCTAGCATCAGCCAAAAAAAATTTATACGTCGCAGCCCCAATTTTAATCGCGGCCCGACCACCTTTTTTCCCCAGCTAGCATCAGCCAAAAAAAATTTATACGTCGCAGCCCCAATTTTAATCGCGGCCCGACCGCCTTTTTTTCCCAGCTAGCATCAGCCAAAAAAAATTTTATACGTCGCAGCCCCAATTTTAATCGCGGCCCGACCACCTTTTTTCCCCAGCTAGCATCAGTCAAAAAAAATTTATACGTCGCAGCCCCAATTTTAATCGCGGCCCGACCGCCTTTTTTTCCCAGCTAGCATCAGCCAAAAAAAATTTTATACGTCGCAGCCCCAATTTTAATCGGGGCCCGACCACCTTTTTTCCCCAGCTAGCATCAGTCAAAAAAAAATGTTTACGTCGCAGCCACAATTTTAATCGCGGCCCGACCGCCTTTTTTTCCCAGCTAGCATCAGCCAAAAAAAATTTATACGTCGCAGCCCCAATTTTAATCGCGGCCCGACCACCTTTTTTCTCCAGCTAGCATCAGCCAAAACAAAATTTATACGTCGCAGCCACAATTTTAATCGCGGCCCGACCACCTTTTTTTCCCAGCTAGCATCAGCCAAAAAAAATTTATACGTCGCAGCCCCAATTTTAATCGCGGCCCGACCGCCTTTTTTTCCCAGCTAGCATCAGCCAAAAAAAATTTATAAGTTGCAGCCCCAATTCTAATCGCGGCTCGACCGCCTTTTTTTCTCCAGCTAGCATCAGCCAAAACAAAATTTATACGTCGCAGCCCCAATTCTAATCGCGGCTCGACCACCTTTTTTCTCCAGCTAACATCAATCAAAAAAAAATGTATACGTCGCAGCGCCAATTTTAATCGCGGCCCGACCGCCTTTTTTTCCCAGCTAGCATCAGCCAAAAAAAATTTATACGTCGCAGCCCCAATTTTAATCGCGGCCCGACCACCTTTTTTTCCCAGCTAGCATCAGCCAAAAAAAAATTTATACGTCGCAGCCCCAATTTTAATCGCGGCCCGACCACCTTTTTTCTCCAGCTAGCATCAGCCAAAACAAAATTTATACGTCGCAGCCACAATTTTAATCGCGGCCCGACCACCTTTTTTTCCCAGCTAGCATCAGCCAAAAAAAATTTATACGTCGCAGCCCCAATTTTAATCGCGGCCCGACCACCTTTTTTCTCCAGCTAGCATCAGCCAAAAAAAATTTATAAGTTGCAGCCCCAATTCTAATCGCGGCTCGACCACCTTTTTTCTCCAGCTAACATCAATCAAAAAAAAATGTATACGTCGCAGCGCCAATTTTAATCGCGGCCCGACCACCTTTTTTCCCCAGCTAGCATCAGTCAAAAAAAAATGTTTACGTCGCAGCACCAATTTTAATCGCGGCCCGACCACCTTTTTTCTCCAGCTAGCATCAGCCAAAAAAATTTATAAGTTGCAGCCCCAATTCTAATCGCGGCTCGACCACCTTTTTTCTCCAGCTAACATCAATCAAAAAAAAATGTATACGTCGCAGCCCCAATTTTAATCGCGGCTCGACCACCTTTTTTCTCCAGCTAACATCAATCAAAAAAAAATGTATACGTCGCAGCGCCAATTTTAATCGCGGCCCGACCGCCTTTTTTTCCCAGCTAGCATCAGCCAAAAAAAATTTATACGTCGCAGCCCCAATTTTAATCGCGGCCCGACCACCTTTTTTCTCCAGCTAGCATCAGCCAAAACAAAATTTATACGTCGCAGCCACAATTTTAATCGCGGCCCGACCACCTTTTTTTCCCAGCTAGCATCAGCCAAAAAAAATTTATACGTCGCAGCCCCAATTTTAATCGCGGCCCGACCGCCTTTTTTTCCCAGCTAGCATCAGCCAAAAAAAAAATTATACGTCGCAGCGCCAATTCTAATCGCGGCTCGACCGCCTTTTTTCTCCAGCTAGCATCAGCCAAAAAAAAATGTATGCGTCGCAGCGCCAATTTTAATCGCGGCCCGACCACCTTTTTTCCCCAGCTAGCATCAGTCAAAAAAAATTTATAAGTTGCAGCCCCAATTCTAATCGCGGCTCGACCACCTTTTTTCTCCAGCTAACATCAATCAAAAAAAAATGTATACGTCGCAGCCACAATTTTAATCGCGGCCCGACCACCTTTTTTTCCCAGCTAGCATCAGCCAAAAAAAATTTATACGTCGCAGCCCCAATTTTAATCGCGGCCCGACCACCTTTTTTCTCCAGCTAGCATCAGCCAAAAAAAATTTATAAGTTGCAGCCCCAATTCTAATCGCGGCTCGACCACCTTTTTTCTCCAGCTAACATCAATCAAAAAAAAATGTATACGTCGCAGCCACAATTTTAATCGCGGCCCGACCACCTTTTTTTCCCAGCTAGCATCAGCCAAAAAAAATTTATACGTCGCAGCCCCAATTTTAATCGCGGCCCGACCGCCTTTTTTCTCCAGCTAGCATCAGCCAAAACAAAATTTATACGTCGCAGCCCCAATTTTAATCGCGGCCCGACTGCCTTTTTTTCCCAGCTAGCATCATCCAAAAAAAAAAAATTATACGTCGCAGCGCCAATTTTAATCGCGGCCCGACCACCTTTTTTCCCCAGCTAGCATCAGTCAAAAAAAAATGTTTACGTCGCAGCCACAATTTTAATCGCGGCCCGACCACCTTTTTTCCCCAGCTAGCATCAGCCAAAAAAAATTTATACGTCGCAGCCCCAATTTTAATCGCGGCCCGACCACCTTTTTTCCCCAGCTAGCATCAGTCAAAAAAAAAAGTTTACGTCGCAGCCACAATTTTAATCGCGGCCCGACCACCTTTTTTCCCCAGCTAGCATCAGCCAAAAAAAAATGTATGCGTCGCAGCGCCAATTTTAATCGCGGCCCGACCACCTTTTTTCCCCAGCTAGCATCAGTCAAAAAAAAATGTTTACGTCGCAGCCCCAATTTTAATCGCGGCCCGACCGCCTTTTTTCTCCAGCTAGCATCAGCCAAAACAAAATTTATACGTCGCAGCCCAATTTTAATCGCGGCCCGACTGCCTTTTTTTCCCAGCTAGCATCATCCAAAAAAAAAAAATTATACGTCGCAGCGCCAATTTTAATCGCGGCCCGACCACCTTTTTTCCCCAGCTAGCATCAGTCAAAAAAAAATGTTTACGTCGCAGCCACAATTTTAATCGCGGCCCGACCACCTTTTTTCCCCAGCTAGCATCAGCCAAAAAAAATTTATACGTCGCAGCCCCAATTTTAATCGCGGCCCGACCACCTTTTTTCCCCAGCTAGCATCAGTCAAAAAAAAAAGTTTACGTCGCAGCCACAATTTTAATCTCGGCCCGACCACTTTTTTTCCCCAGCTAGCATCAGTCAAAAAAAAATGTTTACGTCGAAGCCACAATTTTAATCGCGGCCCGACCACCTTTTTTCCCCAGCTAGCATCAGCCAAAAAAAAATGTTTACGTCGCAGCCCCAATTTTAATCGCGGCCCGACCGCCTTTTTTTCCCAGCTAGCATCAGCCAAAAAAAAAATTATACGTCGCAGCGCCAATTCTAATCGCGGCTCGACCACTTTTTTTCCCCAGCTAGCATCAGTCAAAAAAAAATGTTTACGTCGCAGCCACAATTTTAATCGCGGCCCGACCACCTTTTTTCTCCAGCTAGCATCAGCCAAAAAAAATTTATACGTCGCAGCCCCAATTTTAATCGCGGCCCGACCGCCTTTTTTTCCCAGCTAGCATCATCCAAAAAAAAAAAATTATACGTCGCAGCGCCAATTTTAATCGCGGCCCGACCACCTTTTTTCCCCAGCTAGCATCAGTCAAAAAAAAATGTTTACGTCGCAGCCACAATTTTAATCGCGGCCCGACCACCTTTTTTCCCCAGCTAGCATCAGCCAAAAAAAATTTATACGTCGCAGCCCCAATTTTAATCGCGGCCCGACCACCTTTTTTCCCCAGCTAGCATCAGTCAAAAAAAAAAGTTTACGTCGCAGCCACAATTTTAATCGCGGCCCGACCACCTTTTTTCCCCAGCTAGCATCAGCCAAAAAAAAATGTTTACGTCGCAGCCCCAATTTTAATCGCGGCCCGACCGCCTTTTTTCTCCAGCTAGCATCAGCCAAAACAAAATTTATACGTCGCAGCCCCAATTTTAATCGCGGCCCGACCACCTTTTTTCCCCAGCTAGCATCAGTCAAAAAAAAATGTTTACGTCGCAGCCACAATTTTAATCGCGGCCCGACCACCTTTTTTCCCCAGCTAGCATCAGCCAAAAAAAATTTATACGTCGCAGCCCCAATTTTAATCGCGGCCCGACCACCTTTTTTCCCCAGCTAGCATCAGTCAAAAAAAAATGTTTACGTCGCAGCCCCAATTTTAATCGCGTCCCGACCGCCTTTTTTCTCCAGCTAGCATCATCCAAAAAAAAAAAATTATACGTCGCAGCGCCAATTTTAATCGCGGCCCGACCACCTTTTTTCCCCAGCTAGCATCAGTCAAAAAAAAATGTTTACGTCGCAGCCACAATTTTAATCGCGGCCCGACCACCTTTTTTCCCCAGCTAGCATCAGCCAAAAAAAAATGTTTACGTCGCAGCCCCAATTTTAATCGCGGCCCGACCGCCTTTTTTTCCCAGCTAGCATCAGCCAAAAAAAAAATTATACGTCGCAGCGCCAATTCTAATCGCGGCTCGACCACTTTTTTTCCCCAGCTAGCATCAGTCAAAAAAAAATGTTTACGTCGCAGCCACAATTTTAATCGCGGCCCGACCACCTTTTTTCCCCAGCTAGCATCAGCCAAAAAAAATTTATACGTCGCAGCCCCAATTTTAATCGCGGCCCGACCACCTTTTTTCCCCAGCTAGCATCAGTCAAAAAAAAAAGTTTACGTCGCAGCCACAATTTTAATCGCGGCCCGACCACCTTTTTTCCCCAGCTAGCATCAGTCAAAAAAAAATGTTTACGTCGCAGCCACAATTTTAATCGCGGCCCGACCACCTTTTTTCCCCAGCTAGCATCAGCCAAAAAAAATTTATACGTCGCAGCCCCAATTTTAATCGCGGCCCGACCACCTTTTTTCCCCAGCTAGCATCAGTCAAAAAACAAAGTTTACGTCGCAGCCACAATTTTAATCGCGGCCCGACCACCTTTTTTCCCCAGCTAGCATCAGTCAAAAAAAAATGTTTACGTCGCAGCCCCAATTTTAATCGCGGCCCGACCGCCTTTTTTTCCCAGCTAGCATCATCCAAAAAAAAAAAATAATACGTCGCAGCGCCAATTTTAATCGCGGCCCGACCACCTTTTTTCCCCAGCTAGCATCAGTCAAAAAAAAATGTTTACGTCGCAGCCACAATTTTAATCGCGGCCCGACCACCTTTTTTCCCCAGCTAGCATCAGCCAAAAAAAATTTATACGTCGCAGCCCCAATTTTAATCGCGGCCCGACCACCTTTTTTCCCCAGCTAGCATCAGTCAAAAAAAAAAGTTTACGTCGCAGCCACAATTTTAATCGCGGCCCGACCACCTTTTTTCCCCAGCTAGCATCAGCCAAAAAAAAATGTTTACGTCGCAGCCCCAATTTTAATCGCGGCCCGACCGCCTTTTTTCTCCAGCTAGCATCAGCCAAAACAAAATTTATACGTCGCAGCCCCAATTTTAATCGCGGCCCGACTGCCTTTTTTTCCCAGCTAGCATCATCCAAAAAAAAAAAATTATACGTCGCAGCGCCAATTTTAATCGCGGCCCGACCACCTTTTTTCCCCAGCTAGCATCAGTCAAAAAAAAATGTTTACGTCGCAGCCACAATTTTAATCGCGGCCCGACCACCTTTTTTCCCCAGCTGGCATCAGCCAAAAAAAATTTATACGTCGCAGCCCCAATTTTAATCGCGGCCCGACCACCTTTTTTCCCCAGCTAGCATCAGTCAAAAAAAAAAGTTTACGTCGCAGCCACAATTTTAATCGCGGCCCGACCACCTTTTTTCCCCAGCTAGCATCAGTCAAAAAAAAATGTTTACGTCGCAGCCCCAATTTTAATCGCGGCCCGACCGCCTTTTTTTCGCAGCTAGCATCAGCCAAAACAAAATTATACGTCGCAGCGCCAATTCTAATCGCGGCTCGACCACTTTTTTTCCCCAGCTAGCATCAGCCAAAAAAAATTTTATACGTCGCAGCCCCAATTTTAATCGCGACCCGACCACCTTTTTTCTCTAAAAAAAAATTTTATACGTCGCAGCCCCAATTTTAATCGCGACCCGACCACCTTTTTTCTCCAGCTAGCATCAGCCAAAACAAAATTTATACGTCGCAGCCCCAATTTTAATCGCGGCCCGACCGCCTTTTTTTCCCAGCTAGCATCAGCCAAAAAAAACTTATACGTCGCAGCCCCAATTTTAATCGCGGCCCGACCACCTTTTTTCTCCAGCTAGCATCAGCCAAAAAAAATTTATAAGTTGCAGCCCCAATTCTAATCGCGGCTCGACCACCTTTTTTCTCCAGCTAACATCAGCCAAAACAAAATTTATACGTCGCAGCCCCAATTTTAATCGCGACCCGACCACCTTTTTTCCCCAGCTAGCATCAATCAAAAAAAAATGTATACGTCGCAGCGCCAATTTTAATCGCGGCCCGACCACCTTTTTTCCCCAGCTAGCATCAGCCAAAAAAAATTTATACGTCGCAGCCCCAATTTTAATCGCGGCCCGACCGCCTTTTTTTCCCAGCTAGCATCAGCCAAAAAACATTTTATACGTCGCAGCCCCAATTTTAATCGCGACCCGACCACCTTTTTTCTCCAGCTAGCATCAGCCAAAACAAAATTTATACGTCGCAGCCCCAATTTTAATCGCGGCCCGACCGCCTTTTTTTCCCAGCTAGCATCAGCCAAAAAAAATTTATACGTCGCAGCCCCAATTTTAATCGCGGCCCGACCACCTTTTTTCTCCAGCTAGCATCAGCCAAAAAAAATTTATACGTCGCAGCCCCAATTTTAATCGCGGCCCGACCGCCTTTTTTTCCCAGCTAGCATCAGCCAAAAAAAATTTTATACGTCGCAGCCCCAATTTTAATCGCGGCCCGACCACCTTTTTTCCCCAGCTAGCATCAGTCAAAAAAAATTTATACGTCGCAGCCCCAATTTTAATCGCGGCCCGACCGCCTTTTTTTCCCAGCTAGCATCAGCCAAAAAAAATTTTATACGTCGCAGCCCCAATTTTAATCGCGGCCCGACCACCTTTTTTCCCCAGCTAGCATCAGTCAAAAAAAATGTTTACGTCGCAGCCACAATTTTAATCGCGGCCCGACCGCCTTTTTTTCCCAGCTAGCATCAGCCAAAAAAAATTTATACGTCGCAGCCCCAATTTTAATCGCGGCCCGACCACCTTTTTTCTCCAGCTAGCATCAGCCAAAACAAAATTTATACGTCGCAGCCCCAATTTTAATCGCGACCCGACCACCTTTTTTCTCCAGCTAGCATCAGTCAAAAAAAAATGTTTACGTCGCAGCCACAATTTTAATCGCGGCCCGACCACCTTTTTTCCCCAGCTAGCATCAGCCAAAAAAAATTTATACGTCGCAGCCCCAATTTTAATCGCGACCCGACCAGCTTTTTTCTCCAGCTAGCATCAGCCAAAAAAAATGTATACGTCGCAGCGCCAATTTTAATCGCGGCCCGACCACCTTTTTTCCCCAGCTAGCATCAGTCAAAAAAAAATGTTTACGTCGCAGCCACAATTTTAATCGCGGCCCGACCACCTTTTTTCCCCAGCTAGCATCAGCCAAAAATTTATACGTCGCAGCCCCAATTCTAATCGCGGCCCGACCACTTTTTCTCCCCCGCTAGCATCAGCCAAAAAAAATGTATACGTCGCAGCGCCAATTTTAATCGCGGCCCGACCACCTTTTTTCCCCAGCTAGCATCAGTCAAAAAAAAATGTTTACGTCGCAGCCACAATTTTAATCGCGGCCCGACCACCTTTTTTCCCCAGCTAGCATCAGCCAAAAAAAATTTATACGTCGCAGCCCCAATTTTAATCGCGACCCGACCAGCTTTTTTCTCCAGCTAGCATCAGCCAAAACAAAATTTATACGTCGCAGCCCCAATTTTAATCGCGGCCCGACCGCCTTTTTTTCCCAGCTAGCATCAGCCAAAAAAAAAATTATACGTCGCAGCACCAATTTTAATCGCGGCTCGACCACTTTTTTTCCCAGCTAGCATCAGCCAAAAAAAAAATTATACGTCGCAGCGCCAATTTTAATCGCGGCTGGACCACTTTTTTTCCCAGCTAGCATCAGCCAAAAAAAAATTATTCGTCGCAGCGCCAATTTTAATCGCGGCTCGACCACTTTTTTTCCCAGCTAGCATCAGCCAAAAAAAAAATTATACGTCGCAGCCCCAATTTTAATCGCGACCCGACCACTTTTTTTCCCCAGCTAGCATCAGCCAAAAAAAATGTATACGTCGCAGCGCCAATTTTAATCGCGGCTCGACCACTTTTTTTCCCAGCTAGCATCAGCCAAAAAAAAATTTATACGTCGCAGCCCCAATTTTAATCGCGACCCGACCACCTTTTTTCTCCAGCTAGCATCAGCCAAAAAAAAATTTATACGTCGCAGCGCCAATTTTAATCGCGGCTCGACCACTTTTTTTCCCCAGCTAGCATCAGCCAAAAAAAAATTTATACGTCGCAGCCCCAATTTTAATCGCGGCTCGACCACTTTTTTTCCCCAGCTAGCATCAGCCAAAAAAAAATTTATACGTCGCAGCCCCAATTTTAATCGCGACCCGACCACCTTTTTTCTCCAGCTAGCATCAGCCAAAAAAAAATTTATACGTCGCAGCGCCAATTTTAATCGCGGCTCGACCACTTTTTTTCCCCAGCTAGCATCAGCCAAAAAAAAATTTATACGTCGCAGCCCCAATTTTAATCGCGACCCGACCAGCTTTTTTCTCCAGCTAGCATCAGCCAAAACAAAATTTATACGTCGCAGCCCCAATTTTAATCGCGGCCCGACCGCCTTTTTTTCCCAGCTAGCATCAGCCAAAAAAAAAATTATACGTCGCAGCACCAATTTTAATCGCGGCTCGACCACTTTTTTTCCCAGCTAGCATCAGCCAAAAAAAAAATTATACGTCGCAGCGCCAATTTTAATCGCGGCTGGACCACTTTTTTTCCCAGCTAGCATCAGCCAAAAAAAAATTATTCGTCGCAGCGCCAATTTTAATCGCGGCTCGACCACTTTTTTTCCCAGCTAGCATCAGCCAAAAAAAAAATTATACGTCGCAGCCCCAATTTTAATCGCGACCCGACCACTTTTTTTCCCCAGCTAGCATCAGCCAAAAAAAATGTATACGTCGCAGCGCCAATTTTAATCGCGGCTCGACCACTTTTTTTCCCAGCTAGCATCAGCCAAAAAAAAATTATACGTCGCAGCCCCAATTTTAATCGCGGCCCGACCACCTTTTTTCTCCAGCTAGCATCAGCCAAAAAAAAATTTATACGTCGCAGCGCCAATTTTAATCGCGGCTCGACCACTTTTTTTCCCCAGCTAGCATCAGCCAAAAAAAAATTTATACGTCGCAGCCCCAATTCTAATCGCGGCTCGACCACTTTTTTTCCCCAGCTAGCATCAGCCAAAAAAAAATTTATACGTCGCAGCCTAAATTTTAATCGCGACCCGACCACTTTTTTTCCCCAGCTAGCATCAGCCAAAAAAAAATTTATACGTCGCAGCCCCAATTCTAATCGCGGCTCGACCGCCTTTTTTTCTCCAGCTAGCATCAGCCAAAACAAAATTTATACGTCGCAGCCCCAATTTTAATCGCGGCCCGACCACCTTTTTTCTCCAGCTAGCATCAGCCAAAAAAAATTTATAAGTTGCAGCCCCAATTCTAATCGCGGCTCGACCGCCTTTTTTTCTCCAGCTAGCATCAGCCAAAAAAAAATTTATACGTCGCAGCGCCAATTTTAATCGCGGCTCGACCACTTTTTTTCCCCAGCTAGCATCAGCCAAAAAAAAATTTATACGTCGCAGCCCCAATTCTAATCGCGGCTCGACCACTTTTTTTCCCCAGCTAGCATCAGCCAAAAAAAAATTTATACGTCGCAGCCCCAATTTTAATCGCGGCCCGACCACCTTTTTTCTCCAGCTAGCATCAGCCAAAAAAAAATTTATACGTCGCAGCGCCAATTTTAATCGCGGCTCGACCACTTTTTTTCCCCAGCTAGCATCAGCCAAAAAAAAATTTATACGTCGCAGCCCCAATTCTAATCGCGGCTCGACCACTTTTTTTCTCCAGCTAGCATCAGCCAAAACAAAATTTATACGTCGCAGCCACAATTTTAATCGCGGCCCGACCACCTTTTTTCCCCAGCTAGCATCAGCCAAAAATTTATACGTCGCAGCCCCAATTCTAATCGCGGCCCGACCACTTTTTTTCCCAGCTAGCATCAGCCAAAAAAAAAATTATACGTCGCAGCCCCAATTTTAATCGCGACCCGACCACTTTTTTTCCCCAGCTAGCATCAGCCAAAAAAAAATTTATACGTCGCAGCCCCAAATTTAATCGCGACCCGACCACTTTTTTTCCCCAGCTAGCAACAGCCAAAAAAAAATTTATACGTCGCAGCGTCAATTTTAATCTCGGCCCGACCACTTTTTCTCCCCCGCTAGCATCAGCCAAAAAAAATGTATAAGTCGCAGCGCCAATTTTAATCGCGGCTCGACCACTTTTTTTCCCAGCTAGCATCAGCCAAAAAAAATTTATACGTCGCAGCCACAATTTTAATCGCGGCCCGACCACCTTTTTTCCCCAGCTAGCATCAGCCAAAAAAAATTTATACGTCGCAGCCCCAATTTTAATCGCGACCCGACCAGCTTTTTTCTCCAGCTAGCATCAGCCAAAACAAAATTTATACGTCGCAGCCCCAATTTTAATCGCGGCCCGACCGCCTTTTTTTCCCAGCTAGCATCAGCCAAAAAAAAAATTATACGTCGCAGCGCCAATTCTAATCGCGGCCCGACCACTTTTTCTCCCCCGCTAGCATCAGCCAAAAAAAATGTATACGTCGCAGCGCCAATTTTAATCGCGGCTCGACCACTTTTTTTCCCAGCTAGCATCAGCCAAAAAAAAAATTATACGTCGCAGCGCCAATTTTAATCGCGGCTGGACCACTTTTTTTCCCAGCTAGCATCAGCCAAAAAAAAATTCATACGTCGCAACGCCAATTTTAATCGCGGCTCGACCACTTTTTTTCCCAGCTAGCATCAGCCAAAAAAAAAATTATACGTCGCAGCGCCAATTTTAATCGCGGCTCGACCACTTTTTTTCCCCAGCTAGCATCAGCCAAAAAAAAATTTATACGTCGCAGCGCCAATTTTAATCGCGGCTCGACCACTTTTTTTCCCCAGCTAGCATCAGCCAAAAAAAAATTTATACGTCGCAGCCCCAATTCTAATCGCGGCCCGACCACTTTTTCTCCCCAGCTAGCATCAGCCAAAAAAAAATTTATACGTCGCAGCCCCAAATTTAATCGCGACCCGACCACTTTTTTTCCCCAGCTAGCATCAGCCAAAAAAAAATTTATACGTCGCAGCGTCAATTTTAATCGCGGCCCGACCACTTTTTCTCCCCCGCTAGCATCAGCCAAAAAAAATGTATACGTCGCAGCGCCAATTTTAATCGCGGCTCGACCACTTTTTTTCCCAGCTAGCATCAGCCAAAAAAAATTTATACGTCGCAGCCACAATTTTAATCGCGGCCCGACCACTTTTTTTCCCAGCTAGCATCATCCAAAAAAAAATTTATACGTCGCAGCCACAATTTTAATCGCGGCCCGACCGCCTTTTTTCCCCAGCTAGCATCAGCCAAAAAAAATTATACGTCGCAGCCCCAATTTTAATCGCGGCCCGACCGCCTTTTTTTCCCAGCTAGCATCAGCCAAAAAAAAATTTATACGTCGCAGGGCCAATTCTAATCGCGGCTCGACCACTTTTTTTCCCCAGCTAGCATCAGCCAAAAAAAAATTCATACGTCGCAGCGCCAATTTTAATCGCGGCTCGACCACTTTTTTTCCCAGCTAGCATCAGCCAAAAAAAAATTCATACGTCGCAGCGCCAATTTTAATCGCGGCTCGACCACTTTTTTTCCCAGCTAGGATCAGCCAAAAAAAAATTTATACGTCGCAGGGCCAATTCTAATCGCGGCTCGACCACTTTTTTTCCCAGCTAGCATCAGCCAAAAAAAAATTTATACGTCGCAGGGCCAATTCTAATCGCGGCTCGACCACTTTTTTGCCCCAGCTAGCATCAGCCAAAAAAAAATTCATACGTCGCAGCGCCAATTTTAATCGCGGCTCGACCACTTTTTTTCCCAGCTAGCATCAGCCAAAAAAAAATTCATACGTCGCAGCGCCAATTTTAATCGCGGCTCGACCACTTTTTTTCCCAGCTAGGATCAGCCAAAAAAAAATTTATACGTCGCAGGGCCAATTCTAATCGCGGCTCGACCACTTTTTTTCCCAGCTAGCATCAGCCAAAAAAAAATTCATACGTCGCAGCGCCAATTTTAATCGCGGCTCGACCACTTTTTTTCCCCAGCTAGCATCAGCCAAAAAAAAATTTATACGTCGCAGGGCCAATTCTAATCGCGGCTCGACCACTTTTTTTCCCAGCTAGCATCAGCCAAAAAAAAATTCATACGTCGCAGCGCCAATTCTAATCGCGGCTCGACCACTTTTTTTCCCCAGCTAGCATCAGCCAAAAAAAAAAATTATACGTCGCAGCGCCAATTTTAATCGCGGCCCGACCACCTTTTTTCCCCAGCTAGCATCAGTCAAAAAAAAATGTTTACGTCGCAGCCACAATTTTAATCGCGGCCCGACCACCTTTTTTCCCCAGCTAGCATCAGCCAAAAAAAATTATACGTCGCAGCCCCAATTTTAATCGCGGCCCGACCGCCTTTTTTTCCCAGCTAGCATCAGCCAAAAAAAAATTTATACGTCGCAGGGCCAATTCTAATCGCGGCTCGACCACTTTTTTTCCCCAGCTAGCATCAGCCAAAAAAAAAATTATACGTCGCAGCGCCAATTTTAATCGCGGCTCGACCACTTTTTTTCCCAGCTAGCATCAGCCAAAAAAAAATTTATACGTCGCAGCCACAATTTTAATCGCTGCCCGACCTCCTTTTTTCCGAGCTAGCATCAGCCAAAACAAAATTTATACGTCGCAGCGCCAATTTTAATCGCGGCTCGACCACTTTTTTTCCCCAGCTAGCATCAGCCAAAAAAAAATTCATACGTCGCAGCGCCAATTTTAATCGCGGCTCGACCACTTTTTTTCCCAGCTAGCATCAGCCAAAAAAAAATTATACGTCGCAGGGCGATTAGAATTGAATCGCGGCTCGACCACTTTTTTTCCCCAGCTAGCATCAGCCAAAAAAAAAATTATACGTCGCAGCGCCAATTTTAATCGCGGCTCGACCACTTTTTTTCCCAGCTAGCATCAGCCAAAAAAAAATTTATACGTCGCAGCCACAATTTTAATCGCGGCCCGACCGCCTTTTTTTCTCCAGCTAGCATCAGCCAAAACAAAATTTATACGTCGCAGCCCCAATTTTAATCGCGGCCCGACCACCTTTTTTCCCCAGCTAGCATCAGTCAAAAAAAAATGTATACGTCGCAGCGCCAATTTTAATCGCGGCCCGACCACCTTTTTTCCCCAGCTAGCATCAGCCAAAAAAATTTATACGTCGCAGCCCCAATTTTAATCGCGGCCCGACCGCCTTTTTTTCCCAGCTAGCATCAGCCAAAAAAAAAATTATACGTCGCAGCGCCAATTTTAATCGCGGCTCGACCACTTTTTTTCCCAGCTAGCATCAGCCAAAAAAAAAATTATACGTCGCAGCGCCAATTCTAATCGCGGCTCGACCACTTTTTTTCCCCAGCTAGCATCAGCCAAAAAAAATTTTATACGTCGCAGCCCCAATTTTAATCGCGACCCGACCACCTTTTTTTTCCAGCTAGCATCAGCCAAAACAAAATTTATACGTCGCAGCCCCAATTTTAATCGCGGCCCGACCGCCTTTTTTTCCCAGCTAGCATCAGCCAAAAAAAAAATTATACGTCGCAGCGCCAATTCTAATCGCGGCTCGACCACTTTTTTTCCCCAGCTAGCATCAGCCAAAAAAAATTTTATACGTCGCAGCCCCAATTTTAATCGCGGCCCGACCACCTTTTTTCTCCAGCTAGCATCAGCCAAAAAAAATTTATAAGTTGCAGCCCCAATTCTAATCGCGGCTCGACCACCTTTTTTCTCCAGCTAACATCAATCAAAAAAAAATGTATACGTCGCAGCGCCAATTTTAATCGCGGCCCGACCGCCTTTTTTTCCCAGCTAGCATCAGCCAAAAAAAATTTATACGTCGCAGCCCCAATTTTAATCGCGGCCCGACCACCTTTTTTCTCCAGCTAGCATCAGCCAAAAAAAATTTATAAGTTGCAGCCCCAATTCTAATCGCGGCTCGACCGCCTTTTTTTCTCCAGCTAGCATCAGCCAAAACAAAATTTATACGTCGCAGCCCCAATTCTAATCGCGGCTCGACCACCTTTTTTCTCCAGCTAACATCAATCAAAAAAAAATGTATACGTCGCAGCGCCAATTTTAATCTCGGCCCGACCGCCTTTTTTTCCCAGCTAGCATCAGCCAAAAAAAATGTATACGTCGCAGCCCCAATTCTAATCGCGGCTCGACCGCCTTTTTTTCTCCAGCTAGCATCAGCCAAAACAAAATTTATACGTCGCAGCCCCAATTTTAATCGCGGCCCGACCACCTTTTTTCTCCAGCTAGCATCAGCCAAAAAAAATTTATAAGTTGCAGCCCCAATTCTAATCGCGGCTCGACCGCCTTTTTTTCTCCAGCTAGCATCAGCCAAAACAAAATTTATACGTCGCAGCCCCAATTCTAATCGCGGCTCGACCACCTTTTTTCTCCAGCTAACATCAATCAAAAAAAAATTTATACGTCGCAGCCCCAATTTTAATCGCGGCCCGACCACCTTTTTTCTCCAGCTAGCATCAGCCAAAAAAAATTTATACGTCGCAGCCCCAATTTTAATCGCGGCCCGACCGCCTTTTTTTTCCCAGCTAGCATCAGCCAAAAAAAATTTTATACGTCGCAGCCCCAATTTTAATCGCGGCCCGACCACCTTTTTTCTCCAGCTAGCATCAGCCAAAAAAAATTTATACGTCGCAGCCCCAATTTTAATCGCGGCCCGACCACCTTTTTTCTCCAGCTAGCATCAGCCAAAAAAAATTTATACGTCGCAGCCCCAATTTTAATCGCGGCCCGACCGCCTTTTTTTCCCAGCTAGCATCAGCCAAAAAAAATTTATACGTCGCAGCCCCAATTTTAATCGCGGCCCGACCGCCTTTTTTTCCCAGCTAGCATCAGCCAAAAAAAATTTTATACGTCGCAGCCCCAATTTTAATCGCGGCCCGACCACCTTTTTTCCCCAGCTAGCATCAGCCAAAAAAAATTTTATACGTCGCAGCCCCAATTTTAATCGCGGCCCGACCACCTTTTTTCTCCAGCTAGCATCAGCCAAAAAAAATTTATACGTCGCAGCCCCAATTTTAATCGCGGCCCGACCGCCTTTTTTTCCCAGCTAGCATCAGCCAAAAAAAATTTTATACGTCGCAGCCCCAATTTTAATCGCGGCCCGACCACCTTTTTTCCCCAGCTAGCATCAGCCAAAAAAATTTTATACGTCGCAGCCCCAATTTTAATCGCGGCCCGACCGCCTTTTTTTCCCAGCTAGCATCAGCCAAAAAAAATTTTATACGTCGCAGCCCCAATTTTAATCGCGGCCCGACCAACTTTTTTCCCCAGCTGGCATCAGTCAAAAAAAATTTATACGTCGCAGCCCCAATTTTAATCGCGGCCCGACCGCCTTTTTTCCCCAGCTAGCATCAGTCAAAAAAAATTTATACGTCGCAGCCCCAATTTTAATCGCGGCCCGACCGCCTTTTTTTCCCAGCTAGCATCAGCCAAAAAAAATTTTATACGTCGCAGCCCCAATTTTAATCGCGGCCCGACCACCTTTTTTCCCCAGCTAGCATCAGTCAAAAAAAATTTATACGTCGCAGCCCCAATTTTAATCGCGGCCCGACCGCCTTTTTTTCCCAGCTAGCATCAGCCAAAAAAAATTTATACGTCGCAGCCCCAATTTTAATCGCGGCCCGACCGCCTTTTTTTCCCAGCTAGCATCAGCCAAAAAAAATTTTATACGTCGCAGCCCCAATTTTAATCGCGGCCCGACCACCTTTTTTCCCCAGCTAGCATCAGCCAAAAAAATTTTATACGTCGCAGCCCCAATTTTAATCGCGGCCCGACCGCCTTTTTTTCCCAGCTAGCATCAGCCAAAAAAAATTTTATACGTCGCAGCCCCAATTTTAATCGCGGCCCGACCACCTTTTTTCCCCAGCTAGCATCAGTCAAAAAAAATTTATACGTCGCAGCCCCAATTTTAATCGCGGCCCGACCGCCTTTTTTTCCCAGCTAGCATCAGCCAAAAAAAAATTTATACGTCGCAGCCCCAATTTTAATCGCGGCCCGACCACCTTTTTTCTCCAGCTAGCATCAGCCAAAAAAAATTTATACGTCGCAGCCCCAATTTTAATCGCGGCCCGACCGCCTTTTTTTCCCAGCTAGCATCAGCCAAAAAAAATTTTATACGTCGCAGCCCCAATTTTAATCGCGGCCCGACCACCTTTTTTCTCCAGCTAGCATCAGCCAAAAAAAATTTATACGTCGCAGCCCCAATTTTAATCGCGGCCCGACCGCCTTTTTTTCCCAGCTAGCATCAGCCAAAAAAAATTTTATACGTCGCAGCCCCAATTTTAATCGCGGCCCGACCACCTTTTTTCCCCAGCTAGCATCAGTCAAAAAAAATTTATACGTCGCAGCCCCAATTTTAATCGCGGCCCGACCGCCTTTTTTTCCCAGCTAGCATCAGCCAAAAAAAATTTTATACGTCGCAGCCCCAATTTTAATCGCGGCCCGACCACCTTTTTTCCCCAGCTAGCATCAGTCAAAAAAAATTTATACGTCGCAGCCCCAATTTTAATCGCGGCCCGACCGCCTTTTTTTCCCAGCTAGCATCAGCCAAAAAAAATTTTATACGTCGCAGCCCCAATTTTAATCGCGGCCCGACCACCTTTTTTCCCCAGCTAGCATCAGTCAAAAAAAATTTATACGTCGCAGCCCCAATTTTAATCGCGGCCCGACCGCCTTTTTTTCCCAGCTAGCATCAGCCAAAAAAAATTTATGCGTCGCAGCCCCAATTTTAATCGCGGCCCGACCACCTTTTTTCTCCAGCTAGCATCAGCCAAAAAAAATTTATAAGTAGCAGCCCCAATTCTAATCGCGGCTCGACCACCTTTTTTCTCCAGCTAACATCAATCAAAAAAAAATGTATACGTCGCAGCGCCAATTTTAATCGCGGCCCGACCACCTTTTTTCCCCAGCTAGCATCAGTCAAAAAAAAATGTTTACGTCGCAGCCACAATTTTAATCGCGGCCCGACCACCTTTTTTCCCCAGCTAGCATCAGCCAAAAAAAATTTTATACGTCGCAGCCCCAATTTTAATCGCGGCCCGACCACCTTTTTTCCCCAGCTAGCATCAGTCAAAAAAAATTTATACGTCGCAGCCCCAATTTTAATCGCGGCCCGACCGCCTTTTTTTCCCAGCTAGCATCAGCCAAAAAAAATTTTATACGTCGCAGCCCCAATTTTAATCGCGGCCCGACCACCTTTTTTCCCCAGCTAGCATCAGCCAAAAAAATTTTATACGTCGCAGACCCAATTTTAATCGCGGCCCGACCGCCTTTTTTTCCCAGCTAGCATCAGCCAAAAAAAATTTTATACGTCGCAGCCCCAATTTTAATCGCGGCCCGACCACCTTTTTTCCCCAGCTAGCATCAGTCAAAAAAAATTCATACGTCGCAGCCCCAATTTTAATCGCGGCCCGACCGCCTTTTTTTCCCAGCTAGCATCAGCCAAAAAAAAATTTATACGTCGCAGCCCCAATTTTAATCGCGGCCCGACCACCTTTCTTCTCCAGCTAGCATCAGCCAAAAAAAATTTATACGTCGCAGCCCCAATTTTAATCGCGGCCCGACCGCCTTTTTTTCCCAGCTAGCATCAGCCAAAAAAAAATTTATACGTCGCAGCCCCAATTTTAATCGCGGCCCGACCACCTTTCTTCTCCAGCTAGCATCAGCCAAAAAAAATTTATACGTCGCAGCCCCAATTTTAATCGCGGCCCGACCACCTTTTTTCCCCAGCTAGCATCAGCCAAAAAAAATTTTATACGTCGCAGCCCCAATTTTAATCGCGGCCCGACCACCTTTTTTCCCCAGCTAGCATCAGCCAAAAAAAATTTATACGTCGCATCCCCAATTTTAATCGCGGCCCGACCGCCTTTTTTTTCCCAGCTAGCATCAGCCAAAAAAAATTTATACGTCGCAGCCCCAATTTTAATCGCGGCCCGACCGCCTTTTTTCCCCAGCTAGCATCAGCCAAAAAAAATTTTATACGTCGCAGCCCCAATTTTAATCGCGGCCCGACCACCTTTTTTCCCCAGCTAGCATCAGCCAAAAAAAATTTATACGTCGCAGCCCCAATTTTAATCGCGGCCCGACCACCTTTTTTCTCCAGCTAGCATCAGCCAAAAAAAATTTATACGTCGCAGCCCCAATTTTAATCGCGGCCCGACCGCCTTTTTTTCCCAGCTAGCATCAGCCAAAAAAAATTTTATACATCGCAGCCCCAATTTTAATCGCGGCCCGACCACCTTTTTTCCCCAGCTAGCATCAGCCAAAAAAATTTTATACGTCGCAGCCCCAATTTTAATCGCGGCCCGACCGCCTTTTTTTCCCAGCTAGCATCAGCCAAAAAAAATTTTATACGTCGCAGCCCCAATTTTAATCGCGGCCCGACCGCCTTTTTTTTCCCAGCTAGCATCAGCCAAAAAAAATTTATACGTCGCAGCCCCAATTTTAATCGCGGCCCGACCACCTTTTTTCTCCAGCTAGCATCAGCCAAAAAAAATTTATAAGTAGCAGCCCCAATTCTAATCGCGGCTCGACCACCTTTTTTCTCCAGCTAACATCAATCAAAAAAAAATGTATACGTCGCAGCGCCAATATTAATCGCGGCCCGACCACCTTTTTTCCCCAGCTAGCATCAGTCAAAAAAAAATGTTTACGTCGCAGCCACAATTTTAATCGCGGCCCGACCACCTTTTTTCCCCAGCTAGCATCAGCCAAAAAAAATTTTATACGTCGCAGCCCCAATTTTAATCGCGGCCCGACCACCTTTTTTCCCCAGCTAGCATCAGTCAAAAAAAATTTATACGTCGCAGCCCCAATTTTAATCGCGGCCCGACCGCCTTTTTTTCCCAGCTAGCATCAGCCAAAAAAAATTTTATACGTCGCAGCCCCAATTTTAATCGCGGCCCGACCACCTTTTTTCCCCAGCTAGCATCAGCCAAAAAAAATTTTATACGTCGCAGCCCCAATTTTAATCGCGGCCCGACCACCTTTTTTCCCCAGCTAGCATCAGTCAAAAAAAATTCATACGTCGCAGCCCCAATTTTAATCGCGGCCCGACCGCCTTTTTTTCCCAGCTAGCATCATCCAAAAAAAATTTTATACGTCGCAGCCCCAATTTTAATCGCGGCCCGACCACCTTTTTTCCCCAGCTAGCATCAGTCAAAAAAAATTCATACGTCGCAGCCCCAATTTTAATCGCGGCCCGACCGCCTTTTTTTCCCAGCTAGCATCAGCCAAAAAAAAATTTATACGTCGCAGCCCCAATTTTAATCGCGGCCCGACCACCTTTTTTCTCCAGCTAGCATCAGCCAAAAAAAATTTATACGTCGCAGCCCCAATTTTAATCGCGGCCCGACCGCCTTTTTTTCCCAGCTAGCATCAGCCAAAAAAAATTTTATACGTCGCAGCCCCAATTTTAATCGCGGCCCGACCACCTTTTTTCCCCAGCTAGCATCAGTCAAAAAAAATTTATACGTCGCAGCCCCAATTTTAATCGCGGCCCGACCGGCTTTTTTTCCCAGCTAGCATCAGCCAAAAAAAATTTTATACGTCGCAGCCCCAATTTTAATCGCGGCCCGACCACCTTTTTTCTCCAGCTAGCATCAGCCAAAAAAAATTTATACGTCGCAGCCCCAATTTTAATCGCGGCCCGACCGCCTTTTTTTCCCAGCTAGCATCAGCCAAAAAAAATTTTATACGTCGCAGCCCCAATTTTAATCGCGGCCCGACCACCTTTTTTCTCCAGCTAGCATCAGCCAAAAAAAATTTATACGTCGCAGCCCCAATTTTAATCGCGGCCCGACCACCTTTTTTCCCCAGCTAGCATCAGTCAAAAAAAATTTATACGTCGCAGCCCCAATTTTAATCGCGGCCCGACCGCCTTTTTTTCCCAGCTAGCATCAGCCAAAAAAAATTTTATACGTCGCAGCCCCAATTTTAATCGCGGCCCGACCACCTTTTTTCCCCAGCTAGCATCAGCCAAAAAAAATTTTATACGTCGCAGCCCCAATTTTAATCGCGGCCCGACCACCTTTTTTCCCCAGCTAGCATCAGTCAAAAAAAATTCATACGTCGCAGCCCCAATTTTAATCGCGGCCCGACCGCCTTTTTTTCCCAGCTAGCATCAGCCAAAAAAAATTTTATACGTCGCAGCCCCAATTTTAATCGCGGCCCGACCACCTTTTTTCCCCAGCTAGCATCAGTCAAAAAAAATTCATACGTCGCAGCCCCAATTTTAATCGCGGCCCGACCGCCTTTTTTTCCCAGCTAGCATCAGCCAAAAAAAAATTTATACGTCGCAGCCCCAATTTTAATCGCGGCCCGACCACCTTTTTTCTCCAGCTAGCATCAGCCAAAAAAAATTTATACGTCGCAGCCCCAATTTTAATCGCGGCCCGACCGCCTTTTTTTCCCAGCTAGCATCAGCCAAAAAAAATTTTATACGTCGCAGCCCCAATTTTAATCGCGGCCCGACCGCCTTTTTTTCCCAGCTAGCATCAGCCAAAAAAAATTTTATACGTCGCAGCCCCAATTTTAATCGCGGCCCGACCACCTTTTTTCCCCAGCTAGCATCAGTCAAAAAAAATTTATACGTCGCAGCCCCAATTTTAATCGCGGCCCGACCGCCTTTTTTTCCCAGCTAGCATCAGCCAAAAAAAATTTTATACGTCGCAGCCCCAATTTTAATCGCGGCCCGACCACCTTTTTTCCCCAGCTAGCATCAGCCAAAAAAAAATTTATACGTCGCAGCCCCAATTTTAATCGCGGCCCGACCACCTTTTTTCCCCAGCTAGCATCAGCCAAAAAAAATTTTATACGTCGCAGCCCCAATTTTAATCGCGGCCCGACCGCCTTTTTTTCCCAGCTAGCATCAGCCAAAAAAAATTTTATACGTCGCAGCCCCAATTTTAATCGCGGCCCGACCACCTTTTTTCCCCAGCTAGCATCAGTCAAAAAAAATTTATACGTCGCAGCCCCAATTTTAATCGCGGCCCGACCGCCTTTTTTTCCCAGCTAGCATCAGCCAAAAAAAATTTTATACGTCGCAGCCCCAATTTTAATCGCGGCCCGACCACCTTTTTTCCCCAGCTAGCATCAGTCAAAAAAAATTCATACGTCGCAGCCCCAATTTTAATCGCGGCCCGACCGCCTTTTTTTCCCAGCTAGCATCAGTCAAAAAAAATTTATACGTCGCAGCCCCAATTTTAATCGCGGCCCGACCACCTTTTTTCCCCAGCTAGCATCAGCAAAAAAAAATTTTATACGTCGCAGCCCCAATTTTAATCGCGGCCCGACCACCTTTTTTCCCCAGCTAGCATCAGTCAAAAAAAATTCATACGTCGCAGCCCCAATTTTAATCGCGGCCCGACCGCCTTTTTTTCCCAGCTAGCATCAGTCAAAAAAAATTTATACGTCGCAGCCCCAATTTTAATCGCGGCCCGACCACCTTTTTTCCCCAGCTAGCATCAGCCAAAAAAAATTTTATACGTCGCAGCCCCAATTTTAATCGCGGCCCGACCACCTTTTTTCCCCAGCTAGCATCAGTCAAAAAAAATTCATACGTCGCAGCCCCAATTTTAATCGCGGCCCGACCGCCTTTTTTTCCCAGCTAGCATCAGTCAAAAAAAATTTATACGTCGCAGCCCCAATTTTAATCGCGGCCCGACCACCTTTTTTCCCCAGCTAGCATCAGCCAAAAAAAATTTTATACGTCGCAGCCCCAATTTTAATCGCGGCCCGACCACCTTTTTTCCCCAGCTAGCATCAGTCAAAAAAAATTCATACGTCGCAGCCCCAATTTTAATCGCGGCCCGACCGCCTTTTTTTCCCAGCTAGCATCAGTCAAAAAAAATTTATACGTCGCAGCCCCAATTTTAATCGCGGCCCGACCGCCTTTTTTTCCCAGCTAGCATCAGCCAAAAAAAATTTTATACGTCGCAGCCCCAATTTTAATCGCGGCCCGACCACCTTTTTTCCCCAGCTAGCATCAGCCAAAAAAAAATTTATACGTCGCAGCCCCAATTTTAATCGCGGCCCGACCGCCTTTTTTTCCCAGCTAGCATCAGCCAAAAAAAATTTTATACGTCGCAGCCCCAATTTTAATCGCGGCCCGACCACCTTTTTTCCCCAGCTAGCATCAGTCAAAAAAAATTCATACGTCGCAGCCCCAATTTTAATCGCGGCCCGACCGCCTTTTTTTCCCAGCTAGCATCAGCCAAAAAAAAATTTATACGTCGCAGCCCCAATTTTAATCGCGGCCCGACCACCTTTTTTCTCCAGCTAGCATCAGCCAAAAAAAATTTATACGTCGCAGCCCCAATTTTAATCGCGGCCCGACCGCCTTTTTTTCCCAGCTAGCATCAGCCAAAAAAAATTTTATACGTCGCAGCCCCAATTTTAATCGCGGCCCGACCACCTTTTTTCCCCAGCTAGCATCAGTCAAAAAAAATTTATACGTCGCAGCCCCAATTTTAATCGCGGCCCGACCGGCTTTTTTTCCCAGCTAGCATCAGCCAAAAAAAATTTTATACGTCGCAGCCCCAATTTTAATCGCGGCCCGACCACCTTTTTTCTCCAGCTAGCATCAGCCAAAAAAAATTTATACGTCGCAGCCCCAATTTTAATCGCGGCCCGACCGCCTTTTTTTCCCAGCTAGCATCAGCCAAAAAAAAATTTATACGTCGCAGCCCCAATTTTAATCGCGGCCCGACCACCTTTTTTCTCCAGCTAGCATCAGCCAAAAAAAATTTATACGTCGCAGCCCCAATTTTAATCGCGGCCCGACCGCCTTTTTTTCCCAGCTAGCATCAGCCAAAAAAAAATTTATACGTCGCAGCCCCAATTTTAATCGCGGCCCGACCACCTTTTTTCTCCAGCTAGCATCAGCCAAAAAAAATTTATACGTCGCAGCCCCAATTTTAATCGCGGCCCGACCGCCTTTTTTTCCCAGCTAGCATCAGCCAAAAAAAATTTTATACGTCGCAGCCCCAATTTTAATCGCGGCCCGACCACCTTTTTTCCCCAGCTAGCATCAGCCAAAAAAATTTTATACGTCGCAGCCCCAATTTTAATCGCGGCCCGACCGCCTTTTTTTCCCAGCTAGCATCAGCCAAAAAAAATTTTATACGTCGCAGCCCCAATTTTAATCGCGGCCCGACCACCTTTTTTCCCCAGCTAGCATCAGTCAAAAAAAATTTATACGTCGCAGCCCCAATTTTAATCGCGGCCCGACCGCCTTTTTTTCCCAGCTAGCATCAGCCAAAAAAAAATTTATACGTCGCAGCCCCAATTTTAATCGCGGCCCGACCACCTTTTTTCTCCAGCTAGCATCAGCCAAAAAAAATTTATACGTCGCAGCCCCAATTTTAATCGCGGCCCGACCGCCTTTTTTTTCCAGCTAGCATCAGCCAAAAAAAATTTTATACGTCGCAGCCCCAATTTTAATCGCGGCCCGACCACCTTTTTTCTCCAGCTAGCATCAGCCAAAAAAAATTTATACGTCGCAGCCCCAATTTTAATCGCGGCCCGACCGCCTTTTTTTCCCAGCTAGCATCAGCCAAAAAAAATTTTATACGTCGCAGCCCCAATTTTAATCGCGGCCCGACCACCTTTTTTCCCCAGCTAGCATCAGTCAAAAAAAATTTATACGTCGCAGCCCCAATTTTAATCGCGGCCCGACCGCCTTTTTTTCCCAGCTAGCATCAGCCAAAAAAAATTTTATACGTCGCAGCCCCAATTTTAATCGCGGCCCGACCACCTTTTTTCCCCAGCTAGCATCAGTCAAAAAAAATTTATACGTCGCAGCCCCAATTTTAATCGCGGCCCGTCCGCCTTTTTTTCCCAGCTAGCATCAGCCAAAAAAAATTTTATACGTCGCAGCCCCAATTTTAATCGCGGCCCGACCACCTTTTTTCCCCAGCTAGCATCAGTCAAAAAAAAATTATACGTCGCAGCCCCAATTTTAATCGCGGCCCGACCGCCTTTTTTTCCCAGCTAGCATCAGCCAAAAAAAATTTATACGTCGCAGCCCCAATTTTAATCGCGGCCCGACCACCTTTTTTCTCCAGCTAGCATCAGCCAAAAAAAATTTATAAGTAGCAGCCCCAATTCTAATCGCGGCTCGACCACCTTTTTTCTCCAGCTAACATCAATCAAAAAAAAATGTATACGTCGCAGCGCCAATTTTAATCGCGGCCCGACCACCTTTTTTCCCCAGCTAGCATCAGTCAAAAAAAAATGTTTACGTCGCAGCCACAATTTTAATCGCGGCCCGACCACCTTTTTTCCCCAGCTAGCATCAGCCAAAAAAAATTTTATACGTCGCAGCCCCAATTTTAATCGCGGCCCGACCACCTTTTTTCCCCAGCTAGCATCAGTCAAAAAAAATTTATACGTCGCAGCCCCAATTTTAATCGCGGCCCGACCGCCTTTTTTTCCCAGCTAGCATCAGCCAAAAAAAATTTTATACGTCGCAGCCCCAATTTTAATCGCGGCCCGACCACCTTTTTTCCCCAGCTAGCATCAGCCAAAAAAATTTTATACGTCGCAGACCCAATTTTAATCGCGGCCCGACCGCCTTTTTTTCCCAGCTAGCATCAGCCAAAAAAAATTTTATACGTCGCAGCCCCAATTTTAATCGCGGCCCGACCACCTTTTTTCCCCAGCTAGCATCAGTCAAAAAAAATTCATACGTCGCAGCCCCAATTTTAATCGCGGCCCGACCGCCTTTTTTTCCCAGCTAGCATCAGCCAAAAAAAAATTTATACGTCGCAGCCCCAATTTTAATCGCGGCCCGACCACCTTTCTTCTCCAGCTAGCATCAGCCAAAAAAAATTTATACGTCGCAGCCCCAATTTTAATCGCGGCCCGACCGCCTTTTTTTCCCAGCTAGCATCAGCCAAAAAAAATTTTATACGTCGCAGCCCCAATTTTAATCGCGGCCCGACCACCTTTTTTCCCCAGCTAGCATCAGCCAAAAAAAATTTATACGTCGCAGCCCCAATTTTAATCGCGGCCCGACCGCCTTTTTTTTCCCAGCTAGCATCAGCCAAAAAAAATTTATACGTCGCAGCCCCAATTTTAATCGCGGCCCGACCGCCTTTTTTCCCCAGCTAGCATCAGCCAAAAAAAATTTTATACGTCGCAGCCCCAATTTTAATCGCGGCCCGACCACCTTTTTTCCCCAGCTAGCATCAGTCAAAAAAAATTCATACGTCGCAGCCCCAATTTTAATCGCGGCCCGACCGCCTTTTTTTCCCAGCTAGCATCAGCCAAAAAAAAATTTATACGTCGCAGCCCCAATTTTAATCGCGGCCCGACCACCTTTTTTCTCCAGCTAGCATCAGCCAAAAAAAATTTATACGTCGCAGCCCCAATTTTAATCGCGGCCCGACCGCCTTTTTTTTCCCAGCTAGCATCAGCCAAAAAAAATTTTATACGTCGCAGCCCCAATTTTAATCGCGGCCCGACCACCTTTTTTCTCCAGCTAGCATCAGCCAAAAAAAATTTATACGTCGCAGCCCCAATTTTAATCGCGGCCCGACCGCCTTTTTTTCCCAGCTAGCATCAGCCAAAAAAAATTTTATACGTCGCAGCCCCAATTTTAATCGCGGCCCGACCACCTTTTTTCTCCAGCTAGCATCAGCCAAAAAAAATTTATACGTCGCAGCCCCAATTTTAATCGCGGCCCGACCGCCTTTTTTTCCCAGCTAGCATCAGCCAAAAAAAAATTTATACGTCGCAGCCCCAATTTTAATCGCGGCCCGACCACCTTTTTTCTCCAGCTAGCATCAGCCAAAAAAAATTTATACGTCGCAGCCCCAATTTCAATCGCGGCCCGACCGCCTTTTTTTCCCAGCTAGCATCAGCCAAAAAAAATTTTATACGTCGCAGCCCCAATTTTAATCGCGGCCCGACCACCTTTTTTCCCCAGCTAGCATCAGCCAAAAAAATTTTATACGTCGCAGCCCCAATTTTAATCGCGGCCCGACCGCCTTTTTTTCCCAGCTAGCATCAGCCAAAAAAAATTTTATACGTCGCAGCCCCAATTTTAATCGCGGCCCGACCACCTTTTTTCCCCAGCTAGCATCAGTCAAAAAAAATTTATACGTCGCAGCCCCAATTTTAATCGCGGCCCGACCGCCTTTTTTTCCCAGCTAGCATCAGCCAAAAAAAAATTTATACGTCGCAGCCCCAATTTTAATCGCGGCCCGACCACCTTTTTTCTCCAGCTAGCATCAGCCAAAAAAAATTTATACGTCGCAGCCCCAATTTTAATCGCGGCCCGACCGCCTTTTTTTCCCAGCTAGCATCAGCCAAAAAAAATTTTATACGTCGCAGCCCCAATTTTAATCGCGGCCCGACCACCTTTTTTCTCCAGCTAGCATCAGCCAAAAAAAATTTATACGTCGCAGCCCCAATTTTAATCGCGGCCCGACCGCCTTTTTTTCCCAGCTAGCATCAGCCAAAAAAAATTTTATACGTCGCAGCCCCAATTTTAATCGCGGCCCGACCACCTTTTTTCCCCAGCTAGCATCAGTCAAAAAAAATTTATACGTCGCAGCCCCAATTTTAATCGCGGCCCGACCGCCTTTTTTTCCCAGCGAGCATCAGCCAAAAAAAATTTTATACGTCGCAGCCCCAATTTTAATCGCGGCCCGACCACCTTTTTTCCCCAGCTAGCATCAGTCAAAAAAAATTTATACGTCGCAGCCCCAATTTTAATCGCGGCCCGACCGCCTTTTTTTCCCAGCTAGCATCAGCCAAAAAAAATTTTATACGTCGCAGCCCCAATTTTAATCGCGGCCCGACCACCTTTTTTCCCCAGCTAGCATCAGTCAAAAAAAATTTATACGTCGCAGCCCCAATTTTAATCGCGGCCCGACCGCCTTTTTTTCCCAGCTAGCATCAGCCAAAAAAAATTTTATACGTCGCAGCCCCAATTTTAATCGCGGCCCGACCACCATTTTTCCCCAGCTAGCATCAGTCAAAAAAAATTTATACGTCGCAGCCCCAATTTTAATCGCGGCCCGACCGCCTTTTTTTCCCAGCTAGCATCAGCCAAAAAAAATTTATACGTCGCAGCCCCAATTTTAATCGCGGCCCGACCACCTTTTTTCTCCAGCTAGCATCAGCCAAAAAAAATTTATAAGTAGCAGCCCCAATTCTAATCGCGGCTCGACCACCTTTTTTCTCCAGCTAACATCAATCAAAAAAAAATGTATACGTCGCAGCGCCAATTTTAATCGCGGCCCGACCACCTTTTTTCCCCAGCTAGCATCAGTCAAAAAAAAATGTTTACGTCGCAGCCACAATTTTAATCGCGGCCCGACCACCTTTTTTCCCCAGCTAGCATCAGCCAAAAAAAATTTTATACGTCGCAGCCCCAATTTTAATCGCGGCCCGACCACCTTTTTTCCCCAGCTAGCATCAGCCAAAAAAAATTTTATACGTCGCAGCCCCAATTTTAATCGCGGCCCGACCACCTTTTTTCCCCAGCTAGCATCAGCCAAAAAAAATTTTATACGTCGCAGCCCCAATTTTAATCGCGGCCCGACCACCTTTTTTCCCCAGCTAGCATCAGCCAAAAAAAATTTTATACGTCGCAGCCCCAATTTTAATCGCGGCCCGACCACCTTTTTTCTCCAGCTAGCATCAGCCAAAAAAAATTTATACGTCGCAGCCCCAATTTTAATCGCGGCCCGACCGCCTTTTTTTCCCAGCTAGCATCAGCCAAAAAAAATTTTATACGTCGCAGCCCCAATTTTAATCGCGGCCCGACCACCTTTTTTCCCCAGCTAGCATCAGCCAAAAAAAATTTTATACGTCGCAGCCCCAATTTTAATCGCGGCCCGACCACCTTTTTTCCCCAGCTAGCATCAGTCAAAAAAAATTCATACGTCGCAGCCCCAATTTTAATCGCGGCCCGACCGCCTTTTTTTCCCAGCTAGCATCAGCCAAAAAAAATTTTATACGTCGCAGCCCCAATTTTAATCGCGGCCCGACCACCTTTTTTCCCCAGCTAGCATCAGTCAAAAAAAATTCATACGTCGCAGCCCCAATTTTAATCGCGGCCCGACCGCCTTTTTTTCCCAGCTAGCATCAGCCAAAAAAAAATTTATACGTCGCAGCCCCAATTTTAATCGCGGCCCGACCACCTTTTTTCTCCAGCTAGCATCAGCCAAAAAAAATTTATACGTCGCAGCCCCAATTTTAATCGCGGCCCGACCGCCTTTTTTTCCCAGCTAGCATCAGCCAAAAAAAATTTTATACGTCGCAGCCCCAATTTTAATCGCGGCCCGACCACCTTTTTTCCCCAGCTAGCATCAGTCAAAAAAAATTTATACGTCGCAGCCCCAATTTTAATCGCGGCCCGACCGGCTTTTTTTCCCAGCTAGCATCAGCCAAAAAAAATTTTATACGTCGCAGCCCCAATTTTAATCGCGGCCCGACCACCTTTTTTCTCCAGCTAGCATCAGCCAAAAAAAATTTATACGTCGCAGCCCCAATTTTAATCGCGGCCCGACCGCCTTTTTTTCCCAGCTAGCATCAGCCAAAAAAAATTTTATACGTCGCAGCCCCAATTTTAATCGCGGCCCGACCACCTTTTTTCTCCAGCTAGCATCAGCCAAAAAAAATTTATACGTCGCAGCCCCAATTTTAATCGCGGCCCGACCGCCTTTTTTTCCCAGCTAGCATCAGCCAAAAAAAAATTTATACGTCGCAGCCCCAATTTTAATCGCGGCCCGACCACCTTTTTTCTCCAGCTAGCATCAGCCAAAAAAAATTTATACGTCGCAGCCCCAATTTTAATCGCGGCCCGACCGCCTTTTTTTCCCAGCTAGCATCAGCCAAAAAAAATTTTATACGTCGCAGCCCCAATTTTAATCGCGGCCCGACCACCTTTTTTCCCCAGCTAGCATCAGCCAAAAAAATTTTATACGTCGCAGCCCCAATTTTAATCGCGGCCCGACCGCCTTTTTTTCCCAGCTAGCATCAGCCAAAAAAAATTTTATACGTCGCAGCCCCAATTTTAATCGCGGCCCGACCACCTTTTTTCCCCAGCTAGCATCAGTCAAAAAAAATTTATACGTCGCAGCCCCAATTTTAATCGCGGCCCGACCGCCTTTTTTTCCCAGCTAGCATCAGCCAAAAAAAAATTTATACGTCGCAGCCCCAATTTTAATCGCGGCCCGACCACCTTTTTTCTCCAGCTAGCATCAGCCAAAAAAAATTTTATACGTCGCAGCCCCAATTTTAATCGCGGCCCGACCACCTTTTTTCTCCAGCTAGCATCAGCCAAAAAAAATTTATACGTCGCAGCCCCAATTTTAATCGCGGCCCGACCGCCTTTTTTTCCCAGCTAGCATCAGCCAAAAAAAATTTTATACGTCGCAGCCCCAATTTTAATCGCGGCCCGACCACCTTTTTTCCCCAGCTAGCATCAGTCAAAAAAAATTTATACGTCGCAGCCCCAATTTTAATCGCGGCCCGACCGCCTTTTTTTCCCAGCTAGCATCAGCCAAAAAAAATTTTATACGTCGCAGCCCCAATTTTAATCGCGGCCCGACCACCTTTTTTCCCCAGCTAGCATCAGTCAAAAAAAATTTATACGTCGCAGCCCCAATTTTAATCGCGGCCCGACCGCCTTTTTTTCCCAGCTAGCATCAGCCAAAAAAAATTTTATACGTCGCAGCCCCAATTTTAATCGCGGCCCGACCACCTTTTTTCCCCAGCTAGCATCAGTCAAAAAAAATTTATACGTCGCAGCCCCAATTTTAATCGCGGCCCGACCGCCTTTTTTTCCCAGCTAGCATCAGCCAAAAAAAATTTTATACGTCGCAGCCCCAATTTTAATCGCGGCCCGACCACCTTTTTTCCCCAGCTAGCATCAGTCAAAAAAAATTTATACGTCGCAGCCCCAATTTTAATCGCGGCCCGACCGCCTTTTTTTCCCAGCTAGCATCAGCCAAAAAAAATTTATACGTCGCAGCCCCAATTTTAATCGCGGCCCGACCACCTTTTTTCTCCAGCTAGCATCAGCCAAAAAAAATTTATAAGTAGCAGCCCCAATTCTAATCGCGGCTCGACCACCTTTTTTCTCCAGCTAACATCAATCAAAAAAAAATGTATACGTCGCAGCGCCAATTTTAATCGCGGCCCGACCACCTTTTTTCCCCAGCTAGCATCAGTCAAAAAAAAATGTTTACGTCGCAGCCACAATTTTAATCGCGGCCCGACCACCTTTTTTCCCCAGCTAGCATCAGCCAAAAAAAATTTTATACGTCGCAGCCCCAATTTTAATCGCGGCCCGACCACCTTTTTTCCCCAGCTAGCATCAGTCAAAAAAAATTTATACGTCGCAGCCCCAATTTTAATCGCGGCCCGACCGCCTTTTTTTCCCAGCTAGCATCAGCCAAAAAAAATTTTATACGTCGCAGCCCCAATTTTAATCGCGGCCCGACCACCTTTTTTCCCCAGCTAGCATCAGCCAAAAAAATTTTATACGTCGCAGCCCCAATTTTAATCGCGGCCCGACCGCCTTTTTTTCCCAGCTAGCATCAGCCAAAAAAAATTTTATACGTCGCAGCCCCAATTTTAATCGCGGCCCGACCACCTTTTTTCCCCAGCTAGCATCAGTCAAAAAAAATTCATACGTCGCAGCCCCAATTTTAATCGCGGCCCGACCGCCTTTTTTTCCCAGCTAGCATCAGCCAAAAAAAAATTTATACGTCGCAGCCCCAATTTTAATCGCGGCCCGACCACCTTTTTTCTCCAGCTAGCATCAGCCAAAAAAAATTTATACGTCGCAGCCCCAATTTTAATCGCGGCCCGACCGCCTTTTTTTCCCAGCTAGCATCAGCCAAAAAAAATTTTATACGTCGCAGCCCCAATTTTAATCGCGGCCCGACCACCTTTTTTCCCCAGCTAGCATCAGCCAAAAAAAATTTATACGTCGCAGCCCCAATTTTAATCGCGGCCCGACCGCCTTTTTTTTCCCAGCTAGCATCAGCCAAAAAAAATTTATACGTCGCAGCCCCAATTTTAATCGCGGCCCGACCGCCTTTTTTCCCCAGCTAGCATCAGCCAAAAAAAATTTTATACGTCGCAGCCCCAATTTTAATCGCGGCCCGACCACCTTTTTTCCCAGCTAGCATCAGTCAAAAAAAATTCATACGTCGCAGCCCCAATTTTAATCGCGGCCCGACCGCCTTTTTTTCCCAGCTAGCATCAGCCAAAAAAAAATTTATACGTCGCAGCCCCAATTTTAATCGCGGCCCGACCGCCTTTTTTCCCCAGCTAGCATCAGCCAAAAAAAATTTTATACGTCGCAGCCCCAATTTTAATCGCGGCCCGACCACCTTTTTTCTCCAGCTAGCATCAGCCAAAAAAAATTTATACGTCGCAGCCCCAATTTTAATCGCGGCCCGACCGCCTTTTTTTTCCCAGCTAGCATCAGCCAAAAAAAATTTTATACGTCGCAGCCCCAATTTTAATCGCGGCCCGACCACCTTTTTTCTCCAGCTAGCATCAGCCAAAAAAAATTTATACGTCGCAGCCCCAATTTTAATCGCGGCCCGACCGCCTTTTTTTCCCAGCTAGCATCAGCCAAAAAAAAATTTATACGTCGCAGCCCCAATTTTAATCGCGGCCCGACCACCTTTTTTCTCCAGCTAGCATCAGCCAAAAAAAATTTATACGTCGCAGCCCCAATTTTAATCGCGGCCCGACCGCCTTTTTTTCCCAGCTAGCATCAGCCAAAAAAAATTTTATACGTCGCAGCCCCAATTTTAATCGCGGCCCGACCACCTTTTTTCCCCAGCTAGCATCAGCCAAAAAAATTTTATACGTCGCAGCCCCAATTTTAATCGCGGCCCGACCGCCTTTTTTTCCCAGCTAGCATCAGCCAAAAAAAATTTTATACGTCGCAGCCCCAATTTTAATCGCGGCCCGACCACCTTTTTTCCCCAGCTAGCATCAGTCAAAAAAAATTTATACGTCGCAGCCCCAATTTTAATCGCGGCCCGACCGCCTTTTTTTCCCAGCTAGCATCAGCCAAAAAAAATTTTATACGTCGCAGCCCCAATTTTAATCGCGGCCCGACCACCTTTTTTCCCCAGCTAGCATCAGTCAAAAAAAATTTATACGTCGCAGCCCCAATTTTAATCGCGGCCCGACCGCCTTTTTTTCCCAGCTAGCATCAGCCAAAAAAAATTTTATACGTCGCAGCCCCAATTTTAATCGCGGCCCGACCACCTTTTTTCCCCAGCTAGCATCAGTCAAAAAAAATTTATACGTCGCAGCCCCAATTTTAATCGCGGCCCGACCGCCTTTTTTTCCCAGCTAGCATCAGCCAAAAAAAATTTATACGTCGCAGCCCCAATTTTAATCGCGGCCCGACCACCTTTTTTCTCCAGCTAGCATCAGCCAAAAAAAATTTATAAGTAGCAGCCCCAATTCTAATCGCGGCTCGACCACCTTTTTTCTCCAGCTAACATCAATCAAAAAAAAATGTATACGTCGCAGCGCCAATTTTAATCGCGGCCCGACCACCTTTTTTCCCCAGCTAGCATCAGTCAAAAAAAAATGTTTACGTCGCAGCCACAATTTTAATCGCGGCCCGACCACCTTTTTTCCCCAGCTAGCATCAGCCAAAAAAAATTTTATACGTCGCAGCCCCAATTTTAATCGCGGCCCGACCACCTTTTTTCCCCAGCTAGCATCAGTCAAAAAAAATTTATACGTCGCAGCCCCAATTTTAATCGCGGCCCGACCGCCTTTTTTTCCCAGCTAGCATCAGCCAAAAAAAATTTTATACGTCGCAGCCCCAATTTTAATAGCGGCCCGACCACCTTTTTTCCCCAGCTAGCATCAGCCAAAAAAAAATTTATACGTCGCAGCCCCAATTTTAATCGCGGCCCGACCACCTTTTTTCCCCAGCTAGCATCAGCCAAAAAAAATTTTATACGTCGCAGCCCCAATTTTAATCGCGGCCCGACCACCTTTTTTCCCCAGCTAGCATCAGTCAAAAAAAATTCATACGTCGCAGCCCCAATTTTAATCGCGGCCCGACCGCCTTTTTTTCCCAGCTAGCATCAGCCAAAAAAAATTTTATACGTCGCAGCCCCAATTTTAATCGCGGCCCGACCATCTTTTTTCCCCAGCTAGCATCAGTCAAAAAAAATTCATACGTCGCAGCCCCAATTTTAATCGCGGCCCGACCGCCTTTTTTTCCCAGCTAGCATCAGCCAAAAAAAATTTTATACGTCGCAGCCCCAATTTTAATCGCGGCCCGACCACCTTTTTTCCCCAGCTAGCATCAGTCAAAAAAAATTCATACGTCGCAGCCCCAATTTTAATCGCGGCCCGACCGCCTTTTTTTCCCAGCTAGCATCAGTCAAAAAAAATTTATACGTCGCAGCCCCAATTTTAATCGCGGCCCGACCACCTTTTTTCCCCAGCTAGCATCAGCCAAAAAAAATTTTATACGTCGCAGCCCCAATTTTAATCGCGGCCCGACCACCTTTTTTCCCCAGCTAGCATCAGTCAAAAAAAATTCATACGTCGCAGCCCCAATTTTAATCGCGGCCCGACCGCCTTTTTTTCCCAGCTAGCATCAGTCAAAAAAAATTTATACGTCGCAGCCCCAATTTTAATCGCGGCCCGACCACCTTTTTTCCCCAGCTAGCATCAGCCAAAAAAAATTTTATACGTCGCAGCCCCAATTTTAATCGCGGCCCGACCACCTTTTTTCCCCAGCTAGCATCAGTCAAAAAAAATTCATACGTCGCAGCCCCAATTTTAATCGCGGCCCGACCGCCTTTTTTTCCCAGCTAGCATCAGTCAAAAAAAATTTATACGTCGCAGCCCCAATTTTAATCGCGGCCCGACCGCCTTTTTTTCCCAGCTAGCATCAGCAAAAAAAAATTTTATACGTCGCAGCCCCAATTTTAATCGCGGCCCGACCACCTTTTTTCCCCAGCTAGCATCAGCCAAAAAAAAATTTATACGTCGCAGCCCCAATTTTAATCGCGGCCCGACCGCCTTTTTTTCCCAGCTAGCATCAGCCAAAAAAAATTTTATACGTCGCAGCCCCAATTTTAATCGCGGCCCGACCACCTTTTTTCCCCAGCTAGCATCAGTCAAAAAAAATTCATACGTCGCAGCCCCAATTTTAATCGCGGCCCGACCGCCTTTTTTTCCCAGCTAGCATCAGCCAAAAAAAAATTTATACGTCGCAGCCCCAATTTTAATCGCGGCCCGACCACCTTTTTTCTCCAGCTAGCATCAGCCAAAAAAAATTTATACGTCGCAGCCCCAATTTTAATCGCGGCCCGACCGCCTTTTTTTCCCAGCTAGCATCAGCCAAAAAAAATTTTATACGTCGCAGCCCCAATTTTAATCGCGGCCCGACCACCTTTTTTCCCCAGCTAGCATCAGTCAAAAAAAATTTATACGTCGCAGCCCCAATTTTAATCGCGGCCCGACCGGCTTTTTTTCCCAGCTAGCATCAGCCAAAAAAAATTTTATACGTCGCAGCCCCAATTTTAATCGCGGCCCGACCACCTTTTTTCTCCAGCTAGCATCAGCCAAAAAAAATTTATACGTCGCAGCCCCAATTTTAATCGCGGCCCGACCGCCTTTTTTTCCCAGCTAGCATCAGCCAAAAAAAAATTTATACGTCGCAGCCCCAATTTTAATCGCGGCCCGACCACCTTTTTTCTCCAGCTAGCATCAGCCTAAAAAAATTTATACGTCGCAGCCCCAATTTTAATCGCAGCCCGACCGCCTTTTTTTCCCAGCTAGCATCAGCCAAAAAAAAATTTATACGTCGCAGCCCCAATTTTAATCGCGGCCCGACCACCTTTTTTCTCCAGCTAGCATCAGCCAAAAAAAATTTATACGTCGCAGCCCCAATTTTAATCGCGGCCCGACCGCCTTTTTTTCCCAGCTAGCATCAGCCAAAAAAAATTTTATACGTCGCAGCCCCAATTTTAATCGCGGCCCGACCACCTTTTTTCCCCAGCTAGCATCAGCCAAAAAAATTTTATACGTCGCAGCCCCAATTTTAATCGCGGCCCGACCGCCTTTTTTTCCCAGCTAGCATCAGCCAAAAAAAATTTTATACGTCGCAGCCCCAATTTTAATCGCGGCCCGACCACCTTTTTTCCCCAGCTAGCATCAGTCAAAAAAAATTTATACGTCGCAGCCCCAATTTTAATCGCGGCCCGACCGCCTTTTTTTCCCAGCTAGCATCAGCCAAAAAAAAATTTATACGTCGCAGCCCCAATTTTAATCGCGGCCCGACCACCTTTTTTCTCCAGCTAGCATCAGCCAAAAAAAATTTATACGTCGCAGCCCCAATTTTAATCGCGGCCCGACCGCCTTTTTTTTCCAGCTAGCATCAGCCAAAAAAAATTTTTTACGTCGCAGCCCCAATTTTAATCGCGGCCCGACCACCTTTTTTCTCCAGCTAGCATCAGCCAAAAAAAATTTATACGTCGCAGCCCCAATTTTAATCGCGGCCCGACCGCCTTTTTTTCCCAGCTAGCATCAGCCAAAAAAAATTTTATACGTCGCAGCCCCAATTTTAATCGCGGCCCGACCACCTTTTTTCCCCAGCTAGCATCAGTCAAAAAAAATTTATACGTCGCAGCCCCAATTTTAATCGCGGCCCGACCGCCTTTTTTTCCCAGCTAGCATCAGCCAAAAAAAATTTTATACGTCGCAGCCCCAATTTTAATCGCGGCCCGACCACCTTTTTTCCCCAGCTAGCATCAGTCAAAAAAAATTTATACGTCGCAGCCCCAATTTTAATCGCGGCCCGACCGCCTTTTTTTTCCCAGCTAGCATCAGCCAAAAAAAATTGTATACGTCGCAGCCCCAATTTTAATCGCGGCCCGACCACCTTTTTTCCCCAGCTAGCATCAGTCAAAAAAAATTTATACGTCGCAGCCCCAATTTTAATCGCGGCCCGACCGCCTTTTTTTCCCAGCTAGCATCAGCCAAAAAAAATTTTATACGTCGCAGCCCCAATTTTAATCGCGGCCCGACCACCTTTTTTCACCAGCTAGCATCAGTCAAAAAAAATTTATACGTCGCAGCCCCAATTTTAATCGCGGCCCGACCGCCTTTTTTTCCCAGCTAACATCAGCCAAAAAAAATTTATACGTCGCAGCCCCAATTTTAATCGCGGCCCGACCACCTTTTTTCTCCAGCTAGCATCAGCCAAAAAAAATTTATAAGTAGCAGCCCCAATTCTAATCGCGGCTCGACCACCTTTTTTCTTCAGCTAACATCAATCAAAAAAAAATGTATACGTCGCAGCGCCAATTTTAATCGCGGCCCGACCACCTTTTTTCCCCAGCTAGCATCAGTCAAAAAAAAATGTTTACGTCGTAGCCACAATTTTAATCGCGGCCCGACCACCTTTTTTCCCCAGCTAGCATCAGCCAAAAAAAATTTTATACGTCGCAGCCCCAATTTTAATCGCGGCCCGACCACCTTTTTTCCCCAGCTAGCATCAGTCAAAAAAAATTTATACGTCGCAGCCCCAATTTTAATCGCGGCCCGACCGCCTTTTTTTCCCAGCTAGCATCAGCCAAAAAAAATTTATACGTCGCAGCCCCAATTTTAATCGCGGCCCGACCGCCTTTTTTTCCCAGCTAGCATCAGCCAAAAAAAAATTTATACGTCGCAGCCCCAATTTTAATCGCGGCCCGACCGCCTTTTTTTCCCAGCTAGCATCAGCCAAAAAAAATTTATACGTCGCAGCCCCAATTTTAATCGCGGCCCGACCGCCTTTTTTTCCCAGCTAGCATCAGTCAAAAAAAATTTATACGTCGCAGCCCCAATTTTAATCGCGGCCCGACCACCTTTTTTCCCCAGCTAGCATCAGCCAAAAAAAATTTATACGTCGCAGCCCCAATTTTAATCGCGGCCCGACCGCCTTTTTTTCCCAGCTAGCATCAGCCAAAAAAAAATTTATACGTCGCAGCCCCAATTTTAATCGCGGCCCGACCACCTTTTTTCCCCAGCTAGCATCAGCCAAAAAAAAATTTATACGTCGCAGCCCCAATTTTAATCGCGGCCCGACCGCCTTTTTTTCCCAGCTAGCATCAGCCAAAAAAAATTTTATACGTCGCAGCCCCAATTTTAATCGCGACCCGACCACCTTTTTTCTCCTGCTAGCATCAGCCAAAAAAAAATTTATACGTCGCAGCCACAATTTGAATCGCGGCTCGACCACTTTTTTTCCCCAGCTAGCATCAGCCAAAAAAAAATTTATACGTCGCAGCGCCAATTTTAATCGCGGCTCGACCATTTTTTTTCCCAGCTAGCATCAGCCAAAAAAAAAATTATACGTCGCAGCGCCAATTCTAATCGCGGCCCGACCACCTTTTTTTCCCAGCTAGCATCAGCCAAAAAAAATTTATACGTCGCAGCCCCAATTTTAATCGCGGCCCGACCACCTTTTTTCTCCAGCTAGCATCAGCCAAAACAAAATTTATACGTCGCAGCCCCAATTTTAATCGCGGCCCGACCGCCTTTTTTTCCCAGCCAGCATCAGCCAAAAAAAAAATTATACGTCGCAGCGCCAATTCTAATCGCGGCCCGACCACCTTTTTTCCCCAGCTAGCATCAGCCAAAAAAAAATTTATACGTCGCAGCCCCAATTTTAATCGCGGCCCGACCGCCTTTTTTTCCCAGCTAGCATCAGCCAAAACAAAATTTATACGTCGCAGCCCCAATTTTAATCGCGGCCCGACTGCCTTTTTTTTCCCAGCTAGCATCATCCAAAAAAAAAAAATTATACGTCGCAGCCCCAATTTTAATCGCGGCCCGACCACCATTTTTCCCCAGCTAGCATCAGTCAAAAAAAAATGTTTACGTCGCAGCCACAATTTTAATCGCGGCCCGACCACCTTTTTTCCCCAGCTAGCATCAGCCAAAAAAAATTTATACGTCGCAGCCCCAATTTTAATCGCGGCCCGACCACCATTTTTCCCCAGCTAGCATCATTCAAAAAAAAATGTTTACGTCGCAGCCACAATTTTAATCGCGGCCCGACCACCTTTTTTCCCCAGCTAGCATCAGCCAAAAAAAAAATTATACGTCGCAGCGAAAATTTTAATCGCGGCTCGACCACTTTTTTTCCCAGCTAGCATCAGCCAAAAAAAAAATTATACGTCGCAGCGCCAATTCTAATCGCGGCTCGACCACTTTTTTTCCCCAGCTAGCATCAGCCAAAAAAAAATTTACACGTCGCAGCCCCAATTTTAATCGCGACCCGACCACCTGTTTTCTCCAGCTAGCATCAGCCAAAACAAAATTTATACGTCGCAGCCCCAATTTTAATCGCGGCCCGACCGCCTTTTTTTCCCAGCTAGCATCAGCCAAAAAAAAAATTATACGTCGCAGCGCCAATTCTAATCGCGGCCCGACCACCTTTTTTCCCCAGCTAGCATCAGCCAAAAAAAAATTTATACGTCGCAGCCCCAATTTTAATCGCGGCCCGACCGCCTTTTTTTCCCAGCTAGCATCAGCCAAAACAAAATTTATACGTCGCAGCCCCAATTTTAATCGCGGCCCGACTGCCTTTTTTTCCCAGCTATCATCATCCAAAAAAAAAAAATTATACGTCGCAGCCCCAATTTTAATCGCGGCCCGACCACCATTTTTCCCCAGCTAGCATCAGTCAAAAAAAAATGTTTACGTCGCAGCCACAATTTTAATCGCGGCCCGACCACTTTTTTTCCCCAGCTAGCATCAGCCAAAAAAAAATTTACACGTCGCAGCCCCAATTTTAATCGCGACCCGACCACCTGTTTTCTCCAGCTAGCATCAGCCAAAACAAAATTTATACGTCGCAGCCCCAATTTTAATCGCGGCCCGACCGCCTTTTTTTCCCAGCTAGCATCAGCCAAAAAAAAAATTATACGTCGCAGCGCCAATTCTAATCGCGGCCCGACCACCTTTTTTCCCCAGCTAGCATCAGCCAAAAAAAAATTTATACGTCGCAGCCCCAATTTTAATCGCGGCCCGACCGCCTTTTTTTCCCAGCTAGCATCAGCCAAAACAAAATTTATACGTCGCAGCCCCAATTTTAATCGCGGCCCGACTGCCTTTTTTTCCCAACTAGCATCATCCAAAAAAAAAAAATTATACGTCGCAGCCCCAATTTTAATCGCGGCCCGACCACCATTTTTCCCCAGCTAGCATCAGTCAAAAAAAAATGTTTACGTCGCAGCCACAATTTTAATCGCGGCCCGACCACCTTTTTTCCCCAGCTAGCATCAGCCAAAAAAAATTTATACGTCGCAGCCCCAATTTTAATCGCGGCCCGACCACCTTTTTTTCCCAGCTAGCATCAGCCAAAAAAAAAATTATACGTCGCAGCGCCAATTTTAATCGCGGCTCGACCACTTTTTTTCCCAGCTAGCATCAGCCAAAAAAAAAATTATTCGTCGCAGCGCCAATTCTAATCGCGGCTCGACCACTTTTTTTCCCCAGCTAGCATCAGCCAAAAAAAATTTTATACGTCACAGCCCCAATTTTAATCGCGACCCGACCACCTTTTTTCTCCAGCTAGCATCAGCCAAAACAAAATTTATACGTCGCAGCCCCAATTTTAATCGCGGCCCGACCGCCTTTTTTTCCCAGCTAGCATCAGCCAAAAAAAAAATTATACGTCGCAGCGCCAATTCTAATCGCGGCCCGACCACCTTTTTTCCCCAGCTAGCATCAGCCAAAAAAAAATTTATACGTCGCAGCCCCAATTTTAATCGCGGCCCGACCGCCTTTTTTTCCCAGCTAGCATCAGCCAAAACAAAATTTATACGTCGCAGCCCCAATTTTAATCGCGGCCCGACTGCCTTTTTTTCCCAGCTAGCATCATCCAAAAAAAAAAAATTATACGTCGCAGCCCCAATTTTAATCGCGGCCCGACCACCATTTTTCCCCAGCCAGCATCAGTCAAAAAAAAATGTTTACGTCGCAGCCACAATTTTAATCGCGGCCCGACCACTTTTTTTCTCCAGCTAGCATCAGCCAAAAAAAAATTTACACGTCGCAGCCCCAATTTTAATCGCGACCCGACCACCTGTTTTCTCCAGCTAGCATCAGCCAAAACAAAATTTATACGTCGCAGCCCCAATTTTAATCGCGGCCCGACCGCCTTTTTTTCCCAGCTAGCATCAGCCAAAAAAAAAATTATACGTCGCAGCGCCAATTCTAATCGCGGCCCGACCACCTTTTTTCCCCAGCTAGCATCAGCCAAAAAAAAATTTATACGTCGCAGCCCCAATTTTAATCGCGGCCCGACCGCCTTTTTTTCCCAGCTAGCATCAGCCAAAACAAAATTTATACGTCGCAGCCCCAATTTTAATCGCGGCCCGACTGCCTTTTTTTCCCAACTAGCATCATCCAAAAAAAAAAAATTATACGTCGCAGCCCCAATTTTAATCGCGGCCCGACCACCATTTTTCCCCAGCTAGCATCAGTCAAAAAAAAATGTTTACGTCGCAGCCACAATTTTAATCGCGGCCCGACCACCTTTTTTCCCCAGCTAGCATCAGCCAAAAAAAATTTATACGTCGCAGCCCCAATTTTAATCGCGGCCCGACCGCCTTTTTTTCCCAGCTAGCATCAGCCAAAAAAAAAATTATACGTCGCAGCGCCAATTTTAATCGCGGCTCGACCACTTTTTTTCCCAGCTAGCATCAGCCAAAAAAAAAATTATTCGTCGCAGCGCCAATTCTAATCGCGGCTCGACCACTTTTTTTCCCCAGCTAGCATCAGCCAAAAAAAATTTTATACGTCGCAGCCCCAATTTTAATCGCGACCCGACCACCTTTTTTCTCCAGCTAGCATCAGCCAAAACAAAATTTATACGTCGCAGCCCCAATTTTAATCGCGGCCCGAACGCCTTTTTTTCCCAGCTAGCATCAGCCAAAAAAAAAATTATACGTCGCAGCGCCAATTTTAATCGCGGCTCGACCACTTTTTTTCCCAGCTAGCATCAGCCAAAAAAAAAATTATACGTCGCAGCGCCAATTCTAATCGCGGCTCGACCACTTTTTTTCCCCAGCTAGCATCAGCCAAAAAAAATTTTATACGTCGCAGCCCCAATTTTAATCGCGACCCGACCACCTTTTTTCTCCAGCTAGCATCAGCCAAAACAAAATTTATACGTCGCAGCCCCAATTTTAATCGCGGCCCGACCGCCTTTTTTTCCCAGCTAGCATCAACCAAAAGAAAAATTATACGTCGCAGCGCCAATTCTAATCGCGGCTCGACCACTTTTTTTTCCCAGCTAGCATCAGCCAAAAAAAATTTTATACGTCGCAGCCCCAATTTTAATCGCGGCCCGACCACCTTTTTTCTCCAGCTAGCATCAGACAAAAAAAATTTATAAGTTGCAGCCCCAATTCTAATCGCGGCTCGACCACCTTTTTTCTCCAGCTAACATCAATCAAAAAAAAATGTATACGTCGCAGCGCCAATTTTAATCGCGGCCCGACCGCCTTTTTTTCCCAGCTAGCATCAGCCAAAAAAAATTTATACGTCGCAGCCCCAATTTTAATCGCGGCCCGACCACCTTTTTTCTCCAGCTAGCATCAGCCAAAAAAAATTTATAAGTTGCAGCCCCAATTCTAATCGCGGCTCGACCGCCTTTTTTTCTCCAGCTAGCATCAGCCAAAACAAAATTTATACGTCGCAGCCCCAATTCTAATCGCGGCTCGACCACCTTTTTTCTCCAGCTAACATCAATCAAAAAAAAATGTATACGTCGCAGCGCCAATTTTAATCTCGGCCCGACCGCCTTTTTTTCCCAGCTAGCATCAGCCAAAAAAAATTTATACGTCGCAGCCCCAATTTTAATCGCGGCCCGACCACCTTTTTTCTCCAGCTAGCATCAGCCAAAACAAAATTTATACGTCGCAGCCCCAATTTTAATCGCGGCCCGACCGCCTTTTTTTCCCAGCTAGCATCAGCCAAAAAAAATTTATACGTCGCAGCCCCAATTTTAATCGCGGCCCGACCGCCTTTTTTTCCCAGCTAGCATCAGCCAAAAAAAATTTTTTACGTCGCAGCCCCAATTTTAATCGCGGCCCGACCACCTTTTTTCCCCAGCTAGCATCAGCCAAAAAAAATTTTTACGTCGCAGCCCCAATTTTAATCGCGGCCCGACCACCTTTTTTTCCCAGCTAGCATCATCCAAAAAAAAATAATTATACGTCGCAGCCCCAATTTTAATCGCGGCCCGACCGCCTTTTTTCTCCAGCTAGCATCAGCCAAAACAAAATTTATACGTCGCAGCCCCAATTTTAATCGCGGCCCGACTGCCTTTTTTTCCCAGCTAGCATCATCCAAAAAAAAATAATTATACGTCGCAGCCCCAATTTTAATCGCGGCCCGACCGCCTTTTTTCCCAGCTAGCATCATCCAAAAAAAAAAATTATACGTCGCAGCCCCAATTTTAATCGCGGCCCGACTGCCTTTTTTTCCCAGCTAGCATCATCCAAAAAAAAAAAATGTTTACGTCGCAGCCCCAATTTTAATCGCGGCCCGACCGCCTTTTTTTCCCAGCTAGCATCAGCCAAAACAAAATTTATACGTCGCAGCCCCAATTCTAATCGCGGCTCGACCACCTTTTTTCTCCAGCTAACATCAATCAAAAAAAAATGTATACGTCGCAGCGCCAATTTTAATCTCGGCCCGACTGCCTTTTTTTCCCAGCTAGCATCATCCAAAAAAAAAAATTATACGTCGCAGCCCCAATTTTAATCGCGGCCCGACCGCCTTTTTTTCCCAGCTAGCATCAGCCAAAACAAAATTTATTCGTCGCAGCGCCAATTTTAATCGCGGCCCGACCACCTTTTTTCCCCAGCTAGCATCAGTCAAAAAAAATGTATACGTCGCAGCCCCAATTTTAATCGCGGCCCGACTGCCTTTTTTTCCCAGCTAGCATCATCCAAAAAAAAAAAATTATACGTCGCAGCCCCAATTTTAATCGCGGCCCGACCACCTTTTTTCTCCAGCTAGCATCAGTCAAAAAAAAATGTTTACGTCGCAGCCACAATTTTAATCGCGGCCCGACCGCCTTTTTTCTCCAGCTAGCATCAGCCAAAACAAAATTTATACGTCGCAGCCCCAATTTTAATCGCGGCCCGACTGCCTTTTTTTCCCAGCTAGCATCATCCAAAAAAAAAAAATTATACGTGGCAGCCCCAATTTTAATCGCGGCCCGACCACCTTTTTTCCCCAGCTAGCATCAGCCAAAAAAAATTTATACGTCGCAGCCCCAATTTTAATCGCGGCCCGACCGCCTTTTTTTCCCAGCTAGCATCAGCCAAAAAAAAAATTATACGTCGCAGCGCCAATTTTAATCGCGGCTCGACCACTTTTTTTCAAAGCTAGCATCAGCCAAAAAAAAAATTATTCGTCGCAGCGCCAATTCTAATCGCGGCTCGACCACTTTTTTTCCCCAGCTAGCATCAGCCAAAAAAAATTTTATACGTCGCAGCCCCAATTTTAATCGCGACCCGACCACCTTTTTTCTCCAGCTAGCATCAGCCAAAACAAAATTTATACGTCGCAGCCCCAATTTTAATCGCGGCCCGACCGCCTTTTTTTCCCAGCTAGCATCAGCCAAAAAAAAAATTATACGTCGCAGCGCCAATTCTAATCGCGGCCCGACCACCTTTTTTCCCCAGCTAGCATCAGCCAAAAAAAAATTTATACGTCGCAGCCCCAATTTTAATCGCGGCCCGACCGCCTTTTTTTCCCAGCTAGCATCAGCCAAAACAAAATTTATACGTCGCAGCCACAATTTTAATCGCGGCCCGAAAACCTTTTTTCCCCAGCTAGCATCAGCCAAAAAAAAATGTATACGTCGCAGCCACAATTTTAATCGCGGCCCGACCATCTTTTTTCCCCAGCTAGCATCAGCCAAAAATTTATACGTCGCAGCCCCAATTCTAATCGCGGCCCGACCACTTTTTCTCCCCCGCTAGCATCAGCCAAAAAAAATGTATACGTCGCAGCGCCAATTTTAATCGCGGCCCGACCACCTTTTTTCCCCAGCTAGCATCAGTCAAAAAAAAATGTTTACGTCGCAGCCACAATTTTAATCGCGGCCCGACCACCTTTTTTCCCCAGCTAGCATCAGCCAAAAAAAATTTATACGTCGCAGCCCCAATTTTAATCGCGACCCGACCAGCTTTTTTCTCCAGCTAGCATCAGCCAAAACAAAATTTATACGTCGCAGCCCCAATTTTAATCGCGGCCCGACCGCCTTTTTTCCCAGCTAGCATCAGCCAAAAAAAAAATTATACGTCGCAGCGCCAATTATAATCGCGGCTCGACCACTTTTTTTCCCAGCTAGCATCAGCCAAAAAAAAATTATACGTCGCAGCGAAAATTTTAATCGCGGCTCGACCACTTTTTTTCCCCAGCTAGCATCAGCCAAAAAAAAATTTATACGTCGCAGCCACAATTTTAATCGCGGCTCGACCACTTTTTTTCCCCAGCTAGCATCAGCCAAAAAAAAATTTATACGTCGCAGCGCCAATTTTAATCGCGGCTCGACCACTTTTTTTCCCAGCTAGCATCAGCCAAAAAAAAATTATACGTCGCAGGGCCAATTCTAATCGCGGCTCGACCACTTTTTTTCCCCAGCTAGCATCAGCCAAAAAAAAAATTATACGTCGCAGCGCCAATTTTAATCGCGGCCCGACCGCCTTTTTTTCCCAGCTAGCATCAGCCAAAAAAAAAATTATACGTCGCAGCGCCAATTTTAATCGCGGCTCGACCACTTTTTTTCCCAGCTAGCATCAGCCAAAAAAAAAAATTATACGTCGCAGCGCCAATTCTAATCGCGGCTCGACCACTTTTTTTCCCCGGCTAGCATCAGCCAAAAAAAATTTTATACGTTGCAGCCCCAATTTTAATCGCGACCCGACCACCTTTTTTCTCCAGCTAGCATCAGCCAAAACAAAATTTATACGTCGCAGCCCCAATTTTAATCGCGGCCCGACCGCCTTTTTTTCCCAGCTAGCATCAGCCAAAAAAAAATTTATACGTCGCAGCCCCAATTTTAATCGCGGCCCGACCGCCTTTTTTTCCCAGCTAGCATCAGCCAAAAAAAATATTATACGTCGCAGCGCCAATTTTAATCGCGGCTCGACCAATTTTTTTCCCAGCTAGCATCAGCCAAAAAAAAATTATACGTCGCAGCGCCAATTTTAATCGCGGCTCGACCACTTTTTTTCCCCAGCTAGCATCAGCCAAAAAAAAATTTTTACGTCGCAGCCACAATTTTAATCGCGGCTCGACCACTTTTTTTCCCCAGCTAGCATCAGCCAAAAAAAAATTTATACGTCGCAGCGCCAATTTTAATCGCGGCTCGACCACTTTTATTCCCAGCTAGCATCAGCCAAAAAAAAATTATACGTCGCAGCGCCAATTCTAATCGCGGCTCGACCACTTTTTTTTCCCAGCTAGCATCAGCCAAAAAAATTTTTATACGTCGCAGCCCCAATTTTAATCGCGACCCGACCACCTTTTTTCTCCAGCTAGCATCAGCCAAAACAAAATTTATACGTCGCAGCCCCAATTTTAATCGCGGCCCGACCGCCTTTTTTCTCCAGCTAGCATCAGCCAAAACAAAATTTATACGTCGCAGCCCCAATTTTAATCGCGGCCCGACCGCCTTTTTTTCCCAGCTAGCATCAGCCAAAAAAAAAAAATTATACGTCGCAGCCCCAATTTTAATCGCGGCCCGACCACCTTTTTCCCCAGATAGCATCAGCCAAAAATTTATACGTCGCAGCCCCAATTCTAATCGCGGCCCGACCGCCTTTTTTTCCCAGCTAGCATCAGCCAAAAAAAAAAATTATACGTCGCAGCCCCAATTTTAATCGCGGCTCGACCACTTTTTTTCCCAGCTAGCATCAGCCAAAAAAAAAATTATACGTCGCAGCGCTAATTCTAATCGCGGCTCGACCACTTTTTTTTCCCAGCTAGCATCAGCCAAAAAAAATTTTATACGTCGCAGCCCCAATTTTAATCGCGACCCGACCACCTTTTTTCTCCAGCTAGCATCAGCCAAAACAAAATTTATACGTCGCAGCCCCAATTTTAATCGCGGCCCGACCGCCTTTTTTCTCCAGCTAGCATCAGCCAAAACAAAATTTATACGTCGCAGCCCCAATTTTAATCGCGGCCCGACCGCCTTTTTTTCCCAGCTAGCATCAGCCAAAAAAAAAAAATTATACGTCGCAGCCCCAATTTTAATCGCGGCCCGACCACCTTTTTCCCCAGATAGCATCAGCCAAAAATTTATACGTCGCAGCCCCAATTTTAATCGCGGCCCGACCGCCTTTTTTTCCCAGCTAGCATCAGCCAAAAAAAAAAAATTATACGTCGCAGCCCCAATTTTAATCGCGGCTCGACCACTTTTTTTCCCAGCTAGCATCAGCCAAAAAAAAATTATACGTCGCAGCGCTAATTCTAATCGCGGCTCGACCACTTTTTTTTCCCAGCTAGCATCAGCCAAAAAAAATTTTATACGTCGCAGCCCCAATTTTAATCGCGACCCGACCACCTTTTTTTCTCAGCTAGCATCAGCCAAAAAAAAAATTATACGTCGCAGCGCCAATTTTAATCGCGGCTCGACCACTTTTTTTCCCCAGCTAGCATCAGCCAAAAAAAAATTTATACGTCGCAGCCCCAAATTTAATCGCGGCCCGACCACCTTTTTTCCCAGCTAGCATCAGCCAAAACAAAATTTATACGTCGCAGCCCCAATTTTAATCGCGGCCCGACCGCCTTTTTTTCCCAGCTAGCATCAGCCAAAAAAAAAAAATTATACGTCGCAGCCCCAATTTTAATCGCGGCCCGACCACCTTTTTCCCCAGATAGCATCAGCCAAAAATTTATACGTCGCAGCCCCAATTCTAATCGCGGCCCGACCGCCTTTTTTTCCCAGCTAGCATCAGCCAAAAAAAAAAAATTATACGTCGCAGCCCCAATTTTAATCGCGGCTCGACCACTTTTTTTCCCAGCTAGCATCAGCCAAAAAAAAATTATACGTCGCAGCGCTAATTCTAATCGCGGCTCGACCACTTTTTTTCTCCAGCTAGCATCAGCCAAAACAAAATTTATGCGTCGCAGCCCCAATTTTAATCGCGGCCCGACCGCCTTTTTTTCCCAGCTAGCATCAGCCAAAAAAAAAATTATACGTCGCAGCGCCAATTTTAATCGCGGCTCGACCACTTTTTTTCCCCAGCTAGCATCAGCCAAAAAAAAATTTATACGTCGCAGCCACAATTTTAATCGCGGCCCGACCACCTTTTTTCCCAGCTAGCATCAGCCAAAACAAAATTTATACGTCGCAGCCCCAATTTTAATCGCGGCCCGACCGCCTTTTTTTCCCAGCTAGCATCAGCCAAAAAAAAAAAATTATACGTCGCAGCCCCAATTTTAATCGCGGCTCGACCACTTTTTTTCCCAGCTAGCATCAGCCAAAAAAAAAATTATACGTCGCAGCGCTAATTCTAATCGCGGCTCGACCACTTTTTTTTCCCAGCTAGCATCAGCCAAAAAAAATTTTATACGTCGCAGCCCCAATTTTAATCGCGACCCGACCACCTTTTTTCTATAGCTAGCATCAGCCAAAACAAAATTTATACGTCGCAGCCCCAATTTTAATCGCGGCCCGACCGCCTTTTTTCTCCAGCTAGCATCAGCCAAAACAAAATTTATACGTCGCAGCCCCAATTTTAATCGCGGCCCGACCGCCTTTTTTCTCCAGCTAGCATCAGCCAAAACAAAATTTATACGTCGCAGCCCCAATTTTAATCGCGGCCCGACCGCCTTTTTTTCCCAGCTAGCATCAGCCAAAAAAAAATAATTATACGTCGCAGCCCCAATTTTAATCGCGACCCGACCACCTTTTTTCTCCAGCTAGCATCAGCCAAAACAAAATTTATACGTCGCAGCCCCAATTTTAATCGCGGCCCGACCGCCTTTTTTCTCCAGCTAGCATCAGACAAAACAAAATTTATACGTCGCAGCCTCAATTTTAATCGCGGCCCGACCACCTTTTTTTCCCAGCTAGCATCAGCCAAAAAAAAAAAATTATACGTCGCAGCGCCAATTTTAATCGCGGCCCGACCGCCTTTTTTCTCCAGCTAGCATCAGCCAAAACAAAATTTATACGTCGCAGCGCCAATTTTAATCGCGGCTCGACCACTTTTTTTCCCAGCTAGCATCAGCCAAAAAAAAATTATACGTCGCAGCGCCAATTTTAATCGCGGCTCGACCACTTTTTTTCCCAGCTAGCATCAGCCAAAAAAAAAATTATACGTCGCAGCGCTAATTCTAATCGCGGCTCGACCACTTTTTTTCCCAGCTAGCATCAGCCAAAAAAAAATTATACGTCGCAGCCACAATTTTAATCGCGGCCCGACCACCTTTTTTCCCCAGCTAGCATCAGCCAAAAAAAATTTATACGTCGCAGCCCCAATTTTAATCGCGACCCGACCAGCTTTTTTCTTCAGCTAGCATCATCCAAAAAAAAATTTATACGTCGCAGCCCCAATTTTAATCGCGACCCGACCACCTTTTTTCTCCAGCTAGCATCAGCCAAAACAAAATTTATACGTCGCAGCCCCAATTTTAATCGCGGCCCGACCGCCTTTTTTTCCCAGCTAGCATCAGCCAAAAAAAAATGTATACGTCGCAGCCACAATTTTAATCGCGACCCGACCACCTTTTTTCTCCAGCTAGCATCAGCCAAAACAAAATTTATACGTCGCAGCGCCAATTTTAATCGCGGCTCCACCACTTTTTTTCCAAGCTAGCATCAGCCAAAAAAAAAATTATACGTCGCAGCGCCAATTCTAATCGCGGCTCGACCACTTTTTTTCCCCAGCTAGCATCAGCCAAAAAAAAATTTATACGTCGCAGCCCCAATTTTAATCGCGACCCGACCACCTTTTTTCTCCAGCTAGCATCAGCCAAAACAAAATTTATACGTCGCAGCCCCAATTTTAATCGCGGCCCGACCGCCTTTTTTTCCCAGCTAGCATCAGCCAAAAAAAAATGTATACGTCGCAGCCACAATTTTAATCGCGACCCGACCACCTTTTTTCTCCAGCTAGCATCAGCCAAAACAAAATTTATACGTCGCAGCCCCAATTTTAATCGCGGCCCGACCGCCTTTTTTTCCCAGCTAGCATCAGCCAAAAAAAAATTATACGTCGCAGCGCCAATTTTAATCGCGGCTCGACCACTTTTTTTCCCAGCTAGCATCAGCCAAAAAAAAAATTATACGTCGCAGCGCTAATTCTAATCGCGGCTCGACCACTTTTTTTCCCAGCTAGCATCAGCCAAAAAAAAATTATACGTCGCAGCCACAATTTTAATCGCGGCCCGACCACCTTTTTTCCCCAGCTAGCATCAGCCAAAAAAAATTTATACGTCGCAGCCCCAATTTTAATCGCGACCCGACCAGCTTTTTTCTCCAGCTAGCATCAGCCAAAACAAAATGTATACGTCGCAGCGCCAATTTTAATCGCGGCTCGACCACTTTTTTTCCCAGCTAGCATCAGCCAAAAAAAAATTATACGTCGCAGCCACAATTTTAATCGCGGCCCTTTTTCCCCAGCTAGCATCAGCCAAAAAAAATTTATACGTCGCAGCCCCAATTTTAATCGCGACCCGACCAGCTTTTTTCTTCAGCTAGCATCATCCAAAAAAAAATTTATACGTCGCAGCCACAATTTTAATCGCGGCCCGACCACCTTTTTTCTCCAGCTAGCATCAGCCAAAACAAAATTTATACGTCGCAGCCCCAATTTTAATCGCGGCCCGACCGCCTTTTTTTCCCAGCTAGCATCAGCCAAAAAAAAATTTATACGTCGCAGCCCCAATTTTAATCGCGACCCGACCACCTTTTTTCTCCAGCTAGCATCAGCCAAAACAAAATTTATACGTCGCAGCCCCAATTTTAATCGCGGCCCGACCGCCTTTTTTTCCCAGCTAGCATCAGCCAAAAAAAAATGTATACGTCGCAGCCACAATTTTAATCGCGACCCGACCACCTTTTTTCTCCAGCTAGCATCAGCCAAAACAAAATTTATACGTCGCAGCCCCAATTTTAATCGCGGCCCGACCGCCTTTTTTTCCCAGCTAGCATCAGCCAAAAAAAAATGTATACGTCGCAGCCACAATTTTAATCGCGACCCGACCACCTTTTTTCTCCAGCTAGCATCAGCCAAAACAAAATTTATACGTCGCAGCCCCAATTTTAATCGCGGCCCGACCGCCTTTTTTTCCCAGCTAGCATCAGCCAAAAAAAAATGTATACGTCGCAGCCACAATTTTAATCGCGACCCGACCACCTTTTTTCTCCAGCTAGCATCAGCCAAAACAAAATTTATACGTCGCAGCCCCAATTTTAATCGCGGCCCGACCGCCTTTTTTTCCCAGCTAGCATCAGCCAAAAAAAAAATTATACGTCGCAGCGCCAATTTTAATCGCGGCTCGACCACTTTTTTTCCCAGCTAGCATCAGCCAAAAAAAAAATTATACGTCGCAGCGCCAATTCTAATCGCGGCTCGACCACTTTTTTTCCCCAGCTAGCATCAGCCAAAAAAAATTTTATACGTCGCAGCCCCAATTTTAATCGCGGCTCGACCACTTTTTTTCCCCAGCTAGCATCAGCCAAAAAAAATTTTATACGTCGCAGCCCCAATTTTAATCGCGACCCGACCACCTTTTTTCTCCAGCTAGCATCAGCCAAAACAAAATTTATACGTCGCAGCCCCAATTTTAATCGCGGCCCGACCGCCTTTTTTTCCCTGCTAGCATCAGCCAAAAAAAAATTTATACGTCGCAGCGCCAATTTTAATCGCGGCTCGACCACTTTTTTTCCCCAGCTAGCATCAGCCAAAAAAAAATTTATACGTCGCAGCCACAATTTTAATCGCGACCCGACCACCTTTTTTCTCCAGCTAGCATCAGCCAAAACAAAATTTATACGTCGCAGCCCCAATTTTAATCGCGGCCCGACCGCCTTTTTTTCCCAGCTAGCATCAGCCAAAAAAAAAATTATACGTCGCAGCGACAATTTTAATCGCGGCTCGACCACTTTTTTTCCCCAGCTAGCATCAGCCAAAAAAAAATTTATACGTCGCAGCCACAATTCTAATCGCGGCTCGACCACTTTCTTTCCCCAGCTAGCATCAGCCAAAAAAAATTTTATACGTCGCAGCCCCAATTTTAATCGCGACCCGACCACCTTTTTTCTCCAGCTAGCATCAGCCAAAACAAAATTTATACGTCGCAGCCCCAATTTTAATCGCGGCCCGACCGCCTTTTTTTCCCTGCTAGCATCAGCCAAAAAAAAATTTATACGTCGCAGCCCCAATTTTAATCGCGGCCCGACCGCCTTTTTTTCCCAGCTAGCATCAGCCAAAAAAAAAATTATACGTCGCAGCGCCAATTTTAATCGCGGCTCGACCACTTTTTTTCCCAGCTAGCATCAGCCAAAAAAAAAATTATACGTCGCAGCGCCAATTTTAATCGCGGCCCGACCACCTTATTTCCCCAGCTAGCATCAGCCAAAACAAAATTTATACGTCGCAGCCCCAATTTTAATCGCGACCCGACCACCTTTTTTCTCCAGCTAGCATCAGCCAAAACAAAATTTATACGTCGCAGCGCCAATTCTAATCGCGGCTCGACCACTTTTTTTCCCCAGCTAGCATCAGTCAAAAAAAATTTTATACGTCGCAGCCCCAATTTTAATCGCGGCCCGACCGCCTTTTTTCCCAGCTAGCATCAGCCAAAAAAAAAATTATACGTCGCAGCGACAATTTTAATCGCGGCTCGACCACTTTTTTTCCCAGCTAGCATCAGCCAAAAAAAAAATTATACGTCGCAGCCACAATTTTAATCGCGGCCCGACCACCTTATTTCCCCAGCTAGCATCAGCCAAAACAAAATTTATACGTCGCAGCCCCAATTTTAATCGCGGCCCGACCGCCTTTTTTCCCAGCTAGCATCAGCCAAAACAAAATTTATACGTCGCAGCGCCAATTCTAATCGCGGCTCGACCACTTTTTTTCCCCAGCTAGCATCAGCCAAAAAAAATTTATAAGTTGCAGCCCCAATTTTAATCGCGGCCCGACCGCCTTTTTTTCCCAGCTAGCATCAGCCAAAAAAAAAATTATGCGTCGCAGCGACAATTTTAATCGCGGCTCGACCATTTTTTTTCCCAGCTATCATCAGCCAAAAAAAAAATTATACGTCGCAGCGCCAATTTTAATCGCGGCTCGACCACTTTTTTTCCCCAGCTAGCATCAGCCAAAAAAAAATTTATACGTCGCAGCCACAATTTTAATCGCGGCCCGACCGCCTTTTTTTCCCAGCTAGCATCAGCCAAAAAAAAAATTATACGTCGCAGCGACAATTTTAATCGCGGCTCGACCACTTTTTTTCCCAGCTAGCATCAGCCAAAAAAAAAATTATACGTCGCAGCGCCAATTTTAATCGCGACCCGACCACCTTTTTTCTCCAGCTAGCATCAGAAAAAACAAAATTTATACGTCGCAGCCCCAATTTTAATCGCGGCCCGACCGCCTTTTTTTCCCAGCTAGCATCAGCCAAAAAAAAAATTATACGTCGCAGCGCCAATTTTAATCGCGGCTCGACCACTTTTTTTCCCAGCTAGCATCAGCCAAAAAAAAAATTATATGTCGCAGCGCCAATTTTAATCGCGGCCCGACCGCCTTTTTTTCCCTGCTAGCATCAGAAAAAACAAAATTTATACGTCGCAGCCCCAATTTTAATCGCGGCCCGACCGCCTTTTTTTCCCAGCTAGCATCAGCCAAAAAAAAATTATACGTCGCAGCGCCAATTTTAATCGCGGCTCGACCACTTTTTTTCCCAGCTAGCATCAGCCAAAAAAAAAATTATACGTCGCAGCGCCAATTCTAATCGCGGCTCGACCACTTTTTTTCCCCAGCTAGCATCAGCCAAAAAAAATTTTATACGTCGCAGCCCCAATTTTAATCGCGACCCGACCACCTTTTTTCTCCAGCTAGCATCAGCCAAAACAAAATTTATACGTCGCAGCCCCAATTTTAATCGCGGCCCGACCGCCTTTTTTTCCCAGCTAGCATCAGCCAAAAAAAAAATTATACGTCGCAGCCACAATTTTAATCGCGGCTCGACCACTTTTTCTTCCAGCTAGCATCAGCCAAAAAAAAATTTATACGTCGCAGCCACAATTTTAATCGCGGCCCGACCACCTTATTTCCCCAGCTAGCATCAGCCAAAACAAAATTTATACGTCGCAGCCCCAATTTTAATCGCGGCCCGACCGCCTTTTTTCCCAGCTAGCATCAGCCAAAACAAAATTTATACGTCGCAGCGCCAATTCTAATCGCGGCTCGACCACTTTTTTTCCCCAGCTAGCATCAGCCAAAAAAAATTTTATACGTCGCAGCCCCAATTTTAATCGCGGCCCGACCGCCTTTTTTTTTCAGCTAGCATCAGCCAAAAAAAAAATTATACGTCGCAGCGACAATTTTAATCGCGGCTCGACCACTTTTTTTCCCAGCTAGCATCAGCCAAAAAAAAAATTATACGTCGCAGCGCCAATTTTAATCGCGGCTCGACCACTTTTTTTCCCCAGCTAGCATCAGCCAAAAAAAAATTTATACGTCGCAGCCACAATTTTAATCGCGGCTCGACCACTTTTTTCCCCAGCTAGCATCAGCCAAAAAAAAAATTTATACGTCGCAGCGCCAATTTTAATCGCGGCTCGACCACTTTTTTTCCCAGCTAGCATCAGCCAAAAAAAAAATTATATGTCGCAGCGCCAATTCTAATCGCGGCTCGACCACTTTCTTTCCCCAGCTAGCATCAGCCAAAAACAATTTTATACGTCGCAGCCCCAATTTTAATCGCGACCCGACTATCTTTTTTCTCCAGCTAGCATCAGCCAAAACAAAATGTATACGTCGCAGCCCCAATTTTAATCGCGGCCCGACCGCCTTTTTTTCCCTGCTAGCATCAGCCAAAAAAAAATTTATACGTCGAAGCCCCAATTTTAATCGCGGCCCGACCGCCTTTTTTTCCCAGCTAGCATCAGCTAAAAAAAAAATTATACGTCGCAGCGCCAATTTTAATCGCGGCTCGACCACTTTTTTTCCCAGCTAGCATCAGCCAAAAAAAAAATTATACGTCGCAGCGCCAATTCTAATCGCGGCTCGACCACTTTTTTTCCCCAGCTAGCATCAGCCAAAAAAAAATTTATACGTCGCAGCCCCAATTTTAATCGCGGCCCGACCGCCATTTTTTCCCAGCTAGCATCAGCCAAAAAAAAAATTATACGTCGCAGCGCCAATTTTAATCGCGGCCCGACCGACTTTTTTCTCCAGCTAGCATCAGCCAAAACAAAATTTATACGTCGCAGCGCCAATTCTAATCGCGGCTCGACCACTTTTTTTCCCCAGCTAGCATCAGCCAAAAAAAATTTTATACGTCGCAGCCCCAATTTTAATCGCGGCCCGACCGCCATTTTTTCCCAGCTAGCATCAGCCAAAAAAAAAATTATACGTCGCAGCGACAATTTTAATCGCGGCTCGACCACTTTTTTTCCCAGCTAGCATCAGCCAAAAAAAAAATTATACGTCGCAGCGCCAATTTTAATCGCGGCCCGACCACCTTATTTCCCCAGCTAGCATCAGCCAAAACAAAATTTATACGTCGCAGCCCCAATTTTAATCGCGGCCCGACCGCCTTTTTTCCCAGCTAGCATCAGCCAAAACAAAATTTATACGTCGCAGCGCCAATTCTAATCGCGGCTCGACCACTTTTTTTCCCCAGCTAGCATCAGTCAAAAAAAATTTTATACGTCGCAGCCCCAATTTTAATCGCGGCCCGACCGCCTTTTTTCCCAGCTAGCATCAGCCAAAAAAAAAATTATACGTCGCAGCGACAATTTTAATCGCGGCTCGACCACTTTTTTTCCCAGCTAGCATCAGCCAAAAAAAAAATTATACGTCGCAGCCACAATTTTAATCGCGGCCCGACCACCTTATTTCCCCAGCTAGCATCAGCCAAAACAAAATTTATACGTCGCAGCCCCAATTTTAATCGCGGCCCGACCGCCTTTTTTCCCAGCTAGCATCAGCCAAAACAAAATTTATACGTCGCAGCGCCAATTCTAATCGCGGCTCGACCACTTTTTTTCCCCAGCTAGCATCAGCCAAAAAAAATTTATAAGTTGCAGCCCCAATTTTAATCGCGGCCCGACCGCCTTTTTTTCCCAGCTAGCATCAGCCAAAAAAAAAATTATGCGTCGCAGCGACAATTTTAATCGCGGCTCGACCACTTTTTTTCCCAGCTAGCATCAGCCAAAAAAAAAATTATACGTCGCAGCGCCAATTTTAATCGCGGCTCGACCACTTTTTTTCCCCAGCTAGCATCAGCCAAAAAAAAATTTATACGTCGCAGCCACAATTTTAATCGCGGCCCGACCGCCTTTTTTTCCCAGCTAGCATCAGCCAAAAAAAAAATTATACGTCGCAGCGACAATTTTAATCGCGGCTCGACCACTTTTTTTCCCAGCTAGCATCAGCCAAAAAAAAAATTATACGTCGCAGCGCCAATTTTAATCGCGACCCGACCACCTTTTTTCTCCAGCTAGCATCAGAAAAAACAAAATTTATACGTCGCAGCCCCAATTTTAATCGCGGCCCGACCGCCTTTTTTTCCCAGCTAGCATCAGCCAAAAAAAAAATTATACGTCGCAGCGCCAATTTTAATCGCGGCTCGACCACTTTTTTTCCCAGCTAGCATCAGCCAAAAAAAAAAATTATACGTCGCAGCGCCAATTCTAATCGCGACCCGACCACTTTTTTTCCCCGGCTAGCATCAGCCAAAAAAAATTTTATACGTCGCAGCCCCAATTTTAATCGCGACCCGACCACCTTTTTTCTCCAGCTAGCATCAGCCAAAACAAAATTTATACGTCGCAGCCCCAATTTTAATCGCGGCCCGACCGCCTTTTTTTCCCAGCTAGCATCAGCCAAAAAAAAAATTATACGTCGCAGCGACAATTTTAATCGCGGCTCGACCACTTTTTTTCCCAGCTAGCATCAGCCAAAAAAAAAATTATACGTCGCAGCGCCAATTTTAATCGCGGCTCGACCACTTTTTTTCCCCAGCTAGCATCAGCCAAAAAAAAATTTATACGTCGCAGCCACAATTTTAATCGCGGCCCGACCGCCTTTTTTTCCCAGCTAGCATCAGCCAAAAAAAAAATTATACGTCGCAGCGCCAATTCTAATCGCGGCTCGACCACTTTTTTTCCCCAGCTAGCATCAGCCAAAAAAAAATTTATACGTCGCAGCCACAATTTTAATCGCGGCCCGACCACCTTTTTTCCCAGCTAGCATCAGCCAAAACAAAATTTATACGTCGCAGCCCCAATTTTAATCGCGACCCGACCACCTTTTTTCTCCAGCTAGCATCAGCCAAAACAAAATTTATACGTCGCATCCCCAATTTTAATCGCGGCCCGACCGCCTTTTTTTCCCAGCTAGCATCAGCCAAAAAAAATTTATACGTCGCAGCCCCAATTTTAATCGCGACCCGACCACCTTTTTTCTCCAGCTAGCATCAGCCAAAACAAAATTTATACGTCGCAGCCCCAATTTTAATCGCGGCCCGACCACCTTTTTTCCCCAGCTAGCATCAGCCAAAAAAAAATTTATACGTCGCAGCCACAATTTTAATCGCGGCCCGACCACCTTTTTTCCCCAGCTAGCATCAGCCAAAACAAAATTTATACGTCGCAGCCCCAATTTTAATCGCGGCCCGACCGCCTTTTTTTCCCAGCTAGCATCAGCCAAAAAAAAATTTATACGTCGCAGCCCCAATTTTAATCGCGGCCCGACCGCCTTTTTTTCCCAGCTAGCATCAGCCAAAAAAAATATTATACGTCGCAGCGCCAATTTTAATCGCGGCTCGACCACTTTTTTTCCCAGCTAGCATCAGCCAAAAAAAAATTATACGTCGCAGCGCCAATTTTAATCGCGGCTCGACCACTTTTTTTCCCCAGCTAGCATCAGCCAAAAAAAAATTTTTACGTCGCAGCCACAATTTTAATCGCGGCTCGACCACTTTTTTTCCCCAGCTAGCATCAGCCAAAAAAAAATTTATACGTCGCAGCGCCAATTTTAATCGCGGCTCGACCACTTTTATTCCCAGCTAGCATCAGCCAAAAAAAAATTATACGTCGCAGCGCCAATTCTAATCGCGGCTCGACCACTTTTTTTCCCCAGCTAGCATCAGCCAAAAAAAAATTTATACGTCGCAGCCCCAATTTTAATCGCGGCCCGACCGCCTTTTTTTCCCAGCTAGCATCAGCCAAAAAAAAAATTATACGTCGCAGCGCCAATTTTAATCGCGGCTCGACCACTTTTTTTCCCAGCTAGCATCAGCCAAAAAAAAAATTATACGTCGCAGCGCCAATTCTAATCGCGGCTCGACCACTTTTTTCCCCAGCTAGCATCAGCCAAAAAAAATTTTATACGTCGCAGCCCCAATTTTAATCGCGACCCGACCACCTTTTTTCTCCAGCTAGCATCAGCCAAAACAAAATTTATGCGTCGCAGCCCCAATTTTAATCGCGGCCCGACCGCCTTTTTTTCCCAGCTAGCATCAGCCAAAAACAAAATTATACGTCGCAGCGCCAATTTTAATCGCGGCTCGACCACTTTTTTTCCCCAGCTAGCATCAGCCAAAAAAAAAATTATACGTCGCAGCCACAATTTTAATCGCGGCCCGACCACCTTTTTTCCCAGCTAGCATCAGCCAAAACAAAATTTATACGTCGCAGCCCCAATTTTAATCGCGGCCCGACCGCCTTTTTTTCCCAGCTAGCATCAGCCAAAAAAAAAAAATTATACGTCGCAGCCCCAATTTTAATCGCGGCTCGACCACTTTTTTTCTCCAGCTAGCATCAGCCAAAACAAAATTTATACGTCGCAGCCCCAATTTTAATCGCGGCCCGACCGCCTTTTTTTCCCAGCTAGCATAAGCCAAAAAAAAAAAATTATACGTCGCAGCCCCAATTTTAATCGCGGCCCGACCACCTTTTTCCCCAGATAGCATCAGCCAAAAATTTATACGTCGCAGCCCCAATTTTAATCGCGGCCCGACCGCCTTTTTTTCCCAGCTAGCATCAGCCAAAAAAAAAAAATTATACGTCGCAGCCCCAATTTTAATCGCGACCCGACCAGCTTTTTTCTTCAGCTAGCATCAGCCAAAAAAAAATTTATACGTCGCAGCCCCAATTTTAATCGCGGCCCGACCGCCTTTTTTTCCCAGCTAGCATCAGCCAAAAAAAAATTATACGTCGCAGCGCCAATTTTAATCGCGGCTCGACCACTTTTTTTCCCAGCTAGCATCAGCCAAAACAAAATTTATACGTCGCAGCGCCAATTTTAATCGCGGCTCGACCACTATTTTTCCCAGCTAGCATCAGCCAAAAAAAAAATTATACGTCGCAGCGCCAATTCTAATCGCGGCTCGACCACTTTTTTCCCCCAGCTAGCATCAGCCAAAAAAAAATTTATACGTCGCAGCCCCAATTTTAATCGCGGCCCGACCGCCTTTTTTTCCCAGCTAGCATCAGCCAAAAAAAAAATTATACGTCGCAGCGCCAATTTTAATCGCGGCCCGACCGACTTTTTTCTCCAGCTAGCATCAGCCAAAACAAAATTTATACGTCGCAGCGCCAATTGTAATCGCGGCTCGACCACTTTTTTTCCCCAGCTAGCATCAGCCAAAAAAAATTTTATACGTCGCAGCCCCAATTTTAATCGCGGCCCGACCGCCTTTTTTTCCCAGCTAGCATCAGCCAAAAAAAAATTACACGTCGCAGCGACAATTTTAATCGCGGCTCGACCACTTTTTTTCCCAGCTAGCATCAGCCAAAAAAAAAATTATACGTCGCAGCGCCAATTTTAATCGCGGCTCGACCACTTTTTTTCCCCAGCTAGCATCAGCCAAAAAAAAATTTATACGTCGCAGCCACAATTTTAATCGCGGCTCGACCACTTTTTTCCCCAGCTAGCATCAGCCAAAAAAAAATTTATACGTTGCAGCGCCAATTTTAATCGCGGCTCGACCACTTTTTTTCCCAGCTAGCATCAGCCAAAAAAAAAATTATATGTCGCAGCGCCAATTCTAATCGCGGCTCGACCACTTTCTTTCCCCAGCTAGCATCAGCCAAAAAAAATTTTTTACGTCGCAGCCCCAATTTTAATCGCGACCCGACCACCTTTTTTCTCCAGCTAGCATCAGCCAAAACAAAATTTATACGTCGCAGCCCCAATTTTAATCGCGGCCCGACCGCCTTTTTTTCCCTGCTAGCATCAGCCAAAAAAAAATTTATACGTCGCAGCCCCAATTTTAATCGCGGCCCGACCGCCTTTTTTTCCCAGCTAGCATCAGCCAAAAAAAAAATTATACGTCGCAGCGCCAATTTTAATCGCGGCTCGACCACTTTTTTTCCCAGCTAGCATCAGCCAAAAAAAAAATTATACGTCGCAGCGCCAATTTTAATCGCGGCTCGACCACTTTTTTTCCCAGCTAGCATCAGCCAAAAAAAAAATTATATGTCGCAGCGCCAATTCTAATCGCGGCTCGACCACTTTCTTTCCCCAGCTAGCATCAGCCAAAAAAAATTTTTTACGTCGCAGCCCCAATTTTAATCGCGACCCGACCACCTTTTTTCTCCAGCTAGCATCAGCCAAAACAAAATTTATACGTCGCAGCCCCAATTTTAATCGCGGCCCGACCGCCTTTTTTTCCCTGCTAGCATCAGCCAAAAAAAAATTTATACGTCGCAGCCCCAATTTTAATCGCGGCCCGACCGCCTTTTTTTCCCAGCTAGCATCAGCCAAAAAAAAAATTATACGTCGCAGCGCCAATTTTAATCGCGGCTCGACCACTTTTTTTCCCAGCTAGCATCAGCCAAAAAAAAAATTATACGTCGCAGCGCCAATTCTAATCGCGGCTCGACCACTTTTTTTCCCCAGCTAGCATCAGCCAAAAAAAATTTTATACGTCGCAGCCCCAATTTTAATCGCGACCCGACCACCTTTTTTCTCCAGCTAGCATCAGCCAAAACAAAATTTATACGTCGCAGCCCCAATTTTAATCGCGGCCCGACCGCCTTTTTTTCCCAGCTAGCATCAGCCAAAAAAAAATTTATACGTCGCAGCCCCAATTTTAATCGCGGCCCGACCGCCTTTTTTTCCCAGCTAGCATCAGCCAAAAAAAAATTTATACGTCGCAGCCACAATTTTAATCGCGGCCCGACCACCTTATTTCCCCAGCTAGCATCAGCCAAAACAAAATTTATACGTCGCAGCGCCAATTGTAATCGCGGCTCGACCACTTTTTTTCCCCAGCTAGCATCAGCCAAAAAAAATTTTATACGTCGCAGCCCCAATTTTAATCGCGGCCCGACCGCCTTTTTTTCCCAGCTAGCATCAGCCAAAAAAAAATTACACGTCGCAGCGACAATTTTAATCGCGGCTCGACCACTTTTTTTCCCAGCTAGCATCAGCCAAAAAAAAAATTATACGTCGCAGCGCCAATTTTAATCGCGGCTCGACCACTTTTTTTCCCCAGCTAGCATCAGCCAAAAAAAAATTTATACGTCGCAGCCACAATTTTAATCGCGGCTCGACCACTTTTTTCCCCAGCTAGCATCAGCCAAAAAAAAATTTATACGTTGCAGCGCCAATTTTAATCGCGGCTCGACCACTTTTTTTCCCAGCTAGCATCAGCCAAAAAAAAAATTATATGTCGCAGCGCCAATTCTAATCGCGGCTCGACCACTTTCTTTCCCCAGCTAGCATCAGCCAAAAAAAATTTTTTACGTCGCAGCCCCAATTTTAATCGCGACCCGACCACCTTTTTTCTCCAGCTAGCATCAGCCAAAACAAAATTTATACGTCGCAGCCCCAATTTTAATCGCGGCCCGACCGCCTTTTTTTCCCTGCTAGCATCAGCCAAAAAAAAATTTATACGTCGCAGCCCCAATTTTAATCGCGGCCCGACCGCCTTTTTTTCCCAGCTAGCATCAGCCAAAAAAAAAATTATACGTCGCAGCGCCAATTTTAATCGCGGCTCGACCACTTTTTTTCCCAGCTAGCATCAGCCAAAAAAAAAATTATACGTCGCAGCGCCAATTCTAATCGCGGCTCGACCACTTTTTTTCCCCAGCTAGCATCAGCCAAAAAAAATTTTATACGTCGCAGCCCCAATTTTAATCGCGACCCGACCACCTTTTTTCTCCAGCTAGCATCAGCCAAAACAAAATTTATACGTCGCAGCCCCAATTTTAATCGCGGCCCGACCGCCTTTTTTTCCCAGCTAGCATCAGCCAAAAAAAAATTTATACGTCGCAGCCCCAATTTTAATCGCGGCCCGACCGCCTTTTTTTCCCAGCTAGCATCAGCCAAAAAAAAATTTATACGTCGCAGCCACAATTTTAATCGCGGCCCGACCACCTTATTTCCCCAGCTAGCATCAGCCAAAACAAAATTTATACGTCGCAGCCCCAATTTTAATCGCGGCCCGACCGCCTTTTTTCCCAGCTAGCATCAGCCAAAACAAAATTTATACGTCGCAGCGCCAATTCTAATCGCGGCTCGACCACTTTTTTTCCCCAGCTAGCATCAGCCAAAAAAAATTTTATACGTCGCAGCCCCAATTTTAATCGCGGCCCGACCGCCTTTTTTTCCCAGCTAGCATCAGCCAAAAAAAAAATTATACGTCGCAGCCACAATTTTAATCGCGGCTCGACCACATTTTTCCCCAGCTAGCATCAGCCAAAACAAAATTTATACGTCGCAGCGCCAATTCTAATCGCGGCTCGACCACTTTTTTTCCCCAGCTAGCATCAGCCAAAAAAAAATTTATACGTCGCAGCCACAATTTTAATCGCGGCTCGACCACTTTCTTTCCCCAGCTAGCATCAGCCAAAAACAATTTTATACGTCGCAGCCCCAATTTTAATCGCGACCCGACCACCTTTTTTCTCCAGCTAGCATCAGCCAAAACAAAATTTATACGTCGCAGCCCCAATTTTAATCGCGGCCCGACCGCCTTTTTTTCCCTGCTAGCATCAGCCAAAAAAAAATTTATACGTCGAAGCCCCAATTTTAATCGCGGCCCGACCGCCTTTTTTTCCCAGCTAGCATCAGCCAAAAAAAAATTATACGTCGCAGCGCCAATTCTAATCGCGGCTCGACCACTTTTTTTCCCCAGCTAGCATCAGCCAAAAAAAATTTTATACGTCGCAGCCCCAATTTTAATCGCGACCCGACCACCTTTTTTCTCCAGCTAGCATCAGCCAAAACAAAATTTATACGTCGCAGCCCCAATTTTAATCGCGGCCCGACCGACTTTTTTTTCCCAGCTAGCATCAGCCAAAAAAAAATTTATGCGTCGCAGCCCCAATTTTAATCGCGGCCCGACCGCCTTTTTTTCCCAGCTAGCATCAGCCAAAAAAAAAATTATACGTCGCAGCCACAATTTTAATCGCGGCTCGACCACTTTTTTCCCCAGCTAGCATCAGCCAAAAAAAAATTTATACGTCGCAGCGCCAATTTTAATCGCGGCTCGACCACTTTTTTTCCCAGCTAGCATCAGCCAAAAAGAAAATTATATGTCGCAGCGAGAATTCTAATCGCGGCTCGACCACTTTCTTTCCCCAGCTAGCATCAGCCAAAAACAATTTTATACGTCGCAGCCCCAATTTTAATCGCGACCCGACCACCTTTTTTCTCCAGCTAGCATCAGCCAAAACAAAATTTATACGTCGCAGCCCCAATTTTAATCGCGGCCCGACCGCCTTTTTTTCCCTGCTAGCATCAGCCAAAAAAAAATTTATACGTCGAAGCCCCAATTTTAATCGCGGCCCGACCGCCTTTTTTTCCCAGCTAGCATCAGCCAAAAAAAAAATTATACGTCGCAGCGCCAATTTTAATAGCGGCTCGACCACTTTTTTTCCCAGCTAGCATCAGCCAAAAAAAAAATTATACGTCGCAGCGCCAATTCTAATCGCGGCTCGACCACTTTTTTTCCCCAGCTAGCATCAGCCAAAAAAAATTTTATACGTCGCAGCCCCAATTTTAATCGCGACCCGACCACCTTTTTTCTCCAGCTAGCATCAGCCAAAACAAAATTTATACGTCGCAGCCCCAATTTTAATCGCGGCCCGACCGCCTTTTTTTCCCAGCTAGCATCAGCCAAAAAAAAATTTATGCGTCGCAGCCCCAATTTTAATCGCGGCCCGACCGCCTTTTTTTCCCAGCTAGCATCAGCCAAAAAAAAAATTATGCGTCGCAGCGCCAATTTTAATCGCGGCTCGACCACTTTTTTTCCCAGCTAGCATCAGCCAAAAAAAAAATTATACGTCGCAGCGCCAATTCTAATCGCGGCTCGACCACTTTTTTTCCCCAGCTAGAATCAGCCAAAAAAAAAATTATACGTCGCAGCGCCAATTTTAATCGCGGCTCGACCACTTTTTTTCCCAGCTAGCATCAGCCAAAAAAAAAATTATACGTCGCAGCGCCAATTCTAATCGCGGCTCGACCACTTTTTTTCCCAGCTAGCATCAGCCAAAAAAAAAATTATACGTCGTAGCGCCAATTTTAATCGCGGCTCGACCACTTTTTTTCCCAGCTAGCATCAGCCAAAAAAAAAATTATACGTCGCAGCGACAATTTTAATCGCGGCTCGACCACTTTTTTTCCCCAGCTAGCATCAGCCAAAAAAAATTTTATACGTCGCAGCCCCAATTTTAATCGCGACCCGACCACCTTTTTTCTCCAGCTAGCATCAGCCAAAACAAAATTTATACGTCGCAGCCCCAATTTTAATCGCGGCCCGACCGCCTTTTTTTCCCAGCTAGCATCAGCCAAAAAAAAATGTATACGTCGCAGCCACAATTTTAATCGCGACCCGACCACCTTTTTTCTCCAGCTAGCATCAGCCAAAACAAAATTTATACGTCGAAGCCCCAATTTTAATCGCGGCCCGACCGCCTTTTTTTCCCAGCTAGCATCAGCCAAAAAAAAAATTATACGTCGCAGCGCCAATTTTAATCGCGGCTCGACCACTTTTTTTCCCAGCTAGCATCAGCCAAAAAAAAAATTATACGTCGCAGCGCCAATTCTAATCGCGGCTCGACCACTTTTTTTCCCCAGCTAGCATCAGCCAAAAAAAATTTTATACGTCGCAGCCCCAATTTTAATCGCGGCTCGACCACTTTTTTTCCCCAGCTAGCATCAGCCAAAAAAAATTTTATACGTCGCAGCCCCAATTTTAATCGCGACCCGACCACCTTTTTTCTCCAGCTAGCATCAGCCAAAACAAAATTTATACGTCGCAGCCCCAATTTTAATCGCGGCCCGACCGCCTTTTTTTCCCTGCTAGCATCAGCCAAAAAAAAATTTATACGTCGCAGCGCCAATTTTAATCGCGGCTCGACCACTTTTTTTCCCCAGCTAGCATCAGCCAAAAAAAAATTTATACGTCGCAGCCACAATTTTAATCGCGACCCGACCACCTTTTTTCTCCAGCTAGCATCAGCCAAAACAAAATTTATACGTCGCAGCCCCAATTTTAATCGCGGCCCGACCGCCTTTTTTTCCCAGCTAGCATCAGCCAAAAAAAAAATTATACGTCGCAGCGACAATTTTAATCGCGGCTCGACCACTTTTTTTCCCCAGCTAGCATCAGCCAAAAAAAAATTTATACGTCGCAGCCACAATTCTAATCGCGGCTCGACCACTTTCTTTCCCCAGCTAGCATCAGCCAAAAAAAATTTTATACGTCGCAGCCCCAATTTTAATCGCGACCCGACCACCTTTTTTCTCCAGCTAGCATCAGCCAAAACACAATTTATACGTCGCAGCCCCAATTTTAATCGCGGCCCGACCGCCTTTTTTTCCCTGCTAGCATCAGCCAAAAAAAAATTTATACGTCGCAGCCCCAATTTTAATCGCGGCCCGACCGCCTTTTTTTCCCAGCTAGCATCAGCCAAAAAAAAAATTATACGTCGCAGCGCCAATTTTAATCGCGGCTCGACCACTTTTTTTCCCAGCTAGCATCAGCCAAAAAAAAAATTATACGTCGCAGCCCCAATTTTAATCGCGACCCGACCACCTTTTTTCTCCAGCTAGCATCAGCCAAAACAAAATTTATACGTCGCAGCCCCAATTTTAATCGCGGCCCGACCGCCTTTTTTTCCCAGCTAGCATCAGCCAAAAAAAAATTTATGCGTCGCAGCCCCAATTTTAATCGCGGCCCGACCGCCTTTTTTTCCCAGCTAGCATCAGCCAAAAAAAAAATTATACGTCGCAGCCACAATTTTAATCGCGGCTCGACCACTTTTTTCCCCAGCTAGCATCAGCCAAAAAAAAATTTATACGTCGCAGCGCCAATTTTAATCGCGGCTCGACCACTTTTTTTCCCAGCTAGCATCAGCCAAAAAAAAAATTATATGTCGCAGCGCCAATTCTAATCGCGGCTCGACCACTTTCTTTCCCCAGCTAGCATCAGCCAAAAACAATTTTATACGTCGCAGCCCCAATTTTAATCGCGACCCGACCACCTTTTTTCTCCAGCTAGCATCAGCCAAAACAAAATTTATACGTCGCAGCCCCAATTTTAATCGCGGCCCGACCGCCTTTTTTTCCCTGCTAGCATCAGCCAAAAAAAAATTTATACGTCGAAGCCCCAATTTTAATCGCGGCCCGACCGCCTTTTTTTCCCAGCTAGCATCAGCCAAAAAAAAAATTATACGTCGCAGCGCCAATTTTAATCGCGGCTCGACCACTTTTTTTCCCAGCTAGCATCAGCCAAAAAAAAAATTATACGTCGCAGCGCCAATTCTAATCGCGGCTCGACCACTTTTTTTCCCCAGCTAGCATCAGCCAAAAAAAATTTTATACGTCGCAGCCCCAATTTTAATCGCGACCCGACCACCTTTTTTCTCCAGCTAGCATCAGCCAAAACAAAATTTATACGTCGCAGCCCCAATTTTAATCGCGGCCCGACCGCCTTTTTTTCCCAGCTAGCATCAGCCAAAAAAAAATTTATGCGTCGCAGCCCCAATTTTAATCGCGGCCCGACCGCCTTTTTTTCCCAGCTAGCATCAGCCAAAAAAAAAATTATGCGTCGCAGCGCCAATTTTAATCGCGGCTCGACCACTTTTTTTCCCAGCTAGCATCAGCCAAAAAAAAAATTATACGTCGCAGCGCCAATTCTAATCGCGGCTCGACCACTTTTTTTCCCCAGCTAGAATCAGCCAAAAAAAAAATTATACGTCGCAGCGCCAATTTTAATCGCGGCTCGACCACTTTTTTTCCCAGCTAGCATCAGCCAAAAAAAAAATTATACGTCGCAGCGCCAATTCTAATCGCGGCTCGACCACTTTTTTTCCCAGCTAGCATCAGCCAAAAAAAAAATTATACGTCGCAGCGCCAATTTTAATCGCGGCTCGACCACTTTTTTTCCCAGCTAGCATCAGCCAAAAAAAAAATTATACGTCGCAGCGACAATTTTAATCGCGGCTCGACCACTTTTTTTCCCCAGCTAGCATCAGCCAAAAAAAATTTTATACGTCGCAGCCCCAATTTTAATCGCGACCCGACCACCTTTTTTCTCCAGCTAGCATCAGCCAAAACAAAATTTATACGTCGCAGCCCCAATTTTAATCGCGGCCCGACCGCCTTTTTTCTCCAGCTAGCATCAGCCAAAACAAAATTTATACGTCGCAGCGCCAATTTTAATCGCGGCTCGACCACTTTTTTTCCCAGCTAGCATCAGCCAAAAAAAAAATTATACGTCGCAGCGACAATTTTAATCGCGGCTCGACCACTTTTTTTCCCCAGCTAGCATCAGCCAAAAAAAAATGTATACGTCGCAGCCACAATTTTAATCGCGACCCGACCACCTTTTTTCTCCAGCTAGCATCAGCCAAAACAAAATTTATACGTCGCAGCCCCAATTTTAATCGCGGCCCGACCGCCTTTTTTCTCCAGCTAGCATCAGCCAAAACAAAATTTATACGTCGCAGCCCCAATTTTAATCGCGGCCCGACCGCCTTTTTTCTCCAGCTAGCATCAGCCAAAACAAAATTTATACGTCGCAGCGACAATTTTAATCGCGGCCCGACCGCCTTTTTTCTCCAGCTAGCATCAGCCAAAACAAAATTTATACGTCGCAGCCACAATTTTAATCGCGACCCGACCACCTTTTTTCTCCAGCTAGCATCAGCCAAAACAAAATTTATACGTCGCAGCCCCAATTTTAATCGCGGCCCGACCGCCTTTTTTCTCCAGCTAGCATCAGCCAAAACAAAATTTATACGTCGCAGCGCCAATTTTAATCGCGGCTCGACCACTTTTTTTCCCAGCTAGCATCAGCCAAAACAAAATTTATACGTCGCAGCCCCAATTTTAATCGCGGCCCGACCGCCTTTTTTCTCCAGCTAGCATCAGCCAAAACAAAATTTATACGTCGCAGCGACAATTTTAATCGCGGCCCGACCGCCTTTTTTCTCCAGCTAGCATCAGCCAAAACAAAATTTATACGTCGCAGCCACAATTTTAATCGCGACCCGACCACCTTTTTTCTCCAGCTAGCATCAGCCAAAACAAAATTTATACGTCGCAGCCCCAATTTTAATCGCGGCCCGACCGCCTTTTTTCTCCAGCTAGCATCAGCCAAAACAAAATTTATACGTCGCAGCCCCAATTTTAATCGCGGCCCGACCGCCTTTTTTCTCCAGCTAGCATCAGCCAAAACAAAATTTATACGTCGCAGCGACAATTTTAATCGCGGCCCGACCGCCTTTTTTCTCCAGCTAGCATCAGCCAAAACAAAATTTATACGTCGCAGCGACAATTTTAATCGCGGCCCGACCGCCTTTTTTCTCCAGCTAGCATCAGCCAAAACAAAATTTATACGTCGCAGCCACAATTTTAATCGCGACCCGACCACCTTTTTTCTCCAGCTAGCATCAGCCAAAACAAAATTTATACGTCGCAGCGCCAATTTTAATCGCGGCTCGACCACTTTTTTTCCCAGCTAGCATCAGCCAAAAAAAAAATTATACGTCGCAGCGACAATTTTAATCGCGGCTCGACCACTTTTTTTCCCCAGCTAGCATCAGCCAAAAAAAAATGTATACGTCGCAGCCACAATTTTAATCGCGGCCCGACCGCCTTTTTTCTCCAGCTAGCATCAGCCAAAACAAAATTTATACGTCGCAGCGACAATTTTAATCGCGGCCCGACCGCCTTTTTTCTCCAGCTAGCATCAGCCAAAACAAAATTTATACGTCGCAGCGACAATTTTAATCGCGGCCCGACCGCCTTTTTTCTCCAGCTAGCATCAGCCAAAACAAAATTTATACGTCGCAGCCACAATTTTAATCGCGACCCGACCACCTTTTTTCTCCAGCTAGCATCAGCCAAAACAAAATTTATACGTCGCAGCGCCAATTTTAATCGCGGCTCGACCACTTTTTTTCCCAGCTAGCATCAGCCAAAAAAAAAATTATACGTCGCAGCGACAATTTTAATCGCGGCTCGACCACTTTTTTTCCCCAGCTAGCATCAGCCAAAAAAAAATGTATACGTCGCAGCCACAATTTTAATCGCGACCCGACCACTTTTTTTCCCCAGCTAGCATCAGCCAAAACAAAATTTATACGTCGCAGCCCCAATTTTAATCGCGGCCCGACCGCCTTTTTTCTCCAGCTAGCATCAGCCAAAACAAAATTTATACGTCGCAGCCCCAATTTTAATCGCGGCCCGACCGCCTTTTTTTCCCAGCTAGCATCAGCCAAAAAAAAAATTATACGTCGCAGCGCCAATTTTAATCGCGGCTCGACCACTTTTTTTCCCAGCTAGCATCAGCCAAAAAAAAAATTATACGTCGCAGCGCCAATTCTAATCGCGGCTCGACCACTTTTTTTCCCCAGCTAGCATCAGCCAAAAAAAATTTTATACGTCGCAGCCCCAATTTTAATCGCGGCTCGAAAACTTTTTTTCCCCAGCTAGCATCAGCCAAAAAAAATTTTATACGTCGCAGCCCCAATTTTAATCGCGGCCCGACCGCCTTTTTTTCCCTGCTAGCATCAGCCAAAAAAAAATTTATACGTCGCAGCCCCAATTTTAATCGCGGCCCGACCACTTTTTTTCCCCAGCTAGCATCAGCCAAAAAAAAATTTATACGTCGCAGCCACAATTTTAATCGCGGCTCGACCACTTTCTTTCCCCAGCTAGCATCAGCCAAAAAAAATTTTATACGTCGCAGCCCCAATTTTAATCGCGACCCGACCACCTTTTTTCTCCAGCTAGCATCAGCCAAAACAAAATTTATACGTCGCAGCCCCAATTTTAATCGCGGCCCGACCGCCTTTTTTTCCCTGCTAGCATCAGCCAAAAAAAAATTTATACGTCGCAGCCCCAATTTTAATCGCGGCCCGACCGCCTTTTTTTCCCAGCTAGCATCAGCCAAAAAAAAAATTATACGTCGCAGCGCCAATTTTAATCGCGGCTCGACCACTTTTTTTCCCAGCTAGCATCAGCCAAAAAAAAAATTATACGTCGCAGCGCCAATTCTAATCGCGGCTCGACCACTTTTTTTCCCCAGCTAGCATCAGCCAAAAAAAATTTTATACGTCGCAGCCCCAATTTTAATCGCGACCCGACCACCTTTTTTCTCCAGCTAGCATCAGCCAAAAAAAAATTTATACGTCGCAGCCACAATTTTAATCGCGGCCCGACCACCTTATTTCCCCAGCTAGCATCAGCCAAAACAAAATTTATACGTCGCAGCCCCAATTTTAATCGCGGCCCGACCGCCTTTTTTCCCAGCTAGCATCAGCCAAAACAAAATTTATACGTCGCAGCGCTAATTCTAATCGCGGCTCGACCACTTTTTTTCCCCAGCTAGCATCAGCCAAAAAAAATTTTATACGTCGCAGCCCCAATTTTAATCGCGGCCCGACCGCCTTTTTTTCCCAGCTAGCATCAGCCAAAAAAAAAATTATACGTCGCAGCGCCAATTTTAATCGCGGCTCGACCACTTTTTTTCCCAGCTAGCATCAGCCAAAAAAAAAAATTATACGTCGCAGCGCCAATTCTAATCGCGGCTCGACCACTTTTTTTCCCCGGCTAGCATCAGCCAAAAAAAATTTTATACGTCGCAGCCCCAATTTTAATCGCGACCCGACCACCTTTTTTCCCCAGCTAGCATCAGCCAAAACAAAATTTATACGTCGCAGCCCCAATTTTAATCGCGGCCCGACCGCCTTTTTTTCCCAGCTAGCATCAGCCAAAAAAAAAATTATACGTCGCAGCGCCAATTCTAATCGCGGCTCGACCACTTTTTTTCCCCAGCTAGCATCAGCCAAAAAAAAATTTATACGTCGCAGCCACAATTTTAATCGCGGCCCGACCACCTTTTTTCCCAGCTAGCATCAGCCTAAACAAAATTTATACGTCGCAGCCCCAATTTTAATCGCGACCCGACCACCTTTTTTTCTCCAGCTAGCATCAGCCAAAACAAAATTTATACGTCGCAGCCCCAATTTTAATCGCGGCCCGACCGCCTTTTTTTCCCAGCTAGCATCAGCCAAAAAAAATTTATACGTCGCAGCCCCAATTTTAATCGCGACCCGACCACCTTTTTTCTCCAGCTAGCATCAGCCAAAACAAAATTTATACGTCGCAGCCCCAATTTTAATCGCGGCCCGACCACCTTTTTTCCCCAGCTAGCATCAGCCAAAAAAAATTTTAAACGTCGCAGCCACAATTTTAATCGCGGCCCGACCACCTTTTTTCCCCAGCTAGCATCAGCCAAAACAAAATTTATACGTCGCAGCCCCAATTTTAATCGCGGCCCGACCGCCTTTTTTTCCCAGCTAGCATCAGCCAAAAAAAAATTTATACGTCGCAGCCCCAATTTTAATCGCGGCCCGACCGCCTTTTTTTCCCAGCTAGCATCAGCCAAAAAAAATATTATACGTCGCAGCGCTAATTCTAATCGCGGCTCGACCACTTTTTTTTCCCAGCTAGCATCAGCCAAAAAAAATTTTATACGTCGCAGCCCCAATTTTAATCGCGACCCGACCACCTTTTTTCTCCAGCTAGCATCAGCCAAAACAAAATTTATACGTCGCAGCCCCAATTTTAATCGCGGCCCGACCGCCTTTTTTCTCCAGCTAGCATCAGCCAAAACAAAATTTATACGTCGCAGCCCCAATTTTAATCGCGGCCCGACCGCCTTTTTTTCCCAGCTAGCATCAGCCAAAAAAAAAAAATTATACGTCGCAGCCCCAATTTTAATCGCGGCCCGACCACCTTTTTCCCCAGATAGCATCAGCCAAAAATTTATACGTCGCAGCCCCAATTTTAATCGCGGCCCGACCGCCTTTTTTTCCCAGCTAGCATCAGCCAAAAAAAAAAAATTATACGTCGCAGCCCCAATTTTAATCGCGGCTCGACCACTTTTTTTCCCAGCTAGCATCAGCCAAAAAAAAAATTATACGTCGCAGCGCTAATTCTAATCGCGGCTCGACCACTTTTTTTTCCCAGCTAGCATCAGCCAAAAAAAATGTTATACGTCGCAGCCCCAATTTTAATCGCAACCCGACCACCTTTTTTCTCCAGCTAGCATCAGCCAAAACAAAATTTATACGTCGCAGCCCCAATTTTAATCGCGACCCGACCACCTTTTTTCTCCAGCTAGCATCAGCCAAAACAAAATTTATACGTCGCAGCCCCAATTTTAATCGCGGCCCGACCGCCTTTTTTCTCCAGCTAGCATCAGCCAAAACAAAATTTATACGTCGCAGCCCCAATTTTAATCGCGGCCCGACCGCCTTTTTTTCCCAGCTAGCATCAGCCAAAAAAAAAAAATTATACGTCGCAGCGCCAATTTTAATCGCGGCCCGACCGCCTTTTTTCTCCAGCTAGCATCAGCCAAAACAAAATTTATACGTCGCAGCGCCAATTTTAATCGCGGCTCGACCACTTTTTTTCCCAGCTAGCATCAGCCAAAAAAAAATTATACGTCGCAGCGCCAATTTTAATCGCGGCTCGACCACTTTTTTTCCCAGCTAGCATCAGCCAAAAAAAAAATTATACGTCGCAGCGCTAATTCTAATCGCGGCTCGACCACTTTTTTTCCCAGCTAGCATCAGCCAAAAAAAAATTATACGTCGCAGCCACAATTTTAATCGCGGCCCTTTTTCCCCAGCTAGCATCAGCCAAAAAAAATTTATACGTCGCAGCCCCAATTTTAATCGCGACCCGACCAGCTTTTTTCTTCAGCTAGCATCAGCCAAAAAAAAATTATACGTCGCAGCGCCAATTTTAATCGCGGCTCGACCACCTTTTTTCTCCAGCTAGCATCAGCCAAAACAAAATTTATACGTCGCAGCCCCAATTTTAATCGCGGCCCGACCGCCTTTTTTTCCCAGCTAGCATCAGCCAAAACAAAATTTATACGTCGCAGCGCCAATTTTAATCGCGGCTCGACCACTTTTTTTCCCAGCTAGCATCAGCCAAAAAAAAAATTATACGTCGCAGCGCCAATTCTAATCGCGGCTCGACCACTTTTTTTCCCCAGCTAGCATCAGCCAAAAAAAAATTTATACGTCGCAGCCCCAATTTTAATCGCGGCCCGACCGCCTTTTTTTCCCAGCTAGCATCAGCCAAAAAAAAAATTATACGTCGCAGCGCCAATTTTAATCGCGGCCCGACCACCTTTTTTCTCCAGCTAGCATCAGCCAAAACAAAATTTATACGTCGCAGCCCCAATTTTAATCGCGGCCCGACCGCCTTTTTTTCCCAGCTAGCATCAGCCAAAACAAAATTTATACGTCGCAGCGCCAATTTTAATCGCGGCTCGACCACTTTTTTCTCCAGCTAGCATCAGCCAAAACAAAATTTATACGTCGCAGCGCCAATTTTAATCGCGGCTCGACCACTTTTTTTCCCAGCTAGCATCAGCCAAAACAAAATTTATACGTCGCAGCGCCAATTTTAATCGCGGCTCGACCACTTTTTTTCCCAGCTAGCATCAGCCAAAAAAAAATTATACGTCGCAGCGCCAATTTTAATCGCGGCTCGACCACCTTTTTTCTCCAGCTAGCATCAGCCAAAACAAAATTTATACGTCGCAGCCCCAATTTTAATCGCGGCCCGACCGCCTTTTTTTCCCAGCTAGCATCAGCCAAAACAAAATTTATACGTCGCAGCGCCAATTTTAATCGCGGCTCGACCACTTTTTTTCCCAGCTAGCATCAGCCAAAAAAAAATTATACGTCGCAGCCACAATTTTAATCGCGGCCCTTTTTCCCCAGCTAGCATCAGCCAAAAAAAATTTATACGTCGCAGCCCCAATTTTAATCGCGACCCGACCAGCTTTTTTCTTCAGCTAGCATCAGCCAAAAAAAAATTATACGTCGCAGCGCCAATTTTAATCGCGGCTCGACCAGCTTTTTTCTTCAGCTAGCATCAGCCAAAACAAAATTTATACGTCGCAGCCCCAATTTTAATCGCGGCCCGACCGCCTTTTTTTCCCAGCTAGCATCAGCCAAAACAAAATTTATACGTCGCAGCGCCAATTTTAATCGCGGCTCGACCACTTTTTTTCCCAGCTAGCATCAGCCAAAAAAAAATTATACGTCGCAGCGCCAATTTTAATCGCGGCTCGACCACCTTTTTTCTCCAGCTAGCATCAGCCAAAACAAAATTTATACGTCGCAGCGCCAATTTTAATCGCGGCTCGACCACTTTTTTTCCCAGCTAGCATCAGCCAAAAAAAAAATTATACGTCGCAGCGCTAATTCTAATCGCGGCTCGACCACTTTTTTTCCCAGCTAGCATCAGCCAAAAAAAAATTATACGTCGCAGCCACAATTTTAATCGCGGCCCTTTTTCCCCAGCTAGCATCAGCCAAAAAAAATTTATACGTCGCAGCCCCAATTTTAATCGCGACCCGACCAGCTTTTTTCTTCAGCTAGCATCAGCCAAAAAAAAATTATACGTCGCAGCGCCAATTTTAATCGCGGCTCGACCACCTTTTTTCTCCAGCTAGCATCAGCCAAAACAAAATTTATACGTCGCAGCCCCAATTTTAATCGCGGCCCGACCGCCTTTTTTTCCCAGCTAGCATCAGCCAAAACAAAATTTATACGTCGCAGCGCCAATTTTAATCGCGGCTCGACCACTTTTTTTCCCAGCTAGCATCAGCCAAAAAAAAAATTATACGTCGCAGCGCCAATTCTAATCGCGGCTCGACCACTTTTTTTCCCCAGCTAGCATCAGCCAAAAAAAAATTTATACGTCGCAGCCCCAATTTTAATCGCGGCCCGACCGCCTTTTTTTCCCAGCTAGCATCAGCCAAAAAAAAATTATACGTCGCAGCCACAATTTTAATCGCGGCCCTTTTTCCCCAGCTAGCATCAGCCAAAAAAAATTTATACGTCGCAGCCCCAATTTTAATCGCGACCCGACCAGCTTTTTTCTTCAGCTAGCATCAGCCAAAAAAAAATTATACGTCGCAGCGCCAATTTTAATCGCGGCTCGACCACCTTTTTTCTCCAGCTAGCATCAGCCAAAACAAAATTTATACGTCGCAGCCCCAATTTTAATCGCGGCCCGACCGCCTTTTTTTCCCAGCTAGCATCAGCCAAAACAAAATTTATACGTCGCAGCGCCAATTTTAATCGCGGCTCGACCACTTTTTTTCCCAGCTAGCATCAGCCAAAAAAAAAATTATACGTCGCAGCGCCAATTCTAATCGCGGCTCGACCACTTTTTTTCCCCAGCTAGCATCAGCCAAAAAAAAATTTATACGTCGCAGCCCCAATTTTAATCGCGGCCCGACCGCCTTTTTTTCCCAGCTAGCATCAGCCAAAAAAAAAATTATACGTCGCAGCGCCAATTTTAATCGCGGCCCGACCACCTTTTTTCTCCAGCTAGCATCAGCCAAAACAAAATTTATACGTCGCAGCCCCAATTTTAATCGCGGCCCGACCGCCTTTTTTTCCCAGCTAGCATCAGCCAAAACAAAATTTATACGTCGCAGCGCCAATTTTAATCGCGGCTCGACCACTTTTTTCTCCAGCTAGCATCAGCCAAAACAAAATTTATACGTCGCAGCGCCAATTTTAATCGCGGCTCGACCACTTTTTTTCCCAGCTAGCATCAGCCAAAACAAAATTTATACGTCGCAGCGCCAATTTTAATCGCGGCTCGACCACTTTTTTTCCCAGCTAGCATCAGCCAAAAAAAAATTATACGTCGCAGCGCCAATTTTAATCGCGGCTCGACCACCTTTTTTCTCCAGCTAGCATCAGCCAAAACAAAATTTATACGTCGCAGCCCCAATTTTAATCGCGGCCCGACCGCCTTTTTTTCCCAGCTAGCATCAGCCAAAACAAAATTTATACGTCGCAGCGCCAATTTTAATCGCGGCTCGACCACTTTTTTTCCCAGCTAGCATCAGCCAAAAAAAAAATTATACGTCGCAGCGCCAATTCTAATCGCGGCCCGACCGCCTTTTTTTCCCAGCTAGCATCAGCCAAAACAAAATTTATACGTCGCAGCGCCAATTTTAATCGCGGCTCGACCACTTTTTTTCCCAGCTAGCATCAGCCAAAAAAAAAATTATACGTCGCAGCGCCAATTCTAATCGCGGCTCGACCACTTTTTTTCCCCAGCTAGCATCAGCCAAAAAAAAATTTATACGTCGCAGCCCCAATTTTAATCGCGGCCCGACCGCCTTTTTTTCCCAGCTAGCATCAGCCAAAAAAAAAATTATACGTCGCAGCGCCAATTTTAATCGCGGCCCGACCACCTTTTTTCTCCAGCTAGCATCAGCCAAAACAAAATTTATACGTCGCAGCGCCAATTCTAATCGCGGCTCGACCACTTTTTTTCCCCAGCTAGCATCAGCCAAAAAAAATTTTATACGTCGCAGCCCCAATTTTAATCGCGGCCCGACCGCCTTTTTTTCCCAGCTAGCATCAGCCAAAAAAAAAATTATACGTCGCAGCGACAATTTTAATCGCGGCTCGACCACTTTTTTTCCCAGCTAGCATCAGCCAAAAAAAAAATTATATGTCGCAGCGCCAATTCTAATCGCGGCTCGACCACTTTCTTTCCCCAGCTAGCATCAGCCAAAAAAAATTTTATACGTCGCAGCGCCAATTCTAATCGCGGCTCGACCACTTTTTTCCCCAGCTAGCATCAGCCAAAAAAAAATTTATACGTTGCAGCGCCAATTTTAATCGCGGCTCGACCACTTTTTTTCCCAGCTAGCATCAGCCAAAAAAAAAATTATATGTCGCAGCGCCAATTCTAATCGCGGCTCGACCACTTTCTTTCCCCAGCTAGCATCAGCCAAAAAAAATTTTATACGTCGCAGCCCCAATTTTAATCGCGACCCGACCACCTTTTTTCTCCAGCTAGCATCAGCCAAAACAAAATTTATACGTCGCAGCCCCAATTTTAATCGCGGCCCGACCGCCTTTTTTTCCCAGCTAGCATCAGCCAAAAAAAAAATTATACGTCGCAGCCACAATTTTAATCGCGGCTCGACCACTTTTTTTCCCAGCTAGCATCAGCCAAAAAAAAAATTATATGTCGCAGCGCCAATTTTAATCGCGGCCCGACCGCCTTTTTTTCCCTGCTAGCATCAGCCAAAAAAAAATTATACGTCGCAGCGCCAATTTTAATCGCGGCTCGACCACTTTTTTTCCCAGCTAGCATCAGCCAAAAAAAAAATTATACGTCGCAGCGCCAATTTTAATCGCGGCTCGACCACTTTTTTTCCCAGCTAGCATCAGCCAAAAAAAAATTTATACGTCGCAGCCCCAATTTTAATCGCGACCCGACCACCTTTTTTCTCCAGCTAGCATCAGCCAAAACAAAATTTATACGTCGCAGCCCCAATTTTAATCGCGGCCCGACCGCCTTTTTTTCCCAGCTAGCATCAGCCAAAAACAAAATTATACGTCGCAGCGCCAATTTTAATCGCGGCTCGACCACTTTTTTTCCCCAGCTAGCATCAGCCAAAAAAAAATTTATACGTCGCAGCGCCAATTTTAATCGCGGCTCGACCACTTTTTTTCCCAGCTAGCATCAGCCAAAAAAAAAAAATTATACGTCGCAGCCCCAATTTTAATCGCGGCCCGACCACCTTTTTCCCCAGATAGCATCAGCCAAAAAAAATTTTATACGTCGCAGCCAAAATTTTAATCGCGACCCGACCACCTTTTTTCTCCAGCTAGCATCAGCCAAAACAAAATTTATACGTCGCAGCGCCAATTTTAATCGCGGCTCGACCACTTTTTTTCCCCAGCTAGCATCAGCCAAAACAAAATTTATACGTCGCAGCGCCAATTTTAATCGCGGCTCGACCACTTTTTTTCCCCAGCTAGCATCAGCCAAAACAAAATTTATACGTCGCAGCCCCAATTTTAATCGCGGCCCGACCGCCTTTTTTTCCCAGCTAGCATCAGCCAAAAAAAAAATTATACGTCGCAGCCACAATTTTAATCGCGGCTCGACCACTTTTTTTCCCAGCTAGCATCAGCCAAAAAAAAAATTATATGTCGCAGCGCCAATTTTAATCGCGGCTCGACCACTTTTTTTCCCCAGCTAGCATCAGCCAAAACAAAATTTATACGTCGCAGCCCCAATTTTAATCGCGAACCGACCACTTTTTTTCCCCAGCTAGCATCAGCCAAAAAAAATTTATACGTCGCAGCGCCAATTTTAATCGCGGCTCGACCACTTTTTTTCCCAGCTAGCATCAGCCAAAAAAAAAAAATTATACGTCGCAGCCACAATTTTAATCGCGGCCCGACCACCTTTTTTCCCAGCTAGCATCAGCCAAAACAAAATTTATACGTCGCAGCCCCAATTTTAATCGCGGCCCGACCGCCTTTTTTTCCCAGCTAGCATCAGCCAAAACAAAATTTATACGTCGCAGCCCCAATTTTAATCGCGGCCCGACCGCCTTTTTTTCCCAGCTAGCATCAGCCAAAAAAAAAATTATACGTCGCAGCCACAATTTTAATCGCGGCTCGACCACTTTTTTTCCCAGCTAGCATCAGCCAAAAAAAAAATTATATGTCGCAGCGCCAATTTTAATCGCGGCTCGACCACTTTTTTTCCCCAGCTAGCATCAGCCAAAACAAAATTTATACGTCGCAGCCCCAATTTTAATCGCGACCCGACCACTTTTTTTCCCCAGCTAGCATCAGCCAAAAAAAAATTTATACGTCGCAGCGCCAATTTTAATCGCGGCTCGACCACTTTTTATCCCAGCTAGCATCAGCCAAAAAAAAAAATTTATACGTCGCAGCGCCAATTTTAATCGCGGCTCGACCACTTTTTTTCCCAGCTAGCATCAGCCAAAAAAAAAAAATTATACGTCGCAGCCACAATTTTAATCGCGACCCGACCACCTTTTTTCTCCAGCTAGCATCAGCCAAAACAAAATTTATACGTCGCAGCCCCAATTTTAATCGCGGCCCGACCGCCTTTTTTTCCCAGCTAGCATCAGCCAAAAAAAAAATTATACGTCGCAGCCACAATTTTAATCGCGGCTCGACCACTTTTTTTCCCAGCTAGCATCAGCCAAAAAAAAAATTATATGTCGCAGCGCCAATTTTAATCGCGGCCCGACCGCCTTTTTTTCCCTGCTAGCATCAGCCAAAAAAAAATTATACGTCGCAGCGCCAATTTTAATCGCGGCTCGACCACTTTTTTTCCCAGCTAGCATCAGCCAAAAAAAAAATTATACGTCGCAGCGCCAATTTTAATCGCGGCTCGACCACTTTTTTTCCCAGCTAGCATCAGCCAAAAAAAAATTTATACGTCGCAGCCCCAATTTTAATCGCGACCCGACCACCTTTTTTCTCCAGCTAGCATCAGCCAAAACAAAATTTATACGTCGCAGCCCCAATTTTAATCGCGGCCCGACCGCCTTTTTTTCCCAGCTAGCATCAGCCAAAAACAAAATTATACGTCGCAGCGCCAATTTTAATCGCGGCTCGACCACTTTTTTTCCCCAGCTAGCATCAGCCAAAAAAAAATTTATACGTCGCAGCGCCAATTTTAATCGCGGCTCGACCACTTTTTTTCCCAGCTAGCATCAGCCAAAAAAAAAAAATTATACGTCGCAGCCCCAATTTTAATCGCGGCCCGACCACCTTTTTCCCCAGATAGCATCAGCCAAAAAAAATTTTATACGTCGCAGCCCCAATTTTAATCGCGACCCGACCACCTTTTTTCTCCAGCTAGCATCAGCCAAAACAAAATTTATACGTCGCAGCGCCAATTTTAATCGCGGCTCGACCACTTTTTTTCCCCAGCTAGCATCAGCCAAAACAAAATTTATACGTCGCAGCGCCAATTTTAATCGCGGCTCGACCACTTTTTTTCCCCAGCTAGCATCAGCCAAAACAAAATTTATACGTCGCAGCCCCAATTTTAATCGCGGCCCGACCGCCTTTTTTTCCCAGCTAGCATCAGCCAAAAAAAAAATTATACGTCGCAGCCACAATTTTAATCGCGGCTCGACCACTTTTTTTCCCAGCTAGCATCAGCCAAAAAAAAAATTATATGTCGCAGCGCCAATTTTAATCGCGGCTCGACCACTTTTTTTCCCCAGCTAGCATCAGCCAAAACAAAATTTATACGTCGCAGCCCCAATTTTAATCGCGACCCGACCACTTTTTTTCCCCAGCTAGCATCAGCCAAAAAAAAATTTATACGTCGCAGCGCCAATTTTAATCGCGGCTCGACCACTTTTTTTCCCAGCTAGCATCAGCCAAAAAAAAAAAATTATACGTCGCAGCCACAATTTTAATCGCGGCCCGACCACCTTTTTTCCCAGCTAGCATCAGCCAAAACAAAATTTATACGTCGCAGCCCCAATTTTAATCGCGGCCCGACCGCCTTTTTTTCCCAGCTAGCATCAGCCAAAAAAAAAATTATACGTCGCAGCCACAATTTTAATCGCGGCTCGACCACTTTTTTTCCCCAGCTAGCATCAGCCAAAAAAAATTTTATACGTCGCAGCCCCAATTTTAATCGCGACCCGACCACCTTTTTTCTCCAGCTAGCATCAGCCAAAACAAAATTTATACGTCGCAGCGCCAATTTTAATCGCGGCTCGACCACTTTTTTTCCCCAGCTAGCATCAGCCAAAAAAAATTTTATACGTCGCAGCCCCAATTTTAATCGCGACCCGACCACCTTTTTTCTCCAGCTAGCATCAGCCAAAACAAAATTTATACGTCGCAGCCCCAATTTTAATCGCGGCCCGACCACCTTTTTCCCCAGATAGCATCAGCCAAAAAAAATTTTATACGTCGCAGCCCCAATTTTAATCGCGACCCGACCACCTTTTTTCTCCAGCTAGCATCAGCCAAAACAAAATTTATACGTCGCAGCGCCAATTTTAATCGCGGCTCGACCACTTTTTTTCCCCAGCTAGCATCAGCCAAAACAAAATTTATACGTCGCAGCGCCAATTTTAATCGCGGCTCGACCACTTTTTTTCCCAGCTAGCATCAGCCAAAAAAAAAATTATATGTCGCAGCGCCAATTTTAATCGCGGCCCGACCGCCTTTTTTTCCCAGCTAGCATCAGCCAAAAAAAAAATTATACGTCGCAGCCACAATTTTAATCGCGGCTCGACCACTTTTTTTCCCAGCTAGCATCAGCCAAAAAAAAAATTATATGTCGCAGCGCCAATTTTAATCGCGGCTCGACCACTTTTTTTCCCCAGCTAGCATCAGCCAAAACAAAATTTATACGTCGCAGCCCCAATTTTAATCGCGGCCCGACCACCTTTTTTCCCAGCTAGCATCAGCCAAAACAAAATTTATACGTCGCAGCGCCAATTTTAATCGCGGCCCGACCGCCTTTTTTTCCCAGCTAGCATCAGCCAAAACAAAATTTATACGTCGCAGCCACAATTTTAATCGCGGCTCGACCACTTTTTTCCCCAGCTAGCATCAGCCAAAAAAAAATTTATACGTCGCAGCCCCAATTTTAATCGCGGCCCGACCACCTTTTTTCCCAGCTAGCATCAGCCAAAACAAAATTTATACGTCGCAGCGCCAATTTTAATCGCGGCTCGACCACTTTTTTTCCCCAGCTAGCATCAGCCAAAACAAAATTTATACGTCGCAGCCCCAATTTTAATCGCGGCCCGACCACCTTTTTTCCCAGCTAGCATCAGCCAAAACAAAATTTATACGTCGCAGCGCCAATTTTAATCGCGGCTCGACCACTTTTTTTCCCCAGCTAGCATCAGCCAAAACAAAATTTATACGTCGCAGCGCCAATTTTAATCGCGGCTCGACCACTTTTTTTCCCCAGCTAGCATCAGCCAAAAAAAAATTTATACGTCGCAGCGCCAATTTTAATCGCGGCTCGACCACTTTTTTTCCCAGCTAGCATCAGCCAAAAAAAAAAAATTATACGTCGCAGCCACAATTTTAATCGCGGCCCGACCACCTTTTTTCCCAGCTAGCATCAGCCAAAACAAAATTTATACGTCGCAGCGCCAATTTTAATCGCGGCTCGACCACTTTTTTTCCCCAGCTAGCATCAGCCAAAACAAAATTTATACGTCGCAGCCCCAATTTTAATCGCGGCCCGACCGCCTTTTTTTCCCAGCTAGCATCAGCCAAAACAAAATTTATACGTCGCAGCCACAATTTTAATCGCGGCTCGACCACTTTTTTCCCCAGCTAGCATCAGCCAAAAAAAATTTTATACGTCGCAGCCCCAATTTTAATCGCGACCCGACCACCTTTTTTCTCCAGCTAGCATCAGCCAAAAAAAAATTTATACGTCGCAGCGCCAATTTTAATCGCGGCTCGACCACTTTTTTTCCCAGCTAGCATCAGCCAAAAAAAAAAAATTATACGTCGCAGCCACAATTTTAATCGCGGCCCGACCACCTTTTTTCTCCAGCTAGCATCAGCCAAAACAAAATTTATACGTCGCAGCGCCAATTTTAATCGCGGCTCGACCACTTTTTTTCCCCAGCTAGCATCAGCCAAAACAAAATTTATACGTCGCAGCCCCAATTTTAATCGCGGCCCGACCGCCTTTTTTTCCCAGCTAGCATCAGCCAAAACAAAATTTATACGTCGCAGCCACAATTTTAATCGCGGCTCGACCACTTTTTTCCCCAGCTAGCATCAGCCAAAAAAAAATTTATACGTCGCAGCGCCAATTTTAATCGCGGCTCGACCACTTTTTTTCCCAGCTAGCATCAGCCAAAACAAAATTTATACGTCGCAGCGCCAATTTTAATCGCGGCTCGACCACTTTTTTTCCCCAGCTAGCATCAGCCAAAACAAAATTTATACGTCGCAGCGCCAATTTTAATCGCGGCTCGACCACTTTTTTTCCCAGCTAGCATCAGCCAAAAAAAAAATTATATGTCGCAGCGCCAATTTTAATCGCGGCCCGACCGCCTTTTTTTCCCAGCTAGCATCAGCCAAAAAAAAAATTATACGTCGCAGCCACAATTTTAATCGCGGCTCGACCACTTTTTTTCCCAGCTAGCATCAGCCAAAAAAAAAATTATACGTCGCAGCCCCAATTTTAATCGCGACCCGACCACTTTTTTTCTCCAGCTAGCATCAGCCAAAACAAAATTTATACGTCGCAGCGCCAATTTTAATCGCGGCTCGACCACTTTTTTTCCCCAGCTAGCATCAGCCAAAACAAAATTTATACGTCGCAGCGCCAATTTTAATCGCGGCTCGACCACTTTTTTTCCCCAGCTAGCATCAGCCAAAACAAAATTTATACGTCGCAGCCCCAATTTTAATCGCGGCCCGACCGCCTTTTTTTCCCAGCTAGCATCAGCCAAAAAAAAAATTATACGTCGCAGCCACAATTTTAATCGCGGCTCGACCACTTTTTTTCCCAGCTAGCATCAGCCAAAAAAAAAATTATATGTCGCAGCGCCAATTTTAATCGCGGCTCGACCACTTTTTTTCCCCAGCTAGCATCAGCCAAAACAAAATTTATACGTCGCAGCCCCAATTTTAATCGCGACCCGACCACTTTTTTTCCCCAGCTAGCATCAGCCAAAAAAAAATTTATACGTCGCAGCGCCAATTTTAATCGCGGCTCGACCACTTTTTTTCCCAGCTAGCATCAGCCAAAAAAAAAAAATTATACGTCGCAGCCACAATTTTAATCGCGGCCCGACCACCTTTTTTCCCAGCTAGCATCAGCCAAAACAAAATTTATACGTCGCAGCCCCAATTTTAATCGCGGCCCGACCGCCTTTTTTTCCCAGCTAGCATCAGCCAAAAAAAAAATTATACGTCGCAGCCACAATTTTAATCGCGGCTCGACCACTTTTTTTCCCCAGCTAGCATCAGCCAAAAAAAATTTTATACGTCGCAGCCCCAATTTTAATCGCGACCCGACCACCTTTTTTCTCCAGCTAGCATCAGCCAAAACAAAATTTATACGTCGCAGCGCCAATTTTAATCGCGGCTCGACCACTTTTTTTCCCAGCTAGCATCAGCCAAAAAAAAAAAATTATACGTCGCAGCCACAATTTTAATCGCGGCCCGACCACCTTTTTTCCCAGCTAGCATCAGCCAAAAAAAAATTATACGTCGCAGCCACAATTTTAATCGCGGCTCGACCACTTTTTTTCCCCAGCTAGCATCAGCCAAAAAAAATTTTATACGTCGCAGCCCCAATTTTAATCGCGACCCGACCACCTTTTTTCTCCAGCTAGCATCAGCCAAAACAAAATTTATACGTCGCAGCGCCAATTTTAATCGCGGCTCGACCACTTTTTTTCCCCAGCTAGCATCAGCCAAAACAAAATTTATACGTCGCAGCCCCAATTTTAATCGCGGCCCGACCGCCTTTTTTTCCCAGCTAGCATCAGCCAAAACAAAATTTATACGTCGCAGCCACAATTTTAATCGCGGCTCGACCACTTTTTTCCCCAGCTAGCATCAGCCAAAAAAAAATTTATACGTCGCAGCGCCAATTTTAATCGCGGCTCGACCACTTTTTTTCCCAGCTAGCATCAGCCAAAACAAAATTTATACGTCGCAGCGCCAATTTTAATCGCGGCTCGACCACTTTTTTTCCCCAGCTAGCATCAGCCAAAACAAAATTTATACGTCGCAGCCACAATTTTAATCGCGGCTCGACCACTTTTTTTCCCCAGCTAGCATCAGCCAAAAAAAATTTTATACGTCGCAGCCCCAATTTTAATCGCGACCCGACCACCTTTTTTCTCCAGCTAGCATCAGCCAAAACAAAATTTATACGTCGCAGCGCCAATTTTAATCGCGGCCCGACCGCCTTTTTTTCCCAGCTAGCATCAGCCAAAAAAAAAATTATACGTCGCAGCCACAATTTTAATCGCGGCTCGACCACTTTTTTTCCCCAGCTAGCATCAGCCAAAAAAAATTTTATACGTCGCAGCCCCAATTTTAATCGCGACCCGACCACCTTTTTTCTCCAGCTAGCATCAGCCAAAACAAAATTTATACGTCGCAGCGCCAATTTTAATCGCGGCTCGACCACTTTTTTTCCCCAGCTAGCATCAGCCAAAACAAAATTTATACGTCGCAGCCCCAATTTTAATCGCGGCCCGACCGCCTTTTTTTCCCAGCTAGCATCAGCCAAAACAAAATTTATACGTCGCAGCCACAATTTTAATCGCGGCTCGACCACTTTTTTCCCCAGCTAGCATCAGCCAAAAAAAAATTTATACGTCGCAGCGCCAATTTTAATCGCGGCTCGACCACTTTTTTTCCCAGCTAGCATCAGCCAAAAAAAAAATTATATGTCGCAGCGCCAATTTTAATCGCGGCCCGACCGCCTTTTTTTCCCAGCTAGCATCAGCCAAAAAAAAAATTATACGTCGCAGCCACAATTTTAATCGCGGCTCGACCACTTTTTTTCCCAGCTAGCATCAGCCAAAAAAAAAATTATATGTCGCAGCGCCAATTTTAATCGCGGCCCGACCGCCTTTTTTTCCCAGCTAGCATCAGCCAAAAAAAAAATTATACGTCGCAGCCACAATTTTAATCGCGGCTCGACCACTTTTTTTCCCCAGCTAGCATCAGCCAAAAAAAATTTTATACGTCGCAGCCCCAATTTTAATCGCGACCCGACCACCTTTTTTCTCCAGCTAGCATCAGCCAAAACAAAATTTATACGTCGCAGCGCCAATTTTAATCGCGGCCCGACCGCCTTTTTTTCCCAGCTAGCATCAGCCAAAAAAAAAATTATACGTCGCAGCCACAATTTTAATCGCGGCTCGACCACTTTTTTTCCCAGCTAGCATCAGCCAAAAAAAAAATTATACGTCGCAGCGCCAATTTTAATCGCGGCTCGACCACTTTTTTTCCCAGCTAGCATCAGCCAAAAAAAAATTTATACGTCGCAGCCCCAATTTTAATCGCGACCCGACCACCTTTTTTCTCCAGCTAGCATCAGCCAAAACAAAATTTATACGTCGCAGCCCCAATTTTAATCGCGGCCCGACCGCCTTTTTTTCCCAGCTAGCATCAGCCAAAAAAAAAAATATATGTCGCAGCGCCAATTCTAATCGCGGCTCGACCACTTTCTTTCTACAGCTAGCATCAGCCAAAAAAAATTTTATACGTCGCAGCCCCAATTTTAATCGCGACCCGACCACCTTTTTTCTCCAGCTAGCATCAGCCAAAACAAAATTTATACGTCGCAGCGCCAATTTTAATCGCGGCCCGACCGCCTTTTTTTCCCAGCTAGCATCAGCCAAAAAAAAAATTATACGTCGCAGCCACAATTTTAATCGCGGCTCGACCACTTTTTTTCCCCAGCTAGCATCAGCCAAAAAAAATTTTATACGTCGCAGCCCCAATTTTAATCGCGACCCGACCACCTTTTTTCTCCAGCTAGCATCAGCCAAAACAAAATTTATACGTCGCAGCGCCAATTTTAATCGCGGCTCGACCACTTTTTTTCCCCAGCTAGCATCAGCCAAAACAAAATTTATACGTCGCAGCCCCAATTTTAATCGCGGCCCGACCGCCTTTTTTTCCCAGCTAGCATCAGCCAAAACAAAATTTATACGTCGCAGCCACAATTTTAATCGCGGCTCGACCACTTTTTTCCCCAGCTAGCATCAGCCAAAAAAAAATTTATACGTCGCAGCGCCAATTTTAATCGCGGCTCGACCACTTTTTTTCCCAGCTAGCATCAGCCAAAAAAAAAATTATATGTCGCAGCGCCAATTTTAATCGCGGCCCGACCGCCTTTTTTTCCCAGCTAGCATCAGCCAAAAAAAAAATTATACGTCGCAGCCACAATTTTAATCGCGGCTCGACCACTTTTTTTCCCAGCTAGCATCAGCCAAAAAAAAAATTATATGTCGCAGCGCCAATTTTAATCGCGGCCCGACCGCCTTTTTTTCCCAGCTAGCATCAGCCAAAAAAAAAATTATACGTCGCAGCCACAATTTTAATCGCGGCTCGACCACTTTTTTTCCCCAGCTAGCATCAGCCAAAAAAAATTTTATACGTCGCAGCCCCAATTTTAATCGCGACCCGACCACCTTTTTTCTCCAGCTAGCATCAGCCAAAACAAAATTTATACGTCGCAGCGCCAATTTTAATCGCGGCTCGACCACTTTTTTTCCCCAGCTAGCATCAGCCAAAACAAAATTTATACGTCGCAGCCCCAATTTTAATCGCGGCCCGACCGCCTTTTTTTCCCAGCTAGCATCAGCCAAAACAAAATTTATACGTCGCAGCCACAATTTTAATCGCGGCTCGACCACTTTTTTCCCCAGCTAGCATCAGCCAAAAAAAAATTTATACGTCGCAGCCCCAATTTTAATCGCGGCCCGACCGCCTTTTTTTCCCAGCTAGCATCAGCCAAAAAAAAATTATACGTCGCAGCGCCAATTTTAATCGCGGCTCGACCACTTTTTTTCCCAGCTAGCATCAGCCAAAAAAAAAATTATACGTCGCAGCGCCAATTCTAATCGCGGCTCGACCACTTTTTTTCCCCAGCTAGCATCAGCCAAAAAAAATTTTATACGTCGCAGCCCCAATTTTAATCGCGACCCGACCACCTTTTTTCTCCAGCTAGCATCAGCCAAAACAAAATTTATACGTCGCAGCGCCAATTTTAATCGCGGCTCGACCACTTTTTTTCCCCAGCTAGCATCAGCCAAAAAAAATTTTATACGTCGCAGCCACAATTTTAATCGCGGCCCGACCACCTTATTTCCCCAGCTAGCATCAGCCAAAACAAAATTTATACGTCGCAGCCCCAATTTTAATCGCGGCCCGACCGCCTTTTTTTCCCAGCTAGCATCAGCCAAAACAAAATTTATACGTCGCAGCCACAATTTTAATCGCGGCTCGACCACTTTTTTTCCCAGCTAGCATCAGCCAAAAAAAAAATTATACGTCGCAGCGCCAATTCTAATCGCGGCTCGACCACTTTTTTTCCCCAGCTAGCATCAGCCAAAAAAAATTTTATACGTCGCAGCCCCAATTTTAATCGCGACCCGACCACCTTTTTTCTCCAGCTAGCATCAGCCAAAACAAAATTTATACGTCGCAGCGCCAATTTTAATCGCGGCTCGACCACTTTTTTTCCCCAGCTAGCATCAGCCAAAAAAAATTTTATACGTCGCAGCCCCAATTTTAATCGCGACCCGACCACCTTTTTTCTCCAGCTAGCATCAGCCAAAACAAAATTTATACGTCGCAGCCCCAATTTTAATCGCGGCCCGACCGCCTTTTTTTCCCAGCTAGCATCAGCCAAAACAAAATTTATACGTCGCAGCCACAATTTTAATCGCGGCTCGACCACTTTTTTCCCCAGCTAGCATCAGCCAAAAAAAAATGTATACGTCGCAGCGCCAATTTTAATCGCGGCTCGACCACTTTTTTTCCCAGCTAGCATCAGCCAAAAAAAAATTTATACGTCGCAGCCCCAATTTTAATCGCGGCCCGACCGCCTTTTTTTCCCAGCTAGCATCAGCCAAAACAAAATTTATACGTCGCAGCCCCAATTTTAATCGCGGCCCGACCGCCTTTTTTTCCCAGCTAGCATCAGCCAAAACAAAATTTATACGTCGCAGCCACAATTTTAATCGCGGCTCGACCACTTTTTTTCCCAGCTAGCATCAGCCAAAAAAAAAATTATATGTCGCAGCGCCAATTTTAATCGCGGCCCGACCGCCTTTTTTTCCCTGCTAGCATCAGCCAAAAAAAAATTTATACGTCGCAGCCCCAATTTTAATCGCGGCCCGACCGCCTTTTTTTCCCAGCTAGCATCAGCCAAAAAAAAATTATACGTCGCAGCGCCAATTTTAATCGCGGCTCGACCACTTTTTTTCCCCAGCTAGCATCAGCCAAAAAAAATTTTATACGTCGCAGCCCCAATTTTAATCGCGACCCGACCACCTTTTTTCTCCAGCTAGCATCAGCCAAAACAAAATTTATACGTCGCAGCCCCAATTTTAATCGCGGCCCGACCGCCTTTTTTTCCCAGCTAGCATCAGCCAAAACAAAATTTATACGTCGCAGCCACAATTTTAATCGCGGCTCGACCACTTTTTTTCCCAGCTAGCATCAGCCAAAAAAAAATTATACGTCGCAGCGCCAATTTTAATCGCGGCTCGACCACTTTTTTTCCCAGCTAGCATCAGCCAAAAAAAAAATTATACGTCGCAGCGCCAATTTTAATCGCGGCTCGACCACTTTTTCCCCCAGCTAGCATCAGCCAAAAAAAATTTTATACGTCGCAGCCCCAATTTTAATCGCGACCCGACCACCTTTTTTCTCCAGCTAGCATCAGCCAAAACAAAATTTATACGTCGCAGCCCCAATTTTAATCGCGGCCCGACCGCCTTTTTTTCCCAGCTAGCATCAGCCAAAACAAAATTTATACGTCGCAGCCACAATTTTAATCGCGGCTCGACCACTTTTTTTCCCAGCTAGCATCAGCCAAAAAAAAAATTATATGTCGCAGCGCCAATTTTAATCGCGGCCCGACCGCCTTTTTTTCCCTGCTAGCATCAGCCAAAACAAAATTTATACGTCGCAGCCCCAATTTTAATCGCGGCCCGACCGCCTTTTTTTCCCAGCTAGCATCAGCCAAAACAAAATTTATACGTCGCAGCCCCAATTTTAATCGCGGCCCGACCGCCTTTTTTTCCCAGCTAGCATCAGCCAAAAAAAAATTATACGTCGCAGCGCCAATTTTAATCGCGGCTCGACCACTTTTTTTCCCAGCTAGCATCAGCCAAAAAAAAAATTATACGTCGCAGCGCCAATTTTAATCGCGGCTCGACCACTTTTTTTCCCCAGCTAGCATCAGCCAAAAAAAATTTTATACGTCGCAGCCCCAATTTTAATCGCGACCCGACCACCTTTTTTCTCCAGCTAGCATCAGCCAAAACAAAATTTATACGTCGCAGCCCCAATTTTAATCGCGGCCCGACCGCCTTTTTTTCCCAGCTAGCATCAGCCAAAACAAAATTTATACGTCGCAGCCACAATTTTAATCGCGGCTCGACCACTTTTTTTCCCAGCTAGCATCAGCCAAAAAAAAATTATATGTCGCAGCGCCAATTTTAATCGCGGCCCGACCGCCTTTTTTTCCCTGCTAGCATCAGCCAAAAAAAAATTTATACGTCGCAGCCCCAATTTTAATCGCGGCCCGACCGCCTTTTTTTCCCAGCTAGCATCAGCCAAAAAAAAATTATACGTCGCAGCGCCAATTTTAATCGCGGCTCGACCACTTTTTTTCCCAGCTAGCATCAGCCAAAAAAAAAATTATACGTCGCAGCGCCAATTCTAATCGCGGCTCGACCACTTTTTTTCCCCAGCTAGCATCAGCCAAAAAAAATTTTATACGTCGCAGCCCCAATTTTAATCGCGACCCGACCACCTTTTTTCTCCAGCTAGCATCAGCCAAAACAAAATTTATACGTCGCAGCGCCAATTTTAATCGCGGCTCGACCACTTTTTTTCCCCAGCTAGCATCAGCCAAAAAAAATTTTATACGTCGCAGCCACAATTTTAATCGCGGCCCGACCACCTTATTTCCCCAGCTAGCATCAGCCAAAACAAAATTTATACGTCGCAGCCCCAATTTTAATCGCGGCCCGACCGCCTTTTTTTCCCAGCTAGCATCAGCCAAAACAAAATTTATACGTCGCAGCCACAATTTTAATCGCGGCTCGACCACTTTTTTTCCCAGCTAGCATCAGCCAAAAAAAAAATTATACGTCGCAGCGCCAATTCTAATCGCGGCTCGACCACTTTTTTTCCCCAGCTAGCATCAGCCAAAAAAAATTTTATACGTCGCAGCCCCAATTTTAATCGCGACCCGACCACCTTTTTTCTCCAGCTAGCATCAGCCAAAACAAAATTTATACGTCGCAGCGCCAATTTTAATCGCGGCTCGACCACTTTTTTTCCCCAGCTAGCATCAGCCAAAAAAAATTTTATACGTCGCAGCCCCAATTTTAATCGCGACCCGACCACCTTTTTTCTCCAGCTAGCATCAGCCAAAACAAAATTTATACGTCGCAGCCCCAATTTTAATCGCGGCCCGACCGCCTTTTTTTCCCAGCTAGCATCAGCCAAAACAAAATTTATACGTCGCAGCCACAATTTTAATCGCGGCTCGACCACTTTTTTCCCCAGCTAGCATCAGCCAAAAAAAAATTTATACGTCGCAGCGCCAATTTTAATCGCGGCTCGACCACTTTTTTTCCCAGCTAGCATCAGCCAAAAAAAAAATTATATGTCGCAGCGCCAATTTTAATCGCGGCCCGACCGCCTTTTTTTCCCAGCTAGCATCAGCCAAAAAAAAAATTATACGTCGCAGCCACAATTTTAATCGCGGCTCGACCACTTTTTTTCCCAGCTAGCATCAGCCAAAAAAAAAATTATATGTCGCAGCGCCAATTTTAATCGCGGCCCGACCGCCTTTTTTTCCCAGCTAGCATCAGCCAAAAAAAAAATTATACGTCGCAGCCACAATTTTAATCGCGGCTCGACCACTTTTTTTCCCCAGCTAGCATCAGCCAAAAAAAATTTTATACGTCGCAGCCCCAATTTTAATCGCGACCCGACCACCTTTTTTCTCCAGCTAGCATCAGCCAAAACAAAATTTATACGTCGCAGCGCCAATTTTAATCGCGGCTCGACCACTTTTTTTCCCCAGCTAGCATCAGCCAAAACAAAATTTATACGTCGCAGCCCCAATTTTAATCGCGGCCCGACCGCCTTTTTTTCCCAGCTAGCATCAGCCAAAACAAAATTTATACGTCGCAGCCACAATTTTAATCGCGGCTCGACCACTTTTTTCCCCAGCTAGCATCAGCCAAAAAAAAATTTATACGTCGCAGCCCCAATTTTAATCGCGGCCCGACCGCCTTTTTTTCCCAGCTAGCATCAGCCAAAAAAAAATTATACGTCGCAGCGCCAATTTTAATCGCGGCTCGACCACTTTTTTTCCCAGCTAGCATCAGCCAAAAAAAAAATTATACGTCGCAGCGCCAATTCTAATCGCGGCTCGACCACTTTTTTTCCCCAGCTAGCATCAGCCAAAAAAAATTTTATACGTCGCAGCCCCAATTTTAATCGCGACCCGACCACCTTTTTTCTCCAGCTAGCATCAGCCAAAACAAAATTTATACGTCGCAGCGCCAATTTTAATCGCGGCTCGACCACTTTTTTTCCCCAGCTAGCATCAGCCAAAAAAAATTTTATACGTCGCAGCCACAATTTTAATCGCGGCCCGACCACCTTATTTCCCCAGCTAGCATCAGCCAAAACAAAATTTATACGTCGCAGCCCCAATTTTAATCGCGGCCCGACCGCCTTTTTTTCCCAGCTAGCATCAGCCAAAACAAAATTTATACGTCGCAGCCACAATTTTAATCGCGGCTCGACCACTTTTTTTCCCAGCTAGCATCAGCCAAAAAAAAAATTATACGTCGTAGCGCCAATTCTAATCGCGGCTCGACCACTTTTTTTCCCCAGCTAGCATCAGCCAAAAAAAATTTTATACGTCGCAGCCCCAATTTTAATCGCGACCCGACCACCTTTTTTCTCCAGCTAGCATCAGCCAAAACAAAATTTATACGTCGCAGCGCCAATTTTAATCGCGGCTCGACCACTTTTTTTCCCCAGCTAGCATCAGCCAAAAAAAATTTTATACGTCGCAGCCACAATTTTAATCGCGGCCCGACCACCTTATTTCCCCAGCTAGCATCAGCCAAAACAAAATTTATACGTCGCAGCCCCAATTTTAATCGCGGCCCGACCGCCTTTTTTTCCCAGCTAGCATCAGCCAAAAAAAATTTTATACGTCGCAGCCCCAATTTTAATCGCGACCCGACCACCTTTTTTCTCCAGCTAGCATCAGCCAAAACAAAATTTATACGTCGCAGCCACAATTTTAATCGCGGCTCGACCACTTTTTTTCCCAGCTAGCATCAGCCAAAAAAAAAATTATACGTCGCAGCGCCAATTCTAATCGCGGCTCGACCACTTTTTTTCCCCAGCTAGCATCAGCCAAAAAAAATTTTATACGTCGCAGCCCCAATTTTAATCGCGACCCGACCACCTTTTTTCTCCAGCTAGCATCAGCCAAAACAAAATTTATACGTCGCAGCCACAATTTTAATCGCGGCTCGACCACTTTTTTTCCCAGCTAGCATCAGCCAAAAAAAAAATTATACGTCGCAGCGCCAATTCTAATCGCGGCTCGACCACTTTTTTTCCCCAGCTAGCATCAGCCAAAAAAAATTTTATACGTCGCAGCCACAATTTTAATCGCGGCCCGACCACCTTATTTCCCCAGCTAGCATCAGCCAAAACAAAATTTATACGTCGCAGCCCCAATTTTAATCGCGGCCCGACCGCCTTTTTTTCCCAGCTAGCATCAGCCAAAACAAAATTTATACGTCGCAGCCACAATTTTAATCGCGGCTCGACCACTTTTTTTCCCAGCTAGCATCAGCCAAAAAAAAAATTATACGTCGCAGCGCCAATTCTAATCGCGGCTCGACCACTTTTTTTCCCCAGCTAGCATCAGCCAAAAAAAATTTTATACGTCGCAGCCCCAATTTTAATCGCGACCCGACCACCTTTTTTCTCCAGCTAGCATCAGCCAAAACAAAATTTATACGTCGCAGCGCCAATTTTAATCGCGGCTCGACCACTTTTTTTCCCAGCTAGCATCAGCCAAAACAAAATTTATACGTCGCAGCCACAATTTTAATCGCGGCTCGACCACTTTTTTTCCCAGCTAGCATCAGCCAAAAAAAAAATTATACGTCGCAGCGCCAATTCTAATCGCGGCTCGACCACTTTTTTTCCCCAGCTAGCATCAGCCAAAAAAAATTTTATACGTCGCAGCCCCAATTTTAATCGCGACCCGACCACCTTTTTTCTCCAGCTAGCATCAGCCAAAACAAAATTTATACGTCGCAGCGCCAATTTTAATCGCGGCTCGACCACTTTTTTTCCCCAGCTAGCATCAGCCAAAAAAAATTTTATACGTCGCAGCCCCAATTTTAATCGCGACCCGACCACCTTTTTTCTCCAGCTAGCATCAGCCAAAACAAAATTTATACGTCGCAGCCCCAATTTTAATCGCGGCCCGACCGCCTTTTTTTCCCAGCTAGCATCAGCCAAAACAAAATTTATACGTCGCAGCCACAATTTTAATCGCGGCTCGACCACTTTTTTCCCCAGCTAGCATCAGCCAAAAAAAAATTTATACGTCGCAGCGCCAATTTTAATCGCGGCTCGACCACTTTTTTTCCCAGCTAGCATCAGCCAAAAAAAAAATTATATGTCGCAGCGCCAATTTTAATCGCGGCCCGACCGCCTTTTTTTCCCAGCTAGCATCAGCCAAAAAAAAAATTATACGTCGCAGCCACAATTTTAATCGCGGCTCGACCACTTTTTTTTCCAGCTAGCATCAGCCAAAAAAAAATTTATACGTCGCAGCCACAATTTTAATCGCGGCCCGACCACCTTATTTCCCCAGCTAGCATCAGCCAAAACAAAATTTATACGTCGCAGCGCCAATTCTAATCGCGGCTCGACCACTTTTTTTCCCCAGCTAGCATCAGCCAAAAAAAATTTTATACGTCGCAGCCACAATTTTAATCGCGGCCCGACCACCTTATTTCCCCAGCTAGCATCAGCCAAAACAAAATTTATACGTCGCAGCCCCAATTTTAATCGCGGCCCGACCGCCTTTTTTCCCAGCTAGCATCAGCCAAAACAAAATTTATACGTCGCAGCCACAATTTTAATCGCGGCTCGACCACTTTTTTCCCCAGCTAGCATCAGCCAAAAAAAAATTTATACGTCGCAGCGCCAATTTTAATCGCGGCTCGACCACTTTTTTTCCCAGCTAGCATCAGCCAAAAAAAAAATTATATGTCGCAGCGCCAATTCTAATCGCGGCTCGACCACTTTCTTTCCCCAGCTAGCATCAGCCAAAAACAATTTTATACGTCGCAGCCCCAATTTTAATCGCGACCCGACCACCTTTTTTCTCCAGCTAGCATCAGCCAAAACAAAATGTATACGTCGCAGCCCCAATTTTAATCGCGGCCCGACCGCCTTTTTTTCCCTGCTAGCATCAGCCAAAAAAAAATTTATACGTCGAAGCCCCAATTTTAATCGCGGCCCGACCGCCTTTTTTTCCCAGCTAGCATCAGCCAAAAAAAAAATTATACGTCGCAGCGCCAATTTTAATCGCGGCTCGACCACTTTTTTTCCCAGCTAGCATCAGCCAAAAAAAAAATTATACGTCGCAGCGCCAATTTTAATCGCGGCTCGACCACTTTTTTTCCCAGCTAGCATCAGCCAAAAAAAAAATTATACGTCGCAGCCCCAATTTTAATCGCGGCCCGACCGCCTTTTTTTCCCAGCTAGCATCAGCCAAAAAAAAATTTATGCGTCGCAGCCCCAATTTTAATCGCGGCCCGACCGCCTTTTTTTCCCAGCTAGCATCAGCCAAAAAAAAAATTATGCGTCGCAGCGCCAATTTTAATCGCGGCTCGACCACTTTTTTTCCCAGCTAGCATCAGCCAAAAAAAAAATTATACGTCGCAGCGCCAATTCTAATCGCGGCTCGACCACTTTTTTTCCCCAGCTAGCATCAGCCAAAAAAAAATTTATACGTCGCAGCCCCAATTTTAATCGCGGCCCGACCGCCATTTTTTCCCAGCTAGCATCAGCCAAAAAAAAAATTATACGTCGCAGCGCCAATTTTAATCGCGGCCCGACCGACTTTTTTCTCCAGCTAGCATCAGCCAAAACAAAATTTATACGTCGCAGCGCCAATTCTAATCGCGGCTCGACCACTTTTTTTCCCCAGCTAGCATCAGCCAAAAAAAAAATTATACGTCGCAGCGACAATTTTAATCGCGGCTCGACCACTTTTTTTCCCAGCTAGCATCAGCCAAAAAAAAAATTATACGTCGCAGCGCCAATTTTAATCGCGGCCCGACCACCTTATTTCCCCAGCTAGCATCAGCCAAAACAAAATTTATACGTCGCAGCCCCAATTTTAATCGCGGCCCGACCGCCTTTTTTCCCAGCTAGCATCAGCCAAAACAAAATTTATACGTCGCAGCGCCAATTCTAATCGCGGCTCGACCACTTTTTTTCCCCAGCTAGCATCAGCCAAAAAAAATTTTATACGTCGCAGCCCCAATTTTAATCGCGGCCCGACCGCCTTTTTTCCCAGCTAGCATCAGCCAAAAAAAAAATTATACGTCGCAGCGACAATTTTAATCGCGGCTCGACCACTTTTTTTCCCAGCTAGCATCAGCCAAAAAAAAAATTATACGTCGCAGCCACAATTTTAATCGCGGCCCGACCACCTTATTTCCCCAGCTAGCATCAGCCAAAACAAAATTTATACGTCGCAGCCCCAATTTTAATCGCGGCCCGACCGCCTTTTTTCCCAGCTAGCATCAGCCAAAACAAAATTTATACGTCGCAGCGATAATTCTAATCGCGGCTCGACCACTTTTTTTCCCCAGCTAGCATCAGCCAAAAAAAATTTTATGCGTCGCAGCCCCAATTTTAATCGCGGCCCGACCGCCTTTTTTTCCCAGCTAGCATCAGCCAAAAAAAAAATTATACGTCGCAGCGACAATTTTAATCGCGGCTCGACCACTTTTTTTCCCAGCTAGCATCAGCCAAAAAAAAAATTATACGTCGCAGCGCCAATTTTAATCGCGGCTCGACCACTTTTTTTCCCCAGCTAGCATCAGCCAAAAAAAAATTTATACGTCGCAGCCACAATTTTAATCGCGGCCCGACCACCTTATTTCCCCAGCTAGCATCACCCAAAACAAAATTTATACGTCGCAGCCCCAATTTTAATCGCGGCCCGACCGCCTTTTTTCCCAGCTAGCATCAGCCAAAAAAAAATTTATACGTCGCAGCCCCAATTTTAATCGCGGCCCGACCGCCTTTTTTTCCCAGCTAGCATCAGCCAAAAAAAAAATTATACGTCGCAGCGCCAATTTTAATCGCGGCTCGACCACTTTTTTTCCCAGCTAGCATCAGCCAAAAAAAAAATTATACGTCGCAGCGCCAATTCTAATCGCGGATCGACCACTTTTTTTCCCCAGCTAGCATCAGCCAAAAAAAAATTTATACGTCGCAGCCACAATTTTAATCGCGGCCCGACCGCCTTTTTTTCCCAGCTAGCATCAGCCAAAAAAAAAATTATGCGTCGCAGCGCCAATTTTAATCGCGGCTCGACCACTTTTTTTCCCAGCTAGCATCAGCCAAAAAAAAAATTATACGTCGCAGCGCCAATTCTAATCGCGGCTCGACCACTTTTTTTCCCCAGCTAGCATCAGCCAAAAAAAATTTTATACGTCGCAGCCCCAATTTTAATCGCGACCCGACCACCTTTTTTCTCCAGCTAGCATCAGCCAAAAAAAAAATTATACGTCGCAGCGCCAATTCTAATCGCGGCTCGACCACTTTTTTTCCCCAGCTAGCATCAGCCAAAAAAAAATTTATACGTCGCAGCCCCAATTTTAATCGCGGCCCGACCGCCTTTTTTTCCCAGCTAGCATCAGCCAAAAAAAAAATTATGCGTCGCAGCGCCAATTTTAATCGCGGCTCGACCACTTTTTTTCCCAGCTAGCATCAGCCAAAAAAAAAATTATACGTCGCAGCGCCAATTCTAATCGCGGCTCGACCACTTTTTTTCCCCGGCTAGCATCAGCCAAAAAAAAATTTATACGTCGCAGCCCCAATTTTAATCGCGGCCCGACCGCCTTTTTTTCTCAGCTAGCATCAGCCAAAAAAAAAATTATACGTCGCAGCCCCAATTTTAATCGCGGCCCGACCGCCTTTTTTTCCCAGCTAGCATCAGCCAAAAAAAAATTTATACGTCGCAGCGCCAATTTTAATCGCGGCTCGACCACTTTTTTTCCCAGCTAGCATCAGCCAAAAAAAAAATTATATGTCGCAGCGCCAATTCTAATCGCGGCTCGACCACTTTCTTTCCCCAGCTAGCATCAGCCAAAAAAAATTTTATACGTCGCAGCCCCAATTTTAATCGCGACCCGACCACCTTTTTTCTCCAGCTAGCATCAGCCAAAACAAAATTTATACGTCGCAGCCCCAATTTTAATCGCGGCCCGACCGCCTTTTTTTCCCTGCTAGCATCAGCCAAAAAAAAATTTATACGTCGCAGCCCCAATTTTAATCGCGGCCCGACCGCCTTTTTTTCCCAGCTAGCATCAGCCAAAAAAAAAATTATACGTCGCAGCCACAATTTTAATCGCGGCCCGACCACCTTATTTCCCCAGCTAGCATCAGCCAAAACAAAATTTATACGTCGCAGCCCCAATTTTAATCGCGGCCCGACCGCCTTTTTTCCCAGCTAGCATCAGCCAAAACAAAATTTATACGTCGTAGCGCCAATTCTAATCGCGGCTCGACCACTTTTTTTCCCAAGCTAGCATCAGCCAAAAAAAAATTTATACGTCGCAGCGCCAATTTTAATCGCGGCTCGACCACTTTTTTTCCCAGCTAGCATCAGCCAAAACAAAATTTATACGTCGCAGCCCCAATTTTAATCGCGGCCCGACCGCCTTTTTTTCCCAGCTAGCAACAGCCAAAACAAAATTTATACGTCGCAGCGCCAATTCTAATCGCGGCTCGACCGCCTTTTTTCTCCAGCTAGCATCAGCCAAAACAAAATTTATGCGTCGCAGCCCCAATTTTAATCGCGGCTCGACCACTTTTTTTCCCAAGCTAGCATCAGCCAAAAAAAAATTTATACGTCGCAGCGCCAATTTTAATCGCGGCTCGACCACTTTTTTTCCCAGCTAGCATCAGCCAAAACAAAATTTATACGTCGCAGCCCCAATTTTAATCGCGGCCCGACCACCTTTTTTCTCCAGCTAGCATCAGCCAAAACAAAATTTATACGTCGCAGCCCCAATTTTAATCGCGGCCCGACCACCTTTTTTCTCCAGCTAGCATCAGCCAAAACAAAATTTATACGTCGCAGCCCCAATTTTAATCGCGGCCCGACCGCCTTTTTTTCCCTGCTAGCATCAGCCAAAAAAAAATTTATACGTCGCAGCCACAATTTTAATCGCGGCTCGACCACTTTTTTCCCCAGCTAGCATCAGCCAAAAAAAAATTTATACGTCGCAGCGCCAATTTTAATCGCGGCTCGACCACTTTTTTTCCCAGCTAGCATCAGCCAAAAAAAAAATTATATGTCGCAGCGCCAATTCTAATCGCGGCTCGACCACTTTCTTTCCCCAGCTAGCATCAGCCAAAAACAATTTTATACGTCGCAGCCCCAATTTTAATCGCGACCCGACCACCTTTTTTCTCCAGCTAGCATCAGCCAAAACAAAATTTATACGTCGCAGCCCCAATTTTAATCGCGGCCCGACCGCCTTTTTTTCCCTGCTAGCATCAGCCAAAAAAAAATTTATACGTCGCAGCGCCAATTTTAATCGCGGCTCGACCACTTTTTTTCCCAGCTAGCATCAGCCAAAACAAAATTTATACGTCGCAGCGCCAATTCTAATCGCGGCTCGACCACTTTTTTTCCCAAGCTAGCATCAGCCAAAAAAAAATTTATACGTCGCAGCGCCAATTTTAATCGCGGCTCGACCGCTTTTTTTCCCAGCTAGCATCAGCCAAAACAAAATTTATACGTCGCAGCCCCAATTTTAATCGCGGCCCGACCGCCTTTTTTTCCCAGCTAGCATCAGCCAAAACAAAATTTATACGTCGCAGCGCCAATTCTAATCGCGGCTCGACCGCCTTTTTTCTCCAGCTAGCATCAGCCAAAAAAAATTTTATACGTCGCAGCCCCAATTTTAATCGCGACCCGACCACCTTTTTTCTCCAGCTAGCATCACCCAAAACAAAATTTATACGTCGCAGCCCCAATTTTAATCGCGGCCCGACCGCCTTTTTTTCCCTGCTAGCATCAGCCAAAAAAAAATTTATACGTCGCAGCCCCAATTTTAATCGCGGCCCGACCGCCTTTTTTTCCCAGCTAGCATCAGCCAAAAAAAAAATTATACGTCGCAGCCACAATTTTAATCGCGGCCCGACCACCTTATTTCCCCAGCTAGCATCAGCCAAAACAAAATTTATACGTCGCAGCCCCAATTTTAATCGCGGCCCGACCGCCTTTTTTCCCAGCTAGCATCAGCCAAAACAAAATTTATACGTCGCAGCGCCAATTCTAATCGCGGCTCGACCGCCTTTTTTCTCCAGCTAGCATCAGCCAAAACAAAATTTATGCGTCGCAGCCCCAATTTTAATCGCGGCCCGACCGCCTTTTTTTCCCAGCTAGCATCAGCCAAAAAAAAAATTATACGTCGCAGCGCCAATTTTAATCGCGGCCCGACCGCCTTTTTTTCCCAGCTAGCATCAGCCAAAACAAAATTTATACGTCGCAGCCCCAATTTTAATCGCGGCCCGACCGCCTTTTTTCTCCAGCTAGCATCAGCCAAAACAAAATTTATACGTCGCAGCCCCAATTTTAATCGCGGCCCGACCGCCTTTTTTCTCCAGCTAGCATCAGCCAAAAAAAAAAAATTATACGTCGCAGCCCCAATTTTAATCGCGACCCGACCACCTTTTTTCTCCAGCTAGCATCAGCCAAAAAAAAAATTATACGTCGCAGCGCCAATTTTAATCGCGGCCCGACCGCCTTTTTTTCCCAGCTAGCATCAGCCAAAACAAAATTTATACGTCGCAGCCCCAATTTTAATCGCGGCCCGACCGCCTTTTTTCTCCAGCTAGCATCAGCCAAAACAAAATTTATGCGTCGCAGCCACAATTTTAATCGCGGCCCGACCACCTTATTTCCCCAGCTAGCATCAGCCAAAACAAAATTTATACGTCGCAGCCCCAATTTTAATCGCGGCCCGACCACCTTTTTTCTCCAGCTAGCATCAGCCAAAAAAAAAAAATTATACGTCGCAGCCCCAATTTTAATCGCGACCCGACCACCTTTTTTCTCCAGCTATCATCAGCCAAAACAAAATTTATACGTCGCAGCCCCAATTTTAATCGCGGCCCGACCGCCTTTTTTCTCCAGCTAGCATCAGCCAAAACAAAATTTATACGTCGCAGCCCCAATTTTAATCGCGGCCCGACCGCCTTTTTTCTCCAGCTAGCATCAGCCAAAACAAAATTTATACGTCGCAGCCCCAATTTTAATCGCGGCCCGACCGCCTTTTTTTCCCAGCTAGCATCAGCCAAAAAAAAAAAATTATACGTCGCAGCCCCAATTTTAATCGCGACCCGACCACCTTTTTTCTCCAGCTAGCATCAGCCAAAACAAAATTTATACGTCGCAGCCCCAATTTTAATCGCGGCCCGACCGCCTTTTTTCTCCAGCTAGCATCAGCCAAAACAAAATTTATACGTCGCAGCCCCAATTTTAATCGCGGCCCGACCGCCTTTTTTTCCCAGCTAGCATCAGCCAAAAAAAAAAAATTATACGTCGCAGCGCCAATTTTAATCGCGGCCCGACCGCCTTTTTTCTCCAGCTAGCATCAGCCAAAACAAAATTTATACGTCGCAGCGCCAATTTTAATCGCGGCTCGACCACTTTTTTTCCCAGCTAGCATCAGCCAAAAAAAAATTATACGTCGCAGCGCCAATTTTAATCGCGGCTCGACCACTTTTTTTCCCAGCTAGCATCAGCCAAAAAAAAAATTATACGTCGCAGCGCTAATTCTAATCGCGGCTCGACCACTTTTTTTCCCAGCTAGCATCAGCCAAAAAAAAATTATACGTCGCAGCCACAATTTTAATCGCGGCCCGACCACCTTTTTTCCCCAGCTAGCATCAGCCAAAAAAAATTTATACGTCGCAGCCCCAATTTTAATCGCGACCCGACCAGCTTTTTTCTCCAGCTAGCATCAGCCAAAACAAAATGTATACGTCGCAGCGCCAATTTTAATCGCGGCTCGACCACTTTTTTTCCCAGCTAGCATCAGCCAAAAAAAAATTATACGTCGCAGCCACAATTTTAATCGCGGCCCTTTTTCCACAGCTAGCATCAGCCAAAAAAAATTTATACGTCGCAGCCCCAATTTTAATCGCGACCCGACCAGCTTTTTTCTTCAGCTAGCATCAGCCAAAAAAAAATTTATACGTCGCAGCCCCAATTTTAATCGCGGCCCGACCGCCTTTTTTTCCCAGCTAGCATCAGCCAAAAAAAAATTATACGTCGCAGCGCCAATTTTAATCGCGGCTCGACCACTTTTTTTCCCAGCTAGCATCAGCCAAAACAAAATTTATACGTCGCAGCGCCAATTTTAATCGCGGCTCGACCACTTTTTTTCCCAGCTAGCATCAGCCAAAAAAAAAATTATACGTCGCAGCGCCAATTCTAATTGCGGCTCGACCACTTTTTTTCCCCAGCTAGCATCAGCCAAAAAAAAATTTATACGTCGCAGCCCCAATTTTAATCGCGGCCCGACCGCCTTTTTTTCCCAGCTATCATCAGCCAAAAAAAAAATTATACGTCGCAGCGCCAATTTTAATCGCGGCCCGACCGACTTTTTTCTCCAGCTAGCATCAGCCAAAACAAAATTTATACGTCGCAGCGCCAATTCTAATCGCGGCTCGACCACTTTTTTTCCCCAGCTAGCATCAGCCAAAAAAAATTTTATACGTCGCAGCCCCAATTTTAATCGCGGCCCGACCGCCTTTTTTTCCCAGCTAGCATCAGCCAAAAAAAAAATTATACGTCGCAGCGACAATTTTAATCGCGGCTCGACCACTTTTTTTCCCAGCTAGCATCAGCCAAAAAAAAAATTATACGTCGCAGCGCCAATTTTAATCGCGGCTCGACCACTTTTTTTCCCCAGCTAGCATCAGCCAAAAAAAAATTTATACGTCGCAGCCACAATTTTAATCGCGGCTCGACCACTTTTTTCCCCAGCTAGCATCAGCCAAAAAAAAATTTATACGTTGCAGCGCCAATTTTAATCGCGGCTCGACCACTTTTTTTCCCAGCTAGCATCAGCCAAAAAAAAAATTATATGTCGCAGCGCCAATTCTAATCGCGGCTCGACCACTTTCTTTCCCCAGCTAGCATCAGCCAAAAAAAATTTTATACGTCGCAGCCCCAATTTTAATCGCGACCCGACCACCTTTTTTCTCCAGCTAGCATCAGCCAAAACAAAATTTATACGTCGCAGCCCCAATTTTAATCGCGGCCCGACCGCCTTTTTTTCCCTGCTAGCATCAGCCAAAAAAAAATTTATACGTCGCAGCCCCAATTTTAATCGCGGCCCGACCGCCTTTTTTTCCCAGCTAGCATCAGCCAAAAAAAAAATTATACGTCGCAGCGCCAATTTTAATCGCGGCTCGACCACTTTTTTTCCCAGCTAGCATCAGCCAAAAAAAAAATTATACGTCGCAGCGCCAATTCTAATCGCGGCTAGACCACTTTTTTTCCCCAGCTAGCATCAGCCAAAAAAAATTTTATACGTCGCAGCCCCAATTTTAATCGCGACCCGACCACCTTTTTTCTCCAGCTAGCATCAGCCAAAACAAAATTTATATGTCGCAGCCCCAATTTTAATCGCGGCCCGACCGCCTTTTTTTCCCAGCTAGCATCAGCCAAAAAAAAATTTATACGTCGCAGCCCCAATTTTAATCGCGGCCCGACCGCCTTTTTTTCCCAGCTAGCATCAGCCAAAAAAAAATTTATACGTCGCAGCCACAATTTTAATCGCGGCCCGACCACCTTATTTCCCCAGCTAGCATCAGCCAAAACAAAATTTATACGTCGCAGCCCCAATTTTAATCGCGGCCCGACCGCCTTTTTTCCCAGCTAGCATCAGCCAAAACAAAATTTATACGTCGCAGCGCCAATTCTAATCGCGGCTCGACCACTTTTTTTCCCCAGCTAGCATCAGCCAAAAAAAATTTTATACGTCGCAGCCCCAATTTTAATCGCGGCCCGACCGCCTTTTTTTCCAAGCTAGCATCAGCCAAAAAAAAATTATACGTCGCAGCGACAATTTTAATCGCGGCTCGACCACTTTTTTTCCCAGCTAGCATCAGCCAAAAAAAAAAATTATACGTCGCAGCGCCAATTTTAATCGCGGCTCGACCACTTTTTTTCCCCAGCTAGCATCAGCCAAAAAAAAATTTATACGTCGCAGCCACAATTTTAATCGCGGCTCGACCACTTTTTTCCCCAGCTAGCATCAGCCAAAAAAAAATTTATACGTCGCAGCGCCAATTTTAATCGCGGCTCGACCACTTTTTTTCCCAGCTAGCATCAGCCAAAAAAAAAATTATATGTCGCAGCGCCAATTCTAATCGCGGCTCGACCACTTTCTTTCCCCAGCTAGCATCAGCCAAAAACAATTTTATACGTCGCAGCCCCAATTTTAATCGCGACCCGACCACCTTTTTTCTCCAGCTAGCATCAGCCAAAACAAAATTTATACGTCGCAGCCCCAATTTTAATCGCGGCCCGACCGCCTTTTTTTCCCTGCTAGCATCAGCCAAAAAAAAATTTATACGTCGAAGCCCCAATTTTAATCGCGGCCCGACCGCCTTTTTTTCCCAGCTAGCATCAGCCAAAAAAAAAATTATACGTCGCAGCGCCAATTTTAATCGCGGCTCGACCACTTTTTTTCCCAGCTAGCATCAGCCAAAAAAAAAATTATACGTCGCAGCGCCAATTCTAATCGCGGCTCGACCACTTTTTTTCCCCAGCTAGCATCAGCCAAAAAAAATTTTATACGTCGCAGCCCCAATTTTAATCGCGACCCGACCACCTTTTTTCTCCAGCTAGCATCAGCCAAAACAAAATTTATACGTCGCAGCGCCAATTTTAATCGCGGCTCGACCACCTTTTTTCTCCAGCTAGCATCAGCCAAAACAAAATTTATACGTCGCAGCCCCAATTTTAATCGCGGCCCGACCGCCTTTTTTTCCCTGCTAGCATCAGCCAAAAAAAAATTTATACGTCGCAGCCCCAATTTTAATCGCGGCCCGACCGCCTTTTTTTCCCTGCTAGCATCAGCCAAAAAAAAATTTATACGTCGCAGCCCCAATTTTAATCGCGGCCCGACCGCCTTTTTTTCCCAGCTAGCATCAGCCAAAAAAAAAATTATACGTCGCAGCGCCAATTTTAATCGCGGCTCGACCACTTTTTTTCCCAGCTAGCATCAGCCAAAAAAAAAATTATACGTCGCAGCGCCAATTCTAATCGCGGCTAGACCACTTTTTTTCCCCAGCTAGCATCAGCCAAAAAAAATTTTATACGTCGCAGCCCCAATTTTAATCGCGACCCGACCACCTTTTTTCTCCAGCTAGCATCCGCCAAAACAAAATTTATACGTCGCAGCCCCAATTTTAATCGCGGCCCGACCGCCTTTTTTTCCCAGCTAGCATCAGCCAAAAAAAAATTTATACGTCGCAGCGCCAATTTTAATCGCGGCCCGACCGCCTTTTTTTCCCAGCTAGCATCAGCCAAAAAAAAAATTATACGTCGCAGCCACAATTTTAATCGCGGCTCGACCACTTTTTTTCCCCAGCTAGCATCAGCCAAAAAAAATTTTATACGTCGCAGCCCCAATTTTAATCGCGACCCGACCACCTTTTTTCTCCAGCTAGCATCAGCCAAAACAAAATTTATACGTCGCAGCGCCAATTTTAATCGCGGCTCGACCACTTTTTTTCCCCAGCTAGCATCAGCCAAAACAAAATTTATACGTCGCAGCCCCAATTTTAATCGCGGCCCGACCGCCTTTTTTTCCCAGCTAGCATCAGCCAAAACAAAATTTATACGTCGCAGCCACAATTTTAATCGCGGCTCGACCACTTTTTTCCCCAGCTAGCATCAGCCAAAAAAAAATTTATACGTCGCAGCCCCAATTTTAATCGCGGCCCGACCGCCTTTTTTTCCCAGCTAGCATCAGCCAAAAAAAAATTATACGTCGCAGCGCCAATTTTAATCGCGGCTCGACCACTTTTTTTCCCAGCTAGCATCAGCCAAAAAAAAAATTATACGTCGCAGCGCCAATTCTAATCGCGGCTCGACCACTTTTTTTCCCCAGCTAGCATCAGCCAAAAAAAATTTTATACGTCGCAGCCCCAATTTTAATCGCGACCCGACCACCTTTTTTCTCCAGCTAGCATCAGCCAAAACAAAATTTATACGTCGCAGCGCCAATTTTAATCGCGGCTCGACCACTTTTTTTCCCCAGCTAGCATCAGCCAAAAAAAATTTTATACGTCGCAGCCACAATTTTAATCGCGGCCCGACCACCTTATTTCCCCAGCTAGCATCAGCCAAAACAAAATTTATACGTCGCAGCCCCAATTTTAATCGCGGCCCGACCGCCTTTTTTTCCCAGCTAGCATCAGCCAAAACAAAATTTATACGTCGCAGCCACAATTTTAATCGCGGCTCGACCACTTTTTTTCCCAGCTAGCATCAGCCAAAAAAAAAATTATACGTCGCAGCGCCAATTCTAATCGCGGCTCGACCACTTTTTTTCCCCAGCTAGCATCAGCCAAAAAAAATTTTATACGTCGCAGCCCCAATTTTAATCGCGACCCGACCACCTTTTTTCTCCAGCTAGCATCAGCCAAAACAAAATTTATACGTCGCAGCCCCAATTTTAATCGCGACCCGACCACCTTTTTTCTCCAGCTAGCATCAGCCAAAACAAAATTTATACGTCGCAGCGCCAATTTTAATCGCGGCTCGACCACTTTTTTTCCCCAGCTAGCATCAGCCAAAAAAAATTTTATACGTCGCAGCCACAATTTTAATCGCGGCCCGACCACCTTATTTCCCCAGCTAGCATCAGCCAAAACAAAATTTATACGTCGCAGCCCCAATTTTAATCGCGGCCCGACCGCCTTTTTTTCCCAGCTAGCATCAGCCAAAACAAAATTTATACGTCGCAGCGCCAATTTTAATCGCGGCCCGACCGCCTTTTTTTCCCAGCTAGCATCAGCCAAAAAAAAAATTATACGTCGCAGCGCCAATTCTAATCGCGGCTCGACCACTTTTTTTCCCCAGCTAGCATCAGCCAAAAAAAATTTTATACGTCGCAGCCCCAATTTTAATCGCGACCCGACCACCTTTTTTCTCCAGCTAGCATCAGCCAAAACAAAATTTATACGTCGCAGCGCCAATTTTAATCGCGGCTCGACCACTTTTTTTCCCAGCTAGCATCAGCCAAAACAAAATTTATACGTCGCAGCCACAATTTTAATCGCGGCTCGACCACTTTTTTTTCCAGCTAGCATCAGCCAAAAAAAAAATTATACGTCGCAGCGCCAATTCTAATCGCGGCTCGACCACTTTTTTTCCCCAGCTAGCATCAGCCAAAAAAAATTTTATACGTCGCAGCCCCAATTTTAATCGCGACCCGACCACCTTTTTTCTCCAGCTAGCATCAGCCAAAACAAAATTTATACGTCGCAGCGCCAATTTTAATCGCGGCTCGACCACTTTTTTTCTCCAGCTAGCATCAGCCAAAAAAAATTTTATACGTCGCAGCCCCAATTTTAATCGCGACCCGACCACCTTTTTTCTCCAGCTAGCATCAGCCAAAACAAAATTTATACGTCGCAGCCCCAATTTTAATCGCGGCCCGACCGCCTTTTTTTCCCAGCTAGCATCAGCCAAAACAAAATTTATACGTCGCAGCCACAATTTTAATCGCGGCTCGACCACTTTTTTCCCCAGCTAGCATCAGCCAAAAAAAAATTTATACGTCGCAGCGCCAATTTTAATCGCGGCTCGACCACTTTTTTTCCCAGCTAGCATCAGCCAAAAAAAAAATTATATGTCGCAGCGCCAATTTTAATCGCGGCCCGACCGCCTTTTTTTCCCAGCTAGCATCAGCCAAAAAAAAAATTATACGTCGCAGCCACAATTTTAATCGCGGCTCGACCACTTTTTTTTCCAGCTAGCATCAGCCAAAAAAAAATTTATACGTCGCAGCCACAATTTTAATCGCGGCCCGACCACCTTATTTCCCCAGCTAGCATCAGCCAAAACAAAATTTATACGTCGCAGCGCCAATTCTAATCGCGGCTCGACCACTTTTTTTCCCCAGCTAGCATCAGCCAAAAAAAATTTTATACGTCGCAGCCACAATTTTAATCGCGGCCCGACCACCTTATTTCCCCAGCTAGCATCAGCCAAAACAAAATTTATACGTCGCAGCCCCAATTTTAATCGCGGCCCGACCGCCTTTTTTCCCAGCTAGCATCAGCCAAAACAAAATTTATACGTCGCAGCCACAATTTTAATCGCGGCTCGACCACTTTTTTCCCCAGCTAGCATCAGCCAAAAAAAAATTTATACGTCGCAGCGCCAATTTTAATCGCGGCTCGACCACTTTTTTTCCCAGCTAGCATCAGCCAAAAAAAAAATTATATGTCGCAGCGCCAATTCTAATCGCGGCTCGACCACTTTCTTTCCCCAGCTAGCATCAGCCAAAAACAATTTTATACGTCGCAGCCCCAATTTTAATCGCGACCCGACCACCTTTTTTCTCCAGCTAGCATCAGCCAAAAAAAAAATTATACGTCGCAGCGCCAATTTTAATCGCGGCCCGACCGACTTTTTTCTCCAGCTAGCATCAGCCAAAACAAAATTTATACGTCGCAGCGCCAATTCTAATCGCGGCTCGACCACTTTTTTTCCCAGCTAGCATCAGCCAAAAAAAAAATTATACGTCGCAGCGCCAATTTTAATCGCGGCTCGACCACTTTTTTTCCCAGCTAGCATCAGCCAAAAAAAAAATTATACGTCGCAGCGCCAATTCTAATCGCGGCTCGACCACTTTTTTTCCCCAGCTAGCATCAGCCAAAAAAAAATTTATACGTCGCAGCCCCAATTTTAATCGCGGCCCGACCGCCTTTTTTTCCCTGCTAGCATCAGCCAAAAAAAAATTTATACGTCGAAGCCCCAATTTTAATCGCGGCCCGACCGCCTTTTTTTCCCAGCTAGCATCAGCCAAAAAAAAAATTATACGTCGCAGCGCCAATTTTAATCGCGGCTCGACCACTTTTTTTCCCAGCTAGCATCAGCCAAAAAAAAAATTATACGTCGCAGCGCCAATTTTAATCGCGGCTCGACCACTTTTTTTCCCAGCTAGCATCAGCCAAAAAAAAAATTATACGTCGCAGCCCCAATTTTAATCGCGGCCCGACCGCCTTTTTTTCCCAGCTAGCATCAGCCAAAAAAAAATTTATGCGTCGCAGCCCCAATTTTAATCGCGGCCCGACCGCCTTTTTTTCCCAGCTAGCATCAGCCAAAAAAAAAATTATGCGTCGCAGCGCCAATTTTAATCGCGGCTCGACCACTTTTTTTCCCAGCTAGCATCAGCCAAAAAAAAAATTATACGTCGCAGCGCCAATTCTAATCGCGGCTCGACCACTTTTTTTCCCCAGCTAGCATCAGCCAAAAAAAAATTTATACGTCGCAGCCCCAATTTTAATCGCGGCCCGACCGCCATTTTTCCCAGCTAGCATCAGCCAAAAAAAAAATTATACGTCGCAGCGCCAATTTTAATCGCGGCCCGACCGACTTTTTTCTCCAGCTAGCATCAGCCAAAACAAAATTTATACGTCGCAGCGCCAATTCTAATCGCGGCTCGACCACTTTTTTTCCCCAGCTAGCATCAGCCAAAAAAAATTTTATACGTCGCAGCCCCAATTTTAATCGCGGCCCGACCGCCATTTTTTCCCAGCTAGCATCAGCCAAAAAAAAAATTATACGTCGCAGCGACAATTTTAATCGCGGCTCGACCACTTTTTTTCCCAGCTAGCATCAGCCAAAAAAAAAATTATACGTCGCAGCGCCAATTTTAATCGCGGCCCGACCACCTTATTTCCCCAGCTAGCATCAGCCAAAACAAAATTTATACGTCGCAGCCCCAATTTTAATCGCGGCCCGACCGCCTTTTTTCCCAGCTAGCATCAGCCAAAACAAAATTTATACGTCGCAGCGCCAATTCTAATCGCGGCTCGACCACTTTTTTTCCCCAGCTAGCATCAGCCAAAAAAAATTTTATACGTCGCAGCCCCAATTTTAATCGCGGCCCGACCGCCTTTTTTCCCAGCTAGCATCAGCCAAAAAAAAAATTATACGTCGCAGCGACAATTTTAATCGCGGCTCGACCACTTTTTTTTTCCAGCTAGCATCAGCCAAAAAAAAAATTATACGTCGCAGCCACAATTTTAATCGCGGCCCGACCACCTTATTTCCCCAGCTAGCATCAGCCAAAACAAAATTTATACGTCGCAGCCCCAATTTTAATCGCGGCCCGACCGCCTTTTTTCCCAGCTAGCATCAGCCAAAACAAAATTTATACGTCGCAGCGATAATTCTAATCGCGGCTCGACCACTTTTTTTCCCCAGCTAGCATCAGCCAAAAAAAATTTTATACGTCGCAGCCCCAATTTTAATCGCGGCCCGACCGCCTTTTTTTCCCAGCTAGCATCAGCCAAAAAAAAAATTATACGTCGCAGCGACAATTTTAATCGCGGCTCGACCACTTTTTTTCCCAGCTAGCATCAGCCAAAAAAAAAATTATACGTCGCAGCGCCAATTTTAATCGCGGCTCGACCACTTTTTTTCCCCAGCTAGCATCAGCCAAAAAAAAATTTATACGTCGCAGCCACAATTTTAATCGCGGCCCGACCACCTTATTTCCCCAGCTAGCATCACCCAAAACAAAATTTATACGTCGCAGCCCCAATTTTAATCGCGGCCCGACCGCCTTTTTTCCCAGCTAGCATCAGCCAAAAAAAAATTTATACGTCGCAGCCCCAATTTTAATCGCGGCCCGACCGCCTTTTTTTCCCAGCTAGCATCAGCCAAAAAAAAAAATATACGTCGCAGCGCCAATTTTAATCGCGGCTCGACCACTTTTTTTCCCAGCTAGCATCAGCCAAAAAAAAAATTATACGTCGCAGCGCCAATTCTAATCGCGGATCGACCACTTTTTTTCCCCAGCTAGCATCAGCCAAAAAAAAATTTATACGTCGCAGCCCCAATTTTAATCGCGGCCCGACCGCCTTTTTTTCCCAGCTAGCATCAGCCAAAAAAAAATTATACGTCGCAGCCCCAATTTTAATCGCGGCCCGACCGCCTTTTTTTCCCTGCTAGCATCAGCCAAAAAAAAATTTATACGTCGCAGCCCCAATTTTAATCGCGACCCGACCACCTTTTTTCTCCAGCTAGCATCAGCCAAAACAAAATTTATACGTCGCAGCGCCAATTTTAATCGCGGCTGGACCACCTTTTTTCTCCAGCTAGCATCAGCCAAAACAAAATTTATACGTCGCAGCCCCAATTTTAATCGCGGCCCGACCGCCTTTTTTTCCCTGCTAGCATCAGCCAAAAAAAAATTTATACGTCGCAGCCCCAATTTTAATCGCGGCCCGACCGCCTTTTTTTCCCTGCTAGCATCAGCCAAAAAAAAATTTATACGTCGCAGCCCCAATTTTAATCGCGGCCCGACCGCCTTTTTTTCCCAGCTAGCATCAGCCAAAAAAAAAATTATACGTCGCAGCGCCAATTTTAATCGCGGCTCGACCACTTTTTTTCCCAGCTAGCATCAGCCAAAAAAAAAATTATACGTCGCAGCGCCAATTCTAATCGCGGCTAGACCACTTTTTTTCCCCAGCTAGCATCAGCCAAAAAAAATTTTATACGTCGCAGCCCCAATTTTAATCGCGACCCGACCACCTTTTTTCTCCAGCTAGCATCAGCCAAAACAAAATTTATACGTCGCAGCCCCAATTTTAATCGCGGCCCGACCGCCTTTTTTTCCCAGCTAGCATCAGCCAAAAAAAAATTTATACGTCGCAGCGCTAATTTTAATCGCGGCCCGACCGCCTTTTTTTCCCAGCTAGCATCAGCCAAAAAAAAAATTATACGTCGCAGCCACAATTTTAATCGCGGCTCGACCACTTTTTTTCCCCAGCTAGCATCAGCCAAAAAAAATTTTATACGTCGCAGCCCCAATTTTAATCGCGACCCGACCACCTTTTTTCTCCAGCTAGCATCAGCCAAAACAAAATTTATACGTCGCAGCGCCAATTTTAATCGCGGCTCGACCACTTTTTTTCCCCAGCTAGCATCAGCCAAAACAAAATTTATACGTCGCAGCCCCAATTTTAATCGCGGCCCGACCGCCTTTTTTTCCCAGCTAGCATCAGCCAAAACAAAATTTATACGTCGCAGCCACAATTTTAATCGCGGCTCGACCACTTTTTTCCCCAGCTAGCATCAGCCAAAAAAAAAATTATACGTCGCAGCGCCAATTTTAATCGCGGCCCGACCGACTTTTTTCTCCAGCTAGCATCAGCCAAAACAAAATTTATACGTCGCAGCGCCAATTCTAATCGCGGCTCGACCACTTTTTTTCCCCAGCTAGCATCAGCCAAAAAAAATTTTATACGTCGCAGCCCCAATTTTAATCGCGGCTCGACCACTTTTTTTCCCCAGCTAGCATCAGCCAAAAAAAATTTTATACGTCGCAGCCCCAATTTTAATCGCGACCCGACCACCTTTTTTCTCCAGCTAGCATCAGCCAAAACAAAATTTATACGTCGCAGCCCCAATTTTAATCGCGGCCCGACCGCCTTTTTTTCCCAGCTAGCATCAGCCAAAAAAAAATTTATGCGTCGCAGCCCCAATTTTAATCGCGGCCCGACCGCCTTTTTTTCCCAGCTAGCATCAGCCAAAAAAAAAATTATACGTCGCAGCCACAATTTTAATCGCGGCTCGACCACTTTTTTCCCCAGCTAGCATCAGCCAAAAAAAAATTTATACGTCGCAGCGCCAATTTTAATCGCGGCTCGACCACTTTTTTTCCCAGCTAGCATCAGCCAAAAAAAAATTATATGTCGCAGTGCCAATTCTAATCGCGGCTCGACCACTTTCTTTCCCCAGCTAGCATCAGCCAAAAACAATTTTATACGTCGCAGCCCCAATTTTAATCGCGACCCGACCACCTTTTTTCTCCAGCTAGCATCAGCCAAAACAAAATTTATACGTCGCAGCCCCAATTTTAATCGCGGCCCGACCGCCTTTTTTTCCCTGCTAGCATCAGCCAAAAAAAAATTTATACGTCGAAGCCCCAATTTTAATCGCGGCCCGACCGCCTTTTTTTCCCAGCTAGCATCAGCCAAAAAAAAAATTATACGTCGCAGCGCCAATTTTAATCGCGGCTCGACCACTTTTTTTCCCAGCTAGCATCAGCCAAAAAAAAAATTATACGTCGCAGCGCCAATTCTAATCGCGGCTCGACCACTTTTTTTCCCCAGCTAGCATCAGCCAAAAAAAATTTTATACGTCGCAGCCCCAATTTTAATCGCGACCCGACCACCTTTTTTCTCCAGCTAGCATCAGCCAAAACAAAATTTATACGTCGCAGCCCCAATTTTAATCGCGGCCCGACCGCCTTTTTTTCCCAGCTAGCATCAGCCAAAAAAAAATTTATGCGTCGCAGCCCCAATTTTAATCGCGGCCCGACCGCCTTTTTTTCCCAGCTAGCATCAGCCAAAAAAAAAATTATGCGTCGCAGCGCCAATTTTAATCGCGGCTCGACCACTTTTTTTCCCAGCTAGCATCAGCCAAAAAAAAAATTATACGTCGCAGCGCCAATTCTAATCGCGGCTCGACCACTTTTTTTCCCCAGCTAGAATCAGCCAAAAAAAAAATTATACGTCGCAGCGCCAATTTTAATCGCGGCTCGACCACTTTTTTTCCCAGCTAGCATCAGCCAAAAAAAAAATTATACGTCGCAGCGCCAATTCTAATCGCGGCTCGACCACTTTTTTTCCCAGCTAGCATCAGCCAAAAAAAAAATTATACGTCGCAGCGCCAATTTTAATCGCGGCTCGACCACTTTTTTTCCCAGCTAGCATCAGCCAAAAAAAAAATTATACGTCGCAGCGACAATTTTAATCGCGGCTCGACCACTTTTTTTCCCCAGCTAGCATCAGCCAAAAAAAATTTTATACGTCGCAGCCCCAATTTTAATCGCGACCCGACCACCTTTTTTCTCCAGCTAGCATCAGCCAAAACAAAATTTATACGTCGCAGCCCTAATTTTAATCGCGGCCCGACCGCCTTTTTTCTCCAGCTAGCATCAGCCAAAACAAAATTTATATGTCGCAGCGCCAATTTTAATCGCGGCTCGACCACTTTTTTTCCCAGCTAGCATCAGCCAAAAAAAAAAATTATACGTCGCAGCGACAATTTTAATCGCGGCTCGACCACTTTTTTTCCCCAGCTAGCATCAGCCAAAAAAAAATGTATACGTCGCAGCCACAATTTTAATCGCGACCCGACCACCTTTTTTCTCCAGCTAGCATCAGCCAAAACAAAATTTATACGTCGCAGCCCCAATTTTAATCGCGGCCCGACCGCCTTTTTTCTCCAGCTAGCATCAGCCAAAACAAAATTTATACGTCGCAGCCCCAATTTTAATCGCGGCCCGACCGCCTTTTTTCTCCAGCTAGCATCAGCCAAAACAAAATTTATACGTCGCAGCGACAATTTTAATCGCGGCCCGACCGCCTTTTTTCTCCAGCTAGCATCAGCCAAAACAAAATTTATACGTCGCAGCCACAATTTTAATCGCGACCCGACCACCTTTTTTCTCCAGCTAGCATCAGCCAAAACAAAATTTATACGTCGCAGCCCCAATTTTAATCGCGGCCCGACCGCCTTTTTTCTCCAGCTAGCATCAGCCAAAACAAAATTTATACGTCGCAGCGCCAATTTTAATCGCGGCTCGACCACTTTTTTTCCCAGCTAGCATCAGCCAAAACAAAATTTATACGTCGCAGCCCCAATTTTAATCGCGGCCCGACCGCCTTTTTTCTCCAGCTAGCATCAGCCAAAACAAAATTTATACGTCGCAGCGACAATTTTAATCGCGGCCCGACCGCCTTTTTTCTCCAGCTAGCATCAGCCAAAACAAAATTTATACGTCGCAGCCACAATTTTAATCGCGACCCGACCACCTTTTTTCTCCAGCTAGCATCAGCCAAAACAAAATTTATACGTCGCAGCCCCAATTTTAATCGCGGCCCGACCGCCTTTTTTCTCCAGCTAGCATCAGCCAAAACAAAATTTATACGTCGCAGCCCCAATTTTAATCGCGGCCCGACCGCCTTTTTTCTCCAGCTAGCATCAGCCAAAACAAAATTTATACGTCGCAGCGACAATTTTAATCGCGGCCCGACCGCCTTTTTTCTCCAGCTAGCATCAGCCAAAACAAAATTTATACGTCGCAGCGACAATTTTAATCGCGGCCCGACCGCCTTTTTTCTCCAGCTAGCATCAGCCAAAACAAAATTTATACGTCGCAGCCACAATTTTAATCGCGACCCGACCGCCTTTTTTTCCCAGCTAGCATCAGCCAAAAAAAAAATTATACGTCGCAGCGCCAATTTTAATCGCGGCTCGACCACTTTTTTTCCCAGCTAGCATCAGCCAAAAAAAAAAATTATACGTCGCAGCGCCAATTCTAATCGCGGCTCGACCACTTTTTTTCCCCGGCTAGCATCAGCCAAAAAAAATTTTATACGTCGCAGCCCCAATTTTAATCGCGACCCGACCACCTTTTTTCCCCAGCTAGCATCAGCCAAAACAAAATTTATACGTCGCAGCCCCAATTTTAATCGCGGCCCGACCGCCTTTTTTTCCCAGCTAGCATCAGCCAAAACAAAATTTATACGTCGCAGCGCCAATTTTAATCGCGGCTCGACCACTTTTTTTCCCAGCTAGCATCAGCCAAAACAAAATTTATACGTCGCAGCCCCAATTTTAATCGCGGCCCGACCGCCTTTTTTCTCCAGCTAGCATCAGCCAAAACAAAATTTATACGTCGCAGCGACAATTTTAATCGCGGCCCGACCGCCTTTTTTCTCCAGCTAGCATCAGCCAAAACAAAATTTATACGTCGCAGCCACAATTTTAATCGCGACCCGACCACCTTTTTTCTCCAGCTAGCATCAGCCAAAACAAAATTTATACGTCGCAGCCCCAATTTTAATCGCGGCCCGACCGCCTTTTTTCTCCAGCTAGCATCAGCCAAAACAAAATTTATACGTCGCAGCCCCAATTTTAATCGCGGCCCGACCGCCTTTTTTCTCCAGCTAGCATCAGCCAAAACAAAATTTATACGTCGCAGCGACAATTTTAATCGCGGCCCGACCGCCTTTTTTCTCCAGCTAGCATCAGCCAAAACAAAATTTATACGTCGCAGCGACAATTTTAATCGCGGCCCGACCGCCTTTTTTCTCCAGCTAGCATCAGCCAAAACAAAATTTATACGTCGCAGCCACAATTTTAATCGCGACCCGACCACCTTTTTTCTCCAGCTAGCATCAGCCAAAACAAAATTTATACGTCGCAGCGCCAATTTTAATCGCGGCTCGACCACTTTTTTTCCCAGCTAGCATCAGCCAAAAAAAAAATTATACGTCGCAGCGACAATTTTAATCGCGGCTCGACCACTTTTTTTCCCCAGCTAGCATCAGCCAAAAAAAAATGTATACGTCGCAGCCACAATTTTAATCGCGACCCGACCACTTTTTTTCCCCAGCTAGCATCAGCCAAAACAAAATTTATACGTCGCAGCCCCAATTTTAATCGCGGCCCGACCGCCTTTTTTCTCCAGCTAGCATCAGCCAAAACAAAATTTATACGTCGCAGCCCCAATTTTAATCGCGGCCCGACCGCCTTTTTTTCCCAGCTAGCATCAGCCAAAAAAAAAATTATACGTCGCAGCGCCAATTTTAATCGCGGCTCGACCACTTTTTTTCCCAGCTAGCATCAGCCAAAAAAAAAATTATACGTCGCAGCGCCAATTCTAATCGCGGCTCGACCACTTTTTTTCCCCAGCTAGCATCAGCCAAAAAAAATTTTATACGTCGCAGCCCCAATTTTAATCGCGGCTCGAAAACTTTTTTTCCCCAGCTAGCATCAGCCAAAAAAAATTTTATACGTCGCAGCCCCAATTTTAATCGCGGCCCGACCGCCTTTTTTTCCCTGCTAGCATCAGCCAAAAAAAAATTTATACGTCGCAGCCCCAATTTTAATCGCGGCCCGACCACTTTTTTTCCCCAGCTAGCATCAGCCAAAAAAAAATTTATACGTCGCAGCCACAATTTTAATCGCGGCTCGACCACTTTCTTTCCCCAGCTAGCATCAGCCAAAAAAAATTTTATACGTCGCAGCCCCAATTTTAATCGCGACCCGACCACCTTTTTTCTCCAGCTAGCATCAGCCAAAACAAAATTTATACGTCGCAGCCCCAATTTTAATCGCGGCCCGACCGCCTTTTTTTCCCTGCTAGCATCAGCCAAAAAAAAATTTATACGTCGCAGCCCCAATTTTAATCGCGGCCCGACCGCCTTTTTTTCCCAGCTAGCATCAGCCAAAAAAAAAATTATACGTCGCAGCGCCAATTTTAATCGCGGCTCGACCACTTTTTTTCCCAGCTAGCATCAGCCAAAAAAAAAATTATACGTCGCAGCGCCAATTCTAATCGCGGCTCGACCACTTTTTTTCCCCAGCTAGCATCAGCCAAAAAAAATTTTATACGTCGCAGCCCCAATTTTAATCGCGACCCGACCACCTTTTTTCTCCAGCTAGCATCAGCCAAAAAAAAATTTATACGTCGCAGCCACAATTTTAATCGCGGCCCGACCACCTTATTTCCCCAGCTAGCATCAGCCAAAACAAAATTTATACGTCGCAGCCCCAATTTTAATCGCGGCCCGACCGCCTTTTTTCCCAGCTAGCATCAGCCAAAACAAAATTTATACGTCGCAGCGCTAATTCTAATCGCGGCTCGACCACTTTTTTTCCCCAGCTAGCATCAGCCAAAAAAAATTTTATACGTCGCAGCCCCAATTTTAATCGCGGCCCGACCGCCTTTTTTTCCCAGCTAGCATCAGCCAAAAAAAAAATTATACGTCGCAGCGCCAATTTTAATCGCGGCTCGACCACTTTTTTTCCCAGCTAGCATCAGCCAAAAAAAAAAATTATACGTCGCAGCGCCAATTCTAATCGCGGCTCGACCACTTTTTTTCCCCGGCTAGCATCAGCCAAAAAAAATTTTATACGTCGCAGCCCCAATTTTAATCGCGACCCGACCACCTTTTTTCCCCAGCTAGCATCAGCCAAAACAAAATTTATACGTCGCAGCCCCAATTTTAATCGCGGCCCGACCGCCTTTTTTTCCCAGCTAGCATCAGCCAAAAAAAAAATTATACGTCGCAGCGCCAATTCTAATCGCGGCTCGACCACTTTTTTTCCCCAGCTAGCATCAGCCAAAAAAAAATTTATACGTCGCAGCCACAATTTTAATCGCGGCCCGACCACCTTTTTTCCCAGCTAGCATCAGCCAAAACAAAATTTATACGTCGCAGCCCCAATTTTAATCGCGACCCGACCACCTTTTTTTCTCCAGCTAGCATCAGCCAAAACAAAATTTATACGTCGCAGCCCCAATTTTAATCGCGGCCCGACCGCCTTTTTTTCCCAGCTAGCATCAGCCAAAAAAAATTTATACGTCGCAGCCCCAATTTTAATCGCGACCCGACCACCTTTTTTCTCCAGCTAGCATCAGCCAAAACAAAATTTATACGTCGCAGCCCCAATTTTAATCGCGGCCCGACCACCTTTTTTCCCCAGCTAGCATCAGCCAAAAAAAATTTTAAACGTCGCAGCCACAATTTTAATCGCGGCCCGACCACCTTTTTTCCCCAGCTAGCATCAGCCAAAACAAAATTTATACGTCGCAGCCCCAATTTTAATCGCGGCCCGACCGCCTTTTTTTCCCAGCTAGCATCAGCCAAAAAAAAATTTATACGTCGCAGCCCCAATTTTAATCGCGGCCCGACCGCCTTTTTTTCCCAGCTAGCATCAGCCAAAAAAAATATTATACGTCGCAGCGCCAATTTTAATCGCGGCTCGACCACTTTTTTTCCCAGCTAGCATCAGCCAAAAAAAAAATTATACGTCGCAGCCCCAATTTTAATCGCGACCCGACCACCTTTTTTCTCCAGCTAGCATCAGCCAAAACAAAATTTATACGTCGCAGCCCCAATTTTAATCGCGGCCCGACCGCCTTTTTTTCCCAGCTAGCATCAGCCAAAAAAAAATGTATACGTCGCAGCCACAATTTTAATCGCGACCCGACCACCTTTTTTCTCCAGCTAGCATCAGCCAAAACAAAATTTATACGTCGCAGCCCCAATTTTAATCGCGGCCCGACCGCCTTTTTTTCCCAGCTAGCATCAGCCAAAAAAAAAATTATACGTCGCAGCGCCAATTTTAATCGCGGCTCGACCACTTTTTTTCCCAGCTAGCATCAGCCAAAAAAAAAATTATACGTCGCAGCGCCAATTCTAATCGCGGCTCGACCACTTTTTTTCCCCAGCTAGCATCAGCCAAAAAAAATTTTATACGTCGCAGCCCCAATTTTAATCGCGGCTCGAAAACTTTTTTTCCCCAGCTAGCATCAGCCAAAAAAAATTTTATACGTCGCAGCCCCAATTTTAATCGCGGCCCGACCGCCTTTTTTTCCCTGCTAGCATCAGCCAAAAAAAAATTTATACGTCGCAGCCCCAATTTTAATCGCGGCCCGACCACTTTTTTTCCCCAGCTAGCATCAGCCAAAAAAAAATTTATACGTCGCAGCCACAATTTTAATCGCGGCCCGACCACCTTTTTTCTCCAGCTAGCATCAGCCAAAACAAAATTTATACGTCGCAGCCCCAATTTTAATCGCGGCCCGACCGCCTTTTTTTCCCAGCTAGCATCAGCCAAAAAAAAAATTATACGTCGCAGCGACAATTTTAATCGCGGCTCGACCACTTTTTTTCCCCAGCTAGCATCAGCCAAAAAAAAATTTATACGTCGCAGCCACAATTTTAATCGCGGCCCGACCACCTTTTTTCTCCAGCTAGCATCAGCCAAAACAAAATTATACGTCGCAGCGCCAATTTTAATCGCGGCTCGACCACTTTTTTTCCCCAGCTAGCATCAGCCAAAAAAAAATTTATACGTCGCAGCCACAATTTTAATCGCGGCCCTACCACCTTTTTTCTCCAGCTAGCATCAGCCAAAACAAAATTTATACGTCGCAGCCCCAATTTTAATCGCGGCCCGACCGCCTTTTTTTCCCAGCTAGCATCAGCCAAAAAAAAAATTATACGTCGCAGCGACAATTTTAATCGCGGCTCGACCACTTTTTTTCCCCAGCTAGCATCAGCCAAAAAAAAATTTATACGTCGCAGCCACAATTCTAATCGCGGCTCGACCACTTTCTTTCCCCAGCTAGCATCAGCCAAAAAAAATTTTATACGTCGCAGCCCCAATTTTAATCGCGACCCGACCACCTTTTTTCTCCAGCTAGCATCAGCCAAAACAAAATTTATACGTCGCAGCCCCAATTTTAATCGCGGCCCGACCGCCTTTTTTTCCCTGCTAGCATCAGCCAAAAAAAAATTTATACGTCGCAGCCCCAATTTTAATCGCGGCCCGACCGCCTTTTTTTCCCAGCTAGCATCAGCCAAAAAAAAAATTATACGTCGCAGCGCCAATTTTAATCGCGGCTCGACCACTTTTTTTCCCAGCTAGCATCAGCCAAAAAAAAAATTATACGTCGCAGCGCCAATTCTAATCGCGGCTCGACCACTTTTTTTCCCCAGCTAGCATCAGCCAAAAAAAATTTTATACGTCGCAGCCCCAATTTTAATCGCGACCCGACCACCTTTTTTCTCCAGCTAGCATCAGCCAAAACAAAATTTATACGTCGCAGCCCCAATTTTAATCGCGGCCCGACCGCCTTTTTTTCCCAGCTAGCATCAGCCAAAAAAAAATTTATACGTCGCAGCCCCAATTTTAATCGCGGCCCGACCGCCTTTTTTTCCCAGCTAGCATCAGCCAAAAAAAAATTTATACGTCGCAGCCACAATTTTAATCGCGGCCCGACCACCTTATTTCCCCAGCTAGCATCAGCCAAAACAAAATTTATACGTCGCAGCGCCAATTGTAATCGCGGCTCGACCACTTTTTTTCCCCAGCTAGCATCAGCCAAAAAAAATTTTATACGTCGCAGCCCCAATTTTAATCGCGGCCCGACCGCCTTTTTTTCCCAGCTAGCATCAGCCAAAAAAAAATTTATGCGTCGCAGCCCCAATTTTAATCGCGGCCCGACCGCCTTTTTTTCCCAGCTAGCATCAGCCAAAAAAAAAATTATACGTCGCAGCCACAATTTTAATCGCGGCTCGACCACTTTTTTCCCCAGCTAGCATCAGCCAAAAAAAAATTTATACGTCGCAGCGCCAATTTTAATCGCGGCTCGACCACTTTTTTTCCCAGCTAGCATCAGCCAAAAAAAAAATTATATGTCGCAGCGAGAATTCTAATCGCGGCTCGACCACTTTCTTTCCCCAGCTAGCATCAGCCAAAAACAATTTTTTACGTCGCAGCCCCAATTTTAATCGCGACCCGACCACCTTTTTTCTCCAGCTAGCATCAGCCAAAACAAAATTTATACGTCGCAGCCCCAATTTTAATCGCGGCCCGACCGCCTTTTTTTCCCTGCTAGCATCAGCCAAAAAAAAATTTATACGTCGCAGCCCCAATTTTAATCGCGGCCCGACCGCCTTTTTTTCCCAGCTAGCATCAGCCAAAAAAAAAATTATACGTCGCAGCGCCAATTTTAATCGCGGCTCGACCACTTTTTTTCCCAGCTAGCATCAGCCAAAAAAAAAATTATACGTCGCAGCGCCAATTCTAATCGCGGCTCGACCACTTTTTTTCCCCAGCTAGCATCAGCCAAAAAAAATTTTATACGTCGCAGCCCCAATTTTAATCGCGACCCGACCACCTTTTTTCTCCAGCTAGCATCAGCCAAAACAAAATTTATACGTCGCAGCCCCAATTTTAATCGCGGCCCGACCGCCTTTTTTTCCCAGCTAGCATCAGCCAAAAAAAAATTTATACGTCGCAGCCCCAATTTTAATCGCGGCCCGACCGCCTTTTTTTCCCAGCTAGCATCAGCCAAAAAAAAATTTATACGTCGCAGCCACAATTTTAATCGCGGCCCGACCACCTTATTTCCCCAGCTAGCATCAGCCAAAACAAAATTTATACGTCGCAGCGCCAATTGTAATCGCGGCTCGACCACTTTTTTTCCCCAGCTAGCATCAGCCAAAAAAAATTTTATACGTCGCAGCCCCAATTTTAATCGCGGCCCGACCGCCTTTTTTTCCCAGCTAGCATCAGCCAAAAAAAAATTACACGTCGCAGCGACAATTTTAATCGCGGCTCGACCACTTTTTTTCCCAGCTAGCATCAGCCAAAAAAAAAATTATACGTCGCAGCGCCAATTTTAATCGCGGCTCGACCACTTTTTTTCCCCAGCTAGCATCAGCCAAAAAAAAATTTATACGTCGCAGCCACAATTTTAATCGCGGCTCGACCACTTTTTTCCCCAGCTAGCATCAGCCAAAAAAAAATTTATACGTTGCAGCGCCAATTTTAATCGCGGCTCGACCACTTTTTTTCCCAGCTAGCATCAGCCAAAAAAAAAATTATATGTCGCAGCGCCAATTCTAATCGCGGCTCGACCACTTTCTTTCCCCAGCTAGCATCAGCCAAAAAAAATTTTTTACGTCGCAGCCCCAATTTTAATCGCGACCCGACCACCTTTTTTCTCCAGCTAGCATCAGCCAAAACAAAATTTATACGTCGCAGCCCCAATTTTAATCGCGGCCCGACCGCCTTTTTTTCCCTGCTAGCATCAGCCAAAAAAAAATTTATACGTCGCAGCCCCAATTTTAATCGCGGCCCGACCGCCTTTTTTTCCCAGCTAGCATCAGCCAAAAAAAAAATTATACGTCGCAGCGCCAATTTTAATCGCGGCTCGACCACTTTTTTTCCCAGCTAGCATCAGCCAAAAAAAAAATTATACGTCGCAGCGCCAATTCTAATCGCGGCTCGACCACTTTTTTTCCCCAGCTAGCATCAGCCAAAAAAAATTTTATACGTCGCAGCCCCAATTTTAATCGCGACCCGACCACCTTTTTTCTCCAGCTAGCATCAGCCAAAACAAAATTTATACGTCGCAGCCCCAATTTTAATCGCGGCCCGACCGCCTTTTTTTCCCAGCTAGCATCAGCCAAAAAAAAATTTATACGTCGCAGCCCCAATTTTAATCGCGGCCCGACCGCCTTTTTTTCCCAGCTAGCATCAGCCAAAAAAAAATTTATACGTCGCAGCCACAATTTTAATCGCGGCTCGACCACTTTTTTTCCCCAGCTAGCATCAGCCAAAAAAAATTTTATACGTCGCAGCCCCAATTTTAATCGCGGCCCGACCGCCTTTTTTTCCCAGCTAGCATCAGCCAAAAAAAAAATTATACGTCGCAGCCACAATTTTAATCGCGGCTCGACCACATTTTTCCCCAGCTAGCATCAGCCAAAACAAAATTTATACGTCGCAGCGCCAATTCTAATCGCGGCTCGACCACTTTTTTTCCCCAGCTAGCATCAGCCAAAAAAAAATTTATACGTCGCAGCCACAATTTTAATCGCGGCTCGACCACTTTCTTTCCCCAGCTAGCATCAGCCAAAAACAATTTTATACGTCGCAGCCCCAATTTTAATCGCGACCCGACCACCTTTTTTCTCCAGCTAGCATCAGCCAAAACAAAATTTATACGTCGCAGCCCCAATTTTAATCGCGGCCCGACCGCCTTTTTTTCCCTGCTAGCATCAGCCAAAAAAAAATTTATACGTCGAAGCCCCAATTTTAATCGCGGCCCGACCGCCTTTTTTTCCCAGCTAGCATCAGCCAAAAAAAAAATTATACGTCGCAGCGCCAATTCTAATCGCGGCTCGACCACTTTTTTTCCCCAGCTAGCATCAGCCAAAAAAAATTTTATACGTCGCAGCCCCAATTTTAATCGCGACCCGACCACCTTTTTTCTCCAGCTAGCATCAGCCAAAACAAAATTTATACGTCGCAGCCCCAATTTTAATCGCGGCCCGACCGCCTTTTTTTCCCAGCTAGCATCAGCCAAAAAAAAATTTATGCGTCGCAGCCCCAATTTTAATCGCGGCCCGACCGCCTTTTTTTCCCAGCTAGCATCAGCCAAAAAAAAAATTATACGTCGCAGCCACAATTTTAATCGCGGCTCGACCACTTTTTTCCCCAGCTAGCATCAGCCAAAAAAAAATTTATACGTCGCAGCGCCAATTTTAATCGCGGCTCGACCACTTTTTTTCCCAGCTAGCATCAGCCAAAAAAAAAATTATATGTCGCAGCGAGAATTCTAATCGCGGCTCGACCACTTTCTTTCCCCAGCTAGCATCAGCCAAAAACAATTTTATACGTCGCAGCCCCAATTTTAATCGCGACCCGACCACCTTTTTTCTCCAGCTAGCATCAGCCAAAACAAAATTTATACGTCGCAGCCCCAATTTTAATCGCGGCCCGACCGCCTTTTTTTCCCTGCTAGCATCAGCCAAAAAAAAATTTATACGTCGAAGCCCCAATTTTAATCGCGGCCCGACCGCCTTTTTTTCCCAGCTAGCATCAGCCAAAAAAAAAATTATACGTCGCAGCGCCAATTTTAATCGCGGCTCGACCACTTTTTTTCCCAGCTAGCATCAGCCAAAAAAAAAATTATACGTCGCAGCGCCAATTCTAATCGCGGCTCGACCACTTTTTTTCCCCAGCTAGCATCAGCCAAAAAAAATTTTATACGTCGCAGCCCCAATTTTAATCGCGACCCGACCACCTTTTTTCTCCAGCTAGCATCAGCCAAAACAAAATTTATACGTCGCAGCCCCAATTTTAATCGCGGCCCGACCGCCTTTTTTTCCCAGCTAGCATCAGCCAAAAAAAAATTTATGCGTCGCAGCCCCAATTTTAATCGCGGCCCGACCGCCTTTTTTTCCCAGCTAGCATCAGCCAAAAAAAAAATTATGCGTCGCAGCGCCAATTTTAATCGCGGCTCGACCACTTTTTTTCCCAGCTAGCATCAGCCAAAAAAAAAATTATACGTCGCAGCGCCAATTCTAATCGCGGCTCGACCACTTTTTTTCCCCAGCTAGAATCAGCCAAAAAAAAAATTATACGTCGCAGCGCCAATTTTAATCGCGGCTCGACCACTTTTTTTCCCAGCTAGCATCAGCCAAAAAAAAAATTATACGTCGCAGCGCCAATTCTAATCGCGGCTCGACCACTTTTTTTCCCAGCTAGCATCAGCCAAAAAAAAAATTATACGTCGTAGCGCCAATTTTAATCGCGGCTCGACCACTTTTTTTCCCAGCTAGCATCAGCCAAAAAAAAAATTATACGTCGCAGCGACAATTTTAATCGCGGCTCGACCACTTTTTTTCCCCAGCTAGCATCAGCCAAAAAAAATTTTATACGTCGCAGCCCCAATTTTAATCGCGACCCGACCACCTTTTTTCTCCAGCTAGCATCAGCCAAAACAAAATTTATACGTCGCAGCCCCAATTTTAATCGCGGCCCGACCGCCTTTTTTTCCCAGCTAGCATCAGCCAAAAAAAAATGTATACGTCGCAGCCACAATTTTAATCGCGACCCGACCACCTTTTTTCTCCAGCTAGCATCAGCCAAAACAAAATTTATACGTCGAAGCCCCAATTTTAATCGCGGCCCGACCGCCTTTTTTTCCCAGCTAGCATCAGCCAAAAAAAAAATTATACGTCGCAGCGCCAATTTTAATCGCGGCTCGACCACTTTTTTTCCCAGCTAGCATCAGCCAAAAAAAAAATTATACGTCGCAGCGCCAATTCTAATCGCGGCTCGACCACTTTTTTTCCCCAGCTAGCATCAGCCAAAAAAAATTTTATACGTCGCAGCCCCAATTTTAATCGCGGCTCGACCACTTTTTTTCCCCAGCTAGCATCAGCCAAAAAAAATTTTATACGTCGCAGCCCCAATTTTAATCGCGACCCGACCACCTTTTTTCTCCAGCTAGCATCAGCCAAAACAAAATTTATACGTCGCAGCCCCAATTTTAATCGCGGCCCGACCGCCTTTTTTTCCCTGCTAGCATCAGCCAAAAAAAAATTTATACGTCGCAGCGCCAATTTTAATCGCGGCTCGACCACTTTTTTTCCCCAGCTAGCATCAGCCAAAAAAAAATTTATACGTCGCAGCCACAATTTTAATCGCGACCCGACCACCTTTTTTCTCCAGCTAGCATCAGCCAAAACAAAATTTATACGTCGCAGCCCCAATTTTAATCGCGGCCCGACCGCCTTTTTTTCCCAGCTAGCATCAGCCAAAAAAAAAATTATACGTCGCAGCGACAATTTTAATCGCGGCTCGACCACTTTTTTTCCCCAGCTAGCATCAGCCAAAAAAAAATTTATACGTCGCAGCCACAATTCTAATCGCGGCTCGACCACTTTCTTTCCCCAGCTAGCATCAGCCAAAAAAAATTTTATACGTCGCAGCCCCAATTTTAATCGCGACCCGACCACCTTTTTTCTCCAGCTAGCATCAGCCAAAACAAAATTTATACGTCGCAGCCCCAATTTTAATCGCGGCCCGACCGCCTTTTTTTCCCTGCTAGCATCAGCCAAAAAAAAATTTATACGTCGCAGCCCCAATTTTAATCGCGGCCCGACCGCCTTTTTTTCCCAGCTAGCATCAGCCAAAAAAAAAATTATACGTCGCAGCGCCAATTTTAATCGCGGCTCGACCACTTTTTTTCCCAGCTAGCATCAGCCAAAAAAAAAATTATACGTCGCAGCCCCAATTTTAATCGCGACCCGACCACGTTTTTTTCTCCAGCTAGCATCAGCCAAAACAAAATTTATACGTCGCAGCCCCAATTTTAATCGCGGCCCGACCGCCTTTTTTTCCCAGCTAGCATCAGCCAAAAAAAAATTTATGCGTCGCAGCCCCAATTTTAATCGCGGCCCGACCGCCTTTTTTTCCCAGCTAGCATCAGCCAAAAAAAAAATTATACGTCGCAGCCACAATTTTAATCGCGGCTCGACCACTTTTTTCCCCAGCTAGCATCAGCCAAAAAAAAATTTATACGTCGCAGCGCCAATTTTAATCGCGGCTCGACCACTTTTTTTCCCAGCTAGCATCAGCCAAAAAAAAATTATATGTCGCAGTGCCAATTCTAATCGCGGCTCGACCACTTTCTTTCCCCAGCTAGCATCAGCCAAAAACAATTTTATACGTCGCAGCCCCAATTTTAATCGCGACCCGACCACCTTTTTTCTCCAGCTAGCATCAGCCAAAACAAAATTTATACGTCGCAGCCCCAATTTTAATCGCGGCCCGACCGCCTTTTTTTCCCTGCTAGCATCAGCCAAAAAAAAATTTATACGTCGAAGCCCCAATTTTAATCGCGGCCCGACCGCCTTTTTTTCCCAGCTAGCATCAGCCAAAAAAAAAATTATACGTCGCAGCGCCAATTTTAATCGCGGCTCGACCACTTTTTTTCCCAGCTAGCATCAGCCAAAAAAAAAATTATACGTCGCAGCGCCAATTCTAATCGCGGCTCGACCACTTTTTTTCCCCAGCTAGCATCAGCCAAAAAAAATTTTATACGTCGCAGCCCCAATTTTAATCGCGACCCGACCACCTTTTTTCTCCAGCTAGCATCAGCCAAAACAAAATTTATACGTCGCAGCCCCAATTTTAATCGCGGCCCGACCGCCTTTTTTTCCCAGCTAGCATCAGCCAAAAAAAAATTTATGCGTCGCAGCCCCAATTTTAATCGCGGCCCGACCGCCTTTTTTTCCCAGCTAGCATCAGCCAAAAAAAAAATTATGCGTCGCAGCGCCAATTTTAATCGCGGCTCGACCACTTTTTTTCCCAGCTAGCATCAGCCAAAAAAAAAATTATACGTCGCAGCGCCAATTCTAATCGCGGCTCGACCACTTTTTTTCCCCAGCTAGAATCAGCCAAAAAAAAAATTATACGTCGCAGCGCCAATTTTAATCGCGGCTCGACCACTTTTTTTCCCAGCTAGCATCAGCCAAAAAAAAAATTATACGTCGCAGCGCCAATTCTAATCGCGGCTCGACCACTTTTTTTCCCAGCTAGCATCAGCCAAAAAAAAAATTATACGTCGCAGCGCCAATTTTAATCGCGGCTCGACCACTTTTTTTCCCAGCTAGCATCAGCCAAAAAAAAAATTATACGTCGCAGCGACAATTTTAATCGCGGCTCGACCACTTTTTTTCCCCAGCTAGCATCAGCCAAAAAAAATTTTATACGTCGCAGCCCCAATTTTAATCGCGACCCGACCACCTTTTTTCTCCAGCTAGCATCAGCCAAAACAAAATTTATACGTCGCAGCCCTAATTTTAATCGCGGCCCGACCGCCTTTTTTCTCCAGCTAGCATCAGCCAAAACAAAATTTATATGTCGCAGCGCCAATTTTAATCGCGGCTCGACCACTTTTTTTCCCAGCTAGCATCAGCCAAAAAAAAAAATTATACGTCGCAGCGACAATTTTAATCGCGGCTCGACCACTTTTTTTCCCCAGCTAGCATCAGCCAAAAAAAAATGTATACGTCGCAGCCACAATTTTAATCGCGACCCGACCACCTTTTTTCTCCAGCTAGCATCAGCCAAAACAAAATTTATACGTCGCAGCCCCAATTTTAATCGCGGCCCGACCGCCTTTTTTCTCCAGCTAGCATCAGCCAAAACAAAATTTATACGTCGCAGCCCCAATTTTAATCGCGGCCCGACCGCCTTTTTTCTCCAGCTAGCATCAGCCAAAACAAAATTTATACGTCGCAGCGACAATTTTAATCGCGGCCCGACCGCCTTTTTTCTCCAGCTAGCATCAGCCAAAACAAAATTTATACGTCGCAGCCACAATTTTAATCGCGACCCGACCACCTTTTTTCTCCAGCTAGCATCAGCCAAAACAAAATTTATACGTCGCAGCCCCAATTTTAATCGCGGCCCGACCGCCTTTTTTCTCCAGCTAGCATCAGCCAAAACAAAATTTATACGTCGCAGCGCCAATTTTAATCGCGGCTCGACCACTTTTTTTCCCAGCTAGCATCAGCCAAAACAAAATTTATACGTCGCAGCCCCAATTTTAATCGCGGCCCGACCGCCTTTTTTCTCCAGCTAGCATCAGCCAAAACAAAATTTATACGTCGCAGCGACAATTTTAATCGCGGCCCGACCGCCTTTTTTCTCCAGCTAGCATCAGCCAAAACAAAATTTATACGTCGCAGCCACAATTTTAATCGCGACCCGACCACCTTTTTTCTCCAGCTAGCATCAGCCAAAACAAAATTTATACGTCGCAGCCCCAATTTTAATCGCGGCCCGACCGCCTTTTTTCTCCAGCTAGCATCAGCCAAAACAAAATTTATACGTCGCAGCCCCAATTTTAATCGCGGCCCGACCGCCTTTTTTCTCCAGCTAGCATCAGCCAAAACAAAATTTATACGTCGCAGCGACAATTTTAATCGCGGCCCGACCGCCTTTTTTCTCCAGCTAGCATCAGCCAAAACAAAATTTATACGTCGCAGCGACAATTTTAATCGCGGCCCGACCGCCTTTTTTCTCCAGCTAGCATCAGCCAAAACAAAATTTATACGTCGCAGCCACAATTTTAATCGCGACCCGACCACCTTTTTTCTCCAGCTAGCATCAGCCAAAACAAAATTTATACGTCGCAGCGCCAATTTTAATCGCGGCTCGACCACTTTTTTTCCCAGCTAGCATCAGCCAAAAAAAAAATTATACGTCGCAGCGACAATTTTAATCGCGGCTCGACCACTTTTTTTCCCCAGCTAGCATCAGCCAAAAAAAAATGTATACGTCGCAGCCACAATTTTAATCGCGACCCGACCACTTTTTTTCCCCAGCTAGCATCAGCCAAAACAAAATTTATACGTCGCAGCCCCAATTTTAATCGCGGCCCGACCGCCTTTTTTCTCCAGCTAGCATCAGCCAAAACAAAATTTATACGTCGCAGCCCCAATTTTAATCGCGGCCCGACCGCCTTTTTTTCCCAGCTAGCATCAGCCAAAAAAAAAATTATACGTCGCAGCGCCAATTTTAATCGCGGCTCGACCACTTTTTTTCCCAGCTAGCATCAGCCAAAAAAAAAATTATACGTCGCAGCGCCAATTCTAATCGCGGCTCGACCACTTTTTTTCCCCAGCTAGCATCAGCCAAAAAAAATTTTATACGTCGCAGCCCCAATTTTAATCGCGGCTCGAAAACTTTTTTTCCCCAGCTAGCATCAGCCAAAAAAAATTTTATACGTCGCAGCCCCAATTTTAATCGCGGCCCGACCGCCTTTTTTTCCCTGCTAGCATCAGCCAAAAAAAAATTTATACGTCGCAGCCCCAATTTTAATCGCGGCCCGACCACTTTTTTTCCCCAGCTAGCATCAGCCAAAAAAAAATTTATACGTCGCAGCCACAATTTTAATCGCGGCTCGACCACTTTCTTTCCCCAGCTAGCATCAGCCAAAAAAAATTTTATACGTCGCAGCCCCAATTTTAATCGCGACCCGACCACCTTTTTTCTCCAGCTAGCATCAGCCAAAACAAAATTTATACGTCGCAGCCCCAATTTTAATCGCGGCCCGACCGCCTTTTTTTCCCTGCTAGCATCAGCCAAAAAAAAATTTATACGTCGCAGCCCCAATTTTAATCGCGGCCCGACCGCCTTTTTTTCCCAGCTAGCATCAGCCAAAAAAAAAATTATACGTCGCAGCGCCAATTTTAATCGCGGCTCGACCACTTTTTTTCCCAGCTAGCATCAGCCAAAAAAAAAATTATACGTCGCAGCGCCAATTCTAATCGCGGCTCGACCACTTTTTTTCCCCAGCTAGCATCAGCCAAAAAAAATTTTATACGTCGCAGCCCCAATTTTAATCGCGACCCGACCACCTTTTTTCTCCAGCTAGCATCAGCCAAAAAAAAATTTATACGTCGCAGCCACAATTTTAATCGCGGCCCGACCACCTTATTTCCCCAGCTAGCATCAGCCAAAACAAAATTTATACGTCGCAGCCCCAATTTTAATCGCGGCCCGACCGCCTTTTTTCCCAGCTAGCATCAGCCAAAACAAAATTTATACGTCGCAGCGCTAATTCTAATCGCGGCTCGACCACTTTTTTTCCCCAGCTAGCATCAGCCAAAAAAAATTTTATACGTCGCAGCCCCAATTTTAATCGCGGCCCGACCGCCTTTTTTTCCCAGCTAGCATCAGCCAAAAAAAAAATTATACGTCGCAGCGCCAATTTTAATCGCGGCTCGACCACTTTTTTTCCCAGCTAGCATCAGCCAAAAAAAAAAATTATACGTCGCAGCGCCAATTCTAATCGCGGCTCGACCACTTTTTTTCCCCGGCTAGCATCAGCCAAAAAAAATTTTATACGTCGCAGCCCCAATTTTAATCGCGACCCGACCACCTTTTTTCCCCAGCTAGCATCAGCCAAAACAAAATTTATACGTCGCAGCCCCAATTTTAATCGCGGCCCGACCGCCTTTTTTTCCCAGCTAGCATCAGCCAAAAAAAAAATTATACGTCGCAGCGCCAATTCTAATCGCGGCTCGACCACTTTTTTTCCCCAGCTAGCATCAGCCAAAAAAAAATTTATACGTCGCAGCCACAATTTTAATCGCGGCCCGACCACCTTTTTTCCCAGCTAGCATCAGCCAAAACAAAATTTATACGTCGCAGCCCCAATTTTAATCGCGACCCGACCACCTTTTTTTCTCCAGCTAGCATCAGCCAAAACAAAATTTATACGTCGCAGCCCCAATTTTAATCGCGGCCCGACCGCCTTTTTTTCCCAGCTAGCATCAGCCAAAAAAAATTTATACGTCGCAGCCCCAATTTTAATCGCGACCCGACCACCTTTTTTCTCCAGCTAGCATCAGCCAAAACAAAATTTATACGTCGCAGCCCCAATTTTAATCGCGGCCCGACCACCTTTTTTCCCCAGCTAGCATCAGCCAAAAAAAATTTTAAACGTCGCAGCCACAATTTTAATCGCGGCCCGACCACCTTTTTTCCCCAGCTAGCATCAGCCAAAACAAAATTTATACGTCGCAGCCCCAATTTTAATCGCGGCCCGACCGCCTTTTTTTCCCAGCTAGCATCAGCCAAAAAAAAATTTATACGTCGCAGCCCCAATTTTAATCGCGGCCCGACCGCCTTTTTTTCCCAGCTAGCATCAGCCAAAAAAAATATTATACGTCGCAGCGCCAATTTTAATCGCGGCTCGACCACTTTTTTTCCCAGCTAGCATCAGCCAAAAAAAAAATTATACGTCGCAGCCCCAATTTTAATCGCGACCCGACCACCTTTTTTCTCCAGCTAGCATCAGCCAAAACAAAATTTATACGTCGCAGCCCCAATTTTAATCGCGGCCCGACCGCCTTTTTTTCCCAGCTAGCATCAGCCAAAAAAAAATGTATACGTCGCAGCCACAATTTTAATCGCGACCCGACCACCTTTTTTCTCCAGCTAGCATCAGCCAAAACAAAATTTATACGTCGCAGCCCCAATTTTAATCGCGGCCCGACCGCCTTTTTTTCCCAGCTAGCATCAGCCAAAAAAAAAATTATACGTCGCAGCGCCAATTTTAATCGCGGCTCGACCACTTTTTTTCCCAGCTAGCATCAGCCAAAAAAAAAATTATACGTCGCAGCGCCAATTCTAATCGCGGCTCGACCACTTTTTTTCCCCAGCTAGCATCAGCCAAAAAAAATTTTATACGTCGCAGCCCCAATTTTAATCGCGGCTCGAAAACTTTTTTTCCCCAGCTAGCATCAGCCAAAAAAAATTTTATACGTCGCAGCCCCAATTTTAATCGCGGCCCGACCGCCTTTTTTTCCCTGCTAGCATCAGCCAAAAAAAAATTTATACGTCGCAGCCCCAATTTTAATCGCGGCCCGACCACTTTTTTTCCCCAGCTAGCATCAGCCAAAAAAAAATTTATACGTCGCAGCCACAATTTTAATCGCGGCCCGACCACCTTTTTTCTCCAGCTAGCATCAGCCAAAACAAAATTTATACGTCGCAGCCCCAATTTTAATCGCGGCCCGACCGCCTTTTTTTCCCAGCTAGCATCAGCCAAAAAAAAAATTATACGTCGCAGCGACAATTTTAATCGCGGCTCGACCACTTTTTTTCCCCAGCTAGCATCAGCCAAAAAAAAATTTATACGTCGCAGCCACAATTTTAATCGCGGCCCGACCACCTTTTTTCTCCAGCTAGCATCAGCCAAAACAAAATTATACGTCGCAGCGCCAATTTTAATCGCGGCTCGACCACTTTTTTTCCCCAGCTAGCATCAGCCAAAAAAAAATTTATACGTCGCAGCCACAATTTTAATCGCGGCCCTACCACCTTTTTTCTCCAGCTAGCATCAGCCAAAACAAAATTTATACGTCGCAGCCCCAATTTTAATCGCGGCCCGACCGCCTTTTTTTCCCAGCTAGCATCAGCCAAAAAAAAAATTATACGTCGCAGCGACAATTTTAATCGCGGCTCGACCACTTTTTTTCCCCAGCTAGCATCAGCCAAAAAAAAATTTATACGTCGCAGCCACAATTCTAATCGCGGCTCGACCACTTTTTTTCCCAGCTAGCATCAGCCAAAAAAAAATTTATACGTCGCAGCCCCAATTTTAATCGCGACCCGACCACCTTTTTTCTCCAGCTAGCATCAGCCAAAACAAAATTTATACGTCGCAGCCCCAATTTTAATCGCGGCCCGACCGCCTTTTTTTCCCAGCTAGCATCAGCCAAAAAAAAAAATATATGTCGCAGCGCCAATTCTAATCGCGGCTCGACCACTTTCTTTCTACAGCTAGCATCAGCCAAAAAAAATTTTATACGTCGCAGCCCCAATTTTAATCGCGACCCGACCACCTTTTTTCTCCAGCTAGCATCAGCCAAAACAAAATTTATACGTCGCAGCGCCAATTTTAATCGCGGCCCGACCGCCTTTTTTTCCCAGCTAGCATCAGCCAAAAAAAAAATTATACGTCGCAGCCACAATTTTAATCGCGGCTCGACCACTTTTTTTCCCAGCTAGCATCAGCCAAAAAAAAAATTATATGTCGCAGCCACAATTTTAATCGCGGCTCGACCACTTTTTTTCCCAGCTAGCATCAGCCAAAAAAAAAATTATATGTCGCAGCGCCAATTTTAATCGCGGCCCGACCGCCTTTTTTTCCCAGCTAGCATCAGCCAAAAAAAAAATTATACGTCGCAGCCACAATTTTAATCGCGGCTCGACCACTTTTTTTCCCAGCTAGCATCAGCCAAAAAAAAAATTATACGTCGCAGCCACAATTTTAATCGCGGCTCGACCACTTTTTTTCCCAGCTAGCATCAGCCAAAAAAAAAATTATATGTCGCAGCGCCAATTTTAATCGCGGCCCGACCGCCTTTTTTTCCCAGCTAGCATCAGCCAAAAAAAAAATTATACGTCGCAGCCACAATTTTAATCGCGGCTCGACCACTTTTTTTCCCCAGCTAGCATCAGCCAAAAAAAATTTTATACGTCGCAGCCCCAATTTTAATCGCGACCCGACCACCTTTTTTCTCCAGCTAGCATCAGCCAAAACAAAATTTATACGTCGCAGCGCCAATTTTAATCGCGGCCCGACCGCCTTTTTTTCCCAGCTAGCATCAGCCAAAAAAAAAATTATACGTCGCAGCCACAATTTTAATCGCGGCTCGACCACTTTTTTTCCCAGCTAGCATCAGCCAAAAAAAAAATTATACGTCGCAGCGCCAATTTTAATCGCGGCTCGACCACTTTTTTTCCCAGCTAGCATCAGCCAAAAAAAAATTTATACGTCGCAGCCCCAATTTTAATCGCGACCCGACCACCTTTTTTCTCCAGCTAGCATCAGCCAAAACAAAATTTATACGTCGCAGCCCCAATTTTAATCGCGGCCCGACCGCCTTTTTTTCCCAGCTAGCATCAGCCAAAAAAAAAAATATATGTCGCAGCGCCAATTCTAATCGCGGCTCGACCACTTTCTTTCTACAGCTAGCATCAGCCAAAAAAAATTTTATACGTCGCAGCCCCAATTTTAATCGCGACCCGACCACCTTTTTTCTCCAGCTAGCATCAGCCAAAACAAAATTTATACGTCGCAGCGCCAATTTTAATCGCGGCCCGACCGCCTTTTTTTCCCAGCTAGCATCAGCCAAAAAAAAAATTATACGTCGCAGCCACAATTTTAATCGCGGCTCGACCACTTTTTTTCCCCAGCTAGCATCAGCCAAAAAAAATTTTATACGTCGCAGCCCCAATTTTAATCGCGACCCGACCACCTTTTTTCTCCAGCTAGCATCAGCCAAAACAAAATTTATACGTCGCAGCGCCAATTTTAATCGCGGCTCGACCACTTTTTTTCCCCAGCTAGCATCAGCCAAAACAAAATTTATACGTCGCAGCCCCAATTTTAATCGCGGCCCGACCGCCTTTTTTTCCCAGCTAGCATCAGCCAAAACAAAATTTATACGTCGCAGCCACAATTTTAATCGCGGCTCGACCACTTTTTTCCCCAGCTAGCATCAGCCAAAAAAAAATTTATACGTCGCAGCGCCAATTTTAATCGCGGCTCGACCACTTTTTTTCCCAGCTAGCATCAGCCAAAAAAAAAATTATATGTCGCAGCGCCAATTTTAATCGCGGCCCGACCGCCTTTTTTTCCCAGCTAGCATCAGCCAAAAAAAAAATTATACGTCGCAGCCACAATTTTAATCGCGGCTCGACCACTTTTTTTCCCAGCTAGCATCAGCCAAAAAAAAAATTATATGTCGCAGCGCCAATTTTAATCGCGGCCCGACCGCCTTTTTTTCCCAGCTAGCATCAGCCAAAAAAAAAATTATACGTCGCAGCCACAATTTTAATCGCGGCTCGACCACTTTTTTTCCCCAGCTAGCATCAGCCAAAAAAAATTTTATACGTCGCAGCCCCAATTTTAATCGCGACCCGACCACCTTTTTTCTCCAGCTAGCATCAGCCAAAACAAAATTTATACGTCGCAGCGCCAATTTTAATCGCGGCTCGACCACTTTTTTTCCCCAGCTAGCATCAGCCAAAACAAAATTTATACGTCGCAGCCCCAATTTTAATCGCGGCCCGACCGCCTTTTTTTCCCAGCTAGCATCAGCCAAAACAAAATTTATACGTCGCAGCCACAATTTTAATCGCGGCTCGACCACTTTTTTCCCCAGCTAGCATCAGCCAAAAAAAAATTTATACGTCGCAGCCCCAATTTTAATCGCGGCCCGACCGCCTTTTTTTCCCAGCTAGCATCAGCCAAAAAAAAATTATACGTCGCAGCGCCAATTTTAATCGCGGCTCGACCACTTTTTTTCCCAGCTAGCATCAGCCAAAAAAAAAATTATACGTCGCAGCGCCAATTCTAATCGCGGCTCGACCACTTTTTTTCCCCAGCTAGCATCAGCCAAAAAAAATTTTATACGTCGCAGCCCCAATTTTAATCGCGACCCGACCACCTTTTTTCTCCAGCTAGCATCAGCCAAAACAAAATTTATACGTCGCAGCGCCAATTTTAATCGCGGCTCGACCACTTTTTTTCCCCAGCTAGCATCAGCCAAAAAAAATTTTATACGTCGCAGCCACAATTTTAATCGCGGCCCGACCACCTTATTTCCCCAGCTAGCATCAGCCAAAACAAAATTTATACGTCGCAGCCCCAATTTTAATCGCGGCCCGACCGCCTTTTTTTCCCAGCTAGCATCAGCCAAAACAAAATTTATACGTCGCAGCCACAATTTTAATCGCGGCTCGACCACTTTTTTTCCCAGCTAGCATCAGCCAAAAAAAAAATTATACGTCGCAGCGCCAATTCTAATCGCGGCTCGACCACTTTTTTTCCCCAGCTAGCATCAGCCAAAAAAAATTTTATACGTCGCAGCCCCAATTTTAATCGCGACCCGACCACCTTTTTTCTCCAGCTAGCATCAGCCAAAACAAAATTTATACGTCGCAGCGCCAATTTTAATCGCGGCTCGACCACTTTTTTTCCCCAGCTAGCATCAGCCAAAAAAAATTTTATACGTCGCAGCCCCAATTTTAATCGCGACCCGACCACCTTTTTTCTCCAGCTAGCATCAGCCAAAACAAAATTTATACGTCGCAGCCCCAATTTTAATCGCGGCCCGACCGCCTTTTTTTCCCAGCTAGCATCAGCCAAAACAAAATTTATACGTCGCAGCCACAATTTTAATCGCGGCTCGACCACTTTTTTCCCCAGCTAGCATCAGCCAAAAAAAAATGTATACGTCGCAGCGCCAATTTTAATCGCGGCTCGACCACTTTTTTTCCCAGCTAGCATCAGCCAAAAAAAAATTTATACGTCGCAGCCCCAATTTTAATCGCGGCCCGACCGCCTTTTTTTCCCAGCTAGCATCAGCCAAAACAAAATTTATACGTCGCAGCCCCAATTTTAATCGCGGCCCGACCGCCTTTTTTTCCCAGCTAGCATCAGCCAAAACAAAATTTATACGTCGCAGCCACAATTTTAATCGCGGCTCGACCACTTTTTTTCCCAGCTAGCATCAGCCAAAAAAAAAATTATATGTCGCAGCGCCAATTTTAATCGCGGCCCGACCGCCTTTTTTTCCCTGCTAGCATCAGCCAAAAAAAAATTTATACGTCGCAGCCCCAATTTTAATCGCGGCCCGACCGCCTTTTTTTCCCAGCTAGCATCAGCCAAAAAAAAATTATACGTCGCAGCGCCAATTTTAATCGCGGCTCGACCACTTTTTTTCCCCAGCTAGCATCAGCCAAAAAAAATTTTATACGTCGCAGCCCCAATTTTAATCGCGACCCGACCACCTTTTTTCTCCAGCTAGCATCAGCCAAAACAAAATTTATACGTCGCAGCCCCAATTTTAATCGCGGCCCGACCGCCTTTTTTTCCCAGCTAGCATCAGCCAAAACAAAATTTATACGTCGCAGCCACAATTTTAATCGCGGCTCGACCACTTTTTTTCCCAGCTAGCATCAGCCAAAAAAAAATTATACGTCGCAGCGCCAATTTTAATCGCGGCTCGACCACTTTTTTTCCCAGCTAGCATCAGCCAAAAAAAAAATTATACGTCGCAGCGCCAATTTTAATCGCGGCTCGACCACTTTTTCCCCCAGCTAGCATCAGCCAAAAAAAATTTTATACGTCGCAGCCCCAATTTTAATCGCGACCCGACCACCTTTTTTCTCCAGCTAGCATCAGCCAAAACAAAATTTATACGTCGCAGCCCCAATTTTAATCGCGGCCCGACCGCCTTTTTTTCCCAGCTAGCATCAGCCAAAACAAAATTTATACGTCGCAGCCACAATTTTAATCGCGGCTCGACCACTTTTTTTCCCAGCTAGCATCAGCCAAAAAAAAAATTATATGTCGCAGCGCCAATTTTAATCGCGGCCCGACCGCCTTTTTTTCCCTGCTAGCATCAGCCAAAACAAAATTTATACGTCGCAGCCCCAATTTTAATCGCGGCCCGACCGCCTTTTTTTCCCAGCTAGCATCAGCCAAAACAAAATTTATACGTCGCAGCCCCAATTTTAATCGCGGCCCGACCGCCTTTTTTTCCCAGCTAGCATCAGCCAAAAAAAAATTATACGTCGCAGCGCCAATTTTAATCGCGGCTCGACCACTTTTTTTCCCAGCTAGCATCAGCCAAAAAAAAAATTATACGTCGCAGCGCCAATTTTAATCGCGGCTCGACCACTTTTTTTCCCCAGCTAGCATCAGCCAAAAAAAATTTTATACGTCGCAGCCCCAATTTTAATCGCGACCCGACCACCTTTTTTCTCCAGCTAGCATCAGCCAAAACAAAATTTATACGTCGCAGCCCCAATTTTAATCGCGGCCCGACCGCCTTTTTTTCCCAGCTAGCATCAGCCAAAACAAAATTTATACGTCGCAGCCACAATTTTAATCGCGGCTCGACCACTTTTTTTCCCAGCTAGCATCAGCCAAAAAAAAATTATATGTCGCAGCGCCAATTTTAATCGCGGCCCGACCGCCTTTTTTTCCCTGCTAGCATCAGCCAAAAAAAAATTTATACGTCGCAGCCCCAATTTTAATCGCGGCCCGACCGCCTTTTTTTCCCAGCTAGCATCAGCCAAAAAAAAATTATACGTCGCAGCGCCAATTTTAATCGCGGCTCGACCACTTTTTTTCCCAGCTAGCATCAGCCAAAAAAAAAATTATACGTCGCAGCGCCAATTCTAATCGCGGCTCGACCACTTTTTTTCCCCAGCTAGCATCAGCCAAAAAAAATTTTATACGTCGCAGCCCCAATTTTAATCGCGACCCGACCACCTTTTTTCTCCAGCTAGCATCAGCCAAAACAAAATTTATACGTCGCAGCGCCAATTTTAATCGCGGCTCGACCACTTTTTTTCCCCAGCTAGCATCAGCCAAAAAAAATTTTATACGTCGCAGCCACAATTTTAATCGCGGCCCGACCACCTTATTTCCCCAGCTAGCATCAGCCAAAACAAAATTTATACGTCGCAGCCCCAATTTTAATCGCGGCCCGACCGCCTTTTTTTCCCAGCTAGCATCAGCCAAAACAAAATTTATACGTCGCAGCCACAATTTTAATCGCGGCTCGACCACTTTTTTTCCCAGCTAGCATCAGCCAAAAAAAAAATTATACGTCGCAGCGCCAATTCTAATCGCGGCTCGACCACTTTTTTTCCCCAGCTAGCATCAGCCAAAAAAAATTTTATACGTCGCAGCCCCAATTTTAATCGCGACCCGACCACCTTTTTTCTCCAGCTAGCATCAGCCAAAACAAAATTTATACGTCGCAGCGCCAATTTTAATCGCGGCTCGACCACTTTTTTTCCCCAGCTAGCATCAGCCAAAAAAAATTTTATACGTCGCAGCCCCAATTTTAATCGCGACCCGACCACCTTTTTTCTCCAGCTAGCATCAGCCAAAACAAAATTTATACGTCGCAGCCCCAATTTTAATCGCGGCCCGACCGCCTTTTTTTCCCAGCTAGCATCAGCCAAAACAAAATTTATACGTCGCAGCCACAATTTTAATCGCGGCTCGACCACTTTTTTCCCCAGCTAGCATCAGCCAAAAAAAAATTTATACGTCGCAGCGCCAATTTTAATCGCGGCTCGACCACTTTTTTTCCCAGCTAGCATCAGCCAAAAAAAAAATTATATGTCGCAGCGCCAATTTTAATCGCGGCCCGACCGCCTTTTTTTCCCAGCTAGCATCAGCCAAAAAAAAAATTATACGTCGCAGCCACAATTTTAATCGCGGCTCGACCACTTTTTTTCCCAGCTAGCATCAGCCAAAAAAAAAATTATATGTCGCAGCGCCAATTTTAATCGCGGCCCGACCGCCTTTTTTTCCCAGCTAGCATCAGCCAAAAAAAAAATTATACGTCGCAGCCACAATTTTAATCGCGGCTCGACCACTTTTTTTCCCCAGCTAGCATCAGCCAAAAAAAATTTTATACGTCGCAGCCCCAATTTTAATCGCGACCCGACCACCTTTTTTCTCCAGCTAGCATCAGCCAAAACAAAATTTATACGTCGCAGCGCCAATTTTAATCGCGGCTCGACCACTTTTTTTCCCCAGCTAGCATCAGCCAAAACAAAATTTATACGTCGCAGCCCCAATTTTAATCGCGGCCCGACCGCCTTTTTTTCCCAGCTAGCATCAGCCAAAACAAAATTTATACGTCGCAGCCACAATTTTAATCGCGGCTCGACCACTTTTTTCCCCAGCTAGCATCAGCCAAAAAAAAATTTATACGTCGCAGCCCCAATTTTAATCGCGGCCCGACCGCCTTTTTTTCCCAGCTAGCATCAGCCAAAAAAAAATTATACGTCGCAGCGCCAATTTTAATCGCGGCTCGACCACTTTTTTTCCCAGCTAGCATCAGCCAAAAAAAAAATTATACGTCGCAGCGCCAATTCTAATCGCGGCTCGACCACTTTTTTTCCCCAGCTAGCATCAGCCAAAAAAAATTTTATACGTCGCAGCCCCAATTTTAATCGCGACCCGACCACCTTTTTTCTCCAGCTAGCATCAGCCAAAACAAAATTTATACGTCGCAGCGCCAATTTTAATCGCGGCTCGACCACTTTTTTTCCCCAGCTAGCATCAGCCAAAAAAAATTTTATACGTCGCAGCCACAATTTTAATCGCGGCCCGACCACCTTATTTCCCCAGCTAGCATCAGCCAAAACAAAATTTATACGTCGCAGCCCCAATTTTAATCGCGGCCCGACCGCCTTTTTTTCCCAGCTAGCATCAGCCAAAACAAAATTTATACGTCGCAGCCACAATTTTAATCGCGGCTCGACCACTTTTTTTCCCAGCTAGCATCAGCCAAAAAAAAAATTATACGTCGTAGCGCCAATTCTAATCGCGGCTCGACCACTTTTTTTCCCCAGCTAGCATCAGCCAAAAAAAATTTTATACGTCGCAGCCCCAATTTTAATCGCGACCCGACCACCTTTTTTCTCCAGCTAGCATCAGCCAAAACAAAATTTATACGTCGCAGCGCCAATTTTAATCGCGGCTCGACCACTTTTTTTCCCCAGCTAGCATCAGCCAAAAAAAATTTTATACGTCGCAGCCACAATTTTAATCGCGGCCCGACCACCTTATTTCCCCAGCTAGCATCAGCCAAAACAAAATTTATACGTCGCAGCCCCAATTTTAATCGCGGCCCGACCGCCTTTTTTTCCCAGCTAGCATCAGCCAAAAAAAATTTTATACGTCGCAGCCCCAATTTTAATCGCGACCCGACCACCTTTTTTCTCCAGCTAGCATCAGCCAAAACAAAATTTATACGTCGCAGCCACAATTTTAATCGCGGCTCGACCACTTTTTTTCCCAGCTAGCATCAGCCAAAAAAAAAATTATACGTCGCAGCGCCAATTCTAATCGCGGCTCGACCACTTTTTTTCCCCAGCTAGCATCAGCCAAAAAAAATTTTATACGTCGCAGCCCCAATTTTAATCGCGACCCGACCACCTTTTTTCTCCAGCTAGCATCAGCCAAAACAAAATTTATACGTCGCAGCCACAATTTTAATCGCGGCTCGACCACTTTTTTTCCCAGCTAGCATCAGCCAAAAAAAAAATTATACGTCGCAGCGCCAATTCTAATCGCGGCTCGACCACTTTTTTTCCCCAGCTAGCATCAGCCAAAAAAAATTTTATACGTCGCAGCCACAATTTTAATCGCGGCCCGACCACCTTATTTCCCCAGCTAGCATCAGCCAAAACAAAATTTATACGTCGCAGCCCCAATTTTAATCGCGGCCCGACCGCCTTTTTTTCCCAGCTAGCATCAGCCAAAACAAAATTTATACGTCGCAGCCACAATTTTAATCGCGGCTCGACCACTTTTTTTCCCAGCTAGCATCAGCCAAAAAAAAAATTATACGTCGCAGCGCCAATTCTAATCGCGGCTCGACCACTTTTTTTCCCCAGCTAGCATCAGCCAAAAAAAATTTTATACGTCGCAGCCCCAATTTTAATCGCGACCCGACCACCTTTTTTCTCCAGCTAGCATCAGCCAAAACAAAATTTATACGTCGCAGCGCCAATTTTAATCGCGGCTCGACCACTTTTTTTCCCAGCTAGCATCAGCCAAAACAAAATTTATACGTCGCAGCCACAATTTTAATCGCGGCTCGACCACTTTTTTTCCCAGCTAGCATCAGCCAAAAAAAAAATTATACGTCGCAGCGCCAATTCTAATCGCGGCTCGACCACTTTTTTTCCCCAGCTAGCATCAGCCAAAAAAAATTTTATACGTCGCAGCCCCAATTTTAATCGCGACCCGACCACCTTTTTTCTCCAGCTAGCATCAGCCAAAACAAAATTTATACGTCGCAGCGCCAATTTTAATCGCGGCTCGACCACTTTTTTTCCCCAGCTAGCATCAGCCAAAAAAAATTTTATACGTCGCAGCCCCAATTTTAATCGCGACCCGACCACCTTTTTTCTCCAGCTAGCATCAGCCAAAACAAAATTTATACGTCGCAGCCCCAATTTTAATCGCGGCCCGACCGCCTTTTTTTCCCAGCTAGCATCAGCCAAAACAAAATTTATACGTCGCAGCCACAATTTTAATCGCGGCTCGACCACTTTTTTCCCCAGCTAGCATCAGCCAAAAAAAAATTTATACGTCGCAGCGCCAATTTTAATCGCGGCTCGACCACTTTTTTTCCCAGCTAGCATCAGCCAAAAAAAAAATTATATGTCGCAGCGCCAATTTTAATCGCGGCCCGACCGCCTTTTTTTCCCAGCTAGCATCAGCCAAAAAAAAAATTATACGTCGCAGCCACAATTTTAATCGCGGCTCGACCACTTTTTTTTCCAGCTAGCATCAGCCAAAAAAAAATTTATACGTCGCAGCCACAATTTTAATCGCGGCCCGACCACCTTATTTCCCCAGCTAGCATCAGCCAAAACAAAATTTATACGTCGCAGCGCCAATTCTAATCGCGGCTCGACCACTTTTTTTCCCCAGCTAGCATCAGCCAAAAAAAATTTTATACGTCGCAGCCACAATTTTAATCGCGGCCCGACCACCTTATTTCCCCAGCTAGCATCAGCCAAAACAAAATTTATACGTCGCAGCCCCAATTTTAATCGCGGCCCGACCGCCTTTTTTCCCAGCTAGCATCAGCCAAAACAAAATTTATACGTCGCAGCCACAATTTTAATCGCGGCTCGACCACTTTTTTCCCCAGCTAGCATCAGCCAAAAAAAAATTTATACGTCGCAGCGCCAATTTTAATCGCGGCTCGACCACTTTTTTTCCCAGCTAGCATCAGCCAAAAAAAAAATTATATGTCGCAGCGCCAATTCTAATCGCGGCTCGACCACTTTCTTTCCCCAGCTAGCATCAGCCAAAAACAATTTTATACGTCGCAGCCCCAATTTTAATCGCGACCCGACCACCTTTTTTCTCCAGCTAGCATCAGCCAAAACAAAATGTATACGTCGCAGCCCCAATTTTAATCGCGGCCCGACCGCCTTTTTTTCCCTGCTAGCATCAGCCAAAAAAAAATTTATACGTCGAAGCCCCAATTTTAATCGCGGCCCGACCGCCTTTTTTTCCCAGCTAGCATCAGCCAAAAAAAAAATTATACGTCGCAGCGCCAATTTTAATCGCGGCTCGACCACTTTTTTTCCCAGCTAGCATCAGCCAAAAAAAAAATTATACGTCGCAGCGCCAATTTTAATCGCGGCTCGACCACTTTTTTTCCCAGCTAGCATCAGCCAAAAAAAAAATTATACGTCGCAGCCCCAATTTTAATCGCGGCCCGACCGCCTTTTTTTCCCAGCTAGCATCAGCCAAAAAAAAATTTATGCGTCGCAGCCCCAATTTTAATCGCGGCCCGACCGCCTTTTTTTCCCAGCTGGCATCAGCCAAAAAAAAAATTATGCGTCGCAGCGCCAATTTTAATCGCGGCTCGACCACTTTTTTTCCCAGCTAGCATCAGCCAAAAAAAAAATTATACGTCGCAGCGCCAATTCTAATCGCGGCTCGACCACTTTTTTTCCCCAGCTAGCATCAGCCAAAAAAAAATTTATACGTCGCAGCCCCAATTTTAATCGCGGCCCGACCGCCATTTTTTCCCAGCTAGCATCAGCCAAAAAAAAAATTATACGTCGCAGCGCCAATTTTAATCGCGGCCCGACCGACTTTTTTCTCCAGCTAGCATCAGCCAAAACAAAATTTATACGTCGCAGCGCCAATTCTAATCGCGGCTCGACCACTTTTTTTCCCCAGCTAGCATCAGCCAAAAAAAAAATTATACGTCGCAGCGACAATTTTAATCGCGGCTCGACCACTTTTTTTCCCAGCTAGCATCAGCCAAAAAAAAAATTATACGTCGCAGCGCCAATTTTAATCGCGGCCCGACCACCTTATTTCCCCAGCTAGCATCAGCCAAAACAAAATTTATACGTCGCAGCCCCAATTTTAATCGCGGCCCGACCGCCTTTTTTCCCAGCTAGCATCAGCCAAAACAAAATTTATACGTCGCAGCGCCAATTCTAATCGCGGCTCGACCACTTTTTTTCCCCAGCTAGCATCAGCCAAAAAAAATTTTATACGTCGCAGCCCCAATTTTAATCGCGGCCCGACCGCCTTTTTTCCCAGCTAGCATCAGCCAAAAAAAAAATTATACGTCGCAGCGACAATTTTAATCGCGGCTCGACCACTTTTTTTCCCAGCTAGCATCAGCCAAAAAAAAAATTATACGTCGCAGCCACAATTTTAATCGCGGCCCGACCACCTTATTTCCCCAGCTAGCATCAGCCAAAACAAAATTTATACGTCGCAGCCCCAATTTTAATCGCGGCCCGACCGCCTTTTTTCCCAGCTAGCATCAGCCAAAACAAAATTTATACGTCGCAGCGATAATTCTAATCGCGGCTCGACCACTTTTTTTCCCCAGCTAGCATCAGCCAAAAAAAATTTTATGCGTCGCAGCCCCAATTTTAATCGCGGCCCGACCGCCTTTTTTTCCCAGCTAGCATCAGCCAAAAAAAAAATTATACGTCGCAGCGACAATTTTAATCGCGGCTCGACCACTTTTTTTCCCAGCTAGCATCAGCCAAAAAAAAAATTATACGTCGCAGCGCCAATTTTAATCGCGGCTCGACCACTTTTTTTCCCCAGCTAGCATCAGCCAAAAAAAAATTTATACGTCGCAGCCACAATTTTAATCGCGGCCCGACCACCTTATTTCCCCAGCTAGCATCACCCAAAACAAAATTTATACGTCGCAGCCCCAATTTTAATCGCGGCCCGACCGCCTTTTTTCCCAGCTAGCATCAGCCAAAAAAAAATTTATACGTCGCAGCCCCAATTTTAATCGCGGCCCGACCGCCTTTTTTTCCCAGCTAGCATCAGCCAAAAAAAAAATTATACGTCGCAGCGCCAATTTTAATCGCGGCTCGACCACTTTTTTTCCCAGCTAGCATCAGCCAAAAAAAAAATTATACGTCGCAGCGCCAATTCTAATCGCGGATCGACCACTTTTTTTCCCCAGCTAGCATCAGCCAAAAAAAAATTTATACGTCGCAGCCACAATTTTAATCGCGGCCCGACCGCCTTTTTTTCCCAGCTAGCATCAGCCAAAAAAAAAATTATGCGTCGCAGCGCCAATTTTAATCGCGGCTCGACCACTTTTTTTCCCAGCTAGCATCAGCCAAAAAAAAAATTATACGTCGCAGCGCCAATTCTAATCGCGGCTCGACCACTTTTTTTCCCCAGCTAGCATCAGCCAAAAAAAATTTTATACGTCGCAGCCCCAATTTTAATCGCGACCCGACCACCTTTTTTCTCCAGCTAGCATCAGCCAAAAAAAAAATTATACGTCGCAGCGCCAATTCTAATCGCGGCTCGACCACTTTTTTTCCCCAGCTAGCATCAGCCAAAAAAAAATTTATACGTCGCAGCCCCAATTTTAATCGCGGCCCGACCGCCTTTTTTTCCCAGCTAGCATCAGCCAAAAAAAAAATTATGCGTCGCAGCGCCAATTTTAATCGCGGCTCGACCACTTTTTTTCCCAGCTAGCATCAGCCAAAAAAAAAATTATACGTCGCAGCGCCAATTCTAATCGCGGCTCGACCACTTTTTTTCCCCGGCTAGCATCAGCCAAAAAAAATTTTATACGTCGCAGCCCCAATTTTAATCGCGGCCCGACCGCCTTTTTTTCTCAGCTAGCATCAGCCAAAAAAAAAATTATACGTCGCAGCCCCAATTTTAATCGCGGCCCGACCGCCTTTTTTTCCCAGCTAGCATCAGCCAAAAAAAAATTTATACGTCGCAGCGCCAATTTTAATCGCGGCTCGACCACTTTTTTTCCCAGCTAGCATCAGCCAAAAAAAAAATTATATGTCGCAGCGCCAATTCTAATCGCGGCTCGACCACTTTCTTTCCCCAGCTAGCATCAGCCAAAAAAAATTTTATACGTCGCAGCCCCAATTTTAATCGCGACCCGACCACCTTTTTTCTCCAGCTAGCATCAGCCAAAACAAAATTTATACGTCGCAGCCCCAATTTTAATCGCGGCCCGACCGCCTTTTTTTCCCTGCTAGCATCAGCCAAAAAAAAATTTATACGTCGCAGCCCCAATTTTAATCGCGGCCCGACCGCCTTTTTTTCCCAGCTAGCATCAGCCAAAAAAAAAATTATACGTCGCAGCCACAATTTTAATCGCGGCCCGACCACCTTATTTCCCCAGCTAGCATCAGCCAAAACAAAATTTATACGTCGCAGCCCCAATTTTAATCGCGGCCCGACCGCCTTTTTTCCCAGCTAGCATCAGCCAAAACAAAATTTATACGTCGTAGCGCCAATTCTAATCGCGGCTCGACCACTTTTTTTCCCAAGCTAGCATCAGCCAAAAAAAAATTTATACGTCGCAGCGCCAATTTTAATCGCGGCTCGACCACTTTTTTTCCCAGCTAGCATCAGCCAAAACAAAATTTATACGTCGCAGCCCCAATTTTAATCGCGGCCCGACCGCCTTTTTTTCCCAGCTAGCAACAGCCAAAACAAAATTTATACGTCGCAGCGCCAATTCTAATCGCGGCTCGACCGCCTTTTTTCTCCAGCTAGCATCAGCCAAAACAAAATTTATGCGTCGCAGCCCCAATTTTAATCGCGGCTCGACCACTTTTTTTCCCAAGCTAGCATCAGCCAAAAAAAAATTTATACGTCGCAGCGCCAATTTTAATCGCGGCTCGACCACTTTTTTTCCCAGCTAGCATCAGCCAAAACAAAATTTATACGTCGCAGCCCCAATTTTAATCGCGGCCCGACCACCTTTTTTCTCCAGCTAGCATCAGCCAAAACAAAATTTATACGTCGCAGCCCCAATTTTAATCGCGGCCCGACCACCTTTTTTCTCCAGCTAGCATCAGCCAAAACAAAATTTATACGTCGCAGCCCCAATTTTAATCGCGGCCCGACCGCCTTTTTTTCCCTGCTAGCATCAGCCAAAAAAAAATTTATACGTCGCAGCCACAATTTTAATCGCGGCTCGACCACTTTTTTCCCCAGCTAGCATCAGCCAAAAAAAAATTTATACGTCGCAGCGCCAATTTTAATCGCGGCTCGACCACTTTTTTTCCCAGCTAGCATCAGCCAAAAAAAAAATTATATGTCGCAGCGCCAATTCTAATCGCGGCTCGACCACTTTCTTTCCCCAGCTAGCATCAGCCAAAAACAATTTTATACGTCGCAGCCCCAATTTTAATCGCGACCCGACCACCTTTTTTCTCCAGCTAGCATCAGCCAAAACAAAATTTATACGTCGCAGCCCCAATTTTAATCGCGGCCCGACCGCCTTTTTTTCCCTGCTAGCATCAGCCAAAAAAAAATTTATACGTCGCAGCGCCAATTTTAATCGCGGCTCGACCACTTTTTTTCCCAGCTAGCATCAGCCAAAACAAAATTTATACGTCGCAGCGCCAATTCTAATCGCGGCTCGACCACTTTTTTTCCCAAGCTAGCATCAGCCAAAAAAAAATTTATACGTCGCAGCGCCAATTTTAATCGCGGCTCGACCGCTTTTTTTCCCAGCTAGCATCAGCCAAAACAAAATTTATACGTCGCAGCCCCAATTTTAATCGCGGCCCGACCGCCTTTTTTTCCCAGCTAGCATCAGCCAAAACAAAATTTATACGTCGCAGCGCCAATTCTAATCGCGGCTCGACCGCCTTTTTTCTCCAGCTAGCATCAGCCAAAAAAAATTTTATACGTCGCAGCCCCAATTTTAATCGCGACCCGACCACCTTTTTTCTCCAGCTAGCATCACCCAAAACAAAATTTATACGTCGCAGCCCCAATTTTAATCGCGGCCCGACCGCCTTTTTTTCCCTGCTAGCATCAGCCAAAAAAAAATTTATACGTCGCAGCCCCAATTTTAATCGCGGCCCGACCGCCTTTTTTTCCCAGCTAGCATCAGCCAAAAAAAAAATTATACGTCGCAGCCACAATTTTAATCGCGGCCCGACCACCTTATTTCCCCAGCTAGCATCAGCCAAAACAAAATTTATACGTCGCAGCCCCAATTTTAATCGCGGCCCGACCGCCTTTTTTCCCAGCTAGCATCAGCCAAAACAAAATTTATACGTCGCAGCGCCAATTCTAATCGCGGCTCGACCGCCTTTTTTCTCCAGCTAGCATCAGCCAAAACAAAATTTATGCGTCGCAGCCCCAATTTTAATCGCGGCCCGACCGCCTTTTTTTCCCAGCTAGCATCAGCCAAAAAAAAAATTATACGTCGCAGCGCCAATTTTAATCGCGGCCCGACCGCCTTTTTTTCCCAGCTAGCATCAGCCAAAACAAAATTTATACGTCGCAGCCCCAATTTTAATCGCGGCCCGACCGCCTTTTTTCTCCAGCTAGCATCAGCCAAAACAAAATTTATACGTCGCAGCCCCAATTTTAATCGCGGCCCGACCGCCTTTTTTCTCCAGCTAGCATCAGCCAAAAAAAAAAAATTATACGTCGCAGCCCCAATTTTAATCGCGACCCGACCACCTTTTTTCTCCAGCTAGCATCAGCCAAAAAAAAAATTATACGTCGCAGCGCCAATTTTAATCGCGGCCCGACCGCCTTTTTTTCCCAGCTAGCATCAGCCAAAACAAAATTTATACGTCGCAGCCCCAATTTTAATCGCGGCCCGACCGCCTTTTTTCTCCAGCTAGCATCAGCCAAAACAAAATTTATGCGTCGCAGCCACAATTTTAATCGCGGCCCGACCACCTTATTTCCCCAGCTAGCATCAGCCAAAACAAAATTTATACGTCGCAGCCCCAATTTTAATCGCGGCCCGACCACCTTTTTTCTCCAGCTAGCATCAGCCAAAAAAAAAAAATTATACGTCGCAGCCCCAATTTTAATCGCGACCCGACCACCTTTTTTCTCCAGCTATCATCAGCCAAAACAAAATTTATACGTCGCAGCCCCAATTTTAATCGCGGCCCGACCGCCTTTTTTCTCCAGCTAGCATCAGCCAAAACAAAATTTATACGTCGCAGCCCCAATTTTAATCGCGGCCCAACCGCCTTTTTTCTCCAGCTAGCATCAGCCAAAACAAAATTTATACGTCGCAGCCCCAATTTTAATCGCGGCCCGACCGCCTTTTTTTCCCAGCTAGCATCAGCCAAAAAAAAAAAATTATACGTCGCAGCCCCAATTTTAATCGCGACCCGACCACCTTTTTTCTCCAGCTAGCATCAGCCAAAACAAAATTTATACGTCGCAGCCCCAATTTTAATCGCGGCCCGACCGCCTTTTTTCTCCAGCTAGCATCAGCCAAAACAAAATTTATACGTCGCAGCCCCAATTTTAATCGCGGCCCGACCGCCTTTTTTTCCCAGCTAGCATCAGCCAAAAAAAAAAAATTATACGTCGCAGCGCCAATTTTAATCGCGGCCCGACCGCCTTTTTTCTCCAGCTAGCATCAGCCAAAACAAAATTTATACGTCGCAGCGCCAATTTTAATCGCGGCTCGACCACTTTTTTTCCCAGCTAGCATCAGCCAAAAAAAAATTATACGTCGCAGCGCCAATTTTAATCGCGGCTCGACCACTTTTTTTCCCAGCTAGCATCAGCCAAAAAAAAAATTATACGTCGCAGCGCTAATTCTAATCGCGGCTCGACCACTTTTTTTCCCAGCTAGCATCAGCCAAAAAAAAATTATACGTCGCAGCCACAATTTTAATCGCGGCCCGACCACCTTTTTTCCCCAGCTAGCATCAGCCAAAAAAAATTTATACGTCGCAGCCCCAATTTTAATCGCGACCCGACCAGCTTTTTTCTCCAGCTAGCATCAGCCAAAACAAAATGTATACGTCGCAGCGCCAATTTTAATCGCGGCTCGACCACTTTTTTTCCCAGCTAGCATCAGCCAAAAAAAAATTATACGTCGCAGCCACAATTTTAATCGCGGCCCTTTTTCCACAGCTAGCATCAGCCAAAAAAAATTTATACGTCGCAGCCCCAATTTTAATCGCGACCCGACCAGCTTTTTTCTTCAGCTAGCATCAGCCAAAAAAAAATTTATACGTCGCAGCCCCAATTTTAATCGCGGCCCGACCGCCTTTTTTTCCCAGCTAGCATCAGCCAAAAAAAAATTATACGTCGCAGCGCCAATTTTAATCGCGGCTCGACCACTTTTTTTCCCAGCTAGCATCAGCCAAAACAAAATTTATACGTCGCAGCGCCAATTTTAATCGCGGCTCGACCACTTTTTTTCCCAGCTAGCATCAGCCAAAAAAAAAATTATACGTCGCAGCGCCAATTCTAATTGCGGCTCGACCACTTTTTTTCCCCAGCTAGCATCAGCCAAAAAAAAATTTATACGTCGCAGCCCCAATTTTAATCGCGGCCCGACCGCCTTTTTTTCCCAGCTATCATCAGCCAAAAAAAAAATTATACGTCGCAGCGCCAATTTTAATCGCGGCCCGACCGACTTTTTTCTCCAGCTAGCATCAGCCAAAACAAAATTTATACGTCGCAGCGCCAATTCTAATCGCGGCTCGACCACTTTTTTTCCCCAGCTAGCATCAGCCAAAAAAAATTTTATACGTCGCAGCCCCAATTTTAATCGCGGCCCGACCGCCTTTTTTTCCCAGCTAGCATCAGCCAAAAAAAAAATTATACGTCGCAGCGACAATTTTAATCGCGGCTCGACCACTTTTTTTCCCAGCTAGCATCAGCCAAAAAAAAAATTATACGTCGCAGCGCCAATTTTAATCGCGGCTCGACCACTTTTTTTCCCCAGCTAGCATCAGCCAAAAAAAAATTTATACGTCGCAGCCACAATTTTAATCGCGGCTCGACCACTTTTTTCCCCAGCTAGCATCAGCCAAAAAAAAATTTATACGTTGCAGCGCCAATTTTAATCGCGGCTCGACCACTTTTTTTCCCAGCTAGCATCAGCCAAAAAAAAAATTATATGTCGCAGCGCCAATTCTAATCGCGGCTCGACCACTTTCTTTCCCCAGCTAGCATCAGCCAAAAAAAATTTTATACGTCGCAGCCCCAATTTTAATCGCGACCCGACCACCTTTTTTCTCCAGCTAGCATCAGCCAAAACAAAATTTATACGTCGCAGCCCCAATTTTAATCGCGGCCCGACCGCCTTTTTTTCCCTGCTAGCATCAGCCAAAAAAAAATTTATACGTCGCAGCCCCAATTTTAATCGCGGCCCGACCGCCTTTTTTTCCCAGCTAGCATCAGCCAAAAAAAAAATTATACGTCGCAGCGCCAATTTTAATCGCGGCTCGACCACTTTTTTTCCCAGCTAGCATCAGCCAAAAAAAAAATTATACGTCGCAGCGCCAATTCTAATCGCGGCTAGACCACTTTTTTTCCCCAGCTAGCATCAGCCAAAAAAAATTTTATACGTCGCAGCCCCAATTTTAATCGCGACCCGACCACCTTTTTTCTCCAGCTAGCATCAGCCAAAACAAAATTTATACGTCGCAGCCCCAATTTTAATCGCGGCCCGACCGCCTTTTTTTCCCAGCTAGCATCAGCCAAAAAAAAATTTATACGTCGCAGCCCCAATTTTAATCGCGGCCCGACCGCCTTTTTTTCCCAGCTAGCATCAGCCAAAAAAAAATTTATACGTCGCAGCCACAATTTTAATCGCGGCCCGACCACCTTATTTCCCCAGCTAGCATCAGCCAAAACAAAATTTATACGTCGCAGCCCCAATTTTAATCGCGGCCCGACCGCCTTTTTTCCCAGCTAGCATCAGCCAAAACAAAATTTATACGTCGCAGCGCCAATTCTAATCGCGGCTCGACCACTTTTTTTCCCCAGCTAGCATCAGCCAAAAAAAATTTTATACGTCGCAGCCCCAATTTTAATCGCGGCCCGACCGCCTTTTTTTCCAAGCTAGCATCAGCCAAAAAAAAATTATACGTCGCAGCGACAATTTTAATCGCGGCTCGACCACTTTTTTTCCCAGCTAGCATCAGCCAAAAAAAAAAATTATACGTCGCAGCGCCAATTTTAATCGCGGCTCGACCACTTTTTTTCCCCAGCTAGCATCAGCCAAAAAAAAATTTATACGTCGCAGCCACAATTTTAATCGCGGCTCGACCACTTTTTTCCCCAGCTAGCATCAGCCAAAAAAAAATTTATACGTCGCAGCGCCAATTTTAATCGCGGCTCGACCACTTTTTTTCCCAGCTAGCATCAGCCAAAAAAAAAATTATATGTCGCAGCGCCAATTCTAATCGCGGCTCGACCACTTTCTTTCCCCAGCTAGCATCAGCCAAAAACAATTTTATACGTCGCAGCCCCAATTTTAATCGCGACCCGACCACCTTTTTTCTCCAGCTAGCATCAGCCAAAACAAAATTTATACGTCGCAGCCCCAATTTTAATCGCGGCCCGACCGCCTTTTTTTCCCTGCTAGCATCAGCCAAAAAAAAATTTATACGTCGAAGCCCCAATTTTAATCGCGGCCCGACCGCCTTTTTTTCCCAGCTAGCATCAGCCAAAAAAAAAATTATACGTCGCAGCGCCAATTTTAATCGCGGCTCGACCACTTTTTTTCCCAGCTAGCATCAGCCAAAAAAAAAATTATACGTCGCAGCGCCAATTCTAATCGCGGCTCGACCACTTTTTTTCCCCAGCTAGCATCAGCCAAAAAAAATTTTATACGTCGCAGCCCCAATTTTAATCGCGACCCGACCACCTTTTTTCTCCAGCTAGCATCAGCCAAAACAAAATTTATACGTCGCAGCGCCAATTTTAATCGCGGCTCGACCACCTTTTTTCTCCAGCTAGCATCAGCCAAAACAAAATTTATACGTCGCAGCCCCAATTTTAATCGCGGCCCGACCGCCTTTTTTTCCCTGCTAGCATCAGCCAAAAAAAAATTTATACGTCGCAGCCCCAATTTTAATCGCGGCCCGACCGCCTTTTTTTCCCTGCTAGCATCAGCCAAAAAAAAATTTATACGTCGCAGCCCCAATTTTAATCGCGGCCCGACCGCCTTTTTTTCCCAGCTAGCATCAGCCAAAAAAAAAATTATACGTCGCAGCGCCAATTTTAATCGCGGCTCGACCACTTTTTTTCCCAGCTAGCATCAGCCAAAAAAAAAATTATACGTCGCAGCGCCAATTCTAATCGCGGCTAGACCACTTTTTTTCCCCAGCTAGCATCAGCCAAAAAAAATTTTATACGTCGCAGCCCCAATTTTAATCGCGACCCGACCACCTTTTTTCTCCAGCTAGCATCCGCCAAAACAAAATTTATACGTCGCAGCCCCAATTTTAATCGCGGCCCGACCGCCTTTTTTTCCCAGCTAGCATCAGCCAAAAAAAAATTTATACGTCGCAGCGCCAATTTTAATCGCGGCCCGACCGCCTTTTTTTCCCAGCTAGCATCAGCCAAAAAAAAAATTATACGTCGCAGCCACAATTTTAATCGCGGCTCGACCACTTTTTTTCCCCAGCTAGCATCAGCCAAAAAAAATTTTATACGTCGCAGCCCCAATTTTAATCGCGACCCGACCACCTTTTTTCTCCAGCTAGCATCAGCCAAAACAAAATTTATACGTCGCAGCGCCAATTTTAATCGCGGCTCGACCACTTTTTTTCCCCAGCTAGCATCAGCCAAAACAAAATTTATACGTCGCAGCCCCAATTTTAATCGCGGCCCGACCGCCTTTTTTTCCCAGCTAGCATCAGCCAAAACAAAATTTATACGTCGCAGCCACAATTTTAATCGCGGCTCGACCACTTTTTTCCCCAGCTAGCATCAGCCAAAAAAAAATTTATACGTCGCAGCCCCAATTTTAATCGCGGCCCGACCGCCTTTTTTTCCCAGCTAGCATCAGCCAAAAAAAAATTATACGTCGCAGCGCCAATTTTAATCGCGGCTCGACCACTTTTTTTCCCAGCTAGCATCAGCCAAAAAAAAAATTATACGTCGCAGCGCCAATTCTAATCGCGGCTCGACCACTTTTTTTCCCCAGCTAGCATCAGCCAAAAAAAATTTTATACGTCGCAGCCCCAATTTTAATCGCGACCCGACCACCTTTTTTCTCCAGCTAGCATCAGCCAAAACAAAATTTATACGTCGCAGCGCCAATTTTAATCGCGGCTCGACCACTTTTTTTCCCCAGCTAGCATCAGCCAAAAAAAATTTTATACGTCGCAGCCACAATTTTAATCGCGGCCCGACCACCTTATTTCCCCAGCTAGCATCAGCCAAAACAAAATTTATACGTCGCAGCCCCAATTTTAATCGCGGCCCGACCGCCTTTTTTTCCCAGCTAGCATCAGCCAAAACAAAATTTATACGTCGCAGCCACAATTTTAATCGCGGCTCGACCACTTTTTTTCCCAGCTAGCATCAGCCAAAAAAAAAATTATACGTCGCAGCGCCAATTCTAATCGCGGCTCGACCACTTTTTTTCCCCAGCTAGCATCAGCCAAAAAAAATTTTATACGTCGCAGCCCCAATTTTAATCGCGACCCGACCACCTTTTTTCTCCAGCTAGCATCAGCCAAAACAAAATTTATACGTCGCAGCCCCAATTTTAATCGCGACCCGACCACCTTTTTTCTCCAGCTAGCATCAGCCAAAACAAAATTTATACGTCGCAGCGCCAATTTTAATCGCGGCTCGACCACTTTTTTTCCCCAGCTAGCATCAGCCAAAAAAAATTTTATACGTCGCAGCCACAATTTTAATCGCGGCCCGACCACCTTATTTCCCCAGCTAGCATCAGCCAAAACAAAATTTATACGTCGCAGCCCCAATTTTAATCGCGGCCCGACCGCCTTTTTTTCCCAGCTAGCATCAGCCAAAACAAAATTTATACGTCGCAGCGCCAATTTTAATCGCGGCCCGACCGCCTTTTTTTCCCAGCTAGCATCAGCCAAAAAAAAAATTATACGTCGCAGCGCCAATTCTAATCGCGGCTCGACCACTTTTTTTCCCCAGCTAGCATCAGCCAAAAAAAATTTTATACGTCGCAGCCCCAATTTTAATCGCGACCCGACCACCTTTTTTCTCCAGCTAGCATCAGCCAAAACAAAATTTATACGTCGCAGCGCCAATTTTAATCGCGGCTCGACCACTTTTTTTCCCAGCTAGCATCAGCCAAAACAAAATTTATACGTCGCAGCCACAATTTTAATCGCGGCTCGACCACTTTTTTTTCCAGCTAGCATCAGCCAAAAAAAAAATTATACGTCGCAGCGCCAATTCTAATCGCGGCTCGACCACTTTTTTTCCCCAGCTAGCATCAGCCAAAAAAAATTTTATACGTCGCAGCCCCAATTTTAATCGCGACCCGACCACCTTTTTTCTCCAGCTAGCATCAGCCAAAACAAAATTTATACGTCGCAGCGCCAATTTTAATCGCGGCTCGACCACTTTTTTTCTCCAGCTAGCATCAGCCAAAAAAAATTTTATACGTCGCAGCCCCAATTTTAATCGCGACCCGACCACCTTTTTTCTCCAGCTAGCATCAGCCAAAACAAAATTTATACGTCGCAGCCCCAATTTTAATCGCGGCCCGACCGCCTTTTTTTCCCAGCTAGCATCAGCCAAAACAAAATTTATACGTCGCAGCCACAATTTTAATCGCGGCTCGACCACTTTTTTCCCCAGCTAGCATCAGCCAAAAAAAAATTTATACGTCGCAGCGCCAATTTTAATCGCGGCTCGACCACTTTTTTTCCCAGCTAGCATCAGCCAAAAAAAAAATTATATGTCGCAGCGCCAATTTTAATCGCGGCCCGACCGCCTTTTTTTCCCAGCTAGCATCAGCCAAAAAAAAAATTATACGTCGCAGCCACAATTTTAATCGCGGCTCGACCACTTTTTTTTCCAGCTAGCATCAGCCAAAAAAAAATTTATACGTCGCAGCCACAATTTTAATCGCGGCCCGACCACCTTATTTCCCCAGCTAGCATCAGCCAAAACAAAATTTATACGTCGCAGCGCCAATTCTAATCGCGGCTCGACCACTTTTTTTCCCCAGCTAGCATCAGCCAAAAAAAATTTTATACGTCGCAGCCACAATTTTAATCGCGGCCCGACCACCTTATTTCCCCAGCTAGCATCAGCCAAAACAAAATTTATACGTCGCAGCCCCAATTTTAATCGCGGCCCGACCGCCTTTTTTCCCAGCTAGCATCAGCCAAAACAAAATTTATACGTCGCAGCCACAATTTTAATCGCGGCTCGACCACTTTTTTCCCCAGCTAGCATCAGCCAAAAAAAAATTTATACGTCGCAGCGCCAATTTTAATCGCGGCTCGACCACTTTTTTTCCCAGCTAGCATCAGCCAAAAAAAAAATTATATGTCGCAGCGCCAATTCTAATCGCGGCTCGACCACTTTCTTTCCCCAGCTAGCATCAGCCAAAAACAATTTTATACGTCGCAGCCCCAATTTTAATCGCGACCCGACCACCTTTTTTCTCCAGCTAGCATCAGCCAAAAAAAAAATTATACGTCGCAGCGCCAATTTTAATCGCGGCCCGACCGACTTTTTTCTCCAGCTAGCATCAGCCAAAACAAAATTTATACGTCGCAGCGCCAATTCTAATCGCGGCTCGACCACTTTTTTTCCCAGCTAGCATCAGCCAAAAAAAAAATTATACGTCGCAGCGCCAATTTTAATCGCGGCTCGACCACTTTTTTTCCCAGCTAGCATCAGCCAAAAAAAAAATTATACGTCGCAGCGCCAATTCTAATCGCGGCTCGACCACTTTTTTTCCCCAGCTAGCATCAGCCAAAAAAAAATTTATACGTCGCAGCCCCAATTTTAATCGCGGCCCGACCGCCTTTTTTTCCCTGCTAGCATCAGCCAAAAAAAAATTTATACGTCGAAGCCCCAATTTTAATCGCGGCCCGACCGCCTTTTTTTCCCAGCTAGCATCAGCCAAAAAAAAAATTATACGTCGCAGCGCCAATTTTAATCGCGGCTCGACCACTTTTTTTCCCAGCTAGCATCAGCCAAAAAAAAAATTATACGTCGCAGCGCCAATTTTAATCGCGGCTCGACCACTTTTTTTCCCAGCTAGCATCAGCCAAAAAAAAAATTATACGTCGCAGCCCCAATTTTAATCGCGGCCCGACCGCCTTTTTTTCCCAGCTAGCATCAGCCAAAAAAAAATTTATGCGTCGCAGCCCCAATTTTAATCGCGGCCCGACCGCCTTTTTTTCCCAGCTAGCATCAGCCAAAAAAAAAATTATGCGTCGCAGCGCCAATTTTAATCGCGGCTCGACCACTTTTTTTCCCAGCTAGCATCAGCCAAAAAAAAAATTATACGTCGCAGCGCCAATTCTAATCGCGGCTCGACCACTTTTTTTCCCCAGCTAGCATCAGCCAAAAAAAAATTTATACGTCGCAGCCCCAATTTTAATCGCGGCCCGACCGCCATTTTTTCCCAGCTAGCATCAGCCAAAAAAAAAATTATACGTCGCAGCGCCAATTTTAATCGCGGCCCGACCGACTTTTTTCTCCAGCTAGCATCAGCCAAAACAAAATTTATACGTCGCAGCGCCAATTCTAATCGCGGCTCGACCACTTTTTTTCCCCAGCTAGCATCAGCCAAAAAAAATTTTATACGTCGCAGCCCCAATTTTAATCGCGGCCCGACCGCCATTTTTTCCCAGCTAGCATCAGCCAAAAAAAAAATTATACGTCGCAGCGACAATTTTAATCGCGGCTCGACCACTTTTTTTCCCAGCTAGCATCAGCCAAAAAAAAAATTATACGTCGCAGCGCCAATTTTAATCGCGGCCCGACCACCTTATTTCCCCAGCTAGCATCAGCCAAAACAAAATTTATACGTCGCAGCCCCAATTTTAATCGCGGCCCGACCGCCTTTTTTCCCAGCTAGCATCAGCCAAAACAAAATTTATACGTCGCAGCGCCAATTCTAATCGCGGCTCGACCACTTTTTTTCCCCAGCTAGCATCAGCCAAAAAAAATTTTATACGTCGCAGCCCCAATTTTAATCGCGGCCCGACCGCCTTTTTTCCCAGCTAGCATCAGCCAAAAAAAAAATTATACGTCGCAGCGACAATTTTAATCGCGGCTCGACCACTTTTTTTTTCCAGCTAGCATCAGCCAAAAAAAAAATTATACGTCGCAGCCACAATTTTAATCGCGGCCCGACCACCTTATTTCCCCAGCTAGCATCAGCCAAAACAAAATTTATACGTCGCAGCCCCAATTTTAATCGCGGCCCGACCGCCTTTTTTCCCAGCTAGCATCAGCCAAAACAAAATTTATACGTCGCAGCGATAATTCTAATCGCGGCTCGACCACTTTTTTTCCCCAGCTAGCATCAGCCAAAAAAAATTTTATACGTCGCAGCCCCAATTTTAATCGCGGCCCGACCGCCTTTTTTTCCCAGCTAGCATCAGCCAAAAAAAAAATTATACGTCGCAGCGACAATTTTAATCGCGGCTCGACCACTTTTTTTCCCAGCTAGCATCAGCCAAAAAAAAAATTATACGTCGCAGCGCCAATTTTAATCGCGGCTCGACCACTTTTTTTCCCCAGCTAGCATCAGCCAAAAAAAAATTTATACGTCGCAGCCACAATTTTAATCGCGGCCCGACCACCTTATTTCCCCAGCTAGCATCACCCAAAACAAAATTTATACGTCGCAGCCCCAATTTTAATCGCGGCCCGACCGCCTTTTTTCCCAGCTAGCATCAGCCAAAAAAAAATTTATACGTCGCAGCCCCAATTTTAATCGCGGCCCGACCGCCTTTTTTTCCCAGCTAGCATCAGCCAAAAAAAAAAATATACGTCGCAGCGCCAATTTTAATCGCGGCTCGACCACTTTTTTTCCCAGCTAGCATCAGCCAAAAAAAAAATTATACGTCGCAGCGCCAATTCTAATCGCGGATCGACCACTTTTTTTCCCCAGCTAGCATCAGCCAAAAAAAAATTTATACGTCGCAGCCCCAATTTTAATCGCGGCCCGACCGCCTTTTTTTCCCAGCTAGCATCAGCCAAAAAAAAATTATACGTCGCAGCCCCAATTTTAATCGCGGCCCGACCGCCTTTTTTTCCCTGCTAGCATCAGCCAAAAAAAAATTTATACGTCGCAGCCCCAATTTTAATCGCGACCCGACCACCTTTTTTCTCCAGCTAGCATCAGCCAAAACAAAATTTATACGTCGCAGCGCCAATTTTAATCGCGGCTGGACCACCTTTTTTCTCCAGCTAGCATCAGCCAAAACAAAATTTATACGTCGCAGCCCCAATTTTAATCGCGGCCCGACCGCCTTTTTTTCCCTGCTAGCATCAGCCAAAAAAAAATTTATACGTCGCAGCCCCAATTTTAATCGCGGCCCGACCGCCTTTTTTTCCCTGCTAGCATCAGCCAAAAAAAAATTTATACGTCGCAGCCCCAATTTTAATCGCGGCCCGACCGCCTTTTTTTCCCAGCTAGCATCAGCCAAAAAAAAAATTATACGTCGCAGCGCCAATTTTAATCGCGGCTCGACCACTTTTTTTCCCAGCTAGCATCAGCCAAAAAAAAAATTATACGTCGCAGCGCCAATTCTAATCGCGGCTAGACCACTTTTTTTCCCCAGCTAGCATCAGCCAAAAAAAAATTTATACGTCGCAGCCCCAATTTTAATCGCGACCCGACCACCTTTTTTCTCCAGCTAGCATCAGCCAAAACAAAATTTATACGTCGCAGCCCCAATTTTAATCGCGGCCCGACCGCCTTTTTTTCCCAGCTAGCATCAGCCAAAAAAAAATTTATACGTCGCAGCGCTAATTTTAATCGCGGCCCGACCGCCTTTTTTTCCCAGCTAGCATCAGCCAAAAAAAAAATTATACGTCGCAGCCACAATTTTAATCGCGGCTCGACCACTTTTTTTCCCCAGCTAGCATCAGCCAAAAAAAATTTTATACGTCGCAGCCCCAATTTTAATCGCGACCCGACCACCTTTTTTCTCCAGCTAGCATCAGCCAAAACAAAATTTATACGTCGCAGCGCCAATTTTAATCGCGGCTCGACCACTTTTTTTCCCCAGCTAGCATCAGCCAAAACAAAATTTATACGTCGCAGCCCCAATTTTAATCGCGGCCCGACCGCCTTTTTTTCCCAGCTAGCATCAGCCAAAACAAAATTTATACGTCGCAGCCACAATTTTAATCGCGGCTCGACCACTTTTTTCCCCAGCTAGCATCAGCCAAAAAAAAATTTATACGTCGCAGCCCCAATTTTAATCGCGGCCCGACCGCCTTTTTTTCCCAGCTAGCATCAGCCAAAAAAAAATTATACGTCGCAGCGCCAATTTTAATCGCGGCTCGACCACTTTTTTTCCCAGCTAGCATCAGCCAAAAAAAAAATTATACGTCGCAGCGCCAATTCTAATCGCGGCTCGACCACTTTTTTTCCCCAGCTAGCATCAGCCAAAAAAAATTTTATACGTCGCAGCCCCAATTTTAATCGCGACCCGACCACCTTTTTTCTCCAGCTAGCATCAGCCAAAACAAAATTTATACGTCGCAGCGCCAATTTTAATCGCGGCTCGACCACTTTTTTTCCCCAGCTAGCATCAGCCAAAAAAAATTTTATACGTCGCAGCCACAATTTTAATCGCGGCCCGACCACCTTATTTCCCCAGCTAGCATCAGCCAAAACAAAATTTATACGTCGCAGCCCCAATTTTAATCGCGGCCCGACCGCCTTTTTTTCCCAGCTAGCATCAGCCAAAACAAAATTTATACGTCGCAGCCACAATTTTAATCGCGGCTCGACCACTTTTTTTCCCAGCTAGCATCAGCCAAAAAAAAAATTATACGTCGCAGCGCCAATTCTAATCGCGGCTCGACCACTTTTTTTCCCCAGCTAGCATCAGCCAAAAAAAATTTTATACGTCGCAGCCCCAATTTTAATCGCGACCCGACCACCTTTTTTCTCCACTAGCATCAGCCAAAACAAAATTTATACGTCGCAGCCCCAATTTTAATCGCGACCCGACCACCTTTTTTCTCCAGCTAGCATCAGCCAAAACAAAATTTATACGTCGCAGCGCCAATTTTAATCGCGGCTCGACCACTTTTTTTCCCCAGCTAGCATCAGCCAAAAAAAATTTTATACGTCGCAGCCACAATTTTAATCGCGGCCCGACCACCTTATTTCCCCAGCTAGCATCAGCCAAAACAAAATTTATACGTCGCAGCCCCAATTTTAATCGCGGCCCGACCGCCTTTTTTCCCCAGCTAGCATCAGCCAAAACAAAATTTATACGTCGCAGCGCCAATTTTAATCGCGGCCCGACCGCCTTTTTTTCCCAGCTAGCATCAGCCAAAAAAAAAATTATACGTCGCAGCGCCAATTCTAATCGCGGCTCGACCACTTTTTTTCCCCAGCTAGCATCAGCCAAAAAAAATTTTATACGTCGCAGCCCCAATTTTAATCGCGACCCGACCACCTTTTTTCTCCAGCTAGCATCAGCCAAAACAAAATTTATACGTCGCAGCGCCAATTTTAATCGCGGCTCGACCACTTTTTTTCCCAGCTAGCATCAGCCAAAACAAAATTTATACGTCGCAGCCACAATTTTAATCGCGGCTCGACCACTTTTTTTTCCAGCTAGCATCAGCCAAAAAAAAAATTATACGTCGCAGCGCCAATTCTAATCGCGGCTCGACCACTTTTTTTCCCCAGCTAGCATCAGCCAAAAAAAATTTTATACGTCGCAGCCCCAATTTTAATCGCGACCCGACCACCTTTTTTCTCCAGCTAGCATCAGCCAAAACAAAATTTATACGTCGCAGCGCCAATTTTAATCGCGGCTCGACCACTTTTTTTCTCCAGCTAGCATCAGCCAAAAAAAATTTTATACGTCGCAGCCCCAATTTTAATCGCGACCCGACCACCTTTTTTCTCCAGCTAGCATCAGCCAAAACAAAATTTATACGTCGCAGCCCCAATTTTAATCGCGGCCCGACCGCCTTTTTTTCCCAGCTAGCATCAGCCAAAACAAAATTTATACGTCGCAGCCACAATTTTAATCGCGGCTCGACCACTTTTTTCCCCAGCTAGCATCAGCCAAAAAAAAATTTATACGTCGCAGCGCCAATTTTAATCGCGGCTCGACCACTTTTTTTCCCAGCTAGCATCAGCCAAAAAAAAAATTATATGTCGCAGCGCCAATTTTAATCGCGGCCCGACCGCCTTTTTTTCCCAGCTAGCATCAGCCAAAAAAAAAATTATACGTCGCAGCCACAATTTTAATCGCGGCTCGACCACTTTTTTTTCCAGCTAGCATCAGCCAAAAAAAAATTTATACGTCGCAGCCACAATTTTAATCGCGGCCCGACCACCTTATTTCCCCAGCTAGCATCAGCCAAAACAAAATTTATACGTCGCAGCGCCAATTCTAATCGCGGCTCGACCACTTTTTTTCCCCAGCTAGCATCAGCCAAAAAAAATTTTATACGTCGCAGCCACAATTTTAATCGCGGCCCGACCACCTTATTTCCCCAGCTAGCATCAGCCAAAACAAAATTTATACGTCGCAGCCCCAATTTTAATCGCGGCCCGACCGCCTTTTTTCCCAGCTAGCATCAGCCAAAACAAAATTTATACGTCGCAGCCACAATTTTAATCGCGGCTCGACCACTTTTTTCCCCAGCTAGCATCAGCCAAAAAAAAATTTATACGTCGCAGCGCCAATTTTAATCGCGGCTCGACCACTTTTTTTCCCAGCTAGCATCAGCCAAAAAAAAAATTATATGTCGCAGCGCCAATTCTAATCGCGGCTCGACCACTTTCTTTCCCCAGCTAGCATCAGCCAAAAACAATTTTATACGTCGCAGCCCCAATTTTAATCGCGACCCGACCACCTTTTTTCTCCAGCTAGCATCAGCCAAAACAAAATGTATACGTCGCAGCCCCAATTTTAATCGCGGCCCGACCGCCTTTTTTTCCCTGCTAGCATCAGCCAAAAAAAAATTTATACGTCGAAGCCCCAATTTTAATCGCGGCCCGACCGCCTTTTTTTCCCAGCTAGCATCAGCCAAAAAAAAAATTATACGTCGCAGCGCCAATTTTAATCGCGGCTCGACCACTTTTTTTCCCAGCTAGCATCAGCCAAAAAAAAAATTATACGTCGCAGCGCCAATTTTAATCGCGGCTCGACCACTTTTTTTCCCAGCTAGCATCAGCCAAAAAAAAAATTATACGTCGCAGCCCCAATTTTAATCGCGGCCCGACCGCCTTTTTTTCCCAGCTAGCATCAGCCAAAAAAAAATTTATGCGTCGCAGCCCCAATTTTAATCGCGGCCCGACCGCCTTTTTTTCCCAGCTAGCATCAGCCAAAAAAAAAATTATGCGTCGCAGCGCCAATTTTAATCGCGGCTCGACCACTTTTTTTCCCAGCTAGCATCAGCCAAAAAAAAAATTATACGTCGCAGCGCCAATTCTAATCGCGGCTCGACCACTTTTTTTCCCCAGCTAGCATCAGCCAAAAAAAAATTTATACGTCGCAGCCCCAATTTTAATCGCGGCCCGACCGCCATTTTTTCCCAGCTAGCATCAGCCAAAAAAAAAATTATACGTCGCAGCGCCAATTTTAATCGCGGCCCGACCGACTTTTTTCTCCAGCTAGCATCAGCCAAAACAAAATTTATACGTCGCAGCGCCAATTCTAATCGCGGCTCGACCACTTTTTTTCCCCAGCTAGCATCAGCCAAAAAAAATTTTATACGTCGCAGCCCCAATTTTAATCGCGGCCCGACCGCCATTTTTTCCCAGCTAGCATCAGCCAAAAAAAAAATTATACGTCGCAGCGACAATTTTAATCGCGGCTCGACCACTTTTTTTCCCAGCTAGCATCAGCCAAAAAAAAAATTATACGTCGCAGCGCCAATTTTAATCGCGGCCCGACCACCTTATTTCCCCAGCTAGCATCAGCCAAAACAAAATTTATACGTCGCAGCCCCAATTTTAATCGCGGCCCGACCGCCTTTTTTCCCAGCTAGCATCAGCCAAAACAAAATTTATACGTCGCAGCGCCAATTCTAATCGCGGCTCGACCACTTTTTTTCCCCAGCTAGCATCAGCCAAAAAAAATTTTATACGTCGCAGCCCCAATTTTAATCGCGGCCCGACCGCCTTTTTTCCCAGCTAGCATCAGCCAAAAAAAAAATTATACGTCGCAGCGACAATTTTAATCGCGGCTCGACCACTTTTTTTCCCAGCTAGCATCAGCCAAAAAAAAAATTATACGTCGCAGCCACAATTTTAATCGCGGCCCGACCACCTTATTTCCCCAGCTAGCATCAGCCAAAACAAAATTTATACGTCGCAGCCCCAATTTTAATCGCGGCCCGACCGCCTTTTTTCCCAGCTAGCATCAGCCAAAACAAAATTTATACGTCGCAGCGATAATTCTAATCGCGGCTCGACCACTTTTTTTCCCCAGCTAGCATCAGCCAAAAAAAATTTTATACGTCGCAGCCCCAATTTTAATCGCGGCCCGACCGCCTTTTTTTCCCAGCTAGCATCAGCCAAAAAAAAAATTATACGTCGCAGCGACAATTTTAATCGCGGCTCGACCACTTTTTTTCCCAGCTAGCATCAGCCAAAAAAAAAATTATACGTCGCAGCGCCAATTTTAATCGCGGCTCGACCACTTTTTTTCCCCAGCTAGCATCAGCCAAAAAAAAATTTATACGTCGCAGCCACAATTTTAATCGCGGCCCGACCACCTTATTTCCCCAGCTAGCATCACCCAAAACAAAATTTATACGTCGCAGCCCCAATTTTAATCGCGGCCCGACCGCCTTTTTTCCCAGCTAGCATCAGCCAAAAAAAAATTTATACGTCGCAGCCCCAATTTTAATCGCGGCCCGACCGCCTTTTTTTCCCAGCTAGCATCAGCCAAAAAAAAAATTATACGTCGCAGCGCCAATTTTAATCGCGGCTCGACCACTTTTTTTCCCAGCTAGCATCAGCCAAAAAAAAAATTATACGTCGCAGCGCCAATTCTAATCGCGGATCGACCACTTTTTTTCCCCAGCTAGCATCAGCCAAAAAAAAATTTATACGTCGCAGCCCCAATTTTAATCGCGGCCCGACCGCCTTTTTTTCTCAGCTAGCATCAGCCAAAAAAAAAATTATACGTCGCAGCCCCAATTTTAATCGCGGCCCGACCGCCTTTTTTTCCCAGCTAGCATCAGCCAAAAAAAAATTTATACGTCGCAGCGCCAATTTTAATCGCGGCTCGACCACTTTTTTTCCCAGCTAGCATCAGCCAAAAAAAAAATTATATGTCGCAGCGCCAATTCTAATCGCGGCTCGACCACTTTCTTTCCCCAGCTAGCATCAGCCAAAAAAAATTTTATACGTCGCAGCCCCAATTTTAATCGCGACCCGACCACCTTTTTTCTCCAGCTAGCATCAGCCAAAACAAAATTTATACGTCGCAGCCCCAATTTTAATCGCGGCCCGACCGCCTTTTTTTCCCTGCTAGCATCAGCCAAAAAAAAATTTATACGTCGCAGCCCCAATTTTAATCGCGGCCCGACCGCCTTTTTTTCCCAGCTAGCATCAGCCAAAAAAAAAATTATACGTCGCAGCCACAATTTTAATCGCGGCCCGACCACCTTATTTCCCCAGCTAGCATCAGCCAAAACAAAATTTATACGTCGCAGCCCCAATTTTAATCGCGGCCCGACCGCCTTTTTTCCCAGCTAGCATCAGCCAAAACAAAATTTATACGTCGTAGCGCCAATTCTAATCGCGGCTCGACCACTTTTTTTCCCAAGCTAGCATCAGCCAAAAAAAAATTTATACGTCGCAGCGCCAATTTTAATCGCGGCTCGACCACTTTTTTTCCCAGCTAGCATCAGCCAAAACAAAATTTATACGTCGCAGCCCCAATTTTAATCGCGGCCCGACCGCCTTTTTTTCCCAGCTAGCAACAGCCAAAACAAAATTTATACGTCGCAGCGCCAATTCTAATCGCGGCTCGACCGCCTTTTTTCTCCAGCTAGCATCAGCCAAAACAAAATTTATGCGTCGCAGCCCCAATTTTAATCGCGGCTCGACCACTTTTTTTCCCAGCTAGCATCAGCCAAAAAAAAAATTATACGTCGCAGCGCCAATTCTAATCGCGGCTCGACCACTTTTTTTCCCCGGCTAGCATCAGCCAAAAAAAATTTTATACGTCGCAGCCCCAATTTTAATCGCGGCCCGACCGCCTTTTTTTCTCAGCTAGCATCAGCCAAAAAAAAAATTATACGTCGCAGCCCCAATTTTAATCGCGGCCCGACCGCCTTTTTTTCCCAGCTAGCATCAGCCAAAAAAAAATTTATACGTCGCAGCGCCAATTTTAATCGCGGCTCGACCACTTTTTTTCCCAGCTAGCATCAGCCAAAAAAAAAATTATACGTCGCAGCGCCAATTTTAATCGCGGCTCGACCACTTTTTTTCCCAGCTAGCATCAGCCAAAAAAAAAATTATATGTCGCAGCGCCAATTCTAATAGCGGCTCGACCACTTTCTTTCCCCAGCTAGCATCAGCCAAAAAAAATTTTTTACGTCGCAGCCCCAATTTTAATCGCGACCCGACCACCTTTTTTCTCCAGCTAGCATCAGCCAAAACAAAATTTATACGTCGCAGCCCCAATTTTAATCGCGGCCCGACCGCCTTTTTTTCCCTGCTAGCATCAGCCAAAAAAAAATTTATACGTCGCAGCCCCAATTTTAATCGCGGCCCGACCGCCTTTTTTTCCCAGCTAGCATCAGCCAAAAAAAAAATTATACGTCGCAGCGCCAATTTTAATCGCGGCTCGACCACTTTTTTTCCCAGCTAGCATCAGCCAAAAAAAAAATTATACGTCGCAGCGCCAATTTTAATCGCGGCTCGACCACTTTTTTTCCCAGCTAGCATCAGCCAAAAAAAAAATTATATGTCGCAGCGCCAATTCTAATCGCGGCTCGACCACTTTCTTTCCCCAGCTAGCATCAGCCAAAAAAAATTTTTTACGTCGCAGCCCCAATTTTAATCGCGACCCGACCACCTTTTTTCTCCAGCTAGCATCAGCCAAAACAAAATTTATACGTCGCAGCCCCAATTTTAATCGCGGCCCGACCGCCTTTTTTTCCCTGCTAGCATCAGCCAAAAAAAAATTTATACGTCGCAGCCCCAATTTTAATCGCGGCCCGACCGCCTTTTTTTCCCAGCTAGCATCAGCCAAAAAAAAAATTATACGTCGCAGCGCCAATTTTAATCGCGGCTCGACCACTTTTTTTCCCAGCTAGCATCAGCCAAAAAAAAAATTATACGTCGCAGCGCCAATTCTAATCGCGGCTCGACCACTTTTTTTCCCCAGCTAGCATCAGCCAAAAAAAATTTTATACGTCGCAGCCCCAATTTTAATCGCGACCCGACCACCTTTTTTCTCCAGCTAGCATCAGCCAAAACAAAATTTATACGTCGCAGCCCCAATTTTAATCGCGGCCCGACCGCCTTTTTTTCCCAGCTAGCATCAGCCAAAAAAAAATTTATACGTCGCAGCCCCAATTTTAATCGCGGCCCGACCGCCTTTTTTTCCCAGCTAGCATCAGCCAAAAAAAAATTTATACGTCGCAGCCACAATTTTAATCGCGGCCCGACCACCTTATTTCCCCAGCTAGCATCAGCCAAAACAAAATTTATACGTCGCAGCGCCAATTGTAATCGCGGCTCGACCACTTTTTTTCCCCAGCTAGCATCAGCCAAAAAAAATTTTATACGTCGCAGCCCCAATTTTAATCGCGGCCCGACCGCCTTTTTTTCCCAGCTAGCATCAGCCAAAAAAAAATTACACGTCGCAGCGACAATTTTAATCGCGGCTCGACCACTTTTTTTCCCAGCTAGCATCAGCCAAAAAAAAAATTATACGTCGCAGCGCCAATTTTAATCGCGGCTCGACCACTTTTTTTCCCCAGCTAGCATCAGCCAAAAAAAAATTTATACGTCGCAGCCACAATTTTAATCGCGGCTCGACCACTTTTTTCCCCAGCTAGCATCAGCCAAAAAAAAATTTATACGTTGCAGCGCCAATTTTAATCGCGGCTCGACCACTTTTTTTCCCAGCTAGCATCAGCCAAAAAAAAAATTATATGTCGCAGCGCCAATTCTAATCGCGGCTCGACCACTTTCTTTCCCCAGCTAGCATCAGCCAAAAAAAATTTTTTACGTCGCAGCCCCAATTTTAATCGCGACCCGACCACCTTTTTTCTCCAGCTAGCATCAGCCAAAACAAAATTTATACGTCGCAGCCCCAATTTTAATCGCGGCCCGACCGCCTTTTTTTCCCTGCTAGCATCAGCCAAAAAAAAATTTATACGTCGCAGCCCCAATTTTAATCGCGGCCCGACCGCCTTTTTTTCCCAGCTAGCATCAGCCAAAAAAAAAATTATACGTCGCAGCGCCAATTTTAATCGCGGCTCGACCACTTTTTTTCCCAGCTAGCATCAGCCAAAAAAAAAATTATACGTCGCAGCGCCAATTCTAATCGCGGCTCGACCACTTTTTTTCCCCAGCTAGCATCAGCCAAAAAAAATTTTATACGTCGCAGCCCCAATTTTAATCGCGACCCGACCACCTTTTTTCTCCAGCTAGCATCAGCCAAAACAAAATTTATACGTCGCAGCCCCAATTTTAATCGCGGCCCGACCGCCTTTTTTTCCCAGCTAGCATCAGCCAAAAAAAAATTTATACGTCGCAGCCCCAATTTTAATCGCGGCCCGACCGCCTTTTTTTCCCAGCTAGCATCAGCCAAAAAAAAATTTATACGTCGCAGCCACAATTTTAATCGCGGCTCGACCACTTTTTTTCCCCAGCTAGCATCAGCCAAAAAAAATTTTATACGTCGCAGCCCCAATTTTAATCGCGGCCCGACCGCCTTTTTTTCCCAGCTAGCATCAGCCAAAAAAAAAATTATACGTCGCAGCCACAATTTTAATCGCGGCTCGACCACATTTTTCCCCAGCTAGCATCAGCCAAAACAAAATTTATACGTCGCAGCGCCAATTCTAATCGCGGCTCGACCACTTTTTTTCCCCAGCTAGCATCAGCCAAAAAAAAATTTATACGTCGCAGCCACAATTTTAATCGCGGCTCGACCACTTTCTTTCCCCAGCTAGCATCAGCCAAAAACAATTTTATACGTCGCAGCCCCAATTTTAATCGCGACCCGACCACCTTTTTTCTCCAGCTAGCATCAGCCAAAACAAAATTTATACGTCGCAGCCCCAATTTTAATCGCGGCCCGACCGCCTTTTTTTCCCTGCTAGCATCAGCCAAAAAAAAATTTATACGTCGAAGCCCCAATTTTAATCGCGGCCCGACCGCCTTTTTTTCCCAGCTAGCATCAGCCAAAAAAAAAATTATACGTCGCAGCGCCAATTCTAATCGCGGCTCGACCACTTTTTTTCCCCAGCTAGCATCAGCCAAAAAAAATTTTATACGTCGCAGCCCCAATTTTAATCGCGACCCGACCACCTTTTTTCTCCAGCTAGCATCAGCCAAAACAAAATTTATACGTCGCAGCCCCAATTTTAATCGCGGCCCGACCGCCTTTTTTTCCCAGCTAGCATCAGCCAAAAAAAAATTTATGCGTCGCAGCCCCAATTTTAATCGCGGCCCGACCGCCTTTTTTTCCCAGCTAGCATCAGCCAAAAAAAAAATTATACGTCGCAGCCACAATTTTAATCGCGGCTCGACCACTTTTTTCCCCAGCTAGCATCAGCCAAAAAAAAATTTATACGTCGCAGCGCCAATTTTAATCGCGGCTCGACCACTTTTTTTCCCAGCTAGCATCAGCCAAAAAAAAAATTATATGTCGCAGCGAGAATTCTAATCGCGGCTCGACCACTTTCTTTCCCCAGCTAGCATCAGCCAAAAACAATTTTATACGTCGCAGCCCCAATTTTAATCGCGACCCGACCACCTTTTTTCTCCAGCTAGCATCAGCCAAAACAAAATTTATACGTCGCAGCCCCAATTTTAATCGCGGCCCGACCGCCTTTTTTTCCCTGCTAGCATCAGCCAAAAAAAAATTTATACGTCGAAGCCCCAATTTTAATCGCGGCCCGACCGCCTTTTTTTCCCAGCTAGCATCAGCCAAAAAAAAAATTATACGTCGCAGCGCCAATTTTAATCGCGGCTCGACCACTTTTTTTCCCAGCTAGCATCAGCCAAAAAAAAAATTATACGTCGCAGCGCCAATTCTAATCGCGGCTCGACCACTTTTTTTCCCCAGCTAGCATCAGCCAAAAAAAATTTTATACGTCGCAGCCCCAATTTTAATCGCGACCCGACCACCTTTTTTCTCCAGCTAGCATCAGCCAAAACAAAATTTATACGTCGCAGCCCCAATTTTAATCGCGGCCCGACCGCCTTTTTTTCCCAGCTAGCATCAGCCAAAAAAAAATTTATGCGTCGCAGCCCCAATTTTAATCGCGGCCCGACCGCCTTTTTTTCCCAGCTAGCATCAGCCAAAAAAAAAATTATGCGTCGCAGCGCCAATTTTAATCGCGGCTCGACCACTTTTTTTCCCAGCTAGCATCAGCCAAAAAAAAAATTATACGTCGCAGCGCCAATTCTAATCGCGGCTCGACCACTTTTTTTCCCCAGCTAGAATCAGCCAAAAAAAAAATTATACGTCGCAGCGCCAATTTTAATCGCGGCTCGACCACTTTTTTTCCCAGCTAGCATCAGCCAAAAAAAAAATTATACGTCGCAGCGCCAATTCTAATCGCGGCTCGACCACTTTTTTTCCCAGCTAGCATCAGCCAAAAAAAAAATTATACGTCGTAGCGCCAATTTTAATCGCGGCTCGACCACTTTTTTTCCCAGCTAGCATCAGCCAAAAAAAAAATTATACGTCGCAGCGACAATTTTAATCGCGGCTCGACCACTTTTTTTCCCCAGCTAGCATCAGCCAAAAAAAATTTTATACGTCGCAGCCCCAATTTTAATCGCGACCCGACCACCTTTTTTCTCCAGCTAGCATCAGCCAAAACAAAATTTATACGTCGCAGCCCCAATTTTAATCGCGGCCCGACCGCCTTTTTTTCCCAGCTAGCATCAGCCAAAAAAAAATGTATACGTCGCAGCCACAATTTTAATCGCGACCCGACCACCTTTTTTCTCCAGCTAGCATCAGCCAAAACAAAATTTATACGTCGAAGCCCCAATTTTAATCGCGGCCCGACCGCCTTTTTTTCCCAGCTAGCATCAGCCAAAAAAAAAATTATACGTCGCAGCGCCAATTTTAATCGCGGCTCGACCACTTTTTTTCCCAGCTAGCATCAGCCAAAAAAAAAATTATACGTCGCAGCGCCAATTCTAATCGCGGCTCGACCACTTTTTTTCCCCAGCTAGCATCAGCCAAAAAAAATTTTATACGTCGCAGCCCCAATTTTAATCGCGGCTCGACCACTTTTTTTCCCCAGCTAGCATCAGCCAAAAAAAATTTTATACGTCGCAGCCCCAATTTTAATCGCGACCCGACCACCTTTTTTCTCCAGCTAGCATCAGCCAAAACAAAATTTATACGTCGCAGCCCCAATTTTAATCGCGGCCCGACCGCCTTTTTTTCCCTGCTAGCATCAGCCAAAAAAAAATTTATACGTCGCAGCGCCAATTTTAATCGCGGCTCGACCACTTTTTTTCCCCAGCTAGCATCAGCCAAAAAAAAATTTATACGTCGCAGCCACAATTTTAATCGCGACCCGACCACCTTTTTTCTCCAGCTAGCATCAGCCAAAACAAAATTTATACGTCGCAGCCCCAATTTTAATCGCGGCCCGACCGCCTTTTTTTCCCAGCTAGCATCAGCCAAAAAAAAAATTATACGTCGCAGCGACAATTTTAATCGCGGCTCGACCACTTTTTTTCCCCAGCTAGCATCAGCCAAAAAAAAATTTATACGTCGCAGCCACAATTCTAATCGCGGCTCGACCACTTTCTTTCCCCAGCTAGCATCAGCCAAAAAAAATTTTATACGTCGCAGCCCCAATTTTAATCGCGACCCGACCACCTTTTTTCTCCAGCTAGCATCAGCCAAAACAAAATTTATACGTCGCAGCCCCAATTTTAATCGCGGCCCGACCGCCTTTTTTTCCCTGCTAGCATCAGCCAAAAAAAAATTTATACGTCGCAGCCCCAATTTTAATCGCGGCCCGACCGCCTTTTTTTCCCAGCTAGCATCAGCCAAAAAAAAAATTATACGTCGCAGCGCCAATTTTAATCGCGGCTCGACCACTTTTTTTCCCAGCTAGCATCAGCCAAAAAAAAAATTATACGTCGCAGCCCCAATTTTAATCGCGACCCGACCACGTTTTTTTCTCCAGCTAGCATCAGCCAAAACAAAATTTATACGTCGCAGCCCCAATTTTAATCGCGGCCCGACCGCCTTTTTTTCCCAGCTAGCATCAGCCAAAAAAAAATTTATGCGTCGCAGCCCCAATTTTAATCGCGGCCCGACCGCCTTTTTTTCCCAGCTAGCATCAGCCAAAAAAAAAATTATACGTCGCAGCCACAATTTTAATCGCGGCTCGACCACTTTTTTCCCCAGCTAGCATCAGCCAAAAAAAAATTTATACGTCGCAGCGCCAATTTTAATCGCGGCTCGACCACTTTTTTTCCCAGCTAGCATCAGCCAAAAAAAAATTATATGTCGCAGTGCCAATTCTAATCGCGGCTCGACCACTTTCTTTCCCCAGCTAGCATCAGCCAAAAACAATTTTATACGTCGCAGCCCCAATTTTAATCGCGACCCGACCACCTTTTTTCTCCAGCTAGCATCAGCCAAAACAAAATTTATACGTCGCAGCCCCAATTTTAATCGCGGCCCGACCGCCTTTTTTTCCCTGCTAGCATCAGCCAAAAAAAAATTTATACGTCGAAGCCCCAATTTTAATCGCGGCCCGACCGCCTTTTTTTCCCAGCTAGCATCAGCCAAAAAAAAAATTATACGTCGCAGCGCCAATTTTAATCGCGGCTCGACCACTTTTTTTCCCAGCTAGCATCAGCCAAAAAAAAAATTATACGTCGCAGCGCCAATTCTAATCGCGGCTCGACCACTTTTTTTCCCCAGCTAGCATCAGCCAAAAAAAATTTTATACGTCGCAGCCCCAATTTTAATCGCGACCCGACCACCTTTTTTCTCCAGCTAGCATCAGCCAAAACAAAATTTATACGTCGCAGCCCCAATTTTAATCGCGGCCCGACCGCCTTTTTTTCCCAGCTAGCATCAGCCAAAAAAAAATTTATGCGTCGCAGCCCCAATTTTAATCGCGGCCCGACCGCCTTTTTTTCCCAGCTAGCATCAGCCAAAAAAAAAATTATGCGTCGCAGCGCCAATTTTAATCGCGGCTCGACCACTTTTTTTCCCAGCTAGCATCAGCCAAAAAAAAAATTATACGTCGCAGCGCCAATTCTAATCGCGGCTCGACCACTTTTTTTCCCCAGCTAGAATCAGCCAAAAAAAAAATTATACGTCGCAGCGCCAATTTTAATCGCGGCTCGACCACTTTTTTTCCCAGCTAGCATCAGCCAAAAAAAAAATTATACGTCGCAGCGCCAATTCTAATCGCGGCTCGACCACTTTTTTTCCCAGCTAGCATCAGCCAAAAAAAAAATTATACGTCGCAGCGCCAATTTTAATCGCGGCTCGACCACTTTTTTTCCCAGCTAGCATCAGCCAAAAAAAAAATTATACGTCGCAGCGACAATTTTAATCGCGGCTCGACCACTTTTTTTCCCCAGCTAGCATCAGCCAAAAAAAATTTTATACGTCGCAGCCCCAATTTTAATCGCGACCCGACCACCTTTTTTCTCCAGCTAGCATCAGCCAAAACAAAATTTATACGTCGCAGCCCTAATTTTAATCGCGGCCCGACCGCCTTTTTTCTCCAGCTAGCATCAGCCAAAACAAAATTTATATGTCGCAGCGCCAATTTTAATCGCGGCTCGACCACTTTTTTTCCCAGCTAGCATCAGCCAAAAAAAAAAATTATACGTCGCAGCGACAATTTTAATCGCGGCTCGACCACTTTTTTTCCCCAGCTAGCATCAGCCAAAAAAAAATGTATACGTCGCAGCCACAATTTTAATCGCGACCCGACCACCTTTTTTCTCCAGCTAGCATCAGCCAAAACAAAATTTATACGTCGCAGCCCCAATTTTAATCGCGGCCCGACCGCCTTTTTTCTCCAGCTAGCATCAGCCAAAACAAAATTTATACGTCGCAGCCCCAATTTTAATCGCGGCCCGACCGCCTTTTTTCTCCAGCTAGCATCAGCCAAAACAAAATTTATACGTCGCAGCGACAATTTTAATCGCGGCCCGACCGCCTTTTTTCTCCAGCTAGCATCAGCCAAAACAAAATTTATACGTCGCAGCCACAATTTTAATCGCGACCCGACCACCTTTTTTCTCCAGCTAGCATCAGCCAAAACAAAATTTATACGTCGCAGCCCCAATTTTAATCGCGGCCCGACCGCCTTTTTTCTCCAGCTAGCATCAGCCAAAACAAAATTTATACGTCGCAGCGCCAATTTTAATCGCGGCTCGACCACTTTTTTTCCCAGCTAGCATCAGCCAAAACAAAATTTATACGTCGCAGCCCCAATTTTAATCGCGGCCCGACCGCCTTTTTTCTCCAGCTAGCATCAGCCAAAACAAAATTTATACGTCGCAGCGACAATTTTAATCGCGGCCCGACCGCCTTTTTTCTCCAGCTAGCATCAGCCAAAACAAAATTTATACGTCGCAGCCACAATTTTAATCGCGACCCGACCACCTTTTTTCTCCAGCTAGCATCAGCCAAAACAAAATTTATACGTCGCAGCCCCAATTTTAATCGCGGCCCGACCGCCTTTTTTCTCCAGCTAGCATCAGCCAAAACAAAATTTATACGTCGCAGCCCCAATTTTAATCGCGGCCCGACCGCCTTTTTTCTCCAGCTAGCATCAGCCAAAACAAAATTTATACGTCGCAGCGACAATTTTAATCGCGGCCCGACCGCCTTTTTTCTCCAGCTAGCATCAGCCAAAACAAAATTTATACGTCGCAGCGACAATTTTAATCGCGGCCCGACCGCCTTTTTTCTCCAGCTAGCATCAGCCAAAACAAAATTTATACGTCGCAGCCACAATTTTAATCGCGACCCGACCGCCTTTTTTTCCCAGCTAGCATCAGCCAAAAAAAAAATTATACGTCGCAGCGCCAATTTTAATCGCGGCTCGACCACTTTTTTTCCCAGCTAGCATCAGCCAAAAAAAAAAATTATACGTCGCAGCGCCAATTCTAATCGCGGCTCGACCACTTTTTTTCCCCGGCTAGCATCAGCCAAAAAAAATTTTATACGTCGCAGCCCCAATTTTAATCGCGACCCGACCACCTTTTTTCCCCAGCTAGCATCAGCCAAAACAAAATTTATACGTCGCAGCCCCAATTTTAATCGCGGCCCGACCGCCTTTTTTTCCCAGCTAGCATCAGCCAAAACAAAATTTATACGTCGCAGCGCCAATTTTAATCGCGGCTCGACCACTTTTTTTCCCAGCTAGCATCAGCCAAAACAAAATTTATACGTCGCAGCCCCAATTTTAATCGCGGCCCGACCGCCTTTTTTCTCCAGCTAGCATCAGCCAAAACAAAATTTATACGTCGCAGCGACAATTTTAATCGCGGCCCGACCGCCTTTTTTCTCCAGCTAGCATCAGCCAAAACAAAATTTATACGTCGCAGCCACAATTTTAATCGCGACCCGACCACCTTTTTTCTCCAGCTAGCATCAGCCAAAACAAAATTTATACGTCGCAGCCCCAATTTTAATCGCGGCCCGACCGCCTTTTTTCTCCAGCTAGCATCAGCCAAAACAAAATTTATACGTCGCAGCCCCAATTTTAATCGCGGCCCGACCGCCTTTTTTCTCCAGCTAGCATCAGCCAAAACAAAATTTATACGTCGCAGCGACAATTTTAATCGCGGCCCGACCGCCTTTTTTCTCCAGCTAGCATCAGCCAAAACAAAATTTATACGTCGCAGCGACAATTTTAATCGCGGCCCGACCGCCTTTTTTCTCCAGCTAGCATCAGCCAAAACAAAATTTATACGTCGCAGCCACAATTTTAATCGCGACCCGACCACCTTTTTTCTCCAGCTAGCATCAGCCAAAACAAAATTTATACGTCGCAGCGCCAATTTTAATCGCGGCTCGACCACTTTTTTTCCCAGCTAGCATCAGCCAAAAAAAAAATTATACGTCGCAGCGACAATTTTAATCGCGGCTCGACCACTTTTTTTCCCCAGCTAGCATCAGCCAAAAAAAAATGTATACGTCGCAGCCACAATTTTAATCGCGACCCGACCACTTTTTTTCCCCAGCTAGCATCAGCCAAAACAAAATTTATACGTCGCAGCCCCAATTTTAATCGCGGCCCGACCGCCTTTTTTCTCCAGCTAGCATCAGCCAAAACAAAATTTATACGTCGCAGCCCCAATTTTAATCGCGGCCCGACCGCCTTTTTTTCCCAGCTAGCATCAGCCAAAAAAAAAATTATACGTCGCAGCGCCAATTTTAATCGCGGCTCGACCACTTTTTTTCCCAGCTAGCATCAGCCAAAAAAAAAATTATACGTCGCAGCGCCAATTCTAATCGCGGCTCGACCACTTTTTTTCCCCAGCTAGCATCAGCCAAAAAAAATTTTATACGTCGCAGCCCCAATTTTAATCGCGGCTCGAAAACTTTTTTTCCCCAGCTAGCATCAGCCAAAAAAAATTTTATACGTCGCAGCCCCAATTTTAATCGCGGCCCGACCGCCTTTTTTTCCCTGCTAGCATCAGCCAAAAAAAAATTTATACGTCGCAGCCCCAATTTTAATCGCGGCCCGACCACTTTTTTTCCCCAGCTAGCATCAGCCAAAAAAAAATTTATACGTCGCAGCCACAATTTTAATCGCGGCTCGACCACTTTCTTTCCCCAGCTAGCATCAGCCAAAAAAAATTTTATACGTCGCAGCCCCAATTTTAATCGCGACCCGACCACCTTTTTTCTCCAGCTAGCATCAGCCAAAACAAAATTTATACGTCGCAGCCCCAATTTTAATCGCGGCCCGACCGCCTTTTTTTCCCTGCTAGCATCAGCCAAAAAAAAATTTATACGTCGCAGCCCCAATTTTAATCGCGGCCCGACCGCCTTTTTTTCCCAGCTAGCATCAGCCAAAAAAAAAATTATACGTCGCAGCGCCAATTTTAATCGCGGCTCGACCACTTTTTTTCCCAGCTAGCATCAGCCAAAAAAAAAATTATACGTCGCAGCGCCAATTCTAATCGCGGCTCGACCACTTTTTTTCCCCAGCTAGCATCAGCCAAAAAAAATTTTATACGTCGCAGCCCCAATTTTAATCGCGACCCGACCACCTTTTTTCTCCAGCTAGCATCAGCCAAAAAAAAATTTATACGTCGCAGCCACAATTTTAATCGCGGCCCGACCACCTTATTTCCCCAGCTAGCATCAGCCAAAACAAAATTTATACGTCGCAGCCCCAATTTTAATCGCGGCCCGACCGCCTTTTTTCCCAGCTAGCATCAGCCAAAACAAAATTTATACGTCGCAGCGCTAATTCTAATCGCGGCTCGACCACTTTTTTTCCCCAGCTAGCATCAGCCAAAAAAAATTTTATACGTCGCAGCCCCAATTTTAATCGCGGCCCGACCGCCTTTTTTTCCCAGCTAGCATCAGCCAAAAAAAAAATTATACGTCGCAGCGCCAATTTTAATCGCGGCTCGACCACTTTTTTTCCCAGCTAGCATCAGCCAAAAAAAAAAATTATACGTCGCAGCGCCAATTCTAATCGCGGCTCGACCACTTTTTTTCCCCGGCTAGCATCAGCCAAAAAAAATTTTATACGTCGCAGCCCCAATTTTAATCGCGACCCGACCACCTTTTTTCCCCAGCTAGCATCAGCCAAAACAAAATTTATACGTCGCAGCCCCAATTTTAATCGCGGCCCGACCGCCTTTTTTTCCCAGCTAGCATCAGCCAAAAAAAAAATTATACGTCGCAGCGCCAATTCTAATCGCGGCTCGACCACTTTTTTTCCCCAGCTAGCATCAGCCAAAAAAAAATTTATACGTCGCAGCCACAATTTTAATCGCGGCCCGACCACCTTTTTTCCCAGCTAGCATCAGCCAAAACAAAATTTATACGTCGCAGCCCCAATTTTAATCGCGACCCGACCACCTTTTTTTCTCCAGCTAGCATCAGCCAAAACAAAATTTATACGTCGCAGCCCCAATTTTAATCGCGGCCCGACCGCCTTTTTTTCCCAGCTAGCATCAGCCAAAAAAAATTTATACGTCGCAGCCCCAATTTTAATCGCGACCCGACCACCTTTTTTCTCCAGCTAGCATCAGCCAAAACAAAATTTATACGTCGCAGCCCCAATTTTAATCGCGGCCCGACCACCTTTTTTCCCCAGCTAGCATCAGCCAAAAAAAATTTTAAACGTCGCAGCCACAATTTTAATCGCGGCCCGACCACCTTTTTTCCCCAGCTAGCATCAGCCAAAACAAAATTTATACGTCGCAGCCCCAATTTTAATCGCGGCCCGACCGCCTTTTTTTCCCAGCTAGCATCAGCCAAAAAAAAATTTATACGTCGCAGCCCCAATTTTAATCGCGGCCCGACCGCCTTTTTTTCCCAGCTAGCATCAGCCAAAAAAAATATTATACGTCGCAGCGCCAATTTTAATCGCGGCTCGACCACTTTTTTTCCCAGCTAGCATCAGCCAAAAAAAAAATTATACGTCGCAGCCCCAATTTTAATCGCGACCCGACCACCTTTTTTCTCCAGCTAGCATCAGCCAAAACAAAATTTATACGTCGCAGCCCCAATTTTAATCGCGGCCCGACCGCCTTTTTTTCCCAGCTAGCATCAGCCAAAAAAAAATGTATACGTCGCAGCCACAATTTTAATCGCGACCCGACCACCTTTTTTCTCCAGCTAGCATCAGCCAAAACAAAATTTATACGTCGCAGCCCCAATTTTAATCGCGGCCCGACCGCCTTTTTTTCCCAGCTAGCATCAGCCAAAAAAAAAATTATACGTCGCAGCGCCAATTTTAATCGCGGCTCGACCACTTTTTTTCCCAGCTAGCATCAGCCAAAAAAAAAATTATACGTCGCAGCGCCAATTCTAATCGCGGCTCGACCACTTTTTTTCCCCAGCTAGCATCAGCCAAAAAAAATTTTATACGTCGCAGCCCCAATTTTAATCGCGGCTCGAAAACTTTTTTTCCCCAGCTAGCATCAGCCAAAAAAAATTTTATACGTCGCAGCCCCAATTTTAATCGCGGCCCGACCGCCTTTTTTTCCCTGCTAGCATCAGCCAAAAAAAAATTTATACGTCGCAGCCCCAATTTTAATCGCGGCCCGACCACTTTTTTTCCCCAGCTAGCATCAGCCAAAAAAAAATTTATACGTCGCAGCCACAATTTTAATCGCGGCCCGACCACCTTTTTTCTCCAGCTAGCATCAGCCAAAACAAAATTTATACGTCGCAGCCCCAATTTTAATCGCGGCCCGACCGCCTTTTTTTCCCAGCTAGCATCAGCCAAAAAAAAAATTATACGTCGCAGCGACAATTTTAATCGCGGCTCGACCACTTTTTTTCCCCAGCTAGCATCAGCCAAAAAAAAATTTATACGTCGCAGCCACAATTTTAATCGCGGCCCGACCACCTTTTTTCTCCAGCTAGCATCAGCCAAAACAAAATTATACGTCGCAGCGCCAATTTTAATCGCGGCTCGACCACTTTTTTTCCCCAGCTAGCATCAGCCAAAAAAAAATTTATACGTCGCAGCCACAATTTTAATCGCGGCCCTACCACCTTTTTTCTCCAGCTAGCATCAGCCAAAACAAAATTTATACGTCGCAGCCCCAATTTTAATCGCGGCCCGACCGCCTTTTTTTCCCAGCTAGCATCAGCCAAAAAAAAAATTATACGTCGCAGCGACAATTTTAATCGCGGCTCGACCACTTTTTTTCCCCAGCTAGCATCAGCCAAAAAAAAATTTATACGTCGCAGCCACAATTCTAATCGCGGCTCGACCACTTTCTTTCCCCAGCTAGCATCAGCCAAAAAAAATTTTATACGTCGCAGCCCCAATTTTAATCGCGACCCGACCACCTTTTTTCTCCAGCTAGCATCAGCCAAAACAAAATTTATACGTCGCAGCCCCAATTTTAATCGCGGCCCGACCGCCTTTTTTTCCCTGCTAGCATCAGCCAAAAAAAAATTTATACGTCGCAGCCCCAATTTTAATCGCGGCCCGACCGCCTTTTTTTCCCAGCTAGCATCAGCCAAAAAAAAAATTATACGTCGCAGCGCCAATTTTAATCGCGGCTCGACCACTTTTTTTCCCAGCTAGCATCAGCCAAAAAAAAAATTATACGTCGCAGCGCCAATTCTAATCGCGGCTCGACCACTTTTTTTCCCCAGCTAGCATCAGCCAAAAAAAATTTTATACGTCGCAGCCCCAATTTTAATCGCGACCCGACCACCTTTTTTCTCCAGCTAGCATCAGCCAAAAAAAAATTTATACGTCGCAGCCACAATTTTAATCGCGGCCCGACCACCTTATTTCCCCAGCTAGCATCAGCCAAAACAAAATTTATACGTCGCAGCCCCAATTTTAATCGCGGCCCGACCGCCTTTTTTCCCAGCTAGCATCAGCCAAAACAAAATTTATACGTCGCAGCGCTAATTCTAATCGCGGCTCGACCACTTTTTTTCCCCAGCTAGCATCAGCCAAAAAAAATTTTATACGTCGCAGCCCCAATTTTAATCGCGGCCCGACCGCCTTTTTTTCCCAGCTAGCATCAGCCAAAAAAAAAATTATACGTCGCAGCGACAATTTTAATCGCGGCTCGACCACTTTTTTTCCCAGCTAGCATCAGCCAAAAAAAAAATTATACGTCGCAGCGCCAATTTTAATCGCGGCTCGACCACTTTTTTTCCCCAGCTAGCATCAGCCAAAAAAAAATTTATACGTCGCAGCCACAATTTTAATCGCGGCCCGACCACCTTTTTTCTCCAGCTAGCATCAGAAAAAACAAAATTTATACGTCGCAGCCCCAATTTTAATCGCGGCCCGACCGCCTTTTTTTCCCAGCTAGCATCAGCCAAAAAAAAAATTATACGTCGCAGCGCCAATTTTAATCGCGGCTCGACCACTTTTTTTCCCAGCTAGCATCAGCCAAAAAAAAAAATTATACGTCGCAGCGCCAATTCTAATCGCGGCTCGACCACTTTTTTTCCCCGGCTAGCATCAGCCAAAAAAAATTTTATACGTCGCAGCCCCAATTTTAATCGCGACCCGACCACCTTTTTTCCCCAGCTAGCATCAGCCAAAACAAAATTTATACGTCGCAGCCCCAATTTTAATCGCGGCCCGACCGCCTTTTTTTCCCAGCTAGCATCAGCCAAAAAAAAAATTATACGTCGCAGCGCCAATTCTAATCGCGGCTCGACCACTTTTTTTCCCCAGCTAGCATCAGCCAAAAAAAAATTTATACGTCGCAGCCACAATTTTAATCGCGGCCCGACCACCTTTTTTCCCAGCTAGCATCAGCCAAAACAAAATTTATACGTCGCAGCCCCAATTTTAATCGCGACCCGACCACCTTTTTTTCTCCAGCTAGCATCAGCCAAAACAAAATTTATACGTCGCAGCCCCAATTTTAATCGCGGCCCGACCGCCTTTTTTTCCCAGCTAGCATCAGCCAAAAAAAATTTATACGTCGCAGCCCCAATTTTAATCGCGACCCGACCACCTTTTTTCTCCAGCTAGCATCAGCCAAAACAAAATTTATACGTCGCAGCCCCAATTTTAATCGCGGCCCGACCACCTTTTTTCCCCAGCTAGCATCAGCCAAAAAAAATTTTAAACGTCGCAGCCACAATTTTAATCGCGGCCCGACCACCTTTTTTCCCCAGCTAGCATCAGCCAAAACAAAATTTATACGTCGCAGCCCCAATTTTAATCGCGGCCCGACCGCCTTTTTTTCCCAGCTAGCATCAGCCAAAAAAAAATTTATACGTCGCAGCCCCAATTTTAATCGCGGCCCGACCGCCTTTTTTTCCCAGCTAGCATCAGCCAAAAAAAATATTATACGTCGCAGCGCCAATTTTAATCGCGGCTCGACCACTTTTTTTCCCAGCTAGCATCAGCCAAAAAAAAATTATACGTCGCAGCGCCAATTTTAATCGCGGCTCGACCACTTTTTTTCCCCAGCTAGCATCAGCCAAAAAAAAATTTTTACGTCGCAGCCACAATTTTAATCGCGGCTCGACCACTTTTTTTCCCCAGCTAGCATCAGCCAAAAAAAAATTTATACGTCGCAGCGCCAATTTTAATCGCGGCTCGACCACTTTTATTCCCAGCTAGCATCAGCCAAAAAAAAATTATACGTCGCAGCGCCAATTCTAATCGCGGCTCGACCACTTTTTTTCCCCAGCTAGCATCAGCCAAAAAAAAATTTATACGTCGCAGCCCCAATTTTAATCGCGGCCCGACCGCCTTTTTTTCCCAGCTGGCATCAGCCAAAAAAAAAATTATACGTCGCAGCGCCAATTTTAATCGCGGCTCGACCACTTTTTTTCCCAGCTAGCATCAGCCAAAAAAAAAATTATACGTCGCAGCGCCAATTCTAATCGCGGCTCGACCACTTTTTTTCCCCAGCTAGCATCAGCCAAAAAAAATTTTATACGTCGCAGCCCCAATTTTAATCGCGACCCGACCACCTTTTTTCTCCAGCTAACATCAGCCAAAACAAAATTTATGCGTCGCAGCCCCAATTTTAATCGCGGCCCGACCGCCTTTTTTTCCCAGCTAGCATCAGCCAAAAACAAAATTATACGTCGCAGCGCCAATTTTAATCGCGGCTCGACCACTTTTTTTCCCCAGCTAGCATCAGCCAAAAAAAAATTTATACGTCGCAGCCACAATTTTAATCGCGGCCCGACCACCTTTTTTCCCAGCTAGCATCAGCCAAAACAAAATTTATACGTCGCAGCCCCAATTTTAATCGCGGCCCGACCGCCTTTTTTTCCCAGCTAGCATCAGCCAAAAAAAAAAAATTATACGTCGCAGCCCCAATTTTAATCGCGGCTCGACCACTTTTTTTCCCAGCTAGCATCAGCCAAAAAAAAAATTATACGTCGCAGCGCTAATTCTAATCGCGGCTCGACCACTTTTTTTTCCCAGCTAGCATCAGCCAAAAAAAATTTTATACGTCGCAGCCCCAATTTTAATCGCGACCCGACCACCTTTTTTCTCCAGCTAGCATCAGCCAAAACAAAATTTATACGTCGCAGCCCCAATTTTAATCGCGGCCCGACCGCCTTTTTTCTCCAGCTAGCATCAGCCAAAACAAAATTTATACGTCGCAGCCCCAATTTTAATCGCGGCCCGACCGCCTTTTTTTCCCAGCTCGCATCAGCCAAAAAAAAAAAATTATACGTCGCAGCCCCAATTTTAATCGCGGCCCGACCACCTTTTTCCCCAGATAGCATCAGCCAAAAATTTATACGTCGCAGCCCCAATTCTAATCGCGGCCCGACCGCCTTTTTTTCCCAGCTAGCATCAGCCAAAAAAAAAAAATTATACGTCGCAGCCCCAATTTTAATCGCGGCTCGACCACTTTTTTTCCCAGCTAGCATCAGCCAAAAAAAAAATTATACGTCGCAGCGCTAATTCTAATCGCGGCTCGACCACTTTTTTTTCCCAGCTAGCATCAGCCAAAAAAAATTTTATACGTCGCAGCCCCAATTTTAATCGCGACCCGACCACCTTTTTTCTCCAGCTAGCATCAGCCAAAACAAAATTTATACGTCGCAGCCCCAATTTTAATCGCGGCCCGACCGCCTTTTTTCTCCAGCTAGCATCAGCCAAAACAAAATTTATACGTCGCAGCCCCAATTTTAATCGCGGCCCGACCGCCTTTTTTTCCCAGCTAGCATCAGCCAAAAAAAAAAAATTATACGTCGCAGCCCCAATTTTAATCGCGGCCCGACCACCTTTTTCCCCAGATAGCATCAGCCAAAAATTTATACGTCGCAGCCCCAATTTTAATCGCGGCCCGACCGCCTTTTTTTCCCAGCTAGCATCAGCCAAAAAAAAAAAATTATACGTCGCAGCCCCAATTTTAATCGCGGCTCGACCACTTTTTTTCCCAGCTAGCATCAGCCAAAAAAAAAATTATACGTCGCAGCGCTAATTCTAATCGCGGCTCGACCACTTTTTTTTCCCAGCTAGCATCAGCCAAAAAAAATGTTATACGTCGCAGCCCCAATTTTAATCGCAACCCGACCACCTTTTTTCTCCAGCTAGCATCAGCCAAAACAAAATTTATACGTCGCAGCCCCAATTTTAATCGCGACCCGACCACCTTTTTTCTCCAGCTAGCATCAGCCAAAACAAAATTTATACGTCGCAGCCCCAATTTTAATCGCGGCCCGACCGCCTTTTTTCTCCAGCTAGCATCAGCCAAAACAAAATTTATACGTCGCAGCCCCAATTTTAATCGCGGCCCGACCACCTTTTTTCCCCAGCTAGCATCAGCCAAAAAAAATTTTAAACGTCGCAGCCCCAATTTTAATCGCGGCCCGACCGCCTTTTTTTCCCTGCTAGCATCAGCCAAAAAAAAATTTATACGTCGAAGCCCCAATTTTAATCGCGGCCCGACCGCCTTTTTTTCCCAGCTAGCATCAGCCAAAACAAAATTTATACGTCGCAGCCCCAATTTTAATCGCGGCCCGACCGCCTTTTTTTCCCAGCTAGCATCAGCCAAAACAAAATTTATACGTCGCAGCCCCAATTTTAATCGCGGCCCGACCACCTTTTTTCCCCAGCTAGCATCAGCCAAAAAAAATTTTAAACGTCGCAGCCACAATTTTAATCGCGGCCCGACCACCTTTTTTCCCCAGCTAGCATCAGCCAAAACAAAATTTATACGTCGCAGCCCCAATTTTAATCGCGGCCCGACCGCCTTTTTTTCCCAGCTAGCATCAGCCAAAACAAAATTTATACGTCGCAGCCCCAATTTTAATCGCGGCCCGACCGCCTTTTTTTCCCAGCTAGCATCAGCCAAAAAAAATTTATACGTCGCAGCCCCAATTTTAATCGCGACCCGACCACCTTTTTTCTCCAGCTAGCATCAGCCAAAACAAAATTTATACGTCGCAGCCCCAATTTTAATCGCGGCCCGACCACCTTTTTTCCCCAGCTAGCATCAGCCAAAAAAAATTTTAAACGTCGCAGCCCCAATTTTAATCGCGACCCGACCACCTTTTTTCTCCAGCTAGCATCAGCCAAAACAAAATTTATACGTCGCAGCCCCAATTTTAATCGCGGCCCGACCACCTTTTTTCCCCAGCTAGCATCAGCCAAAACAAAATTTATACGTCGCAGCCCCAATTTTAATCGCAACCCGACCACCTTTTTTCTCCAGCTAGCATCAGCCAAAACAAAATTTATACGTCGCAGCCCCAATTTTAATCGCGGCCCGACCACCTTTTTTCCCCAGCTAGCATCAGCCAAAAAAAATTTTAAACGTCGCAGCCCCAATTTTAATCGCGACCCGACCACCTTTTTTCTCCAGCTAGCATCAGCCAAAACAAAATTTATACGTCGCAGCCCCAATTTTAATCGCGACCCGACCACCTTTTTTCTCCAGCTAGCATCAGCCAAAACAAAATTTATACGTCGCAGCCCCAATTTTAATCGCGGCCCGACCACCTTTTTTCCCCAGCTAGCATCAGCCAAAAAAAATTTATACGTCGCAGCCCCAATTTTAATCGCGACCCGACCACCTTTTTTCTCCAGCTAGCATCAGCCAAAACAAAATTTATACGTCGCAGCCCCAATTTTAATCGCGGCCCGACCACCTTTTTTCCCCAGCTAGCATCAGCCAAAAAAAATGTTATACGTCGCAGCCCCAATTTTAATCGCAACCCGACCACCTTTTTTCTCCAGCTAGCATCAGCCAAAACAAAATTTATACGTCGCAGCCCCAATTTTAATCGCGACCCGACCACCTTTTTTCTCCAGCTAGCATCAGCCAAAACAAAATTTATACGTCGCAGCCCCAATTTTAATCGCGGCCCGACCGCCTTTTTTCTCCAGCTAGCATCAGCCAAAACAAAATTTATACGTCGCAGCCCCAATTTTAATCGCGGCCCGACCACCTTTTTTCCCCAGCTAGCATCAGCCAAAAAAAATTTTAAACGTCGCAGCCCCAATTTTAATCGCGGCCCGACCGCCTTTTTTTCCCTGCTAGCATCAGCCAAAAAAAAATTTATACGTCGAAGCCCCAATTTTAATCGCGGCCCGACCACCTTTTTTCCCAGCTAGCATCAGCCAAAACAAAATTTATACGTCGCAGCCCCAATTTTAATCGCGACCCGACCACCTTTTTTTCTCCAGCTAGCATCAGCCAAAACAAAATTTATACGTCGCAGCCCCAATTTTAATCGCGGCCCGACCGCCTTTTTTTCCCAGCTAGCATCAGCCAAAAAAAATTTATACGTCGCAGCCCCAATTTTAATCGCGACCCGACCACCTTTTTTCTCCAGCTAGCATCAGCCAAAACAAAATTTATACGTCGCAGCCCCAATTTTAATCGCGGCCCGACCACCTTTTTTCCCCAGCTAGCATCAGCCAAAAAAAATTTTAAACGTCGCAGCCACAATTTTAATCGCGGCCCGACCACCTTTTTTCCCCAGCTAGCATCAGCCAAAACAAAATTTATACGTCGCAGCCCCAATTTTAATCGCGGCCCGACCGCCTTTTTTTCCCAGCTAGCATCAGCCAAAACAAAATTTATACGTCGCAGCCCCAATTTTAATCGCGGCCCGACCGCCTTTTTTTCCCAGCTAGCATCAGCCAAAAAAAATTTATACGTCGCAGCCCCAATTTTAATCGCGACCCGACCACCTTTTTTCTCCAGCTAGCATCAGCCAAAACAAAATTTATACGTCGCAGCCCCAATTTTAATCGCGGCCCGACCACCTTTTTTCCCCAGCTAGCATCAGCCAAAAAAAATTTTAAACGTCGCAGCCCCAATTTTAATCGCGGCCCGACCGCCTTTTTTTCCCTGCTAGCATCAGCCAAAAAAAAATTTATACGTCGAAGCCCCAATTTTAATCGCGGCCCGACCGCCTTTTTTTCCCAGCTAGCATCAGCCAAAAAAAAAATTATACGTCGCAGCGCCAATTTTAATCGCGGCTCGACCACTTTTTTTCCCAGCTAGCATCAGCCAAAAAAAAAATTATACGTCGCAGCGCCAATTTTAATCGCGGCTCGACCACTTTTTTTCCCAGCTAGCATCAGCCAAAAAAAAAATTATACGTCGCAGCCCCAATTTTAATCGCGGCCCGACCGCCTTTTTTTCCCAGCTAGCATCAGCCAAAAAAAAATTTATGCGTCGCAGCCCCAATTTTAATCGCGGCCCGACCGCCTTTTTTTCCCAGCTAGCATCAGCCAAAAAAAAAATTATGCGTCGCAGCGCCAATTTTAATCGCGGCTCGACCACTTTTTTTCCCAGCTAGCATCAGCCAAAAAAAAAATTATACGTCGCAGCGCCAATTCTAATCGCGGCTCGACCACTTTTTTTCCCCAGCTAGCATCAGCCAAAAAAAAATTTATACGTCGCAGCCCCAATTTTAATCGCGGCCCGACCGCCATTTTTTCCCAGCTAGCATCAGCCAAAAAAAAAATTATACGTCGCAGCGCCAATTTTAATCGCGGCCCGACCGACTTTTTTCTCCAGCTAGCATCAGCCAAAACAAAATTTATACGTCGCAGCGCCAATTCTAATCGCGGCTCGACCACTTTTTTTCCCCAGCTAGCATCAGCCAAAAAAAATTTTATACGTCGCAGCCCCAATTTTAATCGCGGCCCGACCGCCATTTTTTCCCAGCTAGCATCAGCCAAAAAAAAAATTATACGTCGCAGCGACAATTTTAATCGCGGCTCGACCACTTTTTTTCCCAGCTAGCATCAGCCAAAAAAAAAATTATACGTCGCAGCGCCAATTTTAATCGCGGCCCGACCACCTTATTTCCCCAGCTAGCATCAGCCAAAACAAAATTTATACGTCGCAGCCCCAATTTTAATCGCGGCCCGACCGCCTTTTTTCCCAGCTAGCATCAGCCAAAACAAAATTTATACGTCGCAGCGCCAATTCTAATCGCGGCTCGACCACTTTTTTTCCCCAGCTAGCATCAGCCAAAAAAAATTTTATACGTCGCAGCCCCAATTTTAATCGCGGCCCGACCGCCTTTTTTCCCAGCTAGCATCAGCCAAAAAAAAAATTATACGTCGCAGCGACAATTTTAATCGCGGCTCGACCACTTTTTTTTTCCAGCTAGCATCAGCCAAAAAAAAAATTATACGTCGCAGCCACAATTTTAATCGCGGCCCGACCACCTTATTTCCCCAGCTAGCATCAGCCAAAACAAAATTTATACGTCGCAGCCCCAATTTTAATCGCGGCCCGACCGCCTTTTTTCCCAGCTAGCATCAGCCAAAACAAAATTTATACGTCGCAGCGATAATTCTAATCGCGGCTCGACCACTTTTTTTCCCCAGCTAGCATCAGCCAAAAAAAATTTTATACGTCGCAGCCCCAATTTTAATCGCGGCCCGACCGCCTTTTTTTCCCAGCTAGCATCAGCCAAAAAAAAAATTATACGTCGCAGCGACAATTTTAATCGCGGCTCGACCACTTTTTTTCCCAGCTAGCATCAGCCAAAAAAAAAATTATACGTCGCAGCGCCAATTTTAATCGCGGCTCGACCACTTTTTTTCCCCAGCTAGCATCAGCCAAAAAAAAATTTATACGTCGCAGCCACAATTTTAATCGCGGCCCGACCACCTTATTTCCCCAGCTAGCATCACCCAAAACAAAATTTATACGTCGCAGCCCCAATTTTAATCGCGGCCCGACCGCCTTTTTTCCCAGCTAGCATCAGCCAAAAAAAAATTTATACGTCGCAGCCCCAATTTTAATCGCGGCCCGACCGCCTTTTTTTCCCAGCTAGCATCAGCCAAAAAAAAAAATATACGTCGCAGCGCCAATTTTAATCGCGGCTCGACCACTTTTTTTCCCAGCTAGCATCAGCCAAAAAAAAAATTATACGTCGCAGCGCCAATTCTAATCGCGGATCGACCACTTTTTTTCCCCAGCTAGCATCAGCCAAAAAAAAATTTATACGTCGCAGCCCCAATTTTAATCGCGGCCCGACCGCCTTTTTTTCCCAGCTAGCATCAGCCAAAAAAAAATTATACGTCGCAGCCCCAATTTTAATCGCGGCCCGACCGCCTTTTTTTCCCTGCTAGCATCAGCCAAAAAAAAATTTATACGTCGCAGCCCCAATTTTAATCGCGACCCGACCACCTTTTTTCTCCAGCTAGCATCAGCCAAAACAAAATTTATACGTCGCAGCGCCAATTTTAATCGCGGCTGGACCACCTTTTTTCTCCAGCTAGCATCAGCCAAAACAAAATTTATACGTCGCAGCCCCAATTTTAATCGCGGCCCGACCGCCTTTTTTTCCCTGCTAGCATCAGCCAAAAAAAAATTTATACGTCGCAGCCCCAATTTTAATCGCGGCCCGACCGCCTTTTTTTCCCTGCTAGCATCAGCCAAAAAAAAATTTATACGTCGCAGCCCCAATTTTAATCGCGGCCCGACCGCCTTTTTTTCCCAGCTAGCATCAGCCAAAAAAAAAATTATACGTCGCAGCGCCAATTTTAATCGCGGCTCGACCACTTTTTTTCCCAGCTAGCATCAGCCAAAAAAAAAATTATACGTCGCAGCGCCAATTCTAATCGCGGCTAGACCACTTTTTTTCCCCAGCTAGCATCAGCCAAAAAAAATTTTATACGTCGCAGCCCCAATTTTAATCGCGACCCGACCACCTTTTTTCTCCAGCTAGCATCAGCCAAAACAAAATTTATACGTCGCAGCCCCAATTTTAATCGCGGCCCGACCGCCTTTTTTTCCCAGCTAGCATCAGCCAAAAAAAAATTTATACGTCGCAGCGCTAATTTTAATCGCGGCCCGACCGCCTTTTTTTCCCAGCTAGCATCAGCCAAAAAAAAAATTATACGTCGCAGCCACAATTTTAATCGCGGCTCGACCACTTTTTTTCCCCAGCTAGCATCAGCCAAAAAAAATTTTATACGTCGCAGCCCCAATTTTAATCGCGACCCGACCACCTTTTTTCTCCAGCTAGCATCAGCCAAAACAAAATTTATACGTCGCAGCGCCAATTTTAATCGCGGCTCGACCACTTTTTTTCCCCAGCTAGCATCAGCCAAAACAAAATTTATACGTCGCAGCCCCAATTTTAATCGCGGCCCGACCGCCTTTTTTTCCCAGCTAGCATCAGCCAAAACAAAATTTATACGTCGCAGCCACAATTTTAATCGCGGCTCGACCACTTTTTTCCCCAGCTAGCATCAGCCAAAAAAAAATTTATACGTCGCAGCCCCAATTTTAATCGCGGCCCGACCGCCTTTTTTTCCCAGCTAGCATCAGCCAAAAAAAAATTATACGTCGCAGCGCCAATTTTAATCGCGGCTCGACCACTTTTTTTCCCAGCTAGCATCAGCCAAAAAAAAAATTATACGTCGCAGCGCCAATTCTAATCGCGGCTCGACCACTTTTTTTCCCCAGCTAGCATCAGCCAAAAAAAATTTTATACGTCGCAGCCCCAATTTTAATCGCGACCCGACCACCTTTTTTCTCCAGCTAGCATCAGCCAAAACAAAATTTATACGTCGCAGCGCCAATTTTAATCGCGGCTCGACCACTTTTTTTCCCCAGCTAGCATCAGCCAAAAAAAATTTTATACGTCGCAGCCACAATTTTAATCGCGGCCCGACCACCTTATTTCCCCAGCTAGCATCAGCCAAAACAAAATTTATACGTCGCAGCCCCAATTTTAATCGCGGCCCGACCGCCTTTTTTTCCCAGCTAGCATCAGCCAAAACAAAATTTATACGTCGCAGCCACAATTTTAATCGCGGCTCGACCACTTTTTTTCCCAGCTAGCATCAGCCAAAAAAAAAATTATACGTCGCAGCGCCAATTCTAATCGCGGCTCGACCACTTTTTTTCCCCAGCTAGCATCAGCCAAAAAAAATTTTATACGTCGCAGCCCCAATTTTAATCGCGACCCGACCACCTTTTTTCTCCACTAGCATCAGCCAAAACAAAATTTATACGTCGCAGCCCCAATTTTAATCGCGACCCGACCACCTTTTTTCTCCAGCTAGCATCAGCCAAAACAAAATTTATACGTCGCAGCGCCAATTTTAATCGCGGCTCGACCACTTTTTTTCCCCAGCTAGCATCAGCCAAAAAAAATTTTATACGTCGCAGCCACAATTTTAATCGCGGCCCGACCACCTTATTTCCCCAGCTAGCATCAGCCAAAACAAAATTTATACGTCGCAGCCCCAATTTTAATCGCGGCCCGACCGCCTTTTTTCCCCAGCTAGCATCAGCCAAAACAAAATTTATACGTCGCAGCGCCAATTTTAATCGCGGCCCGACCGCCTTTTTTTCCCAGCTAGCATCAGCCAAAAAAAAAATTATACGTCGCAGCGCCAATTCTAATCGCGGCTCGACCACTTTTTTTCCCCAGCTAGCATCAGCCAAAAAAAATTTTATACGTCGCAGCCCCAATTTTAATCGCGACCCGACCACCTTTTTTCTCCAGCTAGCATCAGCCAAAACAAAATTTATACGTCGCAGCGCCAATTTTAATCGCGGCTCGACCACTTTTTTTCCCAGCTAGCATCAGCCAAAACAAAATTTATACGTCGCAGCCACAATTTTAATCGCGGCTCGACCACTTTTTTTTCCAGCTAGCATCAGCCAAAAAAAAAATTATACGTCGCAGCGCCAATTCTAATCGCGGCTCGACCACTTTTTTTCCCCAGCTAGCATCAGCCAAAAAAAATTTTATACGTCGCAGCCCCAATTTTAATCGCGACCCGACCACCTTTTTTCTCCAGCTAGCATCAGCCAAAACAAAATTTATACGTCGCAGCGCCAATTTTAATCGCGGCTCGACCACTTTTTTTCTCCAGCTAGCATCAGCCAAAAAAAATTTTATACGTCGCAGCCCCAATTTTAATCGCGACCCGACCACCTTTTTTCTCCAGCTAGCATCAGCCAAAACAAAATTTATACGTCGCAGCCCCAATTTTAATCGCGGCCCGACCGCCTTTTTTTCCCAGCTAGCATCAGCCAAAACAAAATTTATACGTCGCAGCCACAATTTTAATCGCGGCTCGACCACTTTTTTCCCCAGCTAGCATCAGCCAAAAAAAAATTTATACGTCGCAGCGCCAATTTTAATCGCGGCTCGACCACTTTTTTTCCCAGCTAGCATCAGCCAAAAAAAAAATTATATGTCGCAGCGCCAATTTTAATCGCGGCCCGACCGCCTTTTTTTCCCAGCTAGCATCAGCCAAAAAAAAAATTATACGTCGCAGCCACAATTTTAATCGCGGCTCGACCACTTTTTTTTCCAGCTAGCATCAGCCAAAAAAAAATTTATACGTCGCAGCCACAATTTTAATCGCGGCCCGACCACCTTATTTCCCCAGCTAGCATCAGCCAAAACAAAATTTATACGTCGCAGCGCCAATTCTAATCGCGGCTCGACCACTTTTTTTCCCCAGCTAGCATCAGCCAAAAAAAATTTTATACGTCGCAGCCACAATTTTAATCGCGGCCCGACCACCTTATTTCCCCAGCTAGCATCAGCCAAAACAAAATTTATACGTCGCAGCCCCAATTTTAATCGCGGCCCGACCGCCTTTTTTCCCAGCTAGCATCAGCCAAAACAAAATTTATACGTCGCAGCCACAATTTTAATCGCGGCTCGACCACTTTTTTCCCCAGCTAGCATCAGCCAAAAAAAAATTTATACGTCGCAGCGCCAATTTTAATCGCGGCTCGACCACTTTTTTTCCCAGCTAGCATCAGCCAAAAAAAAAATTATATGTCGCAGCGCCAATTCTAATCGCGGCTCGACCACTTTCTTTCCCCAGCTAGCATCAGCCAAAAACAATTTTATACGTCGCAGCCCCAATTTTAATCGCGACCCGACCACCTTTTTTCTCCAGCTAGCATCAGCCAAAACAAAATGTATACGTCGCAGCCCCAATTTTAATCGCGGCCCGACCGCCTTTTTTTCCCTGCTAGCATCAGCCAAAAAAAAATTTATACGTCGAAGCCCCAATTTTAATCGCGGCCCGACCGCCTTTTTTTCCCAGCTAGCATCAGCCAAAAAAAAAATTATACGTCGCAGCGCCAATTTTAATCGCGGCTCGACCACTTTTTTTCCCAGCTAGCATCAGCCAAAAAAAAAATTATACGTCGCAGCGCCAATTTTAATCGCGGCTCGACCACTTTTTTTCCCAGCTAGCATCAGCCAAAAAAAAAATTATACGTCGCAGCCCCAATTTTAATCGCGGCCCGACCGCCTTTTTTTCCCAGCTAGCATCAGCCAAAAAAAAATTTATGCGTCGCAGCCCCAATTTTAATCGCGGCCCGACCGCCTTTTTTTCCCAGCTAGCATCAGCCAAAAAAAAAATTATGCGTCGCAGCGCCAATTTTAATCGCGGCTCGACCACTTTTTTTCCCAGCTAGCATCAGCCAAAAAAAAAATTATACGTCGCAGCGCCAATTCTAATCGCGGCTCGACCACTTTTTTTCCCCAGCTAGCATCAGCCAAAAAAAAATTTATACGTCGCAGCCCCAATTTTAATCGCGGCCCGACCGCCATTTTTTCCCAGCTAGCATCAGCCAAAAAAAAAATTATACGTCGCAGCGCCAATTTTAATCGCGGCCCGACCGACTTTTTTCTCCAGCTAGCATCAGCCAAAACAAAATTTATACGTCGCAGCGCCAATTCTAATCGCGGCTCGACCACTTTTTTTCCCCAGCTAGCATCAGCCAAAAAAAATTTTATACGTCGCAGCCCCAATTTTAATCGCGGCCCGACCGCCATTTTTTCCCAGCTAGCATCAGCCAAAAAAAAAATTATACGTCGCAGCGACAATTTTAATCGCGGCTCGACCACTTTTTTTCCCAGCTAGCATCAGCCAAAAAAAAAATTATACGTCGCAGCGCCAATTTTAATCGCGGCCCGACCACCTTATTTCCCCAGCTAGCATCAGCCAAAACAAAATTTATACGTCGCAGCCCCAATTTTAATCGCGGCCCGACCGCCTTTTTTCCCAGCTAGCATCAGCCAAAACAAAATTTATACGTCGCAGCGCCAATTCTAATCGCGGCTCGACCACTTTTTTTCCCCAGCTAGCATCAGCCAAAAAAAATTTTATACGTCGCAGCCCCAATTTTAATCGCGGCCCGACCGCCTTTTTTCCCAGCTAGCATCAGCCAAAAAAAATATTATACGTCGCAGCGACAATTTTAATCGCGGCTCGACCACTTTTTTTCCCAGCTAGCATCAGCCAAAAAAAAAATTATACGTCGCAGCCACAATTTTAATCGCGGCCCGACCACCTTATTTCCCCAGCTAGCATCAGCCAAAACAAAATTTATACGTCGCAGCCCCAATTTTAATCGCGGCCCGACCGCCTTTTTTCCCAGCTAGCATCAGCCAAAACAAAATTTATACGTCGCAGCGATAATTCTAATCGCGGCTCGACCACTTTTTTTCCCCAGCTAGCATCAGCCAAAAAAAATTTTATACGTCGCAGCCCCAATTTTAATCGCGGCCCGACCGCCTTTTTTTCCCAGCTAGCATCAGCCAAAAAAAAAATTATACGTCGCAGCGACAATTTTAATCGCGGCTCGACCACTTTTTTTCCCAGCTAGCATCAGCCAAAAAAAAAATTATACGTCGCAGCGCCAATTTTAATCGCGGCTCGACCACTTTTTTTCCCCAGCTAGCATCAGCCAAAAAAAAATTTATACGTCGCAGCCACAATTTTAATCGCGGCCCGACCACCTTATTTCCCCAGCTAGCATCACCCAAAACAAAATTTATACGTCGCAGCCCCAATTTTAATCGCGGCCCGACCGCCTTTTTTCCCAGCTAGCATCAGCCAAAAAAAAATTTATACGTCGCAGCCCCAATTTTAATCGCGGCCCGACCGCCTTTTTTTCCCAGCTAGCATCAGCCAAAAAAAAAATTATACGTCGCAGCGCCAATTTTAATCGCGGCTCGACCACTTTTTTTCCCAGCTAGCATCAGCCAAAAAAAAAATTATACGTCGCAGCGCCAATTCTAATCGCGGATCGACCACTTTTTTTCCCCAGCTAGCATCAGCCAAAAAAAAATTTATACGTCGCAGCCCCAATTTTAATCGCGGCCCGACCGCCTTTTTTTCCCAGCTAGCATCAGCCAAAAAAAAAATTATGCGTCGCAGCGCCAATTTTAATCGCGGCTCGACCACTTTTTTTCCCAGCTAGCATCAGCCAAAAAAAATTTTATACGTCGCAGCCCCAATTTTAATCGCGACCCGACCACCTTTTTTCTCCAGCTAGCATCAGCCAAAAAAAAAATTATACGTCGCAGCGCCAATTCTAATCGCGGCTCGACCACTTTTTTTCCCCAGCTAGCATCAGCCAAAAAAAAATTTATACGTCGCAGCCCCAATTTTAATCGCGGCCCGACCGCCTTTTTTTCCCAGCTAGCATCAGCCAAAAAAAAAATTATGCGTCGCAGCGCCAATTTTAATCGCGGCTCGACCACTTTTTTTCCCAGCTAGCATCAGCCAAAAAAAAAATTATACGTCGCAGCGCCAATTCTAATCGCGGCTCGACCACTTTTTTTCCCCGGCTAGCATCAGCCAAAAAAAATTTTATACGTCGCAGCCCCAATTTTAATCGCGGCCCGACCGCCTTTTTTTCTCAGCTAGCATCAGCCAAAAAAAAATTATACGTCGCAGCCCCAATTTTAATCGCGGCCCGACCGCCTTTTTTTCCCAGCTAGCATCAGCCAAAAAAAAATTTATACGTCGCAGCGCCAATTTTAATCGCGGCTCGACCACTTTTTTTCCCAGCTAGCATCAGCCAAAAAAAAAATTATACGTCGCAGCGCCAATTTTAATCGCGGCTCGACCACTTTTTTTCCCAGCTAGCATCAGCCAAAAAAAAAATTATATGTCGCAGCGCCAATTCTAATAGCGGCTCGACCACTTTCTTTCCCCAGCTAGCATCAGCCAAAAAAAATTTTTTACGTCGCAGCCCCAATTTTAATCGCGACCCGACCACCTTTTTTCTCCAGCTAGCATCAGCCAAAACAAAATTTATACGTCGCAGCCCCAATTTTAATCGCGGCCCGACCGCCTTTTTTTCCCTGCTAGCATCAGCCAAAAAAAAATTTATACGTCGCAGCCCCAATTTTAATCGCGGCCCGACCGCCTTTTTTTCCCAGCTAGCATCAGCCAAAAAAAAAATTATACGTCGCAGCGCCAATTTTAATCGCGGCTCGACCACTTTTTTTCCCAGCTAGCATCAGCCAAAAAAAAAATTATACGTCGCAGCGCCAATTTTAATCGCGGCTCGACCACTTTTTTTCCCAGCTAGCATCAGCCAAAAAAAAAATTATATGTCGCAGCGCCAATTCTAATCGCGGCTCGACCACTTTCTTTCCCCAGCTAGCATCAGCCAAAAAAAATTTTTTACGTCGCAGCCCCAATTTTAATCGCGACCCGACCACCTTTTTTCTCCAGCTAGCATCAGCCAAAACAAAATTTATACGTCGCAGCCCCAATTTTAATCGCGGCCCGACCGCCTTTTTTTCCCTGCTAGCATCAGCCAAAAAAAAATTTATACGTCGCAGCCCCAATTTTAATCGCGGCACGACCGCCTTTTTTTCCCAGCTAGCATCAGCCAAAAAAAAAATTATACGTCGCAGCGCCAATTTTAATCGCGGCTCGACCACTTTTTTTCCCAGCTAGCATCAGCCAAAAAAAAAATTATACGTCGCAGCGCCAATTCTAATCGCGGCTCGACCACTTTTTTTCCCCAGCTAGCATCAGCCAAAAAAAATTTTATACGTCGCAGCCCCAATTTTAATCGCGACCCGACCACCTTTTTTCTCCAGCTAGCATCAGCCAAAACAAAATTTATACGTCGCAGCCCCAATTTTAATCGCGGCCCGACCGCCTTTTTTTCCCAGCTAGCATCAGCCAAAAAAAAATTTATACGTCGCAGCCCCAATTTTAATCGCGGCCCGACCGCCTTTTTTTCCCAGCTAGCATCAGCCAAAAAAAAATTTATACGTCGCAGCCACAATTTTAATCGCGGCCCGACCACCTTATTTCCCCAGCTAGCATCAGCCAAAACAAAATTTATACGTCGCAGCGCCAATTGTAATCGCGGCTCGACCACTTTTTTTCCCCAGCTAGCATCAGCCAAAAAAAATTTTATACGTCGCAGCCCCAATTTTAATCGCGGCCCGACCGCCTTTTTTTCCCAGCTAGCATCAGCCAAAAAAAAATTACACGTCGCAGCGACAATTTTAATCGCGGCTCGACCACTTTTTTTCCCAGCTAGCATCAGCCAAAAAAAAAATTATACGTCGCAGCGCCAATTTTAATCGCGGCTCGACCACTTTTTTTCCCCAGCTAGCATCAGCCAAAAAAAAATTTATACGTCGCAGCCACAATTTTAATCGCGGCTCGACCACTTTTTTCCCCAGCTAGCATCAGCCAAAAAAAAATTTATACGTTGCAGCGCCAATTTTAATCGCGGCTCGACCACTTTTTTTCCCAGCTAGCATCAGCCAAAAAAAAAATTATATGTCGCAGCGCCAATTCTAATCGCGGCTCGACCACTTTCTTTCCCCAGCTAGCATCAGCCAAAAAAAATTTTTTACGTCGCAGCCCCAATTTTAATCGCGACCCGACCACCTTTTTTCTCCAGCTAGCATCAGCCAAAACAAAATTTATACGTCGCAGCCCCAATTTTAATCGCGGCCCGACCGCCTTTTTTTCCCTGCTAGCATCAGCCAAAAAAAAATTTATACGTCGCAGCCCCAATTTTAATCGCGGCCCGACCGCCTTTTTTTCCCAGCTAGCATCAGCCAAAAAAAAAATTATACGTCGCAGCGCCAATTTTAATCGCGGCTCGACCACTTTTTTTCCCAGCTAGCATCAGCCAAAAAAAAAATTATACGTCGCAGCGCCAATTCTAATCGCGGCTCGACCACTTTTTTTCCCCAGCTAGCATCAGCCAAAAAAAATTTTATACGTCGCAGCCCCAATTTTAATCGCGACCCGACCACCTTTTTTCTCCAGCTAGCATCAGCCAAAACAAAATTTATACGTCGCAGCCCCAATTTTAATCGCGGCCCGACCGCCTTTTTTTCCCAGCTAGCATCAGCCAAAAAAAAATTTATACGTCGCAGCCCCAATTTTAATCGCGGCCCGACCGCCTTTTTTTCCCAGCTAGCATCAGCCAAAAAAAAATTTATACGTCGCAGCCACAATTTTAATCGCGGCCCGACCACCTTATTTCCCCAGCTAGCATCAGCCAAAACAAAATTTATACGTCGCAGCCCCAATTTTAATCGCGGCCCGACCGCCTTTTTTCCCAGCTAGCATCAGCCAAAACAAAATTTATACGTCGCAGCGCCAATTCTAATCGCGGCTCGACCACTTTTTTTCCCAGCTAGCATCAGCCAAAAAAAATTTTATACGTCGCAGCCCCAATTTTAATCGCGGCCCGACCGCCTTTTTTTCCCAGCTAGCATCAGCCAAAAAAAAAATTATACGTCGCAGCCACAATTTTAATCGCGGCTCGACCACATTTTTCCCCAGCTAGCATCAGCCAAAACAAAATTTATACGTCGCAGCGCCAATTCTAATCGCGGCTCGACCACTTTTTTTCCCCAGCTAGCATCAGCCAAAAAAAAATTTATACGTCGCAGCCACAATTTTAATCGCGGCTCGACCACTTTCTTTCCCCAGCTAGCATCAGCCAAAAACAATTTTATACGTCGCAGCCCCAATTTTAATCGCGACCCGACCACCTTTTTTCTCCAGCTAGCATCAGCCAAAACAAAATTTATACGTCGCAGCCCCAATTTTAATCGCGGCCCGACCGCCTTTTTTTCCCTGCTAGCATCAGCCAAAAAAAAATTTATACGTCGAAGCCCCAATTTTAATCGCGGCCCGACCGCCTTTTTTTCCCAGCTAGCATCAGCCAAAAAAAAAATTATACGTCGCAGCGCCAATTCTAATCGCGGCTCGACCACTTTTTTTCCCCAGCTAGCATCAGCCAAAAAAAATTTTATACGTCGCAGCCCCAATTTTAATCGCGACCCGACCACCTTTTTTCTCCAGCTAGCATCAGCCAAAACAAAATTTATACGTCGCAGCCCCAATTTTAATCGCGGCCCGACCGCCTTTTTTTCCCAGCTAGCATCAGCCAAAAAAAAATTTATGCGTCGCAGCCCCAATTTTAATCGCGGCCCGACCGCCTTTTTTTCCCAGCTAGCATCAGCCAAAAAAAAAATTATACGTCGCAGCCACAATTTTAATCGCGGCTCGACCACTTTTTTCCCCAGCTAGCATCAGCCAAAAAAAAATTTATACGTCGCAGCGCCAATTTTAATCGCGGCTCGACCACTTTTTTTCCCAGCTAGCATCAGCCAAAAAAAAAATTATATGTCGCAGCGAGAATTCTAATCGCGGCTCGACCACTTTCTTTCCCCAGCTAGCATCAGCCAAAAACAATTTTATACGTCGCAGCCCCAATTTTAATCGCGACCCGACCACCTTTTTTCTCCAGCTAGCATCAGCCAAAACAAAATTTATACGTCGCAGCCCCAATTTTAATCGCGGCCCGACCGCCTTTTTTTCCCTGCTAGCATCAGCCAAAAAAAAATTTATACGTCGAAGCCCCAATTTTAATCGCGGCCCGACCGCCTTTTTTTCCCAGCTAGCATCAGCCAAAAAAAAAATTATACGTCGCAGCGCCAATTTTAATCGCGGCTCGACCACTTTTTTTCCCAGCTAGCATCAGCCAAAAAAAAAATTATACGTCGCAGCGCCAATTCTAATCGCGGCTCGACCACTTTTTTTCCCCAGCTAGCATCAGCCAAAAAAAATTTTATACGTCGCAGCCCCAATTTTAATCGCGACCCGACCACCTTTTTTCTCCAGCTAGCATCAGCCAAAACAAAATTTATACGTCGCAGCCCCAATTTTAATCGCGGCCCGACCGCCTTTTTTTCCCAGCTAGCATCAGCCAAAAAAAAATTTATGCGTCGCAGCCCCAATTTTAATCGCGGCCCGACCGCCTTTTTTTCCCAGCTAGCATCAGCCAAAAAAAAAATTATGCGTCGCAGCGCCAATTTTAATCGCGGCTCGACCACTTTTTTTCCCAGCTAGCATCAGCCAAAAAAAAAATTATACGTCGCAGCGCCAATTCTAATCGCGGCTCGACCACTTTTTTTCCCCAGCTAGAATCAGCCAAAAAAAAAATTATACGTCGCAGCGCCAATTTTAATCGCGGCTCGACCACTTTTTTTCCCAGCTAGCATCAGCCAAAAAAAAATTATACGTCGCAGCGCCAATTCTAATCGCGGCTCGACCACTTTTTTTCCCAGCTAGCATCAGCCAAAAAAAAAATTATACGTCGTAGCGCCAATTTTAATCGCGGCTCGACCACTTTTTTTCCCAGCTAGCATCAGCCAAAAAAAAAATTATACGTCGCAGCGATAATTTTAATCGCGGCTCGACCACTTTTTTTCCCCAGCTAGCATCAGCCAAAAAAAATTTTATACGTCGCAGCCCCAATTTTAATCGCGACCCGACCACCTTTTTTCTCCAGCTAGCATCAGCCAAAACAAAATTTATACGTCGCAGCCCCAATTTTAATCGCGGCCCGACCGCCTTTTTTTCCCAGCTAGCATCAGCCAAAAAAAAATGTATACGTCGCAGCCACAATTTTAATCGCGACCCGACCACCTTTTTTCTCCAGCTAGCATCAGCCAAAACAAAATTTATACGTCGAAGCCCCAATTTTAATCGCGGCCCGACCGCCTTTTTTTCCCAGCTAGCATCAGCCAAAAAAAAAATTATACGTCGCAGCGCCAATTTTAATCGCGGCTCGACCACTTTTTTTCCCAGCTAGCATCAGCCAAAAAAAAAATTATACGTCGCAGCGCCAATTCTAATCGCGGCTCGACCACTTTTTTTCCCCAGCTAGCATCAGCCAAAAAAAATTTTATACGTCGCAGCCCCAATTTTAATCGCGGCTCGACCACTTTTTTTCCCCAGCTAGCATCAGCCAAAAAAAATTTTATACGTCGCAGCCCCAATTTTAATCGCGACCCGACCACCTTTTTTCTCCAGCTAGCATCAGCCAAAACAAAATTTATACGTCGCAGCCCCAATTTTAATCGCGGCCCGACCGCCTTTTTTTCCCTGCTAGCATCAGCCAAAAAAAAATTTATACGTCGCAGCGCCAATTTTAATCGCGGCTCGACCACTTTTTTTCCCCAGCTAGCATCAGCCAAAAAAAAATTTATACGTCGCAGCCACAATTTTAATCGCGACCCGACCACCTTTTTTCTCCAGCTAGCATCAGCCAAAACAAAATTTATACGTCGCATCCCCAATTTTAATCGCGGCCCGACCGCCTTTTTTTCCCAGCTAGCATCAGCCAAAAAAAAAATTATACGTCGCAGCGACAATTTTAATCGCGGCTCGACCACTTTTTTTCCCCAGCTAGCATCAGCCAAAAAAAAATTTATACGTCGCAGCCACAATTCTAATCGCGGCTCGACCACTTTCTTTCCCCAGCTAGCATCAGCCAAAAAAAATTTTATACGTCGCAGCCCCAATTTTAATCGCGACCCGACCACCTTTTTTCTCCAGCTAGCATCAGCCAAAACAAAATTTATACGTCGCAGCCCCAATTTTAATCGCGGCCCGACCGCCTTTTTTTCCCTGCTAGCATCAGCCAAAAAAAAATTTATACGTCGCAGCCCCAATTTTAATCGCGGCCCGACCGCCTTTTTTTCCCAGCTAGCATCAGCCAAAAAAAAAATTATACGTCGCAGCGCCAATTTTAATCGCGGCTCGACCACTTTTTTTCCCAGCTAGCATCAGCCAAAAAAAAAATTATACGTCGCAGCCCCAATTTTAATCGCGACCCGACCACCTTTTTTCTCCAGCTAGCATCAGCCAAAACAAAATTTATACGTCGCAGCCCCAATTTTAATCGCGGCCCGACCGCCTTTTTTTCCCAGCTAGCATCAGCCAAAAAAAAATTTATGCGTCGCAGCCCCAATTTTAATCGCGGCCCGACCGCCTTTTTTTCCCAGCTAGCATCAGCCAAAAAAAAAATTATACGTCGCAGCCACAATTTTAATCGCGGCTCGACCACTTTTTTCCCCAGCTAGCATCAGCCAAAAAAAAATTTATACGTCGCAGCGCCAATTTTAATCGCGGCTCGACCACTTTTTTTCCCAGCTAGCATCAGCCAAAAAAAAAATTATATGTCGCAGCGCCAATTCTAATCGCGGCTCGACCACTTTCTTTCCCCAGCTAGCATCAGCCAAAAACAATTTTATACGTCGCAGCCCCAATTTTAATCGCGACCCGACCACCTTTTTTCTCCAGCTAGCATCAGCCAAAACAAAATTTATACGTCGCAGCCCCAATTTTAATCGCGGCCCGACCGCCTTTTTTTCCCTGCTAGCATCAGCCAAAAAAAAATTTATACGTCGAAGCCCCAATTTTAATCGCGGCCCGACCGCCTTTTTTTCCCAGCTAGCATCAGCCAAAAAAAAAATTATACGTCGCAGCGCCAATTTTAATCGCGGCTCGACCACTTTTTTTCCCAGCTAGCATCAGCCAAAAAAAAAATTATACGTCGCAGCGCCAATTCTAATCGCGGCTCGACCACTTTTTTTCCCCAGCTAGCATCAGCCAAAAAAAATTTTATACGTCGCAGCCCCAATTTTAATCGCGACCCGACCACCTTTTTTCTCCAGCTAGCATCAGCCAAAACAAAATTTATACGTCGCAGCCCCAATTTTAATCGCGGCCCGACCGCATTTTTTTCCCAGCTAGCATCAGCCAAAAAAAAATTTATGCGTCGCAGCCCCAATTTTAATCGCGGCCCGACCGCCTTTTTTTCCCAGCTAGCATCAGCCAAAAAAAAAATTATGCGTCGCAGCGCCAATTTTAATCGCGGCTCGACCACTTTTTTTCCCAGCTAGCATCAGCCAAAAAAAAAATTATACGTCGCAGCGCCAATTCTAATCGCGGCTCGACCACTTTTTTTCCCCAGCTAGAATCAGCCAAAAAAAAAATTATACGTCGCAGCGCCAATTTTAATCGCGGCTCGACCACTTTTTTTCCCAGCTAGCATCAGCCAAAAAAAAAATTATACGTCGCAGCGCCAATTCTAATCGCGGCTCGACCACTTTTTTTCCCAGCTAGCATCAGCCAAAAAAAAAATTATACGTCGCAGCGCCAATTTTAATCGCGGCTCGACCACTTTTTTTCCCAGCTAGCATCAGCCAAAAAAAAAATTATACGTCGCAGCGACAATTTTAATCGCGGCTCGACCACTTTTTTTCCCCAGCTAGCATCAGCCAAAAAAAATTTTATACGTCGCAGCCCCAATTTTAATCGCGACCCGACCACCTTTTTTCTCCAGCTAGCATCAGCCAAAACAAAATTTATACGTCGCAGCCCTAATTTTAATCGCGGCCCGACCGCCTTTTTTCTCCAGCTAGCATCAGCCAAAACAAAATTTATACGTCGCAGCGCCAATTTTAATCGCGGCTCGACCACTTTTTTTCCCAGCTAGCATCAGCCAAAAAAAAAAATTATACGTCGCAGCGACAATTTTAATCGCGGCTCGACCACTTTTTTTCCCCAGCTAGCATCAGCCAAAAAAAAATGTATACGTCGCAGCCACAATTTTAATCGCGACCCGACCACCTTTTTTCTCCAGCTAGCATCAGCCAAAACAAAATTTATACGTCGCAGCCCCAATTTTAATCGCGGCCCGACCGCCTTTTTTCTCCAGCTAGCATCAGCCAAAACAAAATTTATACGTCGCAGCCCCAATTTTAATCGCGGCCCGACCGCCTTTTTTCTCCAGCTAGCATCAGCCAAAACAAAATTTATACGTCGCAGCGACAATTTTAATCGCGGCCCGACCGCCTTTTTTCTCCAGCTAGCATCAGCCAAAACAAAATTTATACGTCGCAGCCACAATTTTAATCGCGACCCGACCACCTTTTTTCTCCAGCTAGCATCAGCCAAAACAAAATTTATACGTCGCAGCCCCAATTTTAATCGCGGCCCGACCGCCTTTTTTCTCCAGCTAGCATCAGCCAAAACAAAATTTATACGTCGCAGCGCCAATTTTAATCGCGGCTCGACCACTTTTTTTCCCAGCTAGCATCAGCCAAAACAAAATTTATACGTCGCAGCCCCAATTTTAATCGCGGCCCGACCGCCTTTTTTCTCCAGCTAGCATCAGCCAAAACAAAATTTATACGTCGCAGCGACAATTTTAATCGCGGCCCGACCGCCTTTTTTCTCCAGCTAGCATCAGCCAAAACAAAATTTATACGTCGCAGCCACAATTTTAATCGCGACCCGACCACCTTTTTTCTCCAGCTAGCATCAGCCAAAACAAAATTTATACGTCGCAGCCCCAATTTTAATCGCGGCCCGACCGCCTTTTTTCTCCAGCTAGCATCAGCCAAAACAAAATTTATACGTCGCAGCCCCAATTTTAATCGCGGCCCGACCGCCTTTTTTCTCCAGCTAGCATCAGCCAAAACAAAATTTATACGTCGCAGCGACAATTTTAATCGCGGCCCGACCGCCTTTTTTCTCCAGCTAGCATCAGCCAAAACAAAATTTATACGTCGCAGCGACAATTTTAATCGCGGCCCGACCGCCTTTTTTCTCCAGCTAGCATCAGCCAAAACAAAATTTATACGTCGCAGCCACAATTTTAATCGCGACCCGACCACCTTTTTTCTCCAGCTAGCATCAGCCAAAACAAAATTTATACGTCGCAGCGCCAATTTTAATCGCGGCTCGACCACTTTTTTTCCCAGCTAGCATCAGCCAAAAAAAAAATTATACGTCGCAGCGACAATTTTAATCGCGGCTCGACCACTTTTTTTCCCCAGCTAGCATCAGCCAAAAAAAAATGTATACGTCGCAGCCACAATTTTAATCGCGACCCGACCACTTTTTTTCCCCAGCTAGCATCAGCCAAAACAAAATTTATACGTCGCAGCCCCAATTTTAATCGCGGCCCGACCGCCTTTTTTCTCCAGCTAGCATCAGCCAAAACAAAATTTATACGTCGCAGCCCCAATTTTAATCGCGGCCCGACCGCCTTTTTTTCCCAGCTAGCATCAGCCAAAAAAAAAATTATACGTCGCAGCGCCAATTTTAATCGCGGCTCGACCACTTTTTTTCCCAGCTAGCATCAGCCAAAAAAAAAATTATACGTCGCAGCGCCAATTCTAATCGCGGCTCGACCACTTTTTTTCCCCAGCTAGCATCAGCCAAAAAAAATTTTATACGTCGCAGCCCCAATTTTAATCGCGGCTCGAAAACTTTTTTTCCCCAGCTAGCATCAGCCAAAAAAAATTTTATACGTCGCAGCCCCAATTTTAATCGCGGCCCGACCGCCTTTTTTTCCCTGCTAGCATCAGCCAAAAAAAAATTTATACGTCGCAGCCCCAATTTTAATCGCGGCCCGACCACTTTTTTTCCCCAGCTAGCATCAGCCAAAAAAAAATTTATACGTCGCAGCCACAATTTTAATCGCGGCTCGACCACTTTCTTTCCCCAGCTAGCATCAGCCAAAAAAAATTTTATACGTCGCAGCCCCAATTTTAATCGCGACCCGACCACCTTTTTTCTCCAGCTAGCATCAGCCAAAACAAAATTTATACGTCGCAGCCCCAATTTTAATCGCGGCCCGACCGCCTTTTTTTCCCTGCTAGCATCAGCCAAAAAAAAATTTATACGTCGCAGCCCCAATTTTAATCGCGGCCCGACCGCCTTTTTTTCCCAGCTAGCATCAGCCAAAAAAAAAATTATACGTCGCAGCGCCAATTTTAATCGCGGCTCGACCACTTTTTTTCCCAGCTAGCATCAGCCAAAAAAAAAATTATACGTCGCAGCGCCAATTCTAATCGCGGCTCGACCACTTTTTTTCCCCAGCTAGCATCAGCCAAAAAAAATTTTATACGTCGCAGCCCCAATTTTAATCGCGACCCGACCACCTTTTTTCTCCAGCTAGCATCAGCCAAAAAAAAATTTATACGTCGCAGCCACAATTTTAATCGCGGCCCGACCACCTTATTTCCCCAGCTAGCATCAGCCAAAACAAAATTTATACGTCGCAGCCCCAATTTTAATCGCGGCCCGACCGCCTTTTTTCCCAGCTAGCATCAGCCAAAACAAAATTTATACGTCGCAGCGCTAATTCTAATCGCGGCTCGACCACTTTTTTTCCCCAGCTAGCATCAGCCAAAAAAAATTTTATACGTCGCAGCCCCAATTTTAATCGCGGCCCGACCGCCTTTTTTTCCCAGCTAGCATCAGCCAAAAAAAAAATTATACGTCGCAGCGCCAATTTTAATCGCGGCTCGACCACTTTTTTTCCCAGCTAGCATCAGCCAAAAAAAAAAATTATACGTCGCAGCGCCAATTCTAATCGCGGCTCGACCACTTTTTTTCCCCGGCTAGCATCAGCCAAAAAAAATTTTATACGTCGCAGCCCCAATTTTAATCGCGACCCGACCACCTTTTTTCCCCAGCTAGCATCAGCCAAAACAAAATTTATACGTCGCAGCCCCAATTTTAATCGCGGCCCGACCGCCTTTTTTTCCCAGCTAGCATCAGCCAAAAAAAAAATTATACGTCGCAGCGCCAATTCTAATCGCGGCTCGACCACTTTTTTTCCCCAGCTAGCATCAGCCAAAAAAAAATTTATACGTCGCAGCCACAATTTTAATCGCGGCCCGACCACCTTTTTTCCCAGCTAGCATCAGCCAAAACAAAATTTATACGTCGCAGCCCCAATTTTAATCGCGACCCGACCACCTTTTTTCTCCAGCTAGCATCAGCCAAAACAAAATTTATACGTCGCAGCCCCAATTTTAATCGCGGCCCGACCACCTTTTTTCCCCAGCTAGCATCAGCCAAAAAAAATTTTAAACGTCGCAGCCCCAATTTTAATCGCGGCCCGACCGCCTTTTTTTCCCTGCTAGCATCAGCCAAAAAAAAATTTATACGTCGAAGCCCCAATTTTAATCGCGGCCCGACCGCCTTTTTTTCCCAGCTAGCATCAGCCAAAAAAAAAATTATACGTCGCAGCGCCAATTTTAATCGCGGCTCGACCACTTTTTTTCCCAGCTAGCATCAGCCAAAAAAAAAATTATACGTCGCAGCGCCAATTTTAATCGCGGCTCGACCACTTTTTTTCCCAGCTAGCATCAGCCAAAAAAAAAATTATACGTCGCAGCGCCAATTCTAATCGCGGCTCGACCACTTTTTTTCCCCAGCTAGCATCAGCCAAAAAAAAATTTATACGTCGCAGCCCCAATTTTAATCGCGGCCCGACCGCCATTTTTTCCCAGCTAGCATCAGCCAAAAAAAAAATTATACGTCGCAGCGCCAATTTTAATCGCGGCCCGACCGACTTTTTTCTCCAGCTAGCATCAGCCAAAACAAAATTTATACGTCGCAGCGCCAATTCTAATCGCGGCTCGACCACTTTTTTTCCCCAGCTAGCATCAGCCAAAAAAAATTTTATACGTCGCAGCCCCAATTTTAATCGCGGCCCGACCGCCATTTTTTCCCAGCTAGCATCAGCCAAAAAAAAAATTATACGTCGCAGCGACAATTTTAATCGCGGCTCGACCACTTTTTTTCCCAGCTAGCATCAGCCAAAAAAAAAATTATACGTCGCAGCGCCAATTTTAATCGCGGCCCGACCACCTTATTTCCCCAGCTAGCATCAGCCAAAACAAAATTTATACGTCGCAGCCCCAATTTTAATCGCGGCCCGACCGCCTTTTTTCCCAGCTAGCATCAGCCAAAACAAAATTTATACGTCGCAGCGCCAATTCTAATCGCGGCTCGACCACTTTTTTTCCCCAGCTAGCATCAGCCAAAAAAAATTTTATACGTCGCAGCCCCAATTTTAATCGCGGCCCGACCGCCTTTTTTCCCAGCTAGCATCAGCCAAAAAAAAAATTATACGTCGCAGCGACAATTTTAATCGCGGCTCGACCACTTTTTTTTTCCAGCTAGCATCAGCCAAAAAAAAAATTATACGTCGCAGCCACAATTTTAATCGCGGCCCGACCACCTTATTTCCCCAGCTAGCATCAGCCAAAACAAAATTTATACGTCGCAGCCCCAATTTTAATCGCGGCCCGACCGCCTTTTTTCCCAGCTAGCATCAGCCAAAACAAAATTTATACGTCGCAGCGATAATTCTAATCGCGGCTCGACCACTTTTTTTCCCCAGCTAGCATCAGCCAAAAAAAATTTTATACGTCGCAGCCCCAATTTTAATCGCGGCCCGACCGCCTTTTTTTCCCAGCTAGCATCAGCCAAAAAAAAAATTATACGTCGCAGCGACAATTTTAATCGCGGCTCGACCACTTTTTTTCCCAGCTAGCATCAGCCAAAAAAAAAATTATACGTCGCAGCGCCAATTTTAATCGCGGCTCGACCACTTTTTTTCCCCAGCTAGCATCAGCCAAAAAAAAATTTATACGTCGCAGCCACAATTTTAATCGCGGCCCGACCACCTTATTTCCCCAGCTAGCATCACCCAAAACAAAATTTATACGTCGCAGCCCCAATTTTAATCGCGGCCCGACCGCCTTTTTTCCCAGCTAGCATCAGCCAAAAAAAAATTTATACGTCGCAGCCCCAATTTTAATCGCGGCCCGACCGCCTTTTTTTCCCAGCTAGCATCAGCCAAAAAAAAAAATATACGTCGCAGCGCCAATTTTAATCGCGGCTCGACCACTTTTTTTCCCAGCTAGCATCAGCCAAAAAAAAAATTATACGTCGCAGCGCCAATTCTAATCGCGGATCGACCACTTTTTTTCCCCAGCTAGCATCAGCCAAAAAAAAATTTATACGTCGCAGCCCCAATTTTAATCGCGGCCCGACCGCCTTTTTTTCCCAGCTAGCATCAGCCAAAAAAAAATTATACGTCGCAGCCCCAATTTTAATCGCGGCCCGACCGCCTTTTTTTCCCTGCTAGCATCAGCCAAAAAAAAATTTATACGTCGCAGCCCCAATTTTAATCGCGACCCGACCACCTTTTTTCTCCAGCTAGCATCAGCCAAAACAAAATTTATACGTCGCAGCGCCAATTTTAATCGCGGCTGGACCACCTTTTTTCTCCAGCTAGCATCAGCCAAAACAAAATTTATACGTCGCAGCCCCAATTTTAATCGCGGCCCGACCGCCTTTTTTTCCCTGCTAGCATCAGCCAAAAAAAAATTTATACGTCGCAGCCCCAATTTTAATCGCGGCCCGACCGCCTTTTTTTCCCTGCTAGCATCAGCCAAAAAAAAATTTATACGTCGCAGCCCCAATTTTAATCGCGGCCCGACCGCCTTTTTTTCCCAGCTAGCATCAGCCAAAAAAAAAATTATACGTCGCAGCGCCAATTTTAATCGCGGCTCGACCACTTTTTTTCCCAGCTAGCATCAGCCAAAAAAAAAATTATACGTCGCAGCGCCAATTCTAATCGCGGCTAGACCACTTTTTTTCCCCAGCTAGCATCAGCCAAAAAAAATTTTATACGTCGCAGCCCCAATTTTAATCGCGACCCGACCACCTTTTTTCTCCAGCTAGCATCAGCCAAAACAAAATTTATACGTCGCAGCCCCAATTTTAATCGCGGCCCGACCGCCTTTTTTTCCCAGCTAGCATCAGCCAAAAAAAAATTTATACGTCGCAGCGCTAATTTTAATCGCGGCCCGACCGCCTTTTTTTCCCAGCTAGCATCAGCCAAAAAAAAAATTATACGTCGCAGCCACAATTTTAATCGCGGCTCGACCACTTTTTTTCCCCAGCTAGCATCAGCCAAAAAAAATTTTATACGTCGCAGCCCCAATTTTAATCGCGACCCGACCACCTTTTTTCTCCAGCTAGCATCAGCCAAAACAAAATTTATACGTCGCAGCGCCAATTTTAATCGCGGCTCGACCACTTTTTTTCCCCAGCTAGCATCAGCCAAAACAAAATTTATACGTCGCAGCCCCAATTTTAATCGCGGCCCGACCGCCTTTTTTTCCCAGCTAGCATCAGCCAAAACAAAATTTATACGTCGCAGCCACAATTTTAATCGCGGCTCGACCACTTTTTTCCCCAGCTAGCATCAGCCAAAAAAAAATTTATACGTCGCAGCCCCAATTTTAATCGCGGCCCGACCGCCTTTTTTTCCCAGCTAGCATCAGCCAAAAAAAAATTATACGTCGCAGCGCCAATTTTAATCGCGGCTCGACCACTTTTTTTCCCAGCTAGCATCAGCCAAAAAAAAAATTATACGTCGCAGCGCCAATTCTAATCGCGGCTCGACCACTTTTTTTCCCCAGCTAGCATCAGCCAAAAAAAATTTTATACGTCGCAGCCCCAATTTTAATCGCGACCCGACCACCTTTTTTCTCCAGCTAGCATCAGCCAAAACAAAATTTATACGTCGCAGCGCCAATTTTAATCGCGGCTCGACCACTTTTTTTCCCCAGCTAGCATCAGCCAAAAAAAATTTTATACGTCGCAGCCACAATTTTAATCGCGGCCCGACCACCTTATTTCCCCAGCTAGCATCAGCCAAAACAAAATTTATACGTCGCAGCCCCAATTTTAATCGCGGCCCGACCGCCTTTTTTTCCCAGCTAGCATCAGCCAAAACAAAATTTATACGTCGCAGCCACAATTTTAATCGCGGCTCGACCACTTTTTTTCCCAGCTAGCATCAGCCAAAAAAAAAATTATACGTCGCAGCGCCAATTCTAATCGCGGCTCGACCACTTTTTTTCCCCAGCTAGCATCAGCCAAAAAAAATTTTATACGTCGCAGCCCCAATTTTAATCGCGACCCGACCACCTTTTTTCTCCACTAGCATCAGCCAAAACAAAATTTATACGTCGCAGCCCCAATTTTAATCGCGACCCGACCACCTTTTTTCTCCAGCTAGCATCAGCCAAAACAAAATTTATACGTCGCAGCGCCAATTTTAATCGCGGCTCGACCACTTTTTTTCCCCAGCTAGCATCAGCCAAAAAAAATTTTATACGTCGCAGCCACAATTTTAATCGCGGCCCGACCACCTTATTTCCCCAGCTAGCATCAGCCAAAACAAAATTTATACGTCGCAGCCCCAATTTTAATCGCGGCCCGACCGCCTTTTTTCCCCAGCTAGCATCAGCCAAAACAAAATTTATACGTCGCAGCGCCAATTTTAATCGCGGCCCGACCGCCTTTTTTTCCCAGCTAGCATCAGCCAAAAAAAAAATTATACGTCGCAGCGCCAATTCTAATCGCGGCTCGACCACTTTTTTTCCCCAGCTAGCATCAGCCAAAAAAAATTTTATACGTCGCAGCCCCAATTTTAATCGCGACCCGACCACCTTTTTTCTCCAGCTAGCATCAGCCAAAACAAAATTTATACGTCGCAGCGCCAATTTTAATCGCGGCTCGACCACTTTTTTTCCCAGCTAGCATCAGCCAAAACAAAATTTATACGTCGCAGCCACAATTTTAATCGCGGCTCGACCACTTTTTTTTCCAGCTAGCATCAGCCAAAAAAAAAATTATACGTCGCAGCGCCAATTCTAATCGCGGCTCGACCACTTTTTTTCCCCAGCTAGCATCAGCCAAAAAAAATTTTATACGTCGCAGCCCCAATTTTAATCGCGACCCGACCACCTTTTTTCTCCAGCTAGCATCAGCCAAAACAAAATTTATACGTCGCAGCGCCAATTTTAATCGCGGCTCGACCACTTTTTTTCTCCAGCTAGCATCAGCCAAAAAAAATTTTATACGTCGCAGCCCCAATTTTAATCGCGACCCGACCACCTTTTTTCTCCAGCTAGCATCAGCCAAAACAAAATTTATACGTCGCAGCCCCAATTTTAATCGCGGCCCGACCGCCTTTTTTTCCCAGCTAGCATCAGCCAAAACAAAATTTATACGTCGCAGCCACAATTTTAATCGCGGCTCGACCACTTTTTTCCCCAGCTAGCATCAGCCAAAAAAAAATTTATACGTCGCAGCGCCAATTTTAATCGCGGCTCGACCACTTTTTTTCCCAGCTAGCATCAGCCAAAAAAAAAATTATATGTCGCAGCGCCAATTTTAATCGCGGCCCGACCGCCTTTTTTTCCCAGCTAGCATCAGCCAAAAAAAAAATTATACGTCGCAGCCACAATTTTAATCGCGGCTCGACCACTTTTTTTTCCAGCTAGCATCAGCCAAAAAAAAATTTATACGTCGCAGCCACAATTTTAATCGCGGCCCGACCACCTTATTTCCCCAGCTAGCATCAGCCAAAACAAAATTTATACGTCGCAGCGCCAATTCTAATCGCGGCTCGACCACTTTTTTTCCCCAGCTAGCATCAGCCAAAAAAAATTTTATACGTCGCAGCCACAATTTTAATCGCGGCCCGACCACCTTATTTCCCCAGCTAGCATCAGCCAAAACAAAATTTATACGTCGCAGCCCCAATTTTAATCGCGGCCCGACCGCCTTTTTTCCCAGCTAGCATCAGCCAAAACAAAATTTATACGTCGCAGCCACAATTTTAATCGCGGCTCGACCACTTTTTTCCCCAGCTAGCATCAGCCAAAAAAAAATTTATACGTCGCAGCGCCAATTTTAATCGCGGCTCGACCACTTTTTTTCCCAGCTAGCATCAGCCAAAAAAAAAATTATATGTCGCAGCGCCAATTCTAATCGCGGCTCGACCACTTTCTTTCCCCAGCTAGCATCAGCCAAAAACAATTTTATACGTCGCAGCCCCAATTTTAATCGCGACCCGACCACCTTTTTTCTCCAGCTAGCATCAGCCAAAACAAAATGTATACGTCGCAGCCCCAATTTTAATCGCGGCCCGACCGCCTTTTTTTCCCTGCTAGCATCAGCCAAAAAAAAATTTATACGTCGAAGCCCCAATTTTAATCGCGGCCCGACCGCCTTTTTTTCCCAGCTAGCATCAGCCAAAAAAAAAATTATACGTCGCAGCGCCAATTTTAATCGCGGCTCGACCACTTTTTTTCCCAGCTAGCATCAGCCAAAAAAAAAATTATACGTCGCAGCGCCAATTTTAATCGCGGCTCGACCACTTTTTTTCCCAGCTAGCATCAGCCAAAAAAAAAATTATACGTCGCAGCCCCAATTTTAATCGCGGCCCGACCGCCTTTTTTTCCCAGCTAGCATCAGCCAAAAAAAAATTTATGCGTCGCAGCCCCAATTTTAATCGCGGCCCGACCGCCTTTTTTTCCCAGCTAGCATCAGCCAAAAAAAAAATTATGCGTCGCAGCGCCAATTTTAATCGCGGCTCGACCACTTTTTTTCCCAGCTAGCATCAGCCAAAAAAAAAATTATACGTCGCAGCGCCAATTCTAATCGCGGCTCGACCACTTTTTTTCCCCAGCTAGCATCAGCCAAAAAAAAATTTATACGTCGCAGCCCCAATTTTAATCGCGGCCCGACCGCCATTTTTTCCCAGCTAGCATCAGCCAAAAAAAAAATTATACGTCGCAGCGCCAATTTTAATCGCGGCCCGACCGACTTTTTTCTCCAGCTAGCATCAGCCAAAACAAAATTTATACGTCGCAGCGCCAATTCTAATCGCGGCTCGACCACTTTTTTTCCCCAGCTAGCATCAGCCAAAAAAAATTTTATACGTCGCAGCCCCAATTTTAATCGCGGCCCGACCGCCATTTTTTCCCAGCTAGCATCAGCCAAAAAAAAAATTATACGTCGCAGCGACAATTTTAATCGCGGCTCGACCACTTTTTTTCCCAGCTAGCATCAGCCAAAAAAAAAATTATACGTCGCAGCGCCAATTTTAATCGCGGCCCGACCACCTTATTTCCCCAGCTAGCATCAGCCAAAACAAAATTTATACGTCGCAGCCCCAATTTTAATCGCGGCCCGACCGCCTTTTTTCCCAGCTAGCATCAGCCAAAACAAAATTTATACGTCGCAGCGCCAATTCTAATCGCGGCTCGACCACTTTTTTTCCCCAGCTAGCATCAGCCAAAAAAAATTTTATACGTCGCAGCCCCAATTTTAATCGCGGCCCGACCGCCTTTTTTCCCAGCTAGCATCAGCCAAAAAAAAAATTATACGTCGCAGCGACAATTTTAATCGCGGCTCGACCACTTTTTTTCCCAGCTAGCATCAGCCAAAAAAAAAATTATACGTCGCAGCCACAATTTTAATCGCGGCCCGACCACCTTATTTCCCCAGCTAGCATCAGCCAAAACAAAATTTATACGTCGCAGCCCCAATTTTAATCGCGGCCCGACCGCCTTTTTTCCCAGCTAGCATCAGCCAAAACAAAATTTATACGTCGCAGCGATAATTCTAATCGCGGCTCGACCACTTTTTTTCCCCAGCTAGCATCAGCCAAAAAAAATTTTATACGTCGCAGCCCCAATTTTAATCGCGGCCCGACCGCCTTTTTTTCCCAGCTAGCATCAGCCAAAAAAAAAATTATACGTCGCAGCGACAATTTTAATCGCGGCTCGACCACTTTTTTTCCCAGCTAGCATCAGCCAAAAAAAAAATTATACGTCGCAGCGCCAATTTTAATCGCGGCTCGACCACTTTTTTTCCCCAGCTAGCATCAGCCAAAAAAAAATTTATACGTCGCAGCCACAATTTTAATCGCGGCCCGACCACCTTATTTCCCCAGCTAGCATCACCCAAAACAAAATTTATACGTCGCAGCCCCAATTTTAATCGCGGCCCGACCGCCTTTTTTCCCAGCTAGCATCAGCCAAAAAAAAATTTATACGTCGCAGCCCCAATTTTAATCGCGGCCCGACCGCCTTTTTTTCCCAGCTAGCATCAGCCAAAAAAAAAATTATACGTCGCAGCGCCAATTTTAATCGCGGCTCGACCACTTTTTTTCCCAGCTAGCATCAGCCAAAAAAAAAATTATACGTCGCAGCGCCAATTCTAATCGCGGATCGACCACTTTTTTTCCCCAGCTAGCATCAGCCAAAAAAAAATTTATACGTCGCAGCCCCAATTTTAATCGCGGCCCGACCGCCTTTTTTTCTCAGCTAGCATCAGCCAAAAAAAAAATTATACGTCGCAGCCCCAATTTTAATCGCGGCCCGACCGCCTTTTTTTCCCAGCTAGCATCAGCCAAAAAAAAATTTATACGTCGCAGCGCCAATTTTAATCGCGGCTCGACCACTTTTTTTCCCAGCTAGCATCAGCCAAAAAAAAAATTATATGTCGCAGCGCCAATTCTAATCGCGGCTCGACCACTTTCTTTCCCCAGCTAGCATCAGCCAAAAAAAATTTTATACGTCGCAGCCCCAATTTTAATCGCGACCCGACCACCTTTTTTCTCCAGCTAGCATCAGCCAAAACAAAATTTATACGTCGCAGCCCCAATTTTAATCGCGGCCCGACCGCCTTTTTTTCCCTGCTAGCATCAGCCAAAAAAAAATTTATACGTCGCAGCCCCAATTTTAATCGCGGCCCGACCGCCTTTTTTTCCCAGCTAGCATCAGCCAAAAAAAAAATTATACGTCGCAGCCACAATTTTAATCGCGGCCCGACCACCTTATTTCCCCAGCTAGCATCAGCCAAAACAAAATTTATACGTCGCAGCCCCAATTTTAATCGCGGCCCGACCGCCTTTTTTCCCAGCTAGCATCAGCCAAAACAAAATTTATACGTCGTAGCGCCAATTCTAATCGCGGCTCGACCACTTTTTTTCCCAAGCTAGCATCAGCCAAAAAAAAATTTATACGTCGCAGCGCCAATTTTAATCGCGGCTCGACCACTTTTTTTCCCAGCTAGCATCAGCCAAAACAAAATTTATACGTCGCAGCCCCAATTTTAATCGCGGCCCGACCGCCTTTTTTTCCCAGCTAGCAACAGCCAAAACAAAATTTATACGTCGCAGCGCCAATTCTAATCGCGGCTCGACCGCCTTTTTTCTCCAGCTAGCATCAGCCAAAACAAAATTTATGCGTCGCAGCCCCAATTTTAATCGCGGCTCGACCACTTTTTTTCCCAGCTAGCATCAGCCAAAAAAAAAATTATACGTCGCAGCGCCAATTCTAATCGCGGCTCGACCACTTTTTTTCCCCGGCTAGCATCAGCCAAAAAAAATTTTATACGTCGCAGCCCCAATTTTAATCGCGGCCCGACCGCCTTTTTTTCTCAGCTAGCATCAGCCAAAAAAAAAATTATACGTCGCAGCCCCAATTTTAATCGCGGCCCGACCGCCTTTTTTTCCCAGCTAGCATCAGCCAAAAAAAAATTTATACGTCGCAGCGCCAATTTTAATCGCGGCTCGACCACTTTTTTTCCCAGCTAGCATCAGCCAAAAAAAAAATTATACGTCGCAGCGCCAATTTTAATCGCGGCTCGACCACTTTTTTTCCCAGCTAGCATCAGCCAAAAAAAAAATTATATGTCGCAGCGCCAATTCTAATAGCGGCTCGACCACTTTCTTTCCCCAGCTAGCATCAGCCAAAAAAAATTTTTTACGTCGCAGCCCCAATTTTAATCGCGACCCGACCACCTTTTTTCTCCAGCTAGCATCAGCCAAAACAAAATTTATACGTCGCAGCCCCAATTTTAATCGCGGCCCGACCGCCTTTTTTTCCCTGCTAGCATCAGCCAAAAAAAAATTTATACGTCGCAGCCCCAATTTTAATCGCGGCCCGACCGCCTTTTTTTCCCAGCTAGCATCAGCCAAAAAAAAAATTATACGTCGCAGCGCCAATTTTAATCGCGGCTCGACCACTTTTTTTCCCAGCTAGCATCAGCCAAAAAAAAAATTATACGTCGCAGCGCCAATTTTAATCGCGGCTCGACCACTTTTTTTCCCAGCTAGCATCAGCCAAAAAAAAAATTATATGTCGCAGCGCCAATTCTAATCGCGGCTCGACCACTTTCTTTCCCCAGCTAGCATCAGCCAAAAAAAATTTTTTACGTCGCAGCCCCAATTTTAATCGCGACCCGACCACCTTTTTTCTCCAGCTAGCATCAGCCAAAACAAAATTTATACGTCGCAGCCCCAATTTTAATCGCGGCCCGACCGCCTTTTTTTCCCTGCTAGCATCAGCCAAAAAAAAATTTATACGTCGCAGCCCCAATTTTAATCGCGGCCCGACCGCCTTTTTTTCCCAGCTAGCATCAGCCAAAAAAAAAATTATACGTCGCAGCGCCAATTTTAATCGCGGCTCGACCACTTTTTTTCCCAGCTAGCATCAGCCAAAAAAAAAATTATACGTCGCAGCGCCAATTCTAATCGCGGCTCGACCACTTTTTTTCCCCAGCTAGCATCAGCCAAAAAAAATTTTATACGTCGCAGCCCCAATTTTAATCGCGACCCGACCACCTTTTTTCTCCAGCTAGCATCAGCCAAAACAAAATTTATACGTCGCAGCCCCAATTTTAATCGCGGCCCGACCGCCTTTTTTTCCCAGCTAGCATCAGCCAAAAAAAAATTTATACGTCGCAGCCCCAATTTTAATCGCGGCCCGACCGCCTTTTTTTCCCAGCTAGCATCAGCCAAAAAAAAATTTATACGTCGCAGCCACAATTTTAATCGCGGCCCGACCACCTTATTTCCCCAGCTAGCATCAGCCAAAACAAAATTTATACGTCGCAGCGCCAATTGTAATCGCGGCTCGACCACTTTTTTTCCCCAGCTAGCATCAGCCAAAAAAAATTTTATACGTCGCAGCCCCAATTTTAATCGCGGCCCGACCGCCTTTTTTTCCCAGCTAGCATCAGCCAAAAAAAAATTACACGTCGCAGCGACAATTTTAATCGCGGCTCGACCACTTTTTTTCCCAGCTAGCATCAGCCAAAAAAAAAATTATACGTCGCAGCGCCAATTTTAATCGCGGCTCGACCACTTTTTTTCCCCAGCTAGCATCAGCCAAAAAAAAATTTATACGTCGCAGCCACAATTTTAATCGCGGCTCGACCACTTTTTTCCCCAGCTAGCATCAGCCAAAAAAAAATTTATACGTTGCAGCGCCAATTTTAATCGCGGCTCGACCACTTTTTTTCCCAGCTAGCATCAGCCAAAAAAAAAATTATATGTCGCAGCGCCAATTCTAATCGCGGCTCGACCACTTTCTTTCCCCAGCTAGCATCAGCCAAAAAAAATTTTTTACGTCGCAGCCCCAATTTTAATCGCGACCCGACCACCTTTTTTCTCCAGCTAGCATCAGCCAAAACAAAATTTATACGTCGCAGCCCCAATTTTAATCGCGGCCCGACCGCCTTTTTTTCCCTGCTAGCATCAGCCAAAAAAAAATTTATACGTCGCAGCCCCAATTTTAATCGCGGCCCGACCGCCTTTTTTTCCCAGCTAGCATCAGCCAAAAAAAAAATTATACGTCGCAGCGCCAATTTTAATCGCGGCTCGACCACTTTTTTTCCCAGCTAGCATCAGCCAAAAAAAAAATTATACGTCGCAGCGCCAATTCTAATCGCGGCTCGACCACTTTTTTTCCCCAGCTAGCATCAGCCAAAAAAAATTTTATACGTCGCAGCCCCAATTTTAATCGCGACCCGACCACCTTTTTTCTCCAGCTAGCATCAGCCAAAACAAAATTTATACGTCGCAGCCCCAATTTTAATCGCGGCCCGACCGCCTTTTTTTCCCAGCTAGCATCAGCCAAAAAAAAATTTATACGTCGCAGCCCCAATTTTAATCGCGGCCCGACCGCCTTTTTTTCCCAGCTAGCATCAGCCAAAAAAAAATTTATACGTCGCAGCCACAATTTTAATCGCGGCTCGACCACTTTTTTTCCCCAGCTAGCATCAGCCAAAAAAAATTTTATACGTCGCAGCCCCAATTTTAATCGCGGCCCGACCGCCTTTTTTTCCCAGCTAGCATCAGCCAAAAAAAAAATTATACGTCGCAGCCACAATTTTAATCGCGGCTCGACCACATTTTTCCCCAGCTAGCATCAGCCAAAACAAAATTTATACGTCGCAGCGCCAATTCTAATCGCGGCTCGACCACTTTTTTTCCCCAGCTAGCATCAGCCAAAAAAAAATTTATACGTCGCAGCCACAATTTTAATCGCGGCTCGACCACTTTCTTTCCCCAGCTAGCATCAGCCAAAAACAATTTTATACGTCGCAGCCCCAATTTTAATCGCGACCCGACCACCTTTTTTCTCCAGCTAGCATCAGCCAAAACAAAATTTATACGTCGCAGCCCCAATTTTAATCGCGGCCCGACCGCCTTTTTTTCCCTGCTAGCATCAGCCAAAAAAAAATTTATACGTCGAAGCCCCAATTTTAATCGCGGCCCGACCGCCTTTTTTTCCCAGCTAGCATCAGCCAAAAAAAAAATTATACGTCGCAGCGCCAATTCTAATCGCGGCTCGACCACTTTTTTTCCCCAGCTAGCATCAGCCAAAAAAAATTTTATACGTCGCAGCCCCAATTTTAATCGCGACCCGACCACCTTTTTTCTCCAGCTAGCATCAGCCAAAACAAAATTTATACGTCGCAGCCCCAATTTTAATCGCGGCCCGACCGCCTTTTTTTCCCAGCTAGCATCAGCCAAAAAAAAATTTATGCGTCGCAGCCCCAATTTTAATCGCGGCCCGACCGCCTTTTTTTCCCAGCTAGCATCAGCCAAAAAAAAAATTATACGTCGCAGCCACAATTTTAATCGCGGCTCGACCACTTTTTTCCCCAGCTAGCATCAGCCAAAAAAAAATTTATACGTCGCAGCGCCAATTTTAATCGCGGCTCGACCACTTTTTTTCCCAGCTAGCATCAGCCAAAAAAAAAATTATATGTCGCAGCGAGAATTCTAATCGCGGCTCGACCACTTTCTTTCCCCAGCTAGCATCAGCCAAAAACAATTTTATACGTCGCAGCCCCAATTTTAATCGCGACCCGACCACCTTTTTTCTCCAGCTAGCATCAGCCAAAACAAAATTTATACGTCGCAGCCCCAATTTTAATCGCGGCCCGACCGCCTTTTTTTCCCTGCTAGCATCAGCCAAAAAAAAATTTATACGTCGAAGCCCCAATTTTAATCGCGGCCCGACCGCCTTTTTTTCCCAGCTAGCATCAGCCAAAAAAAAAATTATACGTCGCAGCGCCAATTTTAATCGCGGCTCGACCACTTTTTTTCCCAGCTAGCATCAGCCAAAAAAAAAATTATACGTCGCAGCGCCAATTCTAATCGCGGCTCGACCACTTTTTTTCCCCAGCTAGCATCAGCCAAAAAAAATTTTATACGTCGCAGCCCCAATTTTAATCGCGACCCGACCACCTTTTTTCTCCAGCTAGCATCAGCCAAAACAAAATTTATACGTCGCAGCCCCAATTTTAATCGCGGCCCGACCGCCTTTTTTTCCCAGCTAGCATCAGCCAAAAAAAAATTTATGCGTCGCAGCCCCAATTTTAATCGCGGCCCGACCGCCTTTTTTTCCCAGCTAGCATCAGCCAAAAAAAAAATTATGCGTCGCAGCGCCAATTTTAATCGCGGCTCGACCACTTTTTTTCCCAGCTAGCATCAGCCAAAAAAAAAATTATACGTCGCAGCGCCAATTCTAATCGCGGCTCGACCACTTTTTTTCCCCAGCTAGAATCAGCCAAAAAAAAAATTATACGTCGCAGCGCCAATTTTAATCGCGGCTCGACCACTTTTTTTCCCAGCTAGCATCAGCCAAAAAAAAAATTATACGTCGCAGCGCCAATTCTAATCGCGGCTCGACCACTTTTTTTCCCAGCTAGCATCAGCCAAAAAAAAAATTATACGTCGTAGCGCCAATTTTAATCGCGGCTCGACCACTTTTTTTCCCAGCTAGCATCAGCCAAAAAAAAAATTATACGTCGCAGCGACAATTTTAATCGCGGCTCGACCACTTTTTTTCCCCAGCTAGCATCAGCCAAAAAAAATTTTATACGTCGCAGCCCCAATTTTAATCGCGACCCGACCACCTTTTTTCTCCAGCTAGCATCAGCCAAAACAAAATTTATACGTCGCAGCCCCAATTTTAATCGCGGCCCGACCGCCTTTTTTTCCCAGCTAGCATCAGCCAAAAAAAAATGTATACGTCGCAGCCACAATTTTAATCGCGACCCGACCACCTTTTTTCTCCAGCTAGCATCAGCCAAAACAAAATTTATACGTCGAAGCCCCAATTTTAATCGCGGCCCGACCGCCTTTTTTTCCCAGCTAGCATCAGCCAAAAAAAAAATTATACGTCGCAGCGCCAATTTTAATCGCGGCTCGACCACTTTTTTTCCCAGCTAGCATCAGCCAAAAAAAAAATTATACGTCGCAGCGCCAATTCTAATCGCGGCTCGACCACTTTTTTTCCCCAGCTAGCATCAGCCAAAAAAAATTTTATACGTCGCAGCCCCAATTTTAATCGCGGCTCGACCACTTTTTTTCCCCAGCTAGCATCAGCCAAAAAAAATTTTATACGTCGCAGCCCCAATTTTAATCGCGACCCGACCACCTTTTTTCTCCAGCTAGCATCAGCCAAAACAAAATTTATACGTCGCAGCCCCAATTTTAATCGCGGCCCGACCGCCTTTTTTTCCCTGCTAGCATCAGCCAAAAAAAAATTTATACGTCGCAGCGCCAATTTTAATCGCGGCTCGACCACTTTTTTTCCCCAGCTAGCATCAGCCAAAAAAAAATTTATACGTCGCAGCCACAATTTTAATCGCGACCCGACCACCTTTTTTCTCCAGCTAGCATCAGCCAAAACAAAATTTATACGTCGCAGCCCCAATTTTAATCGCGGCCCGACCGCCTTTTTTTCCCAGCTAGCATCAGCCAAAAAAAAAATTATACGTCGCAGCGACAATTTTAATCGCGGCTCGACCACTTTTTTTCCCCAGCTAGCATCAGCCAAAAAAAAATTTATACGTCGCAGCCACAATTCTAATCGCGGCTCGACCACTTTCTTTCCCCAGCTAGCATCAGCCAAAAAAAATTTTATACGTCGCAGCCCCAATTTTAATCGCGACCCGACCACCTTTTTTCTCCAGCTAGCATCAGCCAAAACAAAATTTATACGTCGCAGCCCCAATTTTAATCGCGGCCCGACCGCCTTTTTTTCCCTGCTAGCATCAGCCAAAAAAAAATTTATACGTCGCAGCCCCAATTTTAATCGCGGCCCGACCGCCTTTTTTTCCCAGCTAGCATCAGCCAAAAAAAAAATTATACGTCGCAGCGCCAATTTTAATCGCGGCTCGACCACTTTTTTTCCCAGCTAGCATCAGCCAAAAAAAAAATTATACGTCGCAGCCCCAATTTTAATCGCGACCCGACCACGTTTTTTTCTCCAGCTAGCATCAGCCAAAACAAAATTTATACGTCGCAGCCCCAATTTTAATCGCGGCCCGACCGCCTTTTTTTCCCAGCTAGCATCAGCCAAAAAAAAATTTATGCGTCGCAGCCCCAATTTTAATCGCGGCCCGACCGCCTTTTTTTCCCAGCTAGCATCAGCCAAAAAAAAAATTATACGTCGCAGCCACAATTTTAATCGCGGCTCGACCACTTTTTTCCCCAGCTAGCATCAGCCAAAAAAAAATTTATACGTCGCAGCGCCAATTTTAATCGCGGCTCGACCACTTTTTTTCCCAGCTAGCATCAGCCAAAAAAAAATTATATGTCGCAGTGCCAATTCTAATCGCGGCTCGACCACTTTCTTTCCCCAGCTAGCATCAGCCAAAAACAATTTTATACGTCGCAGCCCCAATTTTAATCGCGACCCGACCACCTTTTTTCTCCAGCTAGCATCAGCCAAAACAAAATTTATACGTCGCAGCCCCAATTTTAATCGCGGCCCGACCGCCTTTTTTTCCCTGCTAGCATCAGCCAAAAAAAAATTTATACGTCGAAGCCCCAATTTTAATCGCGGCCCGACCGCCTTTTTTTCCCAGCTAGCATCAGCCAAAAAAAAAATTATACGTCGCAGCGCCAATTTTAATCGCGGCTCGACCACTTTTTTTCCCAGCTAGCATCAGCCAAAAAAAAAATTATACGTCGCAGCGCCAATTCTAATCGCGGCTCGACCACTTTTTTTCCCCAGCTAGCATCAGCCAAAAAAAATTTTATACGTCGCAGCCCCAATTTTAATCGCGACCCGACCACCTTTTTTCTCCAGCTAGCATCAGCCAAAACAAAATTTATACGTCGCAGCCCCAATTTTAATCGCGGCCCGACCGCCTTTTTTTCCCAGCTAGCATCAGCCAAAAAAAAATTTATGCGTCGCAGCCCCAATTTTAATCGCGGCCCGACCGCCTTTTTTTCCCAGCTAGCATCAGCCAAAAAAAAAATTATGCGTCGCAGCGCCAATTTTAATCGCGGCTCGACCACTTTTTTTCCCAGCTAGCATCAGCCAAAAAAAAAATTATACGTCGCAGCGCCAATTCTAATCGCGGCTCGACCACTTTTTTTCCCCAGCTAGAATCAGCCAAAAAAAAAATTATACGTCGCAGCGCCAATTTTAATCGCGGCTCGACCACTTTTTTTCCCAGCTAGCATCAGCCAAAAAAAAAATTATACGTCGCAGCGCCAATTCTAATCGCGGCTCGACCACTTTTTTTCCCAGCTAGCATCAGCCAAAAAAAAAATTATACGTCGCAGCGCCAATTTTAATCGCGGCTCGACCACTTTTTTTCCCAGCTAGCATCAGCCAAAAAAAAAATTATACGTCGCAGCGACAATTTTAATCGCGGCTCGACCACTTTTTTTCCCCAGCTAGCATCAGCCAAAAAAAATTTTATACGTCGCAGCCCCAATTTTAATCGCGACCCGACCACCTTTTTTCTCCAGCTAGCATCAGCCAAAACAAAATTTATACGTCGCAGCCCTAATTTTAATCGCGGCCCGACCGCCTTTTTTCTCCAGCTAGCATCAGCCAAAACAAAATTTATATGTCGCAGCGCCAATTTTAATCGCGGCTCGACCACTTTTTTTCCCAGCTAGCATCAGCCAAAAAAAAAAATTATACGTCGCAGCGACAATTTTAATCGCGGCTCGACCACTTTTTTTCCCCAGCTAGCATCAGCCAAAAAAAAATGTATACGTCGCAGCCACAATTTTAATCGCGACCCGACCACCTTTTTTCTCCAGCTAGCATCAGCCAAAACAAAATTTATACGTCGCAGCCCCAATTTTAATCGCGGCCCGACCGCCTTTTTTCTCCAGCTAGCATCAGCCAAAACAAAATTTATACGTCGCAGCCCCAATTTTAATCGCGGCCCGACCGCCTTTTTTCTCCAGCTAGCATCAGCCAAAACAAAATTTATACGTCGCAGCGACAATTTTAATCGCGGCCCGACCGCCTTTTTTCTCCAGCTAGCATCAGCCAAAACAAAATTTATACGTCGCAGCCACAATTTTAATCGCGACCCGACCACCTTTTTTCTCCAGCTAGCATCAGCCAAAACAAAATTTATACGTCGCAGCCCCAATTTTAATCGCGGCCCGACCGCCTTTTTTCTCCAGCTAGCATCAGCCAAAACAAAATTTATACGTCGCAGCGCCAATTTTAATCGCGGCTCGACCACTTTTTTTCCCAGCTAGCATCAGCCAAAACAAAATTTATACGTCGCAGCCCCAATTTTAATCGCGGCCCGACCGCCTTTTTTCTCCAGCTAGCATCAGCCAAAACAAAATTTATACGTCGCAGCGACAATTTTAATCGCGGCCCGACCGCCTTTTTTCTCCAGCTAGCATCAGCCAAAACAAAATTTATACGTCGCAGCCACAATTTTAATCGCGACCCGACCACCTTTTTTCTCCAGCTAGCATCAGCCAAAACAAAATTTATACGTCGCAGCCCCAATTTTAATCGCGGCCCGACCGCCTTTTTTCTCCAGCTAGCATCAGCCAAAACAAAATTTATACGTCGCAGCCCCAATTTTAATCGCGGCCCGACCGCCTTTTTTCTCCAGCTAGCATCAGCCAAAACAAAATTTATACGTCGCAGCGACAATTTTAATCGCGGCCCGACCGCCTTTTTTCTCCAGCTAGCATCAGCCAAAACAAAATTTATACGTCGCAGCGACAATTTTAATCGCGGCCCGACCGCCTTTTTTCTCCAGCTAGCATCAGCCAAAACAAAATTTATACGTCGCAGCCACAATTTTAATCGCGACCCGACCGCCTTTTTTTCCCAGCTAGCATCAGCCAAAAAAAAAATTATACGTCGCAGCGCCAATTTTAATCGCGGCTCGACCACTTTTTTTCCCAGCTAGCATCAGCCAAAAAAAAAAATTATACGTCGCAGCGCCAATTCTAATCGCGGCTCGACCACTTTTTTTCCCCGGCTAGCATCAGCCAAAAAAAATTTTATACGTCGCAGCCCCAATTTTAATCGCGACCCGACCACCTTTTTTCCCCAGCTAGCATCAGCCAAAACAAAATTTATACGTCGCAGCCCCAATTTTAATCGCGGCCCGACCGCCTTTTTTTCCCAGCTAGCATCAGCCAAAACAAAATTTATACGTCGCAGCGCCAATTTTAATCGCGGCTCGACCACTTTTTTTCCCAGCTAGCATCAGCCAAAACAAAATTTATACGTCGCAGCCCCAATTTTAATCGCGGCCCGACCGCCTTTTTTCTCCAGCTAGCATCAGCCAAAACAAAATTTATACGTCGCAGCGACAATTTTAATCGCGGCCCGACCGCCTTTTTTCTCCAGCTAGCATCAGCCAAAACAAAATTTATACGTCGCAGCCACAATTTTAATCGCGACCCGACCACCTTTTTTCTCCAGCTAGCATCAGCCAAAACAAAATTTATACGTCGCAGCCCCAATTTTAATCGCGGCCCGACCGCCTTTTTTCTCCAGCTAGCATCAGCCAAAACAAAATTTATACGTCGCAGCCCCAATTTTAATCGCGGCCCGACCGCCTTTTTTCTCCAGCTAGCATCAGCCAAAACAAAATTTATACGTCGCAGCGACAATTTTAATCGCGGCCCGACCGCCTTTTTTCTCCAGCTAGCATCAGCCAAAACAAAATTTATACGTCGCAGCGACAATTTTAATCGCGGCCCGACCGCCTTTTTTCTCCAGCTAGCATCAGCCAAAACAAAATTTATACGTCGCAGCCACAATTTTAATCGCGACCCGACCACCTTTTTTCTCCAGCTAGCATCAGCCAAAACAAAATTTATACGTCGCAGCGCCAATTTTAATCGCGGCTCGACCACTTTTTTTCCCAGCTAGCATCAGCCAAAAAAAAAATTATACGTCGCAGCGACAATTTTAATCGCGGCTCGACCACTTTTTTTCCCCAGCTAGCATCAGCCAAAAAAAAATGTATACGTCGCAGCCACAATTTTAATCGCGACCCGACCACTTTTTTTCCCCAGCTAGCATCAGCCAAAACAAAATTTATACGTCGCAGCCCCAATTTTAATCGCGGCCCGACCGCCTTTTTTCTCCAGCTAGCATCAGCCAAAACAAAATTTATACGTCGCAGCCCCAATTTTAATCGCGGCCCGACCGCCTTTTTTTCCCAGCTAGCATCAGCCAAAAAAAAAATTATACGTCGCAGCGCCAATTTTAATCGCGGCTCGACCACTTTTTTTCCCAGCTAGCATCAGCCAAAAAAAAAATTATACGTCGCAGCGCCAATTCTAATCGCGGCTCGACCACTTTTTTTCCCCAGCTAGCATCAGCCAAAAAAAATTTTATACGTCGCAGCCCCAATTTTAATCGCGGCTCGAAAACTTTTTTTCCCCAGCTAGCATCAGCCAAAAAAAATTTTATACGTCGCAGCCCCAATTTTAATCGCGGCCCGACCGCCTTTTTTTCCCTGCTAGCATCAGCCAAAAAAAAATTTATACGTCGCAGCCCCAATTTTAATCGCGGCCCGACCACTTTTTTTCCCCAGCTAGCATCAGCCAAAAAAAAATTTATACGTCGCAGCCACAATTTTAATCGCGGCTCGACCACTTTCTTTCCCCAGCTAGCATCAGCCAAAAAAAATTTTATACGTCGCAGCCCCAATTTTAATCGCGACCCGACCACCTTTTTTCTCCAGCTAGCATCAGCCAAAACAAAATTTATACGTCGCAGCCCCAATTTTAATCGCGGCCCGACCGCCTTTTTTTCCCTGCTAGCATCAGCCAAAAAAAAATTTATACGTCGCAGCCCCAATTTTAATCGCGGCCCGACCGCCTTTTTTTCCCAGCTAGCATCAGCCAAAAAAAAAATTATACGTCGCAGCGCCAATTTTAATCGCGGCTCGACCACTTTTTTTCCCAGCTAGCATCAGCCAAAAAAAAAATTATACGTCGCAGCGCCAATTCTAATCGCGGCTCGACCACTTTTTTTCCCCAGCTAGCATCAGCCAAAAAAAATTTTATACGTCGCAGCCCCAATTTTAATCGCGACCCGACCACCTTTTTTCTCCAGCTAGCATCAGCCAAAAAAAAATTTATACGTCGCAGCCACAATTTTAATCGCGGCCCGACCACCTTATTTCCCCAGCTAGCATCAGCCAAAACAAAATTTATACGTCGCAGCCCCAATTTTAATCGCGGCCCGACCGCCTTTTTTCCCAGCTAGCATCAGCCAAAACAAAATTTATACGTCGCAGCGCTAATTCTAATCGCGGCTCGACCACTTTTTTTCCCCAGCTAGCATCAGCCAAAAAAAATTTTATACGTCGCAGCCCCAATTTTAATCGCGGCCCGACCGCCTTTTTTTCCCAGCTAGCATCAGCCAAAAAAAAAATTATACGTCGCAGCGCCAATTTTAATCGCGGCTCGACCACTTTTTTTCCCAGCTAGCATCAGCCAAAAAAAAAAATTATACGTCGCAGCGCCAATTCTAATCGCGGCTCGACCACTTTTTTTCCCCGGCTAGCATCAGCCAAAAAAAATTTTATACGTCGCAGCCCCAATTTTAATCGCGACCCGACCACCTTTTTTCCCCAGCTAGCATCAGCCAAAACAAAATTTATACGTCGCAGCCCCAATTTTAATCGCGGCCCGACCGCCTTTTTTTCCCAGCTAGCATCAGCCAAAAAAAAAATTATACGTCGCAGCGCCAATTCTAATCGCGGCTCGACCACTTTTTTTCCCCAGCTAGCATCAGCCAAAAAAAAATTTATACGTCGCAGCCACAATTTTAATCGCGGCCCGACCACCTTTTTTCCCAGCTAGCATCAGCCAAAACAAAATTTATACGTCGCAGCCCCAATTTTAATCGCGACCCGACCACCTTTTTTTCTCCAGCTAGCATCAGCCAAAACAAAATTTATACGTCGCAGCCCCAATTTTAATCGCGGCCCGACCGCCTTTTTTTCCCAGCTAGCATCAGCCAAAAAAAATTTATACGTCGCAGCCCCAATTTTAATCGCGACCCGACCACCTTTTTTCTCCAGCTAGCATCAGCCAAAACAAAATTTATACGTCGCAGCCCCAATTTTAATCGCGGCCCGACCACCTTTTTTCCCCAGCTAGCATCAGCCAAAAAAAATTTTAAACGTCGCAGCCACAATTTTAATCGCGGCCCGACCACCTTTTTTCCCCAGCTAGCATCAGCCAAAACAAAATTTATACGTCGCAGCCCCAATTTTAATCGCGGCCCGACCGCCTTTTTTTCCCAGCTAGCATCAGCCAAAAAAAAATTTATACGTCGCAGCCCCAATTTTAATCGCGGCCCGACCGCCTTTTTTTCCCAGCTAGCATCAGCCAAAAAAAATATTATACGTCGCAGCGCCAATTTTAATCGCGGCTCGACCACTTTTTTTCCCAGCTAGCATCAGCCAAAAAAAAAATTATACGTCGCAGCCCCAATTTTAATCGCGACCCGACCACCTTTTTTCTCCAGCTAGCATCAGCCAAAACAAAATTTATACGTCGCAGCCCCAATTTTAATCGCGGCCCGACCGCCTTTTTTTCCCAGCTAGCATCAGCCAAAAAAAAATGTATACGTCGCAGCCACAATTTTAATCGCGACCCGACCACCTTTTTTCTCCAGCTAGCATCAGCCAAAACAAAATTTATACGTCGCAGCCCCAATTTTAATCGCGGCCCGACCGCCTTTTTTTCCCAGCTAGCATCAGCCAAAAAAAAAATTATACGTCGCAGCGCCAATTTTAATCGCGGCTCGACCACTTTTTTTCCCAGCTAGCATCAGCCAAAAAAAAAATTATACGTCGCAGCGCCAATTCTAATCGCGGCTCGACCACTTTTTTTCCCCAGCTAGCATCAGCCAAAAAAAATTTTATACGTCGCAGCCCCAATTTTAATCGCGGCTCGAAAACTTTTTTTCCCCAGCTAGCATCAGCCAAAAAAAATTTTATACGTCGCAGCCCCAATTTTAATCGCGGCCCGACCGCCTTTTTTTCCCTGCTAGCATCAGCCAAAAAAAAATTTATACGTCGCAGCCCCAATTTTAATCGCGGCCCGACCACTTTTTTTCCCCAGCTAGCATCAGCCAAAAAAAAATTTATACGTCGCAGCCACAATTTTAATCGCGGCCCGACCACCTTTTTTCTCCAGCTAGCATCAGCCAAAACAAAATTTATACGTCGCAGCCCCAATTTTAATCGCGGCCCGACCGCCTTTTTTTCCCAGCTAGCATCAGCCAAAAAAAAAATTATACGTCGCAGCGACAATTTTAATCGCGGCTCGACCACTTTTTTTCCCCAGCTAGCATCAGCCAAAAAAAAATTTATACGTCGCAGCCACAATTTTAATCGCGGCCCGACCACCTTTTTTCTCCAGCTAGCATCAGCCAAAACAAAATTATACGTCGCAGCGCCAATTTTAATCGCGGCTCGACCACTTTTTTTCCCCAGCTAGCATCAGCCAAAAAAAAATTTATACGTCGCAGCCACAATTTTAATCGCGGCCCTACCACCTTTTTTCTCCAGCTAGCATCAGCCAAAACAAAATTTATACGTCGCAGCCCCAATTTTAATCGCGGCCCGACCGCCTTTTTTTCCCAGCTAGCATCAGCCAAAAAAAAAATTATACGTCGCAGCGACAATTTTAATCGCGGCTCGACCACTTTTTTTCCCCAGCTAGCATCAGCCAAAAAAAAATTTATACGTCGCAGCCACAATTCTAATCGCGGCTCGACCACTTTCTTTCCCCAGCTAGCATCAGCCAAAAAAAATTTTATACGTCGCAGCCCCAATTTTAATCGCGACCCGACCACCTTTTTTCTCCAGCTAGCATCAGCCAAAACAAAATTTATACGTCGCAGCCCCAATTTTAATCGCGGCCCGACCGCCTTTTTTTCCCTGCTAGCATCAGCCAAAAAAAAATTTATACGTCGCAGCCCCAATTTTAATCGCGGCCCGACCGCCTTTTTTTCCCAGCTAGCATCAGCCAAAAAAAAAATTATACGTCGCAGCGCCAATTTTAATCGCGGCTCGACCACTTTTTTTCCCAGCTAGCATCAGCCAAAAAAAAAATTATACGTCGCAGCGCCAATTCTAATCGCGGCTCGACCACTTTTTTTCCCCAGCTAGCATCAGCCAAAAAAAATTTTATACGTCGCAGCCCCAATTTTAATCGCGACCCGACCACCTTTTTTCTCCAGCTAGCATCAGCCAAAAAAAAATTTATACGTCGCAGCCACAATTTTAATCGCGGCCCGACCACCTTATTTCCCCAGCTAGCATCAGCCAAAACAAAATTTATACGTCGCAGCCCCAATTTTAATCGCGGCCCGACCGCCTTTTTTCCCAGCTAGCATCAGCCAAAACAAAATTTATACGTCGCAGCGCTAATTCTAATCGCGGCTCGACCACTTTTTTTCCCCAGCTAGCATCAGCCAAAAAAAATTTTATACGTCGCAGCCCCAATTTTAATCGCGGCCCGACCGCCTTTTTTTCCCAGCTAGCATCAGCCAAAAAAAAAATTATACGTCGCAGCGACAATTTTAATCGCGGCTCGACCACTTTTTTTCCCAGCTAGCATCAGCCAAAAAAAAAATTATACGTCGCAGCGCCAATTTTAATCGCGGCTCGACCACTTTTTTTCCCCAGCTAGCATCAGCCAAAAAAAAATTTATACGTCGCAGCCACAATTTTAATCGCGGCCCGACCACCTTTTTTCTCCAGCTAGCATCAGAAAAAACAAAATTTATACGTCGCAGCCCCAATTTTAATCGCGGCCCGACCGCCTTTTTTTCCCAGCTAGCATCAGCCAAAAAAAAAATTATACGTCGCAGCGCCAATTTTAATCGCGGCTCGACCACTTTTTTTCCCAGCTAGCATCAGCCAAAAAAAAAAATTATACGTCGCAGCGCCAATTCTAATCGCGGCTCGACCACTTTTTTTCCCCGGCTAGCATCAGCCAAAAAAAATTTTATACGTCGCAGCCCCAATTTTAATCGCGACCCGACCACCTTTTTTCCCCAGCTAGCATCAGCCAAAACAAAATTTATACGTCGCAGCCCCAATTTTAATCGCGGCCCGACCGCCTTTTTTTCCCAGCTAGCATCAGCCAAAAAAAAAATTATACGTCGCAGCGCCAATTCTAATCGCGGCTCGACCACTTTTTTTCCCCAGCTAGCATCAGCCAAAAAAAAATTTATACGTCGCAGCCACAATTTTAATCGCGGCCCGACCACCTTTTTTCCCAGCTAGCATCAGCCAAAACAAAATTTATACGTCGCAGCCCCAATTTTAATCGCGACCCGACCACCTTTTTTTCTCCAGCTAGCATCAGCCAAAACAAAATTTATACGTCGCAGCCCCAATTTTAATCGCGGCCCGACCGCCTTTTTTTCCCAGCTAGCATCAGCCAAAAAAAATTTATACGTCGCAGCCCCAATTTTAATCGCGACCCGACCACCTTTTTTCTCCAGCTAGCATCAGCCAAAACAAAATTTATACGTCGCAGCCCCAATTTTAATCGCGGCCCGACCACCTTTTTTCCCCAGCTAGCATCAGCCAAAAAAAATTTTAAACGTCGCAGCCACAATTTTAATCGCGGCCCGACCACCTTTTTTCCCCAGCTAGCATCAGCCAAAACAAAATTTATACGTCGCAGCCCCAATTTTAATCGCGGCCCGACCGCCTTTTTTTCCCAGCTAGCATCAGCCAAAAAAAAATTTATACGTCGCAGCCCCAATTTTAATCGCGGCCCGACCGCCTTTTTTTCCCAGCTAGCATCAGCCAAAAAAAATATTATACGTCGCAGCGCCAATTTTAATCGCGGCTCGACCACTTTTTTTCCCAGCTAGCATCAGCCAAAAAAAAATTATACGTCGCAGCGCCAATTTTAATCGCGGCTCGACCACTTTTTTTCCCCAGCTAGCATCAGCCAAAAAAAAATTTTTACGTCGCAGCCACAATTTTAATCGCGGCTCGACCACTTTTTTTCCCCAGCTAGCATCAGCCAAAAAAAAATTTATACGTCGCAGCGCCAATTTTAATCGCGGCTCGACCACTTTTATTCCCAGCTAGCATCAGCCAAAAAAAAATTATACGTCGCAGCGCCAATTCTAATCGCGGCTCGACCACTTTTTTTCCCCAGCTAGCATCAGCCAAAAAAAAATTTATACGTCGCAGCCCCAATTTTAATCGCGGCCCGACCGCCTTTTTTTCCCAGCTGGCATCAGCCAAAAAAAAAATTATACGTCGCAGCGCCAATTTTAATCGCGGCTCGACCACTTTTTTTCCCAGCTAGCATCAGCCAAAAAAAAAATTATACGTCGCAGCGCCAATTCTAATCGCGGCTCGACCACTTTTTTTCCCCAGCTAGCATCAGCCAAAAAAAATTTTATACGTCGCAGCCCCAATTTTAATCGCGACCCGACCACCTTTTTTCTCCAGCTAACATCAGCCAAAACAAAATTTATGCGTCGCAGCCCCAATTTTAATCGCGGCCCGACCGCCTTTTTTTCCCAGCTAGCATCAGCCAAAAACAAAATTATACGTCGCAGCGCCAATTTTAATCGCGGCTCGACCACTTTTTTTCCCCAGCTAGCATCAGCCAAAAAAAAATTTATACGTCGCAGCCACAATTTTAATCGCGGCCCGACCACCTTTTTTCCCAGCTAGCATCAGCCAAAACAAAATTTATACGTCGCAGCCCCAATTTTAATCGCGGCCCGACCGCCTTTTTTTCCCAGCTAGCATCAGCCAAAAAAAAAAAATTATACGTCGCAGCCCCAATTTTAATCGCGGCTCGACCACTTTTTTTCCCAGCTAGCATCAGCCAAAAAAAAAATTATACGTCGCAGCGCTAATTCTAATCGCGGCTCGACCACTTTTTTTTCCCAGCTAGCATCAGCCAAAAAAAATTTTATACGTCGCAGCCCCAATTTTAATCGCGACCCGACCACCTTTTTTCTCCAGCTAGCATCAGCCAAAACAAAATTTATACGTCGCAGCCCCAATTTTAATCGCGGCCCGACCGCCTTTTTTCTCCAGCTAGCATCAGCCAAAACAAAATTTATACGTCGCAGCCCCAATTTTAATCGCGGCCCGACCGCCTTTTTTTCCCAGCTCGCATCAGCCAAAAAAAAAAAATTATACGTCGCAGCCCCAATTTTAATCGCGGCCCGACCACCTTTTTCCCCAGATAGCATCAGCCAAAAATTTATACGTCGCAGCCCCAATTCTAATCGCGGCCCGACCGCCTTTTTTTCCCAGCTAGCATCAGCCAAAAAAAAAAAATTATACGTCGCAGCCCCAATTTTAATCGCGGCTCGACCACTTTTTTTCCCAGCTAGCATCAGCCAAAAAAAAAATTATACGTCGCAGCGCTAATTCTAATCGCGGCTCGACCACTTTTTTTTCCCAGCTAGCATCAGCCAAAAAAAATTTTATACGTCGCAGCCCCAATTTTAATCGCGACCCGACCACCTTTTTTCTCCAGCTAGCATCAGCCAAAACAAAATTTATACGTCGCAGCCCCAATTTTAATCGCGGCCCGACCGCCTTTTTTCTCCAGCTAGCATCAGCCAAAACAAAATTTATACGTCGCAGCCCCAATTTTAATCGCGGCCCGACCGCCTTTTTTTCCCAGCTAGCATCAGCCAAAAAAAAAAAATTATACGTCGCAGCCCCAATTTTAATCGCGGCCCGACCACCTTTTTCCCCAGATAGCATCAGCCAAAAATTTATACGTCGCAGCCCCAATTTTAATCGCGGCCCGACCGCCTTTTTTTCCCAGCTAGCATCAGCCAAAAAAAAAAAATTATACGTCGCAGCCCCAATTTTAATCGCGGCTCGACCACTTTTTTTCCCAGCTAGCATCAGCCAAAAAAAAAATTATACGTCGCAGCGCTAATTCTAATCGCGGCTCGACCACTTTTTTTTCCCAGCTAGCATCAGCCAAAAAAAATGTTATACGTCGCAGCCCCAATTTTAATCGCAACCCGACCACCTTTTTTCTCCAGCTAGCATCAGCCAAAACAAAATTTATACGTCGCAGCCCCAATTTTAATCGCGACCCGACCACCTTTTTTCTCCAGCTAGCATCAGCCAAAACAAAATTTATACGTCGCAGCCCCAATTTTAATCGCGGCCCGACCGCCTTTTTTCTCCAGCTAGCATCAGCCAAAACAAAATTTATACGTCGCAGCCCCAATTTTAATCGCGGCCCGACCACCTTTTTTCCCCAGCTAGCATCAGCCAAAAAAAATTTTAAACGTCGCAGCCCCAATTTTAATCGCGGCCCGACCGCCTTTTTTTCCCTGCTAGCATCAGCCAAAAAAAAATTTATACGTCGAAGCCCCAATTTTAATCGCGGCCCGACCGCCTTTTTTTCCCAGCTAGCATCAGCCAAAACAAAATTTATACGTCGCAGCCCCAATTTTAATCGCGGCCCGACCGCCTTTTTTTCCCAGCTAGCATCAGCCAAAACAAAATTTATACGTCGCAGCCCCAATTTTAATCGCGGCCCGACCACCTTTTTTCCCCAGCTAGCATCAGCCAAAAAAAATTTTAAACGTCGCAGCCACAATTTTAATCGCGGCCCGACCACCTTTTTTCCCCAGCTAGCATCAGCCAAAACAAAATTTATACGTCGCAGCCCCAATTTTAATCGCGGCCCGACCGCCTTTTTTTCCCAGCTAGCATCAGCCAAAACAAAATTTATACGTCGCAGCCCCAATTTTAATCGCGGCCCGACCGCCTTTTTTTCCCAGCTAGCATCAGCCAAAAAAAATTTATACGTCGCAGCCCCAATTTTAATCGCGACCCGACCACCTTTTTTCTCCAGCTAGCATCAGCCAAAACAAAATTTATACGTCGCAGCCCCAATTTTAATCGCGGCCCGACCACCTTTTTTCCCCAGCTAGCATCAGCCAAAAAAAATTTTAAACGTCGCAGCCCCAATTTTAATCGCGACCCGACCACCTTTTTTCTCCAGCTAGCATCAGCCAAAACAAAATTTATACGTCGCAGCCCCAATTTTAATCGCGGCCCGACCACCTTTTTTCCCCAGCTAGCATCAGCCAAAACAAAATTTATACGTCGCAGCCCCAATTTTAATCGCAACCCGACCACCTTTTTTCTCCAGCTAGCATCAGCCAAAACAAAATTTATACGTCGCAGCCCCAATTTTAATCGCGGCCCGACCACCTTTTTTCCCCAGCTAGCATCAGCCAAAAAAAATTTTAAACGTCGCAGCCCCAATTTTAATCGCGACCCGACCACCTTTTTTCTCCAGCTAGCATCAGCCAAAACAAAATTTATACGTCGCAGCCCCAATTTTAATCGCGACCCGACCACCTTTTTTCTCCAGCTAGCATCAGCCAAAACAAAATTTATACGTCGCAGCCCCAATTTTAATCGCGGCCCGACCACCTTTTTTCCCCAGCTAGCATCAGCCAAAAAAAATTTATACGTCGCAGCCCCAATTTTAATCGCGACCCGACCACCTTTTTTCTCCAGCTAGCATCAGCCAAAACAAAATTTATACGTCGCAGCCCCAATTTTAATCGCGGCCCGACCACCTTTTTTCCCCAGCTAGCATCAGCCAAAAAAAATGTTATACGTCGCAGCCCCAATTTTAATCGCAACCCGACCACCTTTTTTCTCCAGCTAGCATCAGCCAAAACAAAATTTATACGTCGCAGCCCCAATTTTAATCGCGACCCGACCACCTTTTTTCTCCAGCTAGCATCAGCCAAAACAAAATTTATACGTCGCAGCCCCAATTTTAATCGCGGCCCGACCGCCTTTTTTCTCCAGCTAGCATCAGCCAAAACAAAATTTATACGTCGCAGCCCCAATTTTAATCGCGGCCCGACCACCTTTTTTCCCCAGCTAGCATCAGCCAAAAAAAATTTTAAACGTCGCAGCCCCAATTTTAATCGCGGCCCGACCGCCTTTTTTTCCCTGCTAGCATCAGCCAAAAAAAAATTTATACGTCGAAGCCCCAATTTTAATCGCGGCCCGACCACCTTTTTTCCCAGCTAGCATCAGCCAAAACAAAATTTATACGTCGCAGCCCCAATTTTAATCGCGACCCGACCACCTTTTTTTCTCCAGCTAGCATCAGCCAAAACAAAATTTATACGTCGCAGCCCCAATTTTAATCGCGGCCCGACCGCCTTTTTTTCCCAGCTAGCATCAGCCAAAAAAAATTTATACGTCGCAGCCCCAATTTTAATCGCGACCCGACCACCTTTTTTCTCCAGCTAGCATCAGCCAAAACAAAATTTATACGTCGCAGCCCCAATTTTAATCGCGGCCCGACCACCTTTTTTCCCCAGCTAGCATCAGCCAAAAAAAATTTTAAACGTCGCAGCCACAATTTTAATCGCGGCCCGACCACCTTTTTTCCCCAGCTAGCATCAGCCAAAACAAAATTTATACGTCGCAGCCCCAATTTTAATCGCGGCCCGACCGCCTTTTTTTCCCAGCTAGCATCAGCCAAAACAAAATTTATACGTCGCAGCCCCAATTTTAATCGCGGCCCGACCGCCTTTTTTTCCCAGCTAGCATCAGCCAAAAAAAATTTATACGTCGCAGCCCCAATTTTAATCGCGACCCGACCACCTTTTTTCTCCAGCTAGCATCAGCCAAAACAAAATTTATACGTCGCAGCCCCAATTTTAATCGCGGCCCGACCACCTTTTTTCCCCAGCTAGCATCAGCCAAAAAAAATTTTAAACGTCGCAGCCCCAATTTTAATCGCGGCCCGACCGCCTTTTTTTCCCTGCTAGCATCAGCCAAAAAAAAATTTATACGTCGAAGCCCCAATTTTAATCGCGGCCCGACCGCCTTTTTTTCCCAGCTAGCATCAGCCAAAAAAAAAATTATACGTCGCAGCGCCAATTTTAATCGCGGCTCGACCACTTTTTTTCCCAGCTAGCATCAGCCAAAAAAAAAATTATACGTCGCAGCGCCAATTTTAATCGCGGCTCGACCACTTTTTTTCCCAGCTAGCATCAGCCAAAAAAAAAATTATACGTCGCAGCCCCAATTTTAATCGCGGCCCGACCGCCTTTTTTTCCCAGCTAGCATCAGCCAAAAAAAAATTTATGCGTCGCAGCCCCAATTTTAATCGCGGCCCGACCGCCTTTTTTTCCCAGCTAGCATCAGCCAAAAAAAAAATTATGCGTCGCAGCGCCAATTTTAATCGCGGCTCGACCACTTTTTTTCCCAGCTAGCATCAGCCAAAAAAAAAATTATACGTCGCAGCGCCAATTCTAATCGCGGCTCGACCACTTTTTTTCCCCAGCTAGCATCAGCCAAAAAAAAATTTATACGTCGCAGCCCCAATTTTAATCGCGGCCCGACCGCCATTTTTTCCCAGCTAGCATCAGCCAAAAAAAAAATTATACGTCGCAGCGCCAATTTTAATCGCGGCCCGACCGACTTTTTTCTCCAGCTAGCATCAGCCAAAACAAAATTTATACGTCGCAGCGCCAATTCTAATCGCGGCTCGACCACTTTTTTTCCCCAGCTAGCATCAGCCAAAAAAAATTTTATACGTCGCAGCCCCAATTTTAATCGCGGCCCGACCGCCATTTTTTCCCAGCTAGCATCAGCCAAAAAAAAAATTATACGTCGCAGCGACAATTTTAATCGCGGCTCGACCACTTTTTTTCCCAGCTAGCATCAGCCAAAAAAAAAATTATACGTCGCAGCGCCAATTTTAATCGCGGCCCGACCACCTTATTTCCCCAGCTAGCATCAGCCAAAACAAAATTTATACGTCGCAGCCCCAATTTTAATCGCGGCCCGACCGCCTTTTTTCCCAGCTAGCATCAGCCAAAACAAAATTTATACGTCGCAGCGCCAATTCTAATCGCGGCTCGACCACTTTTTTTCCCCAGCTAGCATCAGCCAAAAAAAATTTTATACGTCGCAGCCCCAATTTTAATCGCGGCCCGACCGCCTTTTTTCCCAGCTAGCATCAGCCAAAAAAAAAATTATACGTCGCAGCGACAATTTTAATCGCGGCTCGACCACTTTTTTTTTCCAGCTAGCATCAGCCAAAAAAAAAATTATACGTCGCAGCCACAATTTTAATCGCGGCCCGACCACCTTATTTCCCCAGCTAGCATCAGCCAAAACAAAATTTATACGTCGCAGCCCCAATTTTAATCGCGGCCCGACCGCCTTTTTTCCCAGCTAGCATCAGCCAAAACAAAATTTATACGTCGCAGCGATAATTCTAATCGCGGCTCGACCACTTTTTTTCCCCAGCTAGCATCAGCCAAAAAAAATTTTATACGTCGCAGCCCCAATTTTAATCGCGGCCCGACCGCCTTTTTTTCCCAGCTAGCATCAGCCAAAAAAAAAATTATACGTCGCAGCGACAATTTTAATCGCGGCTCGACCACTTTTTTTCCCAGCTAGCATCAGCCAAAAAAAAAATTATACGTCGCAGCGCCAATTTTAATCGCGGCTCGACCACTTTTTTTCCCCAGCTAGCATCAGCCAAAAAAAAATTTATACGTCGCAGCCACAATTTTAATCGCGGCCCGACCACCTTATTTCCCCAGCTAGCATCACCCAAAACAAAATTTATACGTCGCAGCCCCAATTTTAATCGCGGCCCGACCGCCTTTTTTCCCAGCTAGCATCAGCCAAAAAAAAATTTATACGTCGCAGCCCCAATTTTAATCGCGGCCCGACCGCCTTTTTTTCCCAGCTAGCATCAGCCAAAAAAAAAAATATACGTCGCAGCGCCAATTTTAATCGCGGCTCGACCACTTTTTTTCCCAGCTAGCATCAGCCAAAAAAAAAATTATACGTCGCAGCGCCAATTCTAATCGCGGATCGACCACTTTTTTTCCCCAGCTAGCATCAGCCAAAAAAAAATTTATACGTCGCAGCCCCAATTTTAATCGCGGCCCGACCGCCTTTTTTTCCCAGCTAGCATCAGCCAAAAAAAAATTATACGTCGCAGCCCCAATTTTAATCGCGGCCCGACCGCCTTTTTTTCCCTGCTAGCATCAGCCAAAAAAAAATTTATACGTCGCAGCCCCAATTTTAATCGCGACCCGACCACCTTTTTTCTCCAGCTAGCATCAGCCAAAACAAAATTTATACGTCGCAGCGCCAATTTTAATCGCGGCTGGACCACCTTTTTTCTCCAGCTAGCATCAGCCAAAACAAAATTTATACGTCGCAGCCCCAATTTTAATCGCGGCCCGACCGCCTTTTTTTCCCTGCTAGCATCAGCCAAAAAAAAATTTATACGTCGCAGCCCCAATTTTAATCGCGGCCCGACCGCCTTTTTTTCCCTGCTAGCATCAGCCAAAAAAAAATTTATACGTCGCAGCCCCAATTTTAATCGCGGCCCGACCGCCTTTTTTTCCCAGCTAGCATCAGCCAAAAAAAAAATTATACGTCGCAGCGCCAATTTTAATCGCGGCTCGACCACTTTTTTTCCCAGCTAGCATCAGCCAAAAAAAAAATTATACGTCGCAGCGCCAATTCTAATCGCGGCTAGACCACTTTTTTTCCCCAGCTAGCATCAGCCAAAAAAAATTTTATACGTCGCAGCCCCAATTTTAATCGCGACCCGACCACCTTTTTTCTCCAGCTAGCATCAGCCAAAACAAAATTTATACGTCGCAGCCCCAATTTTAATCGCGGCCCGACCGCCTTTTTTTCCCAGCTAGCATCAGCCAAAAAAAAATTTATACGTCGCAGCGCTAATTTTAATCGCGGCCCGACCGCCTTTTTTTCCCAGCTAGCATCAGCCAAAAAAAAAATTATACGTCGCAGCCACAATTTTAATCGCGGCTCGACCACTTTTTTTCCCCAGCTAGCATCAGCCAAAAAAAATTTTATACGTCGCAGCCCCAATTTTAATCGCGACCCGACCACCTTTTTTCTCCAGCTAGCATCAGCCAAAACAAAATTTATACGTCGCAGCGCCAATTTTAATCGCGGCTCGACCACTTTTTTTCCCCAGCTAGCATCAGCCAAAACAAAATTTATACGTCGCAGCCCCAATTTTAATCGCGGCCCGACCGCCTTTTTTTCCCAGCTAGCATCAGCCAAAACAAAATTTATACGTCGCAGCCACAATTTTAATCGCGGCTCGACCACTTTTTTCCCCAGCTAGCATCAGCCAAAAAAAAATTTATACGTCGCAGCCCCAATTTTAATCGCGGCCCGACCGCCTTTTTTTCCCAGCTAGCATCAGCCAAAAAAAAATTATACGTCGCAGCGCCAATTTTAATCGCGGCTCGACCACTTTTTTTCCCAGCTAGCATCAGCCAAAAAAAAAATTATACGTCGCAGCGCCAATTCTAATCGCGGCTCGACCACTTTTTTTCCCCAGCTAGCATCAGCCAAAAAAAATTTTATACGTCGCAGCCCCAATTTTAATCGCGACCCGACCACCTTTTTTCTCCAGCTAGCATCAGCCAAAACAAAATTTATACGTCGCAGCGCCAATTTTAATCGCGGCTCGACCACTTTTTTTCCCCAGCTAGCATCAGCCAAAAAAAATTTTATACGTCGCAGCCACAATTTTAATCGCGGCCCGACCACCTTATTTCCCCAGCTAGCATCAGCCAAAACAAAATTTATACGTCGCAGCCCCAATTTTAATCGCGGCCCGACCGCCTTTTTTTCCCAGCTAGCATCAGCCAAAACAAAATTTATACGTCGCAGCCACAATTTTAATCGCGGCTCGACCACTTTTTTTCCCAGCTAGCATCAGCCAAAAAAAAAATTATACGTCGCAGCGCCAATTCTAATCGCGGCTCGACCACTTTTTTTCCCCAGCTAGCATCAGCCAAAAAAAATTTTATACGTCGCAGCCCCAATTTTAATCGCGACCCGACCACCTTTTTTCTCCACTAGCATCAGCCAAAACAAAATTTATACGTCGCAGCCCCAATTTTAATCGCGACCCGACCACCTTTTTTCTCCAGCTAGCATCAGCCAAAACAAAATTTATACGTCGCAGCGCCAATTTTAATCGCGGCTCGACCACTTTTTTTCCCCAGCTAGCATCAGCCAAAAAAAATTTTATACGTCGCAGCCACAATTTTAATCGCGGCCCGACCACCTTATTTCCCCAGCTAGCATCAGCCAAAACAAAATTTATACGTCGCAGCCCCAATTTTAATCGCGGCCCGACCGCCTTTTTTCCCCAGCTAGCATCAGCCAAAACAAAATTTATACGTCGCAGCGCCAATTTTAATCGCGGCCCGACCGCCTTTTTTTCCCAGCTAGCATCAGCCAAAAAAAAAATTATACGTCGCAGCGCCAATTCTAATCGCGGCTCGACCACTTTTTTTCCCCAGCTAGCATCAGCCAAAAAAAATTTTATACGTCGCAGCCCCAATTTTAATCGCGACCCGACCACCTTTTTTCTCCAGCTAGCATCAGCCAAAACAAAATTTATACGTCGCAGCGCCAATTTTAATCGCGGCTCGACCACTTTTTTTCCCAGCTAGCATCAGCCAAAACAAAATTTATACGTCGCAGCCACAATTTTAATCGCGGCTCGACCACTTTTTTTTCCAGCTAGCATCAGCCAAAAAAAAAATTATACGTCGCAGCGCCAATTCTAATCGCGGCTCGACCACTTTTTTTCCCCAGCTAGCATCAGCCAAAAAAAATTTTATACGTCGCAGCCCCAATTTTAATCGCGACCCGACCACCTTTTTTCTCCAGCTAGCATCAGCCAAAACAAAATTTATACGTCGCAGCGCCAATTTTAATCGCGGCTCGACCACTTTTTTTCTCCAGCTAGCATCAGCCAAAAAAAATTTTATACGTCGCAGCCCCAATTTTAATCGCGACCCGACCACCTTTTTTCTCCAGCTAGCATCAGCCAAAACAAAATTTATACGTCGCAGCCCCAATTTTAATCGCGGCCCGACCGCCTTTTTTTCCCAGCTAGCATCAGCCAAAACAAAATTTATACGTCGCAGCCACAATTTTAATCGCGGCTCGACCACTTTTTTCCCCAGCTAGCATCAGCCAAAAAAAAATTTATACGTCGCAGCGCCAATTTTAATCGCGGCTCGACCACTTTTTTTCCCAGCTAGCATCAGCCAAAAAAAAAATTATATGTCGCAGCGCCAATTTTAATCGCGGCCCGACCGCCTTTTTTTCCCAGCTAGCATCAGCCAAAAAAAAAATTATACGTCGCAGCCACAATTTTAATCGCGGCTCGACCACTTTTTTTTCCAGCTAGCATCAGCCAAAAAAAAATTTATACGTCGCAGCCACAATTTTAATCGCGGCCCGACCACCTTATTTCCCCAGCTAGCATCAGCCAAAACAAAATTTATACGTCGCAGCGCCAATTCTAATCGCGGCTCGACCACTTTTTTTCCCCAGCTAGCATCAGCCAAAAAAAATTTTATACGTCGCAGCCACAATTTTAATCGCGGCCCGACCACCTTATTTCCCCAGCTAGCATCAGCCAAAACAAAATTTATACGTCGCAGCCCCAATTTTAATCGCGGCCCGACCGCCTTTTTTCCCAGCTAGCATCAGCCAAAACAAAATTTATACGTCGCAGCCACAATTTTAATCGCGGCTCGACCACTTTTTTCCCCAGCTAGCATCAGCCAAAAAAAAATTTATACGTCGCAGCGCCAATTTTAATCGCGGCTCGACCACTTTTTTTCCCAGCTAGCATCAGCCAAAAAAAAAATTATATGTCGCAGCGCCAATTCTAATCGCGGCTCGACCACTTTCTTTCCCCAGCTAGCATCAGCCAAAAACAATTTTATACGTCGCAGCCCCAATTTTAATCGCGACCCGACCACCTTTTTTCTCCAGCTAGCATCAGCCAAAACAAAATGTATACGTCGCAGCCCCAATTTTAATCGCGGCCCGACCGCCTTTTTTTCCCTGCTAGCATCAGCCAAAAAAAAATTTATACGTCGAAGCCCCAATTTTAATCGCGGCCCGACCGCCTTTTTTTCCCAGCTAGCATCAGCCAAAAAAAAAATTATACGTCGCAGCGCCAATTTTAATCGCGGCTCGACCACTTTTTTTCCCAGCTAGCATCAGCCAAAAAAAAAATTATACGTCGCAGCGCCAATTTTAATCGCGGCTCGACCACTTTTTTTCCCAGCTAGCATCAGCCAAAAAAAAAATTATACGTCGCAGCCCCAATTTTAATCGCGGCCCGACCGCCTTTTTTTCCCAGCTAGCATCAGCCAAAAAAAAATTTATGCGTCGCAGCCCCAATTTTAATCGCGGCCCGACCGCCTTTTTTTCCCAGCTAGCATCAGCCAAAAAAAAAATTATGCGTCGCAGCGCCAATTTTAATCGCGGCTCGACCACTTTTTTTCCCAGCTAGCATCAGCCAAAAAAAAAATTATACGTCGCAGCGCCAATTCTAATCGCGGCTCGACCACTTTTTTTCCCCAGCTAGCATCAGCCAAAAAAAAATTTATACGTCGCAGCCCCAATTTTAATCGCGGCCCGACCGCCATTTTTTCCCAGCTAGCATCAGCCAAAAAAAAAATTATACGTCGCAGCGCCAATTTTAATCGCGGCCCGACCGACTTTTTTCTCCAGCTAGCATCAGCCAAAACAAAATTTATACGTCGCAGCGCCAATTCTAATCGCGGCTCGACCACTTTTTTTCCCCAGCTAGCATCAGCCAAAAAAAATTTTATACGTCGCAGCCCCAATTTTAATCGCGGCCCGACCGCCATTTTTTCCCAGCTAGCATCAGCCAAAAAAAAAATTATACGTCGCAGCGACAATTTTAATCGCGGCTCGACCACTTTTTTTCCCAGCTAGCATCAGCCAAAAAAAAAATTATACGTCGCAGCGCCAATTTTAATCGCGGCCCGACCACCTTATTTCCCCAGCTAGCATCAGCCAAAACAAAATTTATACGTCGCAGCCCCAATTTTAATCGCGGCCCGACCGCCTTTTTTCCCAGCTAGCATCAGCCAAAACAAAATTTATACGTCGCAGCGCCAATTCTAATCGCGGCTCGACCACTTTTTTTCCCCAGCTAGCATCAGCCAAAAAAAATTTTATACGTCGCAGCCCCAATTTTAATCGCGGCCCGACCGCCTTTTTTCCCAGCTAGCATCAGCCAAAAAAAATATTATACGTCGCAGCGACAATTTTAATCGCGGCTCGACCACTTTTTTTCCCAGCTAGCATCAGCCAAAAAAAAAATTATACGTCGCAGCCACAATTTTAATCGCGGCCCGACCACCTTATTTCCCCAGCTAGCATCAGCCAAAACAAAATTTATACGTCGCAGCCCCAATTTTAATCGCGGCCCGACCGCCTTTTTTCCCAGCTAGCATCAGCCAAAACAAAATTTATACGTCGCAGCGATAATTCTAATCGCGGCTCGACCACTTTTTTTCCCCAGCTAGCATCAGCCAAAAAAAATTTTATACGTCGCAGCCCCAATTTTAATCGCGGCCCGACCGCCTTTTTTTCCCAGCTAGCATCAGCCAAAAAAAAAATTATACGTCGCAGCGACAATTTTAATCGCGGCTCGACCACTTTTTTTCCCAGCTAGCATCAGCCAAAAAAAAAATTATACGTCGCAGCGCCAATTTTAATCGCGGCTCGACCACTTTTTTTCCCCAGCTAGCATCAGCCAAAAAAAAATTTATACGTCGCAGCCACAATTTTAATCGCGGCCCGACCACCTTATTTCCCCAGCTAGCATCACCCAAAACAAAATTTATACGTCGCAGCCCCAATTTTAATCGCGGCCCGACCGCCTTTTTTCCCAGCTAGCATCAGCCAAAAAAAAATTTATACGTCGCAGCCCCAATTTTAATCGCGGCCCGACCGCCTTTTTTTCCCAGCTAGCATCAGCCAAAAAAAAAATTATACGTCGCAGCGCCAATTTTAATCGCGGCTCGACCACTTTTTTTCCCAGCTAGCATCAGCCAAAAAAAAAATTATACGTCGCAGCGCCAATTCTAATCGCGGATCGACCACTTTTTTTCCCCAGCTAGCATCAGCCAAAAAAAAATTTATACGTCGCAGCCCCAATTTTAATCGCGGCCCGACCGCCTTTTTTTCCCAGCTAGCATCAGCCAAAAAAAAAATTATGCGTCGCAGCGCCAATTTTAATCGCGGCTCGACCACTTTTTTTCCCAGCTAGCATCAGCCAAAAAAAATTTTATACGTCGCAGCCCCAATTTTAATCGCGACCCGACCACCTTTTTTCTCCAGCTAGCATCAGCCAAAAAAAAAATTATACGTCGCAGCGCCAATTCTAATCGCGGCTCGACCACTTTTTTTCCCCAGCTAGCATCAGCCAAAAAAAAATTTATACGTCGCAGCCCCAATTTTAATCGCGGCCCGACCGCCTTTTTTTCCCAGCTAGCATCAGCCAAAAAAAAAATTATGCGTCGCAGCGCCAATTTTAATCGCGGCTCGACCACTTTTTTTCCCAGCTAGCATCAGCCAAAAAAAAAATTATACGTCGCAGCGCCAATTCTAATCGCGGCTCGACCACTTTTTTTCCCCGGCTAGCATCAGCCAAAAAAAATTTTATACGTCGCAGCCCCAATTTTAATCGCGGCCCGACCGCCTTTTTTTCTCAGCTAGCATCAGCCAAAAAAAAATTATACGTCGCAGCCCCAATTTTAATCGCGGCCCGACCGCCTTTTTTTCCCAGCTAGCATCAGCCAAAAAAAAATTTATACGTCGCAGCGCCAATTTTAATCGCGGCTCGACCACTTTTTTTCCCAGCTAGCATCAGCCAAAAAAAAAATTATACGTCGCAGCGCCAATTTTAATCGCGGCTCGACCACTTTTTTTCCCAGCTAGCATCAGCCAAAAAAAAAATTATATGTCGCAGCGCCAATTCTAATAGCGGCTCGACCACTTTCTTTCCCCAGCTAGCATCAGCCAAAAAAAATTTTTTACGTCGCAGCCCCAATTTTAATCGCGACCCGACCACCTTTTTTCTCCAGCTAGCATCAGCCAAAACAAAATTTATACGTCGCAGCCCCAATTTTAATCGCGGCCCGACCGCCTTTTTTTCCCTGCTAGCATCAGCCAAAAAAAAATTTATACGTCGCAGCCCCAATTTTAATCGCGGCCCGACCGCCTTTTTTTCCCAGCTAGCATCAGCCAAAAAAAAAATTATACGTCGCAGCGCCAATTTTAATCGCGGCTCGACCACTTTTTTTCCCAGCTAGCATCAGCCAAAAAAAAAATTATACGTCGCAGCGCCAATTTTAATCGCGGCTCGACCACTTTTTTTCCCAGCTAGCATCAGCCAAAAAAAAAATTATATGTCGCAGCGCCAATTCTAATCGCGGCTCGACCACTTTCTTTCCCCAGCTAGCATCAGCCAAAAAAAATTTTTTACGTCGCAGCCCCAATTTTAATCGCGACCCGACCACCTTTTTTCTCCAGCTAGCATCAGCCAAAACAAAATTTATACGTCGCAGCCCCAATTTTAATCGCGGCCCGACCGCCTTTTTTTCCCTGCTAGCATCAGCCAAAAAAAAATTTATACGTCGCAGCCCCAATTTTAATCGCGGCACGACCGCCTTTTTTTCCCAGCTAGCATCAGCCAAAAAAAAAATTATACGTCGCAGCGCCAATTTTAATCGCGGCTCGACCACTTTTTTTCCCAGCTAGCATCAGCCAAAAAAAAAATTATACGTCGCAGCGCCAATTCTAATCGCGGCTCGACCACTTTTTTTCCCCAGCTAGCATCAGCCAAAAAAAATTTTATACGTCGCAGCCCCAATTTTAATCGCGACCCGACCACCTTTTTTCTCCAGCTAGCATCAGCCAAAACAAAATTTATACGTCGCAGCCCCAATTTTAATCGCGGCCCGACCGCCTTTTTTTCCCAGCTAGCATCAGCCAAAAAAAAATTTATACGTCGCAGCCCCAATTTTAATCGCGGCCCGACCGCCTTTTTTTCCCAGCTAGCATCAGCCAAAAAAAAATTTATACGTCGCAGCCACAATTTTAATCGCGGCCCGACCACCTTATTTCCCCAGCTAGCATCAGCCAAAACAAAATTTATACGTCGCAGCGCCAATTGTAATCGCGGCTCGACCACTTTTTTTCCCCAGCTAGCATCAGCCAAAAAAAATTTTATACGTCGCAGCCCCAATTTTAATCGCGGCCCGACCGCCTTTTTTTCCCAGCTAGCATCAGCCAAAAAAAAATTACACGTCGCAGCGACAATTTTAATCGCGGCTCGACCACTTTTTTTCCCAGCTAGCATCAGCCAAAAAAAAAATTATACGTCGCAGCGCCAATTTTAATCGCGGCTCGACCACTTTTTTTCCCCAGCTAGCATCAGCCAAAAAAAAATTTATACGTCGCAGCCACAATTTTAATCGCGGCTCGACCACTTTTTTCCCCAGCTAGCATCAGCCAAAAAAAAATTTATACGTTGCAGCGCCAATTTTAATCGCGGCTCGACCACTTTTTTTCCCAGCTAGCATCAGCCAAAAAAAAAATTATATGTCGCAGCGCCAATTCTAATCGCGGCTCGACCACTTTCTTTCCCCAGCTAGCATCAGCCAAAAAAAATTTTTTACGTCGCAGCCCCAATTTTAATCGCGACCCGACCACCTTTTTTCTCCAGCTAGCATCAGCCAAAACAAAATTTATACGTCGCAGCCCCAATTTTAATCGCGGCCCGACCGCCTTTTTTTCCCTGCTAGCATCAGCCAAAAAAAAATTTATACGTCGCAGCCCCAATTTTAATCGCGGCCCGACCGCCTTTTTTTCCCAGCTAGCATCAGCCAAAAAAAAAATTATACGTCGCAGCGCCAATTTTAATCGCGGCTCGACCACTTTTTTTCCCAGCTAGCATCAGCCAAAAAAAAAATTATACGTCGCAGCGCCAATTCTAATCGCGGCTCGACCACTTTTTTTCCCCAGCTAGCATCAGCCAAAAAAAATTTTATACGTCGCAGCCCCAATTTTAATCGCGACCCGACCACCTTTTTTCTCCAGCTAGCATCAGCCAAAACAAAATTTATACGTCGCAGCCCCAATTTTAATCGCGGCCCGACCGCCTTTTTTTCCCAGCTAGCATCAGCCAAAAAAAAATTTATACGTCGCAGCCCCAATTTTAATCGCGGCCCGACCGCCTTTTTTTCCCAGCTAGCATCAGCCAAAAAAAAATTTATACGTCGCAGCCACAATTTTAATCGCGGCCCGACCACCTTATTTCCCCAGCTAGCATCAGCCAAAACAAAATTTATACGTCGCAGCCCCAATTTTAATCGCGGCCCGACCGCCTTTTTTCCCAGCTAGCATCAGCCAAAACAAAATTTATACGTCGCAGCGCCAATTCTAATCGCGGCTCGACCACTTTTTTTCCCAGCTAGCATCAGCCAAAAAAAATTTTATACGTCGCAGCCCCAATTTTAATCGCGGCCCGACCGCCTTTTTTTCCCAGCTAGCATCAGCCAAAAAAAAAATTATACGTCGCAGCCACAATTTTAATCGCGGCTCGACCACATTTTTCCCCAGCTAGCATCAGCCAAAACAAAATTTATACGTCGCAGCGCCAATTCTAATCGCGGCTCGACCACTTTTTTTCCCCAGCTAGCATCAGCCAAAAAAAAATTTATACGTCGCAGCCACAATTTTAATCGCGGCTCGACCACTTTCTTTCCCCAGCTAGCATCAGCCAAAAACAATTTTATACGTCGCAGCCCCAATTTTAATCGCGACCCGACCACCTTTTTTCTCCAGCTAGCATCAGCCAAAACAAAATTTATACGTCGCAGCCCCAATTTTAATCGCGGCCCGACCGCCTTTTTTTCCCTGCTAGCATCAGCCAAAAAAAAATTTATACGTCGAAGCCCCAATTTTAATCGCGGCCCGACCGCCTTTTTTTCCCAGCTAGCATCAGCCAAAAAAAAAATTATACGTCGCAGCGCCAATTCTAATCGCGGCTCGACCACTTTTTTTCCCCAGCTAGCATCAGCCAAAAAAAATTTTATACGTCGCAGCCCCAATTTTAATCGCGACCCGACCACCTTTTTTCTCCAGCTAGCATCAGCCAAAACAAAATTTATACGTCGCAGCCCCAATTTTAATCGCGGCCCGACCGCCTTTTTTTCCCAGCTAGCATCAGCCAAAAAAAAATTTATGCGTCGCAGCCCCAATTTTAATCGCGGCCCGACCGCCTTTTTTTCCCAGCTAGCATCAGCCAAAAAAAAAATTATACGTCGCAGCCACAATTTTAATCGCGGCTCGACCACTTTTTTCCCCAGCTAGCATCAGCCAAAAAAAAATTTATACGTCGCAGCGCCAATTTTAATCGCGGCTCGACCACTTTTTTTCCCAGCTAGCATCAGCCAAAAAAAAAATTATATGTCGCAGCGAGAATTCTAATCGCGGCTCGACCACTTTCTTTCCCCAGCTAGCATCAGCCAAAAACAATTTTATACGTCGCAGCCCCAATTTTAATCGCGACCCGACCACCTTTTTTCTCCAGCTAGCATCAGCCAAAACAAAATTTATACGTCGCAGCCCCAATTTTAATCGCGGCCCGACCGCCTTTTTTTCCCTGCTAGCATCAGCCAAAAAAAAATTTATACGTCGAAGCCCCAATTTTAATCGCGGCCCGACCGCCTTTTTTTCCCAGCTAGCATCAGCCAAAAAAAAAATTATACGTCGCAGCGCCAATTTTAATCGCGGCTCGACCACTTTTTTTCCCAGCTAGCATCAGCCAAAAAAAAAATTATACGTCGCAGCGCCAATTCTAATCGCGGCTCGACCACTTTTTTTCCCCAGCTAGCATCAGCCAAAAAAAATTTTATACGTCGCAGCCCCAATTTTAATCGCGACCCGACCACCTTTTTTCTCCAGCTAGCATCAGCCAAAACAAAATTTATACGTCGCAGCCCCAATTTTAATCGCGGCCCGACCGCCTTTTTTTCCCAGCTAGCATCAGCCAAAAAAAAATTTATGCGTCGCAGCCCCAATTTTAATCGCGGCCCGACCGCCTTTTTTTCCCAGCTAGCATCAGCCAAAAAAAAAATTATGCGTCGCAGCGCCAATTTTAATCGCGGCTCGACCACTTTTTTTCCCAGCTAGCATCAGCCAAAAAAAAAATTATACGTCGCAGCGCCAATTCTAATCGCGGCTCGACCACTTTTTTTCCCCAGCTAGAATCAGCCAAAAAAAAAATTATACGTCGCAGCGCCAATTTTAATCGCGGCTCGACCACTTTTTTTCCCAGCTAGCATCAGCCAAAAAAAAATTATACGTCGCAGCGCCAATTCTAATCGCGGCTCGACCACTTTTTTTCCCAGCTAGCATCAGCCAAAAAAAAAATTATACGTCGTAGCGCCAATTTTAATCGCGGCTCGACCACTTTTTTTCCCAGCTAGCATCAGCCAAAAAAAAAATTATACGTCGCAGCGATAATTTTAATCGCGGCTCGACCACTTTTTTTCCCCAGCTAGCATCAGCCAAAAAAAATTTTATACGTCGCAGCCCCAATTTTAATCGCGACCCGACCACCTTTTTTCTCCAGCTAGCATCAGCCAAAACAAAATTTATACGTCGCAGCCCCAATTTTAATCGCGGCCCGACCGCCTTTTTTTCCCAGCTAGCATCAGCCAAAAAAAAATGTATACGTCGCAGCCACAATTTTAATCGCGACCCGACCACCTTTTTTCTCCAGCTAGCATCAGCCAAAACAAAATTTATACGTCGAAGCCCCAATTTTAATCGCGGCCCGACCGCCTTTTTTTCCCAGCTAGCATCAGCCAAAAAAAAAATTATACGTCGCAGCGCCAATTTTAATCGCGGCTCGACCACTTTTTTTCCCAGCTAGCATCAGCCAAAAAAAAAATTATACGTCGCAGCGCCAATTCTAATCGCGGCTCGACCACTTTTTTTCCCCAGCTAGCATCAGCCAAAAAAAATTTTATACGTCGCAGCCCCAATTTTAATCGCGGCTCGACCACTTTTTTTCCCCAGCTAGCATCAGCCAAAAAAAATTTTATACGTCGCAGCCCCAATTTTAATCGCGACCCGACCACCTTTTTTCTCCAGCTAGCATCAGCCAAAACAAAATTTATACGTCGCAGCCCCAATTTTAATCGCGGCCCGACCGCCTTTTTTTCCCTGCTAGCATCAGCCAAAAAAAAATTTATACGTCGCAGCGCCAATTTTAATCGCGGCTCGACCACTTTTTTTCCCCAGCTAGCATCAGCCAAAAAAAAATTTATACGTCGCAGCCACAATTTTAATCGCGACCCGACCACCTTTTTTCTCCAGCTAGCATCAGCCAAAACAAAATTTATACGTCGCATCCCCAATTTTAATCGCGGCCCGACCGCCTTTTTTTCCCAGCTAGCATCAGCCAAAAAAAAAATTATACGTCGCAGCGACAATTTTAATCGCGGCTCGACCACTTTTTTTCCCCAGCTAGCATCAGCCAAAAAAAAATTTATACGTCGCAGCCACAATTCTAATCGCGGCTCGACCACTTTCTTTCCCCAGCTAGCATCAGCCAAAAAAAATTTTATACGTCGCAGCCCCAATTTTAATCGCGACCCGACCACCTTTTTTCTCCAGCTAGCATCAGCCAAAACAAAATTTATACGTCGCAGCCCCAATTTTAATCGCGGCCCGACCGCCTTTTTTTCCCTGCTAGCATCAGCCAAAAAAAAATTTATACGTCGCAGCCCCAATTTTAATCGCGGCCCGACCGCCTTTTTTTCCCAGCTAGCATCAGCCAAAAAAAAAATTATACGTCGCAGCGCCAATTTTAATCGCGGCTCGACCACTTTTTTTCCCAGCTAGCATCAGCCAAAAAAAAAATTATACGTCGCAGCCCCAATTTTAATCGCGACCCGACCACCTTTTTTCTCCAGCTAGCATCAGCCAAAACAAAATTTATACGTCGCAGCCCCAATTTTAATCGCGGCCCGACCGCCTTTTTTTCCCAGCTAGCATCAGCCAAAAAAAAATTTATGCGTCGCAGCCCCAATTTTAATCGCGGCCCGACCGCCTTTTTTTCCCAGCTAGCATCAGCCAAAAAAAAAATTATACGTCGCAGCCACAATTTTAATCGCGGCTCGACCACTTTTTTCCCCAGCTAGCATCAGCCAAAAAAAAATTTATACGTCGCAGCGCCAATTTTAATCGCGGCTCGACCACTTTTTTTCCCAGCTAGCATCAGCCAAAAAAAAAATTATATGTCGCAGCGCCAATTCTAATCGCGGCTCGACCACTTTCTTTCCCCAGCTAGCATCAGCCAAAAACAATTTTATACGTCGCAGCCCCAATTTTAATCGCGACCCGACCACCTTTTTTCTCCAGCTAGCATCAGCCAAAACAAAATTTATACGTCGCAGCCCCAATTTTAATCGCGGCCCGACCGCCTTTTTTTCCCTGCTAGCATCAGCCAAAAAAAAATTTATACGTCGAAGCCCCAATTTTAATCGCGGCCCGACCGCCTTTTTTTCCCAGCTAGCATCAGCCAAAAAAAAAATTATACGTCGCAGCGCCAATTTTAATCGCGGCTCGACCACTTTTTTTCCCAGCTAGCATCAGCCAAAAAAAAAATTATACGTCGCAGCGCCAATTCTAATCGCGGCTCGACCACTTTTTTTCCCCAGCTAGCATCAGCCAAAAAAAATTTTATACGTCGCAGCCCCAATTTTAATCGCGACCCGACCACCTTTTTTCTCCAGCTAGCATCAGCCAAAACAAAATTTATACGTCGCAGCCCCAATTTTAATCGCGGCCCGACCGCATTTTTTTCCCAGCTAGCATCAGCCAAAAAAAAATTTATGCGTCGCAGCCCCAATTTTAATCGCGGCCCGACCGCCTTTTTTTCCCAGCTAGCATCAGCCAAAAAAAAAATTATGCGTCGCAGCGCCAATTTTAATCGCGGCTCGACCACTTTTTTTCCCAGCTAGCATCAGCCAAAAAAAAAATTATACGTCGCAGCGCCAATTCTAATCGCGGCTCGACCACTTTTTTTCCCCAGCTAGAATCAGCCAAAAAAAAAATTATACGTCGCAGCGCCAATTTTAATCGCGGCTCGACCACTTTTTTTCCCAGCTAGCATCAGCCAAAAAAAAAATTATACGTCGCAGCGCCAATTCTAATCGCGGCTCGACCACTTTTTTTCCCAGCTAGCATCAGCCAAAAAAAAAATTATACGTCGCAGCGCCAATTTTAATCGCGGCTCGACCACTTTTTTTCCCAGCTAGCATCAGCCAAAAAAAAAATTATACGTCGCAGCGACAATTTTAATCGCGGCTCGACCACTTTTTTTCCCCAGCTAGCATCAGCCAAAAAAAATTTTATACGTCGCAGCCCCAATTTTAATCGCGACCCGACCACCTTTTTTCTCCAGCTAGCATCAGCCAAAACAAAATTTATACGTCGCAGCCCTAATTTTAATCGCGGCCCGACCGCCTTTTTTCTCCAGCTAGCATCAGCCAAAACAAAATTTATACGTCGCAGCGCCAATTTTAATCGCGGCTCGACCACTTTTTTTCCCAGCTAGCATCAGCCAAAAAAAAAAATTATACGTCGCAGCGACAATTTTAATCGCGGCTCGACCACTTTTTTTCCCCAGCTAGCATCAGCCAAAAAAAAATGTATACGTCGCAGCCACAATTTTAATCGCGACCCGACCACCTTTTTTCTCCAGCTAGCATCAGCCAAAACAAAATTTATACGTCGCAGCCCCAATTTTAATCGCGGCCCGACCGCCTTTTTTCTCCAGCTAGCATCAGCCAAAACAAAATTTATACGTCGCAGCCCCAATTTTAATCGCGGCCCGACCGCCTTTTTTCTCCAGCTAGCATCAGCCAAAACAAAATTTATACGTCGCAGCGACAATTTTAATCGCGGCCCGACCGCCTTTTTTCTCCAGCTAGCATCAGCCAAAACAAAATTTATACGTCGCAGCCACAATTTTAATCGCGACCCGACCACCTTTTTTCTCCAGCTAGCATCAGCCAAAACAAAATTTATACGTCGCAGCCCCAATTTTAATCGCGGCCCGACCGCCTTTTTTCTCCAGCTAGCATCAGCCAAAACAAAATTTATACGTCGCAGCGCCAATTTTAATCGCGGCTCGACCACTTTTTTTCCCAGCTAGCATCAGCCAAAACAAAATTTATACGTCGCAGCCCCAATTTTAATCGCGGCCCGACCGCCTTTTTTCTCCAGCTAGCATCAGCCAAAACAAAATTTATACGTCGCAGCGACAATTTTAATCGCGGCCCGACCGCCTTTTTTCTCCAGCTAGCATCAGCCAAAACAAAATTTATACGTCGCAGCCACAATTTTAATCGCGACCCGACCACCTTTTTTCTCCAGCTAGCATCAGCCAAAACAAAATTTATACGTCGCAGCCCCAATTTTAATCGCGGCCCGACCGCCTTTTTTCTCCAGCTAGCATCAGCCAAAACAAAATTTATACGTCGCAGCCCCAATTTTAATCGCGGCCCGACCGCCTTTTTTCTCCAGCTAGCATCAGCCAAAACAAAATTTATACGTCGCAGCGACAATTTTAATCGCGGCCCGACCGCCTTTTTTCTCCAGCTAGCATCAGCCAAAACAAAATTTATACGTCGCAGCGACAATTTTAATCGCGGCCCGACCGCCTTTTTTCTCCAGCTAGCATCAGCCAAAACAAAATTTATACGTCGCAGCCACAATTTTAATCGCGACCCGACCACCTTTTTTCTCCAGCTAGCATCAGCCAAAACAAAATTTATACGTCGCAGCGCCAATTTTAATCGCGGCTCGACCACTTTTTTTCCCAGCTAGCATCAGCCAAAAAAAAAATTATACGTCGCAGCGACAATTTTAATCGCGGCTCGACCACTTTTTTTCCCCAGCTAGCATCAGCCAAAAAAAAATGTATACGTCGCAGCCACAATTTTAATCGCGACCCGACCACTTTTTTTCCCCAGCTAGCATCAGCCAAAACAAAATTTATACGTCGCAGCCCCAATTTTAATCGCGGCCCGACCGCCTTTTTTCTCCAGCTAGCATCAGCCAAAACAAAATTTATACGTCGCAGCCCCAATTTTAATCGCGGCCCGACCGCCTTTTTTTCCCAGCTAGCATCAGCCAAAAAAAAAATTATACGTCGCAGCGCCAATTTTAATCGCGGCTCGACCACTTTTTTTCCCAGCTAGCATCAGCCAAAAAAAAAATTATACGTCGCAGCGCCAATTCTAATCGCGGCTCGACCACTTTTTTTCCCCAGCTAGCATCAGCCAAAAAAAATTTTATACGTCGCAGCCCCAATTTTAATCGCGGCTCGAAAACTTTTTTTCCCCAGCTAGCATCAGCCAAAAAAAATTTTATACGTCGCAGCCCCAATTTTAATCGCGGCCCGACCGCCTTTTTTTCCCTGCTAGCATCAGCCAAAAAAAAATTTATACGTCGCAGCCCCAATTTTAATCGCGGCCCGACCACTTTTTTTCCCCAGCTAGCATCAGCCAAAAAAAAATTTATACGTCGCAGCCACAATTTTAATCGCGGCTCGACCACTTTCTTTCCCCAGCTAGCATCAGCCAAAAAAAATTTTATACGTCGCAGCCCCAATTTTAATCGCGACCCGACCACCTTTTTTCTCCAGCTAGCATCAGCCAAAACAAAATTTATACGTCGCAGCCCCAATTTTAATCGCGGCCCGACCGCCTTTTTTTCCCTGCTAGCATCAGCCAAAAAAAAATTTATACGTCGCAGCCCCAATTTTAATCGCGGCCCGACCGCCTTTTTTTCCCAGCTAGCATCAGCCAAAAAAAAAATTATACGTCGCAGCGCCAATTTTAATCGCGGCTCGACCACTTTTTTTCCCAGCTAGCATCAGCCAAAAAAAAAATTATACGTCGCAGCGCCAATTCTAATCGCGGCTCGACCACTTTTTTTCCCCAGCTAGCATCAGCCAAAAAAAATTTTATACGTCGCAGCCCCAATTTTAATCGCGACCCGACCACCTTTTTTCTCCAGCTAGCATCAGCCAAAAAAAAATTTATACGTCGCAGCCACAATTTTAATCGCGGCCCGACCACCTTATTTCCCCAGCTAGCATCAGCCAAAACAAAATTTATACGTCGCAGCCCCAATTTTAATCGCGGCCCGACCGCCTTTTTTCCCAGCTAGCATCAGCCAAAACAAAATTTATACGTCGCAGCGCTAATTCTAATCGCGGCTCGACCACTTTTTTTCCCCAGCTAGCATCAGCCAAAAAAAATTTTATACGTCGCAGCCCCAATTTTAATCGCGGCCCGACCGCCTTTTTTTCCCAGCTAGCATCAGCCAAAAAAAAAATTATACGTCGCAGCGCCAATTTTAATCGCGGCTCGACCACTTTTTTTCCCAGCTAGCATCAGCCAAAAAAAAAAATTATACGTCGCAGCGCCAATTCTAATCGCGGCTCGACCACTTTTTTTCCCCGGCTAGCATCAGCCAAAAAAAATTTTATACGTCGCAGCCCCAATTTTAATCGCGACCCGACCACCTTTTTTCCCCAGCTAGCATCAGCCAAAACAAAATTTATACGTCGCAGCCCCAATTTTAATCGCGGCCCGACCGCCTTTTTTTCCCAGCTAGCATCAGCCAAAAAAAAAATTATACGTCGCAGCGCCAATTCTAATCGCGGCTCGACCACTTTTTTTCCCCAGCTAGCATCAGCCAAAAAAAAATTTATACGTCGCAGCCACAATTTTAATCGCGGCCCGACCACCTTTTTTCCCAGCTAGCATCAGCCAAAACAAAATTTATACGTCGCAGCCCCAATTTTAATCGCGACCCGACCACCTTTTTTCTCCAGCTAGCATCAGCCAAAACAAAATTTATACGTCGCAGCCCCAATTTTAATCGCGGCCCGACCACCTTTTTTCCCCAGCTAGCATCAGCCAAAAAAAATTTTAAACGTCGCAGCCCCAATTTTAATCGCGGCCCGACCGCCTTTTTTTCCCTGCTAGCATCAGCCAAAAAAAAATTTATACGTCGAAGCCCCAATTTTAATCGCGGCCCGACCGCCTTTTTTTCCCAGCTAGCATCAGCCAAAAAAAAAATTATACGTCGCAGCGCCAATTTTAATCGCGGCTCGACCACTTTTTTTCCCAGCTAGCATCAGCCAAAAAAAAAATTATACGTCGCAGCGCCAATTTTAATCGCGGCTCGACCACTTTTTTTCCCAGCTAGCATCAGCCAAAAAAAAAATTATACGTCGCAGCGCCAATTCTAATCGCGGCTCGACCACTTTTTTTCCCCAGCTAGCATCAGCCAAAAAAAAATTTATACGTCGCAGCCCCAATTTTAATCGCGGCCCGACCGCCATTTTTTCCCAGCTAGCATCAGCCAAAAAAAAAATTATACGTCGCAGCGCCAATTTTAATCGCGGCCCGACCGACTTTTTTCTCCAGCTAGCATCAGCCAAAACAAAATTTATACGTCGCAGCGCCAATTCTAATCGCGGCTCGACCACTTTTTTTCCCCAGCTAGCATCAGCCAAAAAAAATTTTATACGTCGCAGCCCCAATTTTAATCGCGGCCCGACCGCCATTTTTTCCCAGCTAGCATCAGCCAAAAAAAAAATTATACGTCGCAGCGACAATTTTAATCGCGGCTCGACCACTTTTTTTCCCAGCTAGCATCAGCCAAAAAAAAAATTATACGTCGCAGCGCCAATTTTAATCGCGGCCCGACCACCTTATTTCCCCAGCTAGCATCAGCCAAAACAAAATTTATACGTCGCAGCCCCAATTTTAATCGCGGCCCGACCGCCTTTTTTCCCAGCTAGCATCAGCCAAAACAAAATTTATACGTCGCAGCGCCAATTCTAATCGCGGCTCGACCACTTTTTTTCCCCAGCTAGCATCAGCCAAAAAAAATTTTATACGTCGCAGCCCCAATTTTAATCGCGGCCCGACCGCCTTTTTTCCCAGCTAGCATCAGCCAAAAAAAAAATTATACGTCGCAGCGACAATTTTAATCGCGGCTCGACCACTTTTTTTTTCCAGCTAGCATCAGCCAAAAAAAAAATTATACGTCGCAGCCACAATTTTAATCGCGGCCCGACCACCTTATTTCCCCAGCTAGCATCAGCCAAAACAAAATTTATACGTCGCAGCCCCAATTTTAATCGCGGCCCGACCGCCTTTTTTCCCAGCTAGCATCAGCCAAAACAAAATTTATACGTCGCAGCGATAATTCTAATCGCGGCTCGACCACTTTTTTTCCCCAGCTAGCATCAGCCAAAAAAAATTTTATACGTCGCAGCCCCAATTTTAATCGCGGCCCGACCGCCTTTTTTTCCCAGCTAGCATCAGCCAAAAAAAAAATTATACGTCGCAGCGACAATTTTAATCGCGGCTCGACCACTTTTTTTCCCAGCTAGCATCAGCCAAAAAAAAAATTATACGTCGCAGCGCCAATTTTAATCGCGGCTCGACCACTTTTTTTCCCCAGCTAGCATCAGCCAAAAAAAAATTTATACGTCGCAGCCACAATTTTAATCGCGGCCCGACCACCTTATTTCCCCAGCTAGCATCACCCAAAACAAAATTTATACGTCGCAGCCCCAATTTTAATCGCGGCCCGACCGCCTTTTTTCCCAGCTAGCATCAGCCAAAAAAAAATTTATACGTCGCAGCCCCAATTTTAATCGCGGCCCGACCGCCTTTTTTTCCCAGCTAGCATCAGCCAAAAAAAAAAATATACGTCGCAGCGCCAATTTTAATCGCGGCTCGACCACTTTTTTTCCCAGCTAGCATCAGCCAAAAAAAAAATTATACGTCGCAGCGCCAATTCTAATCGCGGATCGACCACTTTTTTTCCCCAGCTAGCATCAGCCAAAAAAAAATTTATACGTCGCAGCCCCAATTTTAATCGCGGCCCGACCGCCTTTTTTTCCCAGCTAGCATCAGCCAAAAAAAAATTATACGTCGCAGCCCCAATTTTAATCGCGGCCCGACCGCCTTTTTTTCCCTGCTAGCATCAGCCAAAAAAAAATTTATACGTCGCAGCCCCAATTTTAATCGCGACCCGACCACCTTTTTTCTCCAGCTAGCATCAGCCAAAACAAAATTTATACGTCGCAGCGCCAATTTTAATCGCGGCTGGACCACCTTTTTTCTCCAGCTAGCATCAGCCAAAACAAAATTTATACGTCGCAGCCCCAATTTTAATCGCGGCCCGACCGCCTTTTTTTCCCTGCTAGCATCAGCCAAAAAAAAATTTATACGTCGCAGCCCCAATTTTAATCGCGGCCCGACCGCCTTTTTTTCCCTGCTAGCATCAGCCAAAAAAAAATTTATACGTCGCAGCCCCAATTTTAATCGCGGCCCGACCGCCTTTTTTTCCCAGCTAGCATCAGCCAAAAAAAAAATTATACGTCGCAGCGCCAATTTTAATCGCGGCTCGACCACTTTTTTTCCCAGCTAGCATCAGCCAAAAAAAAAATTATACGTCGCAGCGCCAATTCTAATCGCGGCTAGACCACTTTTTTTCCCCAGCTAGCATCAGCCAAAAAAAATTTTATACGTCGCAGCCCCAATTTTAATCGCGACCCGACCACCTTTTTTCTCCAGCTAGCATCAGCCAAAACAAAATTTATACGTCGCAGCCCCAATTTTAATCGCGGCCCGACCGCCTTTTTTTCCCAGCTAGCATCAGCCAAAAAAAAATTTATACGTCGCAGCGCTAATTTTAATCGCGGCCCGACCGCCTTTTTTTCCCAGCTAGCATCAGCCAAAAAAAAAATTATACGTCGCAGCCACAATTTTAATCGCGGCTCGACCACTTTTTTTCCCCAGCTAGCATCAGCCAAAAAAAATTTTATACGTCGCAGCCCCAATTTTAATCGCGACCCGACCACCTTTTTTCTCCAGCTAGCATCAGCCAAAACAAAATTTATACGTCGCAGCGCCAATTTTAATCGCGGCTCGACCACTTTTTTTCCCCAGCTAGCATCAGCCAAAACAAAATTTATACGTCGCAGCCCCAATTTTAATCGCGGCCCGACCGCCTTTTTTTCCCAGCTAGCATCAGCCAAAACAAAATTTATACGTCGCAGCCACAATTTTAATCGCGGCTCGACCACTTTTTTCCCCAGCTAGCATCAGCCAAAAAAAAATTTATACGTCGCAGCCCCAATTTTAATCGCGGCCCGACCGCCTTTTTTTCCCAGCTAGCATCAGCCAAAAAAAAATTATACGTCGCAGCGCCAATTTTAATCGCGGCTCGACCACTTTTTTTCCCAGCTAGCATCAGCCAAAAAAAAAATTATACGTCGCAGCGCCAATTCTAATCGCGGCTCGACCACTTTTTTTCCCCAGCTAGCATCAGCCAAAAAAAATTTTATACGTCGCAGCCCCAATTTTAATCGCGACCCGACCACCTTTTTTCTCCAGCTAGCATCAGCCAAAACAAAATTTATACGTCGCAGCGCCAATTTTAATCGCGGCTCGACCACTTTTTTTCCCCAGCTAGCATCAGCCAAAAAAAATTTTATACGTCGCAGCCACAATTTTAATCGCGGCCCGACCACCTTATTTCCCCAGCTAGCATCAGCCAAAACAAAATTTATACGTCGCAGCCCCAATTTTAATCGCGGCCCGACCGCCTTTTTTTCCCAGCTAGCATCAGCCAAAACAAAATTTATACGTCGCAGCCACAATTTTAATCGCGGCTCGACCACTTTTTTTCCCAGCTAGCATCAGCCAAAAAAAAAATTATACGTCGCAGCGCCAATTCTAATCGCGGCTCGACCACTTTTTTTCCCCAGCTAGCATCAGCCAAAAAAAATTTTATACGTCGCAGCCCCAATTTTAATCGCGACCCGACCACCTTTTTTCTCCACTAGCATCAGCCAAAACAAAATTTATACGTCGCAGCCCCAATTTTAATCGCGACCCGACCACCTTTTTTCTCCAGCTAGCATCAGCCAAAACAAAATTTATACGTCGCAGCGCCAATTTTAATCGCGGCTCGACCACTTTTTTTCCCCAGCTAGCATCAGCCAAAAAAAATTTTATACGTCGCAGCCACAATTTTAATCGCGGCCCGACCACCTTATTTCCCCAGCTAGCATCAGCCAAAACAAAATTTATACGTCGCAGCCCCAATTTTAATCGCGGCCCGACCGCCTTTTTTCCCCAGCTAGCATCAGCCAAAACAAAATTTATACGTCGCAGCGCCAATTTTAATCGCGGCCCGACCGCCTTTTTTTCCCAGCTAGCATCAGCCAAAAAAAAAATTATACGTCGCAGCGCCAATTCTAATCGCGGCTCGACCACTTTTTTTCCCCAGCTAGCATCAGCCAAAAAAAATTTTATACGTCGCAGCCCCAATTTTAATCGCGACCCGACCACCTTTTTTCTCCAGCTAGCATCAGCCAAAACAAAATTTATACGTCGCAGCGCCAATTTTAATCGCGGCTCGACCACTTTTTTTCCCAGCTAGCATCAGCCAAAACAAAATTTATACGTCGCAGCCACAATTTTAATCGCGGCTCGACCACTTTTTTTTCCAGCTAGCATCAGCCAAAAAAAAAATTATACGTCGCAGCGCCAATTCTAATCGCGGCTCGACCACTTTTTTTCCCCAGCTAGCATCAGCCAAAAAAAATTTTATACGTCGCAGCCCCAATTTTAATCGCGACCCGACCACCTTTTTTCTCCAGCTAGCATCAGCCAAAACAAAATTTATACGTCGCAGCGCCAATTTTAATCGCGGCTCGACCACTTTTTTTCTCCAGCTAGCATCAGCCAAAAAAAATTTTATACGTCGCAGCCCCAATTTTAATCGCGACCCGACCACCTTTTTTCTCCAGCTAGCATCAGCCAAAACAAAATTTATACGTCGCAGCCCCAATTTTAATCGCGGCCCGACCGCCTTTTTTTCCCAGCTAGCATCAGCCAAAACAAAATTTATACGTCGCAGCCACAATTTTAATCGCGGCTCGACCACTTTTTTCCCCAGCTAGCATCAGCCAAAAAAAAATTTATACGTCGCAGCGCCAATTTTAATCGCGGCTCGACCACTTTTTTTCCCAGCTAGCATCAGCCAAAAAAAAAATTATATGTCGCAGCGCCAATTTTAATCGCGGCCCGACCGCCTTTTTTTCCCAGCTAGCATCAGCCAAAAAAAAAATTATACGTCGCAGCCACAATTTTAATCGCGGCTCGACCACTTTTTTTTCCAGCTAGCATCAGCCAAAAAAAAATTTATACGTCGCAGCCACAATTTTAATCGCGGCCCGACCACCTTATTTCCCCAGCTAGCATCAGCCAAAACAAAATTTATACGTCGCAGCGCCAATTCTAATCGCGGCTCGACCACTTTTTTTCCCCAGCTAGCATCAGCCAAAAAAAATTTTATACGTCGCAGCCACAATTTTAATCGCGGCCCGACCACCTTATTTCCCCAGCTAGCATCAGCCAAAACAAAATTTATACGTCGCAGCCCCAATTTTAATCGCGGCCCGACCGCCTTTTTTCCCAGCTAGCATCAGCCAAAACAAAATTTATACGTCGCAGCCACAATTTTAATCGCGGCTCGACCACTTTTTTCCCCAGCTAGCATCAGCCAAAAAAAAATTTATACGTCGCAGCGCCAATTTTAATCGCGGCTCGACCACTTTTTTTCCCAGCTAGCATCAGCCAAAAAAAAAATTATATGTCGCAGCGCCAATTCTAATCGCGGCTCGACCACTTTCTTTCCCCAGCTAGCATCAGCCAAAAACAATTTTATACGTCGCAGCCCCAATTTTAATCGCGACCCGACCACCTTTTTTCTCCAGCTAGCATCAGCCAAAACAAAATGTATACGTCGCAGCCCCAATTTTAATCGCGGCCCGACCGCCTTTTTTTCCCTGCTAGCATCAGCCAAAAAAAAATTTATACGTCGAAGCCCCAATTTTAATCGCGGCCCGACCGCCTTTTTTTCCCAGCTAGCATCAGCCAAAAAAAAAATTATACGTCGCAGCGCCAATTTTAATCGCGGCTCGACCACTTTTTTTCCCAGCTAGCATCAGCCAAAAAAAAAATTATACGTCGCAGCGCCAATTTTAATCGCGGCTCGACCACTTTTTTTCCCAGCTAGCATCAGCCAAAAAAAAAATTATACGTCGCAGCCCCAATTTTAATCGCGGCCCGACCGCCTTTTTTTCCCAGCTAGCATCAGCCAAAAAAAAATTTATGCGTCGCAGCCCCAATTTTAATCGCGGCCCGACCGCCTTTTTTTCCCAGCTAGCATCAGCCAAAAAAAAAATTATGCGTCGCAGCGCCAATTTTAATCGCGGCTCGACCACTTTTTTTCCCAGCTAGCATCAGCCAAAAAAAAAATTATACGTCGCAGCGCCAATTCTAATCGCGGCTCGACCACTTTTTTTCCCCAGCTAGCATCAGCCAAAAAAAAATTTATACGTCGCAGCCCCAATTTTAATCGCGGCCCGACCGCCATTTTTTCCCAGCTAGCATCAGCCAAAAAAAAAATTATACGTCGCAGCGCCAATTTTAATCGCGGCCCGACCGACTTTTTTCTCCAGCTAGCATCAGCCAAAACAAAATTTATACGTCGCAGCGCCAATTCTAATCGCGGCTCGACCACTTTTTTTCCCCAGCTAGCATCAGCCAAAAAAAATTTTATACGTCGCAGCCCCAATTTTAATCGCGGCCCGACCGCCATTTTTTCCCAGCTAGCATCAGCCAAAAAAAAAATTATACGTCGCAGCGACAATTTTAATCGCGGCTCGACCACTTTTTTTCCCAGCTAGCATCAGCCAAAAAAAAAATTATACGTCGCAGCGCCAATTTTAATCGCGGCCCGACCACCTTATTTCCCCAGCTAGCATCAGCCAAAACAAAATTTATACGTCGCAGCCCCAATTTTAATCGCGGCCCGACCGCCTTTTTTCCCAGCTAGCATCAGCCAAAACAAAATTTATACGTCGCAGCGCCAATTCTAATCGCGGCTCGACCACTTTTTTTCCCCAGCTAGCATCAGCCAAAAAAAATTTTATACGTCGCAGCCCCAATTTTAATCGCGGCCCGACCGCCTTTTTTCCCAGCTAGCATCAGCCAAAAAAAATATTATACGTCGCAGCGACAATTTTAATCGCGGCTCGACCACTTTTTTTCCCAGCTAGCATCAGCCAAAAAAAAAATTATACGTCGCAGCCACAATTTTAATCGCGGCCCGACCACCTTATTTCCCCAGCTAGCATCAGCCAAAACAAAATTTATACGTCGCAGCCCCAATTTTAATCGCGGCCCGACCGCCTTTTTTCCCAGCTAGCATCAGCCAAAACAAAATTTATACGTCGCAGCGATAATTCTAATCGCGGCTCGACCACTTTTTTTCCCCAGCTAGCATCAGCCAAAAAAAATTTTATACGTCGCAGCCCCAATTTTAATCGCGGCCCGACCGCCTTTTTTTCCCAGCTAGCATCAGCCAAAAAAAAAATTATACGTCGCAGCGACAATTTTAATCGCGGCTCGACCACTTTTTTTCCCAGCTAGCATCAGCCAAAAAAAAAATTATACGTCGCAGCGCCAATTTTAATCGCGGCTCGACCACTTTTTTTCCCCAGCTAGCATCAGCCAAAAAAAAATTTATACGTCGCAGCCACAATTTTAATCGCGGCCCGACCACCTTATTTCCCCAGCTAGCATCACCCAAAACAAAATTTATACGTCGCAGCCCCAATTTTAATCGCGGCCCGACCGCCTTTTTTCCCAGCTAGCATCAGCCAAAAAAAAATTTATACGTCGCAGCCCCAATTTTAATCGCGGCCCGACCGCCTTTTTTTCCCAGCTAGCATCAGCCAAAAAAAAAATTATACGTCGCAGCGCCAATTTTAATCGCGGCTCGACCACTTTTTTTCCCAGCTAGCATCAGCCAAAAAAAAAATTATACGTCGCAGCGCCAATTCTAATCGCGGATCGACCACTTTTTTTCCCCAGCTAGCATCAGCCAAAAAAAAATTTATACGTCGCAGCCCCAATTTTAATCGCGGCCCGACCGCCTTTTTTTCCCAGCTAGCATCAGCCAAAAAAAAAATTATGCGTCGCAGCGCCAATTTTAATCGCGGCTCGACCACTTTTTTTCCCAGCTAGCATCAGCCAAAAAAAAAATTATACGTCGCAGCGCCAATTCTAATCGCGGCTCGACCACTTTTTTTCCCCAGCTAGCATCAGCCAAAAAAAATTTTATACGTCGCAGCCCCAATTTTAATCGCGACCCGACCACCTTTTTTCTCCAGCTAGCATCAGCCAAAAAAAAAATTATACGTCGCAGCGCCAATTCTAATCGCGGCTCGACCACTTTTTTTCCCCAGCTAGCATCAGCCAAAAAAAAATTTATACGTCGCAGCCCCAATTTTAATCGCGGCCCGACCGCCTTTTTTTCCCAGCTAGCATCAGCCAAAAAAAAAATTATGCGTCGCAGCGCCAATTTTAATCGCGGCTCGACCACTTTTTTTCCCAGCTAGCATCAGCCAAAAAAAAAATTATACGTCGCAGCGCCAATTCTAATCGCGGCTCGACCACTTTTTTTCCCCGGCTAGCATCAGCCAAAAAAAATTTTATACGTCGCAGCCCCAATTTTAATCGCGGCCCGACCGCCTTTTTTTCTCAGCTAGCATCAGCCAAAAAAAAAATTATACGTCGCAGCCCCAATTTTAATCGCGGCCCGACCGCCTTTTTTTCCCAGCTAGCATCAGCCAAAAAAAAATTTATACGTCGCAGCGCCAATTTTAATCGCGGCTCGACCACTTTTTTTCCCAGCTAGCATCAGCCAAAAAAAAAATTATACGTCGCAGCGCCAATTTTAATCGCGGCTCGACCACTTTTTTTCCCAGCTAGCATCAGCCAAAAAAAAAATTATATGTCGCAGCGCCAATTCTAATAGCGGCTCGACCACTTTCTTTCCCCAGCTAGCATCAGCCAAAAAAAATTTTTTACGTCGCAGCCCCAATTTTAATCGCGACCCGACCACCTTTTTTCTCCAGCTAGCATCAGCCAAAACAAAATTTATACGTCGCAGCCCCAATTTTAATCGCGGCCCGACCGCCTTTTTTTCCCTGCTAGCATCAGCCAAAAAAAAATTTATACGTCGCAGCCCCAATTTTAATCGCGGCCCGACCGCCTTTTTTTCCCAGCTAGCATCAGCCAAAAAAAAAATTATACGTCGCAGCGCCAATTTTAATCGCGGCTCGACCACTTTTTTTCCCAGCTAGCATCAGCCAAAAAAAAAATTATACGTCGCAGCGCCAATTTTAATCGCGGCTCGACCACTTTTTTTCCCAGCTAGCATCAGCCAAAAAAAAAATTATATGTCGCAGCGCCAATTCTAATCGCGGCTCGACCACTTTCTTTCCCCAGCTAGCATCAGCCAAAAAAAATTTTTTACGTCGCAGCCCCAATTTTAATCGCGACCCGACCACCTTTTTTCTCCAGCTAGCATCAGCCAAAACAAAATTTATACGTCGCAGCCCCAATTTTAATCGCGGCCCGACCGCCTTTTTTTCCCTGCTAGCATCAGCCAAAAAAAAATTTATACGTCGCAGCCCCAATTTTAATCGCGGCCCGACCGCCTTTTTTTCCCAGCTAGCATCAGCCAAAAAAAAAATTATACGTCGCAGCGCCAATTTTAATCGCGGCTCGACCACTTTTTTTCCCAGCTAGCATCAGCCAAAAAAAAAATTATACGTCGCAGCGCCAATTCTAATCGCGGCTCGACCACTTTTTTTCCCCAGCTAGCATCAGCCAAAAAAAATTTTATACGTCGCAGCCCCAATTTTAATCGCGACCCGACCACCTTTTTTCTCCAGCTAGCATCAGCCAAAACAAAATTTATACGTCGCAGCCCCAATTTTAATCGCGGCCCGACCGCCTTTTTTTCCCAGCTAGCATCAGCCAAAAAAAAATTTATACGTCGCAGCCCCAATTTTAATCGCGGCCCGACCGCCTTTTTTTCCCAGCTAGCATCAGCCAAAAAAAAATTTATACGTCGCAGCCACAATTTTAATCGCGGCCCGACCACCTTATTTCCCCAGCTAGCATCAGCCAAAACAAAATTTATACGTCGCAGCGCCAATTGTAATCGCGGCTCGACCACTTTTTTTCCCCAGCTAGCATCAGCCAAAAAAAATTTTATACGTCGCAGCCCCAATTTTAATCGCGGCCCGACCGCCTTTTTTTCCCAGCTAGCATCAGCCAAAAAAAAATTACACGTCGCAGCGACAATTTTAATCGCGGCTCGACCACTTTTTTTCCCAGCTAGCATCAGCCAAAAAAAAAATTATACGTCGCAGCGCCAATTTTAATCGCGGCTCGACCACTTTTTTTCCCCAGCTAGCATCAGCCAAAAAAAAATTTATACGTCGCAGCCACAATTTTAATCGCGGCTCGACCACTTTTTTCCCCAGCTAGCATCAGCCAAAAAAAAATTTATACGTTGCAGCGCCAATTTTAATCGCGGCTCGACCACTTTTTTTCCCAGCTAGCATCAGCCAAAAAAAAAATTATATGTCGCAGCGCCAATTCTAATCGCGGCTCGACCACTTTCTTTCCCCAGCTAGCATCAGCCAAAAAAAATTTTTTACGTCGCAGCCCCAATTTTAATCGCGACCCGACCACCTTTTTTCTCCAGCTAGCATCAGCCAAAACAAAATTTATACGTCGCAGCCCCAATTTTAATCGCGGCCCGACCGCCTTTTTTTCCCTGCTAGCATCAGCCAAAAAAAAATTTATACGTCGCAGCCCCAATTTTAATCGCGGCCCGACCGCCTTTTTTTCCCAGCTAGCATCAGCCAAAAAAAAAATTATACGTCGCAGCGCCAATTTTAATCGCGGCTCGACCACTTTTTTTCCCAGCTAGCATCAGCCAAAAAAAAAATTATACGTCGCAGCGCCAATTCTAATCGCGGCTCGACCACTTTTTTTCCCCAGCTAGCATCAGCCAAAAAAAATTTTATACGTCGCAGCCCCAATTTTAATCGCGACCCGACCACCTTTTTTCTCCAGCTAGCATCAGCCAAAACAAAATTTATACGTCGCAGCCCCAATTTTAATCGCGGCCCGACCGCCTTTTTTTCCCAGCTAGCATCAGCCAAAAAAAAATTTATACGTCGCAGCCCCAATTTTAATCGCGGCCCGACCGCCTTTTTTTCCCAGCTAGCATCAGCCAAAAAAAAATTTATACGTCGCAGCCACAATTTTAATCGCGGCCCGACCACCTTATTTCCCCAGCTAGCATCAGCCAAAACAAAATTTATACGTCGCAGCCCCAATTTTAATCGCGGCCCGACCGCCTTTTTTCCCAGCTAGCATCAGCCAAAACAAAATTTATACGTCGCAGCGCCAATTCTAATCGCGGCTCGACCACTTTTTTTCCCCAGCTAGCATCAGCCAAAAAAAATTTTATACGTCGCAGCCCCAATTTTAATCGCGGCCCGACCGCCTTTTTTTCCCAGCTAGCATCAGCCAAAAAAAAAATTATACGTCGCAGCCACAATTTTAATCGCGGCTCGACCACATTTTTCCCCAGCTAGCATCAGCCAAAACAAAATTTATACGTCGCAGCGCCAATTCTAATCGCGGCTCGACCACTTTTTTTCCCCAGCTAGCATCAGCCAAAAAAAAATTTATACGTCGCAGCCACAATTTTAATCGCGGCTCGACCACTTTCTTTCCCCAGCTAGCATCAGCCAAAAACAATTTTATACGTCGCAGCCCCAATTTTAATCGCGACCCGACCACCTTTTTTCTCCAGCTAGCATCAGCCAAAACAAAATTTATACGTCGCAGCCCCAATTTTAATCGCGGCCCGACCGCCTTTTTTTCCCTGCTAGCATCAGCCAAAAAAAAATTTATACGTCGAAGCCCCAATTTTAATCGCGGCCCGACCGCCTTTTTTTCCCAGCTAGCATCAGCCAAAAAAAAAATTATACGTCGCAGCGCCAATTCTAATCGCGGCTCGACCACTTTTTTTCCCCAGCTAGCATCAGCCAAAAAAAATTTTATACGTCGCAGCCCCAATTTTAATCGCGACCCGACCACCTTTTTTCTCCAGCTAGCATCAGCCAAAACAAAATTTATACGTCGCAGCCCCAATTTTAATCGCGGCCCGACCGCCTTTTTTTCCCAGCTAGCATCAGCCAAAAAAAAATTTATGCGTCGCAGCCCCAATTTTAATCGCGGCCCGACCGCCTTTTTTTCCCAGCTAGCATCAGCCAAAAAAAAAATTATACGTCGCAGCCACAATTTTAATCGCGGCTCGACCACTTTTTTCCCCAGCTAGCATCAGCCAAAAAAAAATTTATACGTCGCAGCGCCAATTTTAATCGCGGCTCGACCACTTTTTTTCCCAGCTAGCATCAGCCAAAAAAAAAATTATATGTCGCAGCGAGAATTCTAATCGCGGCTCGACCACTTTCTTTCCCCAGCTAGCATCAGCCAAAAACAATTTTATACGTCGCAGCCCCAATTTTAATCGCGACCCGACCACCTTTTTTCTCCAGCTAGCATCAGCCAAAACAAAATTTATACGTCGCAGCCCCAATTTTAATCGCGGCCCGACCGCCTTTTTTTCCCTGCTAGCATCAGCCAAAAAAAAATTTATACGTCGAAGCCCCAATTTTAATCGCGGCCCGACCGCCTTTTTTTCCCAGCTAGCATCAGCCAAAAAAAAAATTATACGTCGCAGCGCCAATTTTAATCGCGGCTCGACCACTTTTTTTCCCAGCTAGCATCAGCCAAAAAAAAAATTATACGTCGCAGCGCCAATTCTAATCGCGGCTCGACCACTTTTTTTCCCCAGCTAGCATCAGCCAAAAAAAATTTTATACGTCGCAGCCCCAATTTTAATCGCGACCCGACCACCTTTTTTCTCCAGCTAGCATCAGCCAAAACAAAATTTATACGTCGCAGCCCCAATTTTAATCGCGGCCCGACCGCCTTTTTTTCCCAGCTAGCATCAGCCAAAAAAAAATTTATGCGTCGCAGCCCCAATTTTAATCGCGGCCCGACCGCCTTTTTTTCCCAGCTAGCATCAGCCAAAAAAAAAATTATGCGTCGCAGCGCCAATTTTAATCGCGGCTCGACCACTTTTTTTCCCAGCTAGCATCAGCCAAAAAAAAAATTATACGTCGCAGCGCCAATTCTAATCGCGGCTCGACCACTTTTTTTCCCCAGCTAGAATCAGCCAAAAAAAAAATTATACGTCGCAGCGCCAATTTTAATCGCGGCTCGACCACTTTTTTTCCCAGCTAGCATCAGCCAAAAAAAAAATTATACGTCGCAGCGCCAATTCTAATCGCGGCTCGACCACTTTTTTTCCCAGCTAGCATCAGCCAAAAAAAAAATTATACGTCGTAGCGCCAATTTTAATCGCGGCTCGACCACTTTTTTTCCCAGCTAGCATCAGCCAAAAAAAAAATTATACGTCGCAGCGATAATTTTAATCGCGGCTCGACCACTTTTTTTCCCCAGCTAGCATCAGCCAAAAAAAATTTTATACGTCGCAGCCCCAATTTTAATCGCGACCCGACCACCTTTTTTCTCCAGCTAGCATCAGCCAAAACAAAATTTATACGTCGCAGCCCCAATTTTAATCGCGGCCCGACCGCCTTTTTTTCCCAGCTAGCATCAGCCAAAAAAAAATGTATACGTCGCAGCCACAATTTTAATCGCGACCCGACCACCTTTTTTCTCCAGCTAGCATCAGCCAAAACAAAATTTATACGTCGAAGCCCCAATTTTAATCGCGGCCCGACCGCCTTTTTTTCCCAGCTAGCATCAGCCAAAAAAAAAATTATACGTCGCAGCGCCAATTTTAATCGCGGCTCGACCACTTTTTTTCCCAGCTAGCATCAGCCAAAAAAAAAATTATACGTCGCAGCGCCAATTCTAATCGCGGCTCGACCACTTTTTTTCCCCAGCTAGCATCAGCCAAAAAAAATTTTATACGTCGCAGCCCCAATTTTAATCGCGGCTCGACCACTTTTTTTCCCCAGCTAGCATCAGCCAAAAAAAATTTTATACGTCGCAGCCCCAATTTTAATCGCGACCCGACCACCTTTTTTCTCCAGCTAGCATCAGCCAAAACAAAATTTATACGTCGCAGCCCCAATTTTAATCGCGGCCCGACCGCCTTTTTTTCCCTGCTAGCATCAGCCAAAAAAAAATTTATACGTCGCAGCGCCAATTTTAATCGCGGCTCGACCACTTTTTTTCCCCAGCTAGCATCAGCCAAAAAAAAATTTATACGTCGCAGCCACAATTTTAATCGCGACCCGACCACCTTTTTTCTCCAGCTAGCATCAGCCAAAACAAAATTTATACGTCGCAGCCCCAATTTTAATCGCGGCCCGACCGCCTTTTTTTCCCAGCTAGCATCAGCCAAAAAAAAAATTATACGTCGCAGCGACAATTTTAATCGCGGCTCGACCACTTTTTTTCCCCAGCTAGCATCAGCCAAAAAAAAATTTATACGTCGCAGCCACAATTCTAATCGCGGCTCGACCACTTTCTTTCCCCAGCTAGCATCAGCCAAAAAAAATTTTATACGTCGCAGCCCCAATTTTAATCGCGACCCGACCACCTTTTTTCTCCAGCTAGCATCAGCCAAAACAAAATTTATACGTCGCAGCCCCAATTTTAATCGCGGCCCGACCGCCTTTTTTTCCCTGCTAGCATCAGCCAAAAAAAAATTTATACGTCGCAGCCCCAATTTTAATCGCGGCCCGACCGCCTTTTTTTCCCAGCTAGCATCAGCCAAAAAAAAAATTATACGTCGCAGCGCCAATTTTAATCGCGGCTCGACCACTTTTTTTCCCAGCTAGCATCAGCCAAAAAAAAAATTATACGTCGCAGCCCCAATTTTAATCGCGACCCGACCACCTTTTTTCTCCAGCTAGCATCAGCCAAAACAAAATTTATACGTCGCAGCCCCAATTTTAATCGCGGCCCGACCGCCTTTTTTTCCCAGCTAGCATCAGCCAAAAAAAAATTTATGCGTCGCAGCCCCAATTTTAATCGCGGCCCGACCGCCTTTTTTTCCCAGCTAGCATCAGCCAAAAAAAAAATTATACGTCGCAGCCACAATTTTAATCGCGGCTCGACCACTTTTTTCCCCAGCTAGCATCAGCCAAAAAAAAATTTATACGTCGCAGCGCCAATTTTAATCGCGGCTCGACCACTTTTTTTCCCAGCTAGCATCAGCCAAAAAAAAAATTATATGTCGCAGCGCCAATTCTAATCGCGGCTCGACCACTTTCTTTCCCCAGCTAGCATCAGCCAAAAACAATTTTATACGTCGCAGCCCCAATTTTAATCGCGACCCGACCACCTTTTTTCTCCAGCTAGCATCAGCCAAAACAAAATTTATACGTCGCAGCCCCAATTTTAATCGCGGCCCGACCGCCTTTTTTTCCCTGCTAGCATCAGCCAAAAAAAAATTTATACGTCGAAGCCCCAATTTTAATCGCGGCCCGACCGCCTTTTTTTCCCAGCTAGCATCAGCCAAAAAAAAAATTATACGTCGCAGCGCCAATTTTAATCGCGGCTCGACCACTTTTTTTCCCAGCTAGCATCAGCCAAAAAAAAAATTATACGTCGCAGCGCCAATTCTAATCGCGGCTCGACCACTTTTTTTCCCCAGCTAGCATCAGCCAAAAAAAATTTTATACGTCGCAGCCCCAATTTTAATCGCGACCCGACCACCTTTTTTCTCCAGCTAGCATCAGCCAAAACAAAATTTATACGTCGCAGCCCCAATTTTAATCGCGGCCCGACCGCCTTTTTTTCCCAGCTAGCATCAGCCAAAAAAAAATTTATGCGTCGCAGCCCCAATTTTAATCGCGGCCCGACCGCCTTTTTTTCCCAGCTAGCATCAGCCAAAAAAAAATTTATGCGTCGCAGCCCCAATTTTAATCGCGACCCGACCACCTTTTTTCTCCAGCTAGCATCAGCCAAAACAAAATTTATACGTCGCAGCCCCAATTTTAATCGCGGCCCGACCGCCTTTTTTCTCCAGCTAGCATCAGCCAAAACAAAATTTATACGTCGCAGCCCCAATTTTAATCGCGGCCCGACCGCCTTTTTTCTCCAGCTAGCATCAGCCAAAACAAAATTTATACGTCGCAGCGACAATTTTAATCGCGGCCCGACCGCCTTTTTTCTCCAGCTAGCATCAGCCAAAACAAAATTTATACGTCGCAGCCACAATTTTAATCGCGACCCGACCACCTTTTTTCTCCAGCTAGCATCAGCCAAAACAAAATTTATACGTCGCAGCCCCAATTTTAATCGCGGCCCGACCGCCTTTTTTCTCCAGCTAGCATCAGCCAAAACAAAATTTATACGTCGCAGCGCCAATTTTAATCGCGGCTCGACCACTTTTTTTCCCAGCTAGCATCAGCCAAAACAAAATTTATACGTCGCAGCCCCAATTTTAATCGCGGCCCGACCGCCTTTTTTCTCCAGCTAGCATCAGCCAAAACAAAATTTATACGTCGCAGCGACAATTTTAATCGCGGCCCGACCGCCTTTTTTCTCCAGCTAGCATCAGCCAAAACAAAATTTATACGTCGCAGCCACAATTTTAATCGCGACCCGACCACCTTTTTTCTCCAGCTAGCATCAGCCAAAACAAAATTTATACGTCGCAGCCCCAATTTTAATCGCGGCCCGACCGCCTTTTTTCTCCAGCTAGCATCAGCCAAAACAAAATTTATACGTCGCAGCCCCAATTTTAATCGCGGCCCGACCGCCTTTTTTCTCCAGCTAGCATCAGCCAAAACAAAATTTATACGTCGCAGCGACAATTTTAATCGCGGCCCGACCGCCTTTTTTCTCCAGCTAGCATCAGCCAAAACAAAATTTATACGTCGCAGCGACAATTTTAATCGCGGCCCGACCGCCTTTTTTCTCCAGCTAGCATCAGCCAAAACAAAATTTATACGTCGCAGCCACAATTTTAATCGCGACCCGACCACCTTTTTTCTCCAGCTAGCATCAGCCAAAACAAAATTTATACGTCGCAGCGCCAATTTTAATCGCGGCTCGACCACTTTTTTTCCCAGCTAGCATCAGCCAAAAAAAAAATTATACGTCGCAGCGACAATTTTAATCGCGGCTCGACCACTTTTTTTCCCCAGCTAGCATCAGCCAAAAAAAAATGTATACGTCGCAGCCACAATTTTAATCGCGACCCGACCACTTTTTTTCCCCAGCTAGCATCAGCCAAAACAAAATTTATACGTCGCAGCCCCAATTTTAATCGCGGCCCGACCGCCTTTTTTCTCCAGCTAGCATCAGCCAAAACAAAATTTATACGTCGCAGCCCCAATTTTAATCGCGGCCCGACCGCCTTTTTTTCCCAGCTAGCATCAGCCAAAAAAAAAATTATACGTCGCAGCGCCAATTTTAATCGCGGCTCGACCACTTTTTTTCCCAGCTAGCATCAGCCAAAAAAAAAATTATACGTCGCAGCGCCAATTCTAATCGCGGCTCGACCACTTTTTTTCCCCAGCTAGCATCAGCCAAAAAAAATTTTATACGTCGCAGCCCCAATTTTAATCGCGGCTCGAAAACTTTTTTTCCCCAGCTAGCATCAGCCAAAAAAAATTTTATACGTCGCAGCCCCAATTTTAATCGCGGCCCGACCGCCTTTTTTTCCCTGCTAGCATCAGCCAAAAAAAAATTTATACGTCGCAGCCCCAATTTTAATCGCGGCCCGACCACTTTTTTTCCCCAGCTAGCATCAGCCAAAAAAAAATTTATACGTCGCAGCCACAATTTTAATCGCGGCTCGACCACTTTCTTTCCCCAGCTAGCATCAGCCAAAAAAAATTTTATACGTCGCAGCCCCAATTTTAATCGCGACCCGACCACCTTTTTTCTCCAGCTAGCATCAGCCAAAACAAAATTTATACGTCGCAGCCCCAATTTTAATCGCGGCCCGACCGCCTTTTTTTCCCTGCTAGCATCAGCCAAAAAAAAATTTATACGTCGCAGCCCCAATTTTAATCGCGGCCCGACCGCCTTTTTTTCCCAGCTAGCATCAGCCAAAAAAAAAATTATACGTCGCAGCGCCAATTTTAATCGCGGCTCGACCACTTTTTTTCCCAGCTAGCATCAGCCAAAAAAAAAATTATACGTCGCAGCGCCAATTCTAATCGCGGCTCGACCACTTTTTTTCCCCAGCTAGCATCAGCCAAAAAAAATTTTATACGTCGCAGCCCCAATTTTAATCGCGACCCGACCACCTTTTTTCTCCAGCTAGCATCAGCCAAAAAAAAATTTATACGTCGCAGCCACAATTTTAATCGCGGCCCGACCACCTTATTTCCCCAGCTAGCATCAGCCAAAACAAAATTTATACGTCGCAGCCCCAATTTTAATCGCGGCCCGACCGCCTTTTTTCCCAGCTAGCATCAGCCAAAACAAAATTTATACGTCGCAGCGCTAATTCTAATCGCGGCTCGACCACTTTTTTTCCCCAGCTAGCATCAGCCAAAAAAAATTTTATACGTCGCAGCCCCAATTTTAATCGCGGCCCGACCGCCTTTTTTTCCCAGCTAGCATCAGCCAAAAAAAAAATTATACGTCGCAGCGCCAATTATAATCGCGGCTCGACCACTTTTTTTCCCAGCTAGCATCAGCCAAAAAAAAAAATTATACGTCGCAGCGCCAATTCTAATCGCGGCTCGACCACTTTTTTTCCCCGGCTAGCATCAGCCAAAAAAAATTTTATACGTCGCAGCCCCAATTTTAATCGCGACCCGACCACCTTTTTTCCCCAGCTAGCATCAGCCAAAACAAAATTTATACGTCGCAGCCCCAATTTTAATCGCGGCCCGACCGCCTTTTTTTCCCAGCTAGCATCAGCCAAAAAAAAAATTATACGTCGCAGCGCCAATTCTAATCGCGGCTCGACCACTTTTTTTCCCCAGCTAGCATCAGCCAAAAAAAAATTTATACGTCGCAGCCACAATTTTAATCGCGGCCCGACCACCTTTTTTCCCAGCTAGCATCAGCCAAAACAAAATTTATACGTCGCAGCCCCAATTTTAATCGCGACCCGACCACCTTTTTTTCTCCAGCTAGCATCAGCCAAAACAAAATTTATACGTCGCAGCCCCAATTTTAATCGCGGCCCGACCGCCTTTTTTTCCCAGCTAGCATCAGCCAAAAAAAATTTATACGTCGCAGCCCCAATTTTAATCGCGACCCGACCACCTTTTTTCTCCAGCTAGCATCAGCCAAAACAAAATTTATACGTCGCAGCCCCAATTTTAATCGCGGCCCGACCACCTTTTTTCCCCAGCTAGCATCAGCCAAAAAAAATTTTAAACGTCGCAGCCACAATTTTAATCGCGGCCCGACCACCTTTTTTCCCCAGCTAGCATCAGCCAAAACAAAATTTATACGTCGCAGCCCCAATTTTAATCGCGGCCCGACCGCCTTTTTTTCCCAGCTAGCATCAGCCAAAAAAAAATTTATACGTCGCAGCCCCAATTTTAATCGCGGCCCGACCGCCTTTTTTTCCCAGCTAGCATCAGCCAAAAAAAATATTATACGTCGCAGCGCCAATTTTAATCGCGGCTCGACCACTTTTTTTCCCAGCTAGCATCAGCCAAAAAAAAAATTATACGTCGCAGCCCCAATTTTAATCGCGACCCGACCACCTTTTTTCTCCAGCTAGCATCAGCCAAAACAAAATTTATACGTCGCAGCCCCAATTTTAATCGCGGCCCGACCGCCTTTTTTTCCCAGCTAGCATCAGCCAAAAAAAAATGTATACGTCGCAGCCACAATTTTAATCGCGACCCGACCACCTTTTTTCTCCAGCTAGCATCAGCCAAAACAAAATTTATACGTCGCAGCCCCAATTTTAATCGCGGCCCGACCGCCTTTTTTTCCCAGCTAGCATCAGCCAAAAAAAAAATTATACGTCGCAGCGCCAATTTTAATCGCGGCTCGACCACTTTTTTTCCCAGCTAGCATCAGCCAAAAAAAAAATTATACGTCGCAGCGCCAATTCTAATCGCGGCTCGACCACTTTTTTTCCCCAGCTAGCATCAGCCAAAAAAAATTTTATACGTCGCAGCCCCAATTTTAATCGCGGCTCGAAAACTTTTTTTCCCCAGCTAGCATCAGCCAAAAAAAATTTTATACGTCGCAGCCCCAATTTTAATCGCGGCCCGACCGCCTTTTTTTCCCTGCTAGCATCAGCCAAAAAAAAATTTATACGTCGCAGCCCCAATTTTAATCGCGGCCCGACCACTTTTTTTCCCCAGCTAGCATCAGCCAAAAAAAAATTTATACGTCGCAGCCACAATTTTAATCGCGGCCCGACCACCTTTTTTCTCCAGCTAGCATCAGCCAAAACAAAATTTATACGTCGCAGCCCCAATTTTAATCGCGGCCCGACCGCCTTTTTTTCCCAGCTAGCATCAGCCAAAAAAAAAATTATACGTCGCAGCGACAATTTTAATCGCGGCTCGACCACTTTTTTTCCCCAGCTAGCATCAGCCAAAAAAAAATTTATACGTCGCAGCCACAATTTTAATCGCGGCCCGACCACCTTTTTTCTCCAGCTAGCATCAGCCAAAACAAAATTATACGTCGCAGCGCCAATTTTAATCGCGGCTCGACCACTTTTTTTCCCCAGCTAGCATCAGCCAAAAAAAAATTTATACGTCGCAGCCACAATTTTAATCGCGGCCCTACCACCTTTTTTCTCCAGCTAGCATCAGCCAAAACAAAATTTATACGTCGCAGCCCCAATTTTAATCGCGGCCCGACCGCCTTTTTTTCCCAGCTAGCATCAGCCAAAAAAAAAATTATACGTCGCAGCGACAATTTTAATCGCGGCTCGACCACTTTTTTTCCCCAGCTAGCATCAGCCAAAAAAAAATTTATACGTCGCAGCCACAATTCTAATCGCGGCTCGACCACTTTCTTTCCCCAGCTAGCATCAGCCAAAAAAAATTTTATACGTCGCAGCCCCAATTTTAATCGCGACCCGACCACCTTTTTTCTCCAGCTAGCATCAGCCAAAACAAAATTTATACGTCGCAGCCCCAATTTTAATCGCGGCCCGACCGCCTTTTTTTCCCTGCTAGCATCAGCCAAAAAAAAATTTATACGTCGCAGCCCCAATTTTAATCGCGGCCCGACCGCCTTTTTTTCCCAGCTAGCATCAGCCAAAAAAAAAATTATACGTCGCAGCGCCAATTTTAATCGCGGCTCGACCACTTTTTTTCCCAGCTAGCATCAGCCAAAAAAAAAATTATACGTCGCAGCGCCAATTCTAATCGCGGCTCGACCACTTTTTTTCCCCAGCTAGCATCAGCCAAAAAAAATTTTATACGTCGCAGCCCCAATTTTAATCGCGACCCGACCACCTTTTTTCTCCAGCTAGCATCAGCCAAAAAAAAATTTATACGTCGCAGCCACAATTTTAATCGCGGCCCGACCACCTTATTTCCCCAGCTAGCATCAGCCAAAACAAAATTTATACGTCGCAGCCCCAATTTTAATCGCGGCCCGACCGCCTTTTTTCCCAGCTAGCATCAGCCAAAACAAAATTTATACGTCGCAGCGCTAATTCTAATCGCGGCTCGACCACTTTTTTTCCCCAGCTAGCATCAGCCAAAAAAAATTTTATACGTCGCAGCCCCAATTTTAATCGCGGCCCGACCGCCTTTTTTTCCCAGCTAGCATCAGCCAAAAAAAAAATTATACGTCGCAGCGACAATTTTAATCGCGGCTCGACCACTTTTTTTCCCAGCTAGCATCAGCCAAAAAAAAAATTATACGTCGCAGCGCCAATTTTAATCGCGGCTCGACCACTTTTTTTCCCCAGCTAGCATCAGCCAAAAAAAAATTTATACGTCGCAGCCACAATTTTAATCGCGGCCCGACCACCTTTTTTCTCCAGCTAGCATCAGAAAAAACAAAATTTATACGTCGCAGCCCCAATTTTAATCGCGGCCCGACCGCCTTTTTTTCCCAGCTAGCATCAGCCAAAAAAAAAATTATACGTCGCAGCGCCAATTTTAATCGCGGCTCGACCACTTTTTTTCCCAGCTAGCATCAGCCAAAAAAAAAAATTATACGTCGCAGCGCCAATTCTAATCGCGGCTCGACCACTTTTTTTCCCCGGCTAGCATCAGCCAAAAAAAATTTTATACGTCGCAGCCCCAATTTTAATCGCGACCCGACCACCTTTTTTCCCCAGCTAGCATCAGCCAAAACAAAATTTATACGTCGCAGCCCCAATTTTAATCGCGGCCCGACCGCCTTTTTTTCCCAGCTAGCATCAGCCAAAAAAAAAATTATACGTCGCAGCGCCAATTCTAATCGCGGCTCGACCACTTTTTTTCCCCAGCTAGCATCAGCCAAAAAAAAATTTATACGTCGCAGCCACAATTTTAATCGCGGCCCGACCACCTTTTTTCCCAGCTAGCATCAGCCAAAACAAAATTTATACGTCGCAGCCCCAATTTTAATCGCGACCCGACCACCTTTTTTTCTCCAGCTAGCATCAGCCAAAACAAAATTTATACGTCGCAGCCCCAATTTTAATCGCGGCCCGACCGCCTTTTTTTCCCAGCTAGCATCAGCCAAAAAAAATTTATACGTCGCAGCCCCAATTTTAATCGCGACCCGACCACCTTTTTTCTCCAGCTAGCATCAGCCAAAACAAAATTTATACGTCGCAGCCCCAATTTTAATCGCGGCCCGACCACCTTTTTTCCCCAGCTAGCATCAGCCAAAAAAAATTTTAAACGTCGCAGCCACAATTTTAATCGCGGCCCGACCACCTTTTTTCCCCAGCTAGCATCAGCCAAAACAAAATTTATACGTCGCAGCCCCAATTTTAATCGCGGCCCGACCGCCTTTTTTTCCCAGCTAGCATCAGCCAAAAAAAAATTTATACGTCGCAGCCCCAATTTTAATCGCGGCCCGACCGCCTTTTTTTCCCAGCTAGCATCAGCCAAAAAAAATATTATACGTCGCAGCGCCAATTTTAATCGCGGCTCGACCACTTTTTTTCCCAGCTAGCATCAGCCAAAAAAAAATTATACGTCGCAGCGCCAATTTTAATCGCGGCTCGACCACTTTTTTTCCCCAGCTAGCATCAGCCAAAAAAAAATTTTTACGTCGCAGCCACAATTTTAATCGCGGCTCGACCACTTTTTTTCCCCAGCTAGCATCAGCCAAAAAAAAATTTATACGTCGCAGCGCCAATTTTAATCGCGGCTCGACCACTTTTATTCCCAGCTAGCATCAGCCAAAAAAAAATTATACGTCGCAGCGCCAATTCTAATCGCGGCTCGACCACTTTTTTTCCCCAGCTAGCATCAGCCAAAAAAAAATTTATACGTCGCAGCCCCAATTTTAATCGCGGCCCGACCGCCTTTTTTCCCAGCTGGCATCAGCCAAAAAAAAAATTATACGTCGCAGCGCCAATTTTAATCGCGGCTCGACCACTTTTTTTCCCAGCTAGCATCAGCCAAAAAAAAAATTATACGTCGCAGCGCCAATTCTAATCGCGGCTCGACCACTTTTTTTCCCCAGCTAGCATCAGCCAAAAAAAATTTTATACGTCGCAGCCCCAATTTTAATCGCGACCCGACCACCTTTTTTCTCCAGCTAACATCAGCCAAAACAAAATTTATGCGTCGCAGCCCCAATTTTAATCGCGGCCCGACCGCCTTTTTTTCCCAGCTAGCATCAGCCAAAAACAAAATTATACGTCGCAGCGCCAATTTTAATCGCGGCTCGACCACTTTTTTTCCCCAGCTAGCATCAGCCAAAAAAAAATTTATACGTCGCAGCCACAATTTTAATCGCGGCCCGACCACCTTTTTTCCCAGCTAGCATCAGCCAAAACAAAATTTATACGTCGCAGCCCCAATTTTAATCGCGGCCCGACCGCCTTTTTTTCCCAGCTAGCATCAGCCAAAAAAAAAAAATTATACGTCGCAGCCCCAATTTTAATCGCGGCTCGACCACTTTTTTTCCCAGCTAGCATCAGCCAAAAAAAAAATTATACGTCGCAGCGCTAATTCTAATCGCGGCTCGACCACTTTTTTTTCCCAGCTAGCATCAGCCAAAAAAAATTTTATACGTCGCAGCCCCAATTTTAATCGCGACCCGACCACCTTTTTTCTCCAGCTAGCATCAGCCAAAACAAAATTTATACGTCGCAGCCCCAATTTTAATCGCGGCCCGACCGCCTTTTTTCTCCAGCTAGCATCAGCCAAAACAAAATTTATACGTCGCAGCCCCAATTTTAATCGCGGCCCGACCGCCTTTTTTTCCCAGCTCGCATCAGCCAAAAAAAAAAAATTATACGTCGCAGCCCCAATTTTAATCGCGGCCCGACCACCTTTTTCCCCAGATAGCATCAGCCAAAAATTTATACGTCGCAGCCCCAATTCTAATCGCGGCCCGACCGCCTTTTTTTCCCAGCTAGCATCAGCCAAAAAAAAAAAATTATACGTCGCAGCCCCAATTTTAATCGCGGCTCGACCACTTTTTTTCCCAGCTAGCATCAGCCAAAAAAAAAATTATACGTCGCAGCGCTAATTCTAATCGCGGCTCGACCACTTTTTTTTCCCAGCTAGCATCAGCCAAAAAAAATTTTATACGTCGCAGCCCCAATTTTAATCGCGACCCGACCACCTTTTTTCTCCAGCTAGCATCAGCCAAAACAAAATTTATACGTCGCAGCCCCAATTTTAATCGCGGCCCGACCGCCTTTTTTCTCCAGCTAGCATCAGCCAAAACAAAAGTTATACGTCGCAGCCCCAATTTTAATCGCGGCCCGACCGCCTTTTTTTCCCAGCTAGCATCAGCCAAAAAAAAAAAATTATACGTCGCAGCCCCAATTTTAATCGCGGCCCGACCACCTTTTTCCCCAGATAGCATCAGCCAAAAATTTATACGTCGCAGCCCCAATTTTAATCGCGGCCCGACCGCCTTTTTTTCCCAGCTAGCATCAGCCAAAAAAAAAAAATTATACGTCGCAGCCCCAATTTTAATCGCGGCTCGACCACTTTTTTTCCCAGCTAGCATCAGCCAAAAAAAAAATTATACGTCGCAGCGCTAATTCTAATCGCGGCTCGACCACTTTTTTTTCCCAGCTAGCATCAGCCAAAAAAAATGTTATACGTCGCAGCCCCAATTTTAATCGCAACCCGACCACCTTTTTTCTCCAGCTAGCATCAGCCAAAACAAAATTTATACGTCGCAGCCCCAATTTTAATCGCGACCCGACCACCTTTTTTCTCCAGCTAGCATCAGCCAAAACAAAATTTATACGTCGCAGCCCCAATTTTAATCGCGGCCCGACCGCCTTTTTTCTCCAGCTAGCATCAGCCAAAACAAAATTTATACGTCGCAGCCCCAATTTTAATCGCGGCCCGACCGCCTTTTTTTCCCAGCTAGCATCAGCCAAAAAAAAAAAATTATACGTCGCAGCGCCAATTTTAATCGCGGCCCGACCGCCTTTTTTCTCCAGCTAGCATCAGCCAAAACAAAATTTATACGTCGCAGCGCCAATTTTAATCGCGGCTCGACCACTTTTTTTCCCAGCTAGCATCAGCCAAAAAAAAATTATACGTCGCAGCGCCAATTTTAATCGCGGCTCGACCACTTTTTTTCCCAGCTAGCATCAGCCAAAAAAAAAATTATACGTCGCAGCGCTAATTCTAATCGCGGCTCGACCACTTTTTTTCCCAGCTAGCATCAGCCAAAAAAAAATTATACGTCGCAGCCACAATTTTAATCGCGGCCCTTTTTCCCCAGCTAGCATCAGCCAAAAAAAATTTATACGTCGCAGCCCCAATTTTAATCGCGACCCGACCAGCTTTTTTCTTCAGCTAGCATCAGCCAAAAAAAAATTATACGTCGCAGCGCCAATTTTAATCGCGGCTCGACCACCTTTTTTTCTCCAGCTAGCATCAGCCAAAACAAAATTTATACGTCGCAGCCCCAATTTTAATCGCGGCCCGACCGCCTTTTTTTCCCAGCTAGCATCAGCCAAAACAAAATTTATACGTCGCAGCGCCAATTTTAATCGCGGCTCGACCACTTTTTTTCCCAGCTAGCATCAGCCAAAAAAAAAATTATACGTCGCAGCGCCAATTCTAATCGCGGCTCGACCACTTTTTTTCCCCAGCTAGCATCAGCCAAAAAAAAATTTATACGTCGCAGCCCCAATTTTAATCGCGGCCCGACCGCCTTTTTTTCCCAGCTAGCATCAGCCAAAAAAAAAATTATACGTCGCAGCGCCAATTTTAATCGCGGCCCGACCACCTTTTTTCTCCAGCTAGCATCAGCCAAAACAAAATTTATACGTCGCAGCCCCAATTTTAATCGCGGCCCGACCGCCTTTTTTTCCCAGCTAGCATCAGCCAAAACAAAATTTATACGTCGCAGCGCCAATTTTAATCGCGGCTCGACCACTTTTTTCTCCAGCTAGCATCAGCCAAAACAAAATTTATACGTCGCAGCGCCAATTTTAATCGCGGCTCGACCACTTTTTTTCCCAGCTAGCATCAGCCAAAACAAAATTTATACGTCGCAGCGCCAATTTTAATCGCGGCTCGACCACTTTTTTTCCCAGCTAGCATCAGCCAAAAAAAAATTATACGTCGCAGCGCCAATTTTAATCGCGGCTCGACCACCTTTTTTCTCCAGCTAGCATCAGCCAAAACAAAATTTATACGTCGCAGCCCCAATTTTAATCGCGGCCCGACCGCCTTTTTTTCCCAGCTAGCATCAGCCAAAACAAAATTTATACGTCGCAGCGCCAATTTTAATCGCGGCTCGACCACTTTTTTTCCCAGCTAGCATCAGCCAAAAAAAAATTATACGTCGCAGCCACAATTTTAATCGCGGCCCTTTTTCCCCAGCTAGCATCAGCCAAAAAAAATTTATACGTCGCAGCCCCAATTTTAATCGCGACCCGACCAGCTTTTTTCTTCAGCTAGCATCAGCCAAAAAAAAATTATACGTCGCAGCGCCAATTTTAATCGCGGCTCGACCAGCTTTTTTCTTCAGCTAGCATCAGCCAAAACAAAATTTATACGTCGCAGCCCCAATTTTAATCGCGGCCCGACCGCCTTTTTTTCCCAGCTAGCATCAGCCAAAACAAAATTTATACGTCGCAGCGCCAATTTTAATCGCGGCTCGACCACTTTTTTTCCCAGCTAGCATCAGCCAAAAAAAAATTATACGTCGCAGCGCCAATTTTAATCGCGGCTCGACCACCTTTTTTCTCCAGCTAGCATCAGCCAAAACAAAATTTATACGTCGCAGCGCCAATTTTAATCGCGGCTCGACCACTTTTTTTCCCAACTAGCATCAGCCAAAAAAAAAATTATACGTCGCAGCGCTAATTCTAATCGCGGCTCGACCACTTTTTTTCCCAGCTAGCATCAGCCAAAAAAAAATTATACGTCGCAGCCACAATTTTAATCGCGGCCCTTTTTCCCCAGCTAGCATCAGCCAAAAAAAATTTATACGTCGCAGCCCCAATTTTAATCGCGACCCGACCAGCTTTTTTCTTCAGCTAGCATCAGCCAAAAAAAAATTATACGTCGCAGCGCCAATTTTAATCGCGGCTCGACCACCTTTTTTCTCCAGCTAGCATCAGCCAAAACAAAATTTATACGTCGCAGCCCCAATTTTAATCGCGGCCCGACCGCCTTTTTTTCCCAGCTAGCATCAGCCAAAACAAAATTTATACGTCGCAGCGCCAATTTTAATCGCGGCTCGACCACTTTTTTTCCCAGCTAGCATCAGCCAAAAAAAAAATTATACGTCGCAGCGCCAATTCTAATCGCGGCTCGACCACTTTTTTTCCCCAGCTAGCATCAGCCAAAAAAAAATTTATACGTCGCAGCCCCAATTTTAATCGCGGCCCGACCGCCTTTTTTTCCCAGCTAGCATCAGCCAAAAAAAAATTATACGTCGCAGCCACAATTTTAATCGCGGCCCTTTTTCCCCAGCTAGCATCAGCCAAAAAAAATTTATACGTCGCAGCCCCAATTTTAATCGCGACCCGACCAGCTTTTTTCTTCAGCTAGCATCAGCCAAAAAAAAATTATACGTCGCAGCGCCAATTTTAATCGCGGCTCGACCACCTTTTTTCTCCAGCTAGCATCAGCCAAAACAAAATTTATACGTCGCAGCCCCAATTTTAATCGCGGCCCGACCGCCTTTTTTTCCCAGCTAGCATCAGCCAAAACAAAATTTATACGTCGCAGCGCCAATTTTAATCGCGGCTCGACCACTTTTTTTCCCAGCTAGCATCAGCCAAAAAAAAAATTATACGTCGCAGCGCCAATTCTAATCGCGGCTCGACCACTTTTTTTCCCCAGCTAGCATCAGCCAAAAAAAAATTTATACGTCGCAGCCCCAATTTTAATCGCGGCCCGACCGCCTTTTTTTCCCAGCTAGCATCAGCCAAAAAAAAAATTATACGTCGCAGCGCCAATTTTAATCGCGGCCCGACCACCTTTTTTCTCCAGCTAGCATCAGCCAAAACAAAATTTATACGTCGCAGCCCCAATTTTAATCGCGGCCCGACCGCCTTTTTTTCCCAGCTAGCATCAGCCAAAACAAAATTTATACGTCGCAGCGCCAATTTTAATCGCGGCTCGACCACTTTTTTCTCCAGCTAGCATCAGCCAAAACAAAATTTATACGTCGCAGCGCCAATTTTAATCGCGGCTCGACCACTTTTTTTCCCAGCTAGCATCAGCCAAAACAAAATTTATACGTCGCAGCGCCAATTTTAATCGCGGCTCGACCACTTTTTTTCCCAGCTAGCATCAGCCAAAAAAAAATTATACGTCGCAGCGCCAATTTTAATCGCGGCTCGACCACCTTTTTTCTCCAGCTAGCATCAGCCAAAACAAAATTTATACGTCGCAGCCCCAATTTTAATCGCGGCCCGACCGCCTTTTTTTCCCAGCTAGCATCAGCCAAAACAAAATTTATACGTCGCAGCGCCAATTTTAATCGCGGCTCGACCACTTTTTTTCCCAGCTAGCATCAGCCAAAAAAAAAATTATACGTCGCAGCGCCAATTCTAATCGCGGCCCGACCGCCTTTTTTTCCCAGCTAGCATCAGCCAAAACAAAATTTATACGTCGCAGCGCCAATTTTAATCGCGGCTCGACCACTTTTTTTCCCAGCTAGCATCAGCCAAAAAAAAAATTATACGTCGCAGCGCCAATTCTAATCGCGGCTCGACCACTTTTTTTCCCCAGCTAGCATCAGCCAAAAAAAAATTTATACGTCGCAGCCCCAATTTTAATCGCGGCCCGACCGCCTTTTTTTCCCAGCTAGCATCAGCCAAAAAAAAAATTATACGTCGCAGCGCCAATTTTAATCGCGGCCCGACCACCTTTTTTCTCCAGCTAGCATCAGCCAAAACAAAATTTATACGTCGCAGCGCCAATTCTAATCGCGGCTCGACCACTTTTTTTCCCCAGCTAGCATCAGCCAAAAAAAATTTTATACGTCGCAGCCCCAATTTTAATCGCGGCCCGACCGCCTTTTTTTCCCAGCTAGCATCAGCCAAAAAAAAAATTATACGTCGCAGCGACAATTTTAATCGCGGCTCGACCACTTTTTTTCCCAGCTAGCATCAGCCAAAAAAAAATTATATGTCGCAGCGCCAATTCTAATCGCGGCTCGACCACTTTCTTTCCCCAGCTAGCATCAGCCAAAAAAAATTTTATACGTCGCAGCGCCAATTCTAATCGCGGCTCGACCACTTTTTTCCCCAGCTAGCATCAGCCAAAAAAAAATTTATACGTTGCAGCGCCAATTTTAATCGCGGCTCGACCACTTTTTTTCCCAGCTAGCATCAGCCAAAAAAAAAATTATATGTCGCAGCGCCAATTCTAATCGCGGCTCGACCACTTTCTTTCCCCAGCTAGCATCAGCCAAAAAAAATTTTATACGTCGCAGCCCCAATTTTAATCGCGACCCGACCACCTTTTTTCTCCAGCTAGCATCAGCCAAAACAAAATTTATACGTCGCAGCCCCAATTTTAATCGCGGCCCGACCGCCTTTTTTTCCCAGCTAGCATCAGCCAAAAAAAAAATTATACGTCGCAGCCACAATTTTAATCGCGGCTCGACCACTTTTTTTCCCAGCTAGCATCAGCCAAAAAAAAAATTATATGTCGCAGCGCCAATTTTAATCGCGGCCCGACCGCCTTTTTTTCCCTGCTAGCATCAGCCAAAAAAAAATTATACGTCGCAGCGCCAATTTTAATCGCGGCTCGACCACTTTTTTTCCCAGCTAGCATCAGCCAAAAAAAAAATTATACGTCGCAGCGCCAATTTTAATCGCGGCTCGACCACTTTTTTTCCCAGCTAGCATCAGCCAAAAAAAAATTTATACGTCGCAGCCCCAATTTTAATCGCGACCCGACCACCTTTTTTCTCCAGCTAGCATCAGCCAAAACAAAATTTATACGTCGCAGCCCCAATTTTAATCGCGGCCCGACCGCCTTTTTTTCCCAGCTAGCATCAGCCAAAAACAAAATTATACGTCGCAGCGCCAATTTTAATCGCGGCTCGACCACTTTTTTTCCCCAGCTAGCATCAGCCAAAAAAAAATTTATACGTCGCAGCGCCAATTTTAATCGCGGCTCGACCACTTTTTTTCCCAGCTAGCATCAGCCAAAAAAAAAAAATTATACGTCGCAGCCCCAATTTTAATCGCGGCCCGACCACCTTTTTCCCCAGATAGCATCAGCCAAAAAAAATTTTATACGTCGCAGCCCCAATTTTAATCGCGACCCGACCACCTTTTTTCTCCAGCTAGCATCAGCCAAAACAAAATTTATACGTCGCAGCGCCAATTTTAATCGCGGCTCGACCACTTTTTTTCCCCAGCTAGCATCAGCCAAAACAAAATTTATACGTCGCAGCGCCAATTTTAATCGCGGCTCGACCACTTTTTTTCCCCAGCTAGCATCAGCCAAAACAAAATTTATACGTCGCAGCCCCAATTTTAATCGCGGCCCGACCGCCTTTTTTTCCCAGCTAGCATCAGCCAAAAAAAAAATTATACGTCGCAGCCACAATTTTAATCGCGGCTCGACCACTTTTTTTCCCAGCTAGCATCAGCCAAAAAAAAAATTATATGTCGCAGCGCCAATTTTAATCGCGGCTCGACCACTTTTTTTCCCCAGCTAGCATCAGCCAAAACAAAATTTATACGTCGCAGCCCCAATTTTAATCGCGAACCGACCACTTTTTTTCCCCAGCTAGCATCAGCCAAAAAAAAATTTATACGTCGCAGCGCCAATTTTAATCGCGGCTCGACCACTTTTTTTCCCAGCTAGCATCAGCCAAAAAAAAAAAATTATACGTCGCAGCCACAATTTTAATCGCGGCCCGACCACCTTTTTTCCCAGCTAGCATCAGCCAAAACAAAATTTATACGTCGCAGCCCCAATTTTAATCGCGGCCCGACCGCCTTTTTTTCCCAGCTAGCATCAGCCAAAACAAAATTTATACGTCGCAGCCCCAATTTTAATCGCGGCCCGACCGCCTTTTTTTCCCAGCTAGCATCAGCCAAAAAAAAAATTATACGTCGCAGCCACAATTTTAATCGCGGCTCGACCACTTTTTTTCCCAGCTAGCATCAGCCAAAAAAAAAATTATATGTCGCAGCGCCAATTTTAATCGCGGCTCGACCACTTTTTTTCCCCAGCTAGCATCAGCCAAAACAAAATTTATACGTCGCAGCCCCAATTTTAATCGCGACCCGACCACTTTTTTTCCCCAGCTAGCATCAGCCAAAAAAAAATTTATACGTCGCAGCGCCAATTTTAATCGCGGCTCGACCACTTTTTTTCCCAGCTAGCATCAGCCAAAAAAAAAAATTTATACGTCGCAGCGCCAATTTTAATCGCGGCTCGACCACTTTTTTTCCCAGCTAGCATCAGCCAAAAAAAAAAAATTATACGTCGCAGCCACAATTTTAATCGCGACCCGACCACCTTTTTTCTCCAGCTAGCATCAGCCAAAACAAAATTTATACGTCGCAGCCCCAATTTTAATCGCGGCCCGACCGCCTTTTTTTCCCAGCTAGCATCAGCCAAAAAAAAAATTATACGTCGCAGCCACAATTTTAATCGCGGCTCGACCACTTTTTTTCCCAGCTAGCATCAGCCAAAAAAAAAATTATATGTCGCAGCGCCAATTTTAATCGCGGCCCGACCGCCTTTTTTTCCCTGCTAGCATCAGCCAAAAAAAAATTATACGTCGCAGCGCCAATTTTAATCGCGGCTCGACCACTTTTTTTCCCAGCTAGCATCAGCCAAAAAAAAAATTATACGTCGCAGCGCCAATTTTAATCGCGGCTCGACCACTTTTTTTCCCAGCTAGCATCAGCCAAAAAAAAATTTATACGTCGCAGCCCCAATTTTAATCGCGACCCGACCACCTTTTTTCTCCAGCTAGCATCAGCCAAAACAAAATTTATACGTCGCAGCCCCAATTTTAATCGCGGCCCGACCGCCTTTTTTTCCCAGCTAGCATCAGCCAAAAACAAAATTATACGTCGCAGCGCCAATTTTAATCGCGGCTCGACCACTTTTTTTCCCCAGCTAGCATCAGCCAAAAAAAAATTTATACGTCGCAGCGCCAATTTTAATCGCGGCTCGACCACTTTTTTTCCCAGCTAGCATCAGCCAAAAAAAAAAAATTATACGTCGCAGCCCCAATTTTAATCGCGGCCCGACCACCTTTTTCCCCAGATAGCATCAGCCAAAAAAAATTTTATACGTCGCAGCCCCAATTTTAATCGCGACCCGACCACCTTTTTTCTCCAGCTAGCATCAGCCAAAACAAAATTTATACGTCGCAGCGCCAATTTTAATCGCGGCTCGACCACTTTTTTTCCCCAGCTAGCATCAGCCAAAACAAAATTTATACGTCGCAGCGCCAATTTTAATCGCGGCTCGACCACTTTTTTTCCCCAGCTAGCATCAGCCAAAACAAAATTTATACGTCGCAGCCCCAATTTTAATCGCGGCCCGACCGCCTTTTTTTCCCAGCTAGCATCAGCCAAAAAAAAAATTATACGTCGCAGCCACAATTTTAATCGCGGCTCGACCACTTTTTTTCCCAGCTAGCATCAGCCAAAAAAAAAATTATATGTCGCAGCGCCAATTTTAATCGCGGCTCGACCACTTTTTTTCCCCAGCTAGCATCAGCCAAAACAAAATTTATACGTCGCAGCCCCAATTTTAATCGCGACCCGACCACTTTTTTTCCCCAGCTAGCATCAGCCAAAAAAAAATTTATACGTCGCAGCGCCAATTTTAATCGCGGCTCGACCACTTTTTTTCCCAGCTAGCATCAGCCAAAAAAAAAAAATTATACGTCGCAGCCACAATTTTAATCGCGGCCCGACCACCTTTTTTCCCAGCTAGCATCAGCCAAAACAAAATTTATACGTCGCAGCCCCAATTTTAATCGCGGCCCGACCGCCTTTTTTTCCCAGCTAGCATCAGCCAAAAAAAAAATTATACGTCGCAGCCACAATTTTAATCGCGGCTCGACCACTTTTTTTCCCCAGCTAGCATCAGCCAAAAAAAATTTTATACGTCGCAGCCCCAATTTTAATCGCGACCCGACCACCTTTTTTCTCCAGCTAGCATCAGCCAAAACAAAATTTATACGTCGCAGCGCCAATTTTAATCGCGGCTCGACCACTTTTTTTCCCCAGCTAGCATCAGCCAAAAAAAATTTTATACGTCGCAGCCCCAATTTTAATCGCGACCCGACCACCTTTTTTCTCCAGCTAGCATCAGCCAAAACAAAATTTATACGTCGCAGCCCCAATTTTAATCGCGGCCCGACCACCTTTTTCCCCAGATAGCATCAGCCAAAAAAAATTTTATACGTCGCAGCCCCAATTTTAATCGCGACCCGACCACCTTTTTTCTCCAGCTAGCATCAGCCAAAACAAAATTTATACGTCGCAGCGCCAATTTTAATCGCGGCTCGACCACTTTTTTTCCCCAGCTAGCATCAGCCAAAACAAAATTTATACGTCGCAGCGCCAATTTTAATCGCGGCTCGACCACTTTTTTTCCCAGCTAGCATCAGCCAAAAAAAAAATTATATGTCGCAGCGCCAATTTTAATCGCGGCCCGACCGCCTTTTTTTCCCAGCTAGCATCAGCCAAAAAAAAAATTATACGTCGCAGCCACAATTTTAATCGCGGCTCGACCACTTTTTTTCCCAGCTAGCATCAGCCAAAAAAAAAATTATATGTCGCAGCGCCAATTTTAATCGCGGCTCGACCACTTTTTTTCCCCAGCTAGCATCAGCCAAAACAAAATTTATACGTCGCAGCCCCAATTTTAATCGCGACCCGACCACTTTTTTTCCCCAGCTAGCATCAGCCAAAAAAAAATTTATACGTCGCAGCGCCAATTTTAATCGCGGCTCGACCACTTTTTTTCCCAGCTAGCATCAGCCAAAAAAAAAAAATTATACGTCGCAGCCACAATTTTAATCGCGGCCCGACCACCTTTTTTCCCAGCTAGCATCAGCCAAAACAAAATTTATACGTCGCAGCCCCAATTTTAATCGCGGCCCGACCGCCTTTTTTTCCCAGCTAGCATCAGCCAAAAAAAAAATTATACGTCGCAGCCACAATTTTAATCGCGGCTCGACCACTTTTTTTCCCCAGCTAGCATCAGCCAAAAAAAATTTTATACGTCGCAGCCCCAATTTTAATCGCGACCCGACCACCTTTTTTCTCCAGCTAGCATCAGCCAAAACAAAATTTATACGTCGCAGCGCCAATTTTAATCGCGGCTCGACCACTTTTTTTCCCCAGCTAGCATCAGCCAAAACAAAATTTATACGTCGCAGCCCCAATTTTAATCGCGGCCCGACCGCCTTTTTTTCCCAGCTAGCATCAGCCAAAACAAAATTTATACGTCGCAGCCACAATTTTAATCGCGGCTCGACCACTTTTTTCCCCAGCTAGCATCAGCCAAAAAAAAATTTATACGTCGCAGCGCCAATTTTAATCGCGGCTCGACCACTTTTTTTCCCAGCTAGCATCAGCCAAAAAAAAAATTATATGTCGCAGCGCCAATTTTAATCGCGGCCCGACCGCCTTTTTTTCCCAGCTAGCATCAGCCAAAAAAAAAATTATACGTCGCAGCCACAATTTTAATCGCGGCTCGACCACTTTTTTTCCCAGCTAGCATCAGCCAAAAAAAAAATTATATGTCGCAGCGCCAATTTTAATCGCGGCCCGACCGCCTTTTTTTCCCAGCTAGCATCAGCCAAAAAAAAAATTATACGTCGCAGCCACAATTTTAATCGCGGCTCGACCACTTTTTTTCCCCAGCTAGCATCAGCCAAAAAAAATTTTATACGTCGCAGCCCCAATTTTAATCGCGACCCGACCACCTTTTTTCTCCAGCTAGCATCAGCCAAAACAAAATTTATACGTCGCAGCGCCAATTTTAATCGCGGCTCGACCACTTTTTTTCCCCAGCTAGCATCAGCCAAAACAAAATTTATACGTCGCAGCCCCAATTTTAATCGCGGCCCGACCGCCTTTTTTTCCCAGCTAGCATCAGCCAAAACAAAATTTATACGTCGCAGCCACAATTTTAATCGCGGCTCGACCACTTTTTTCCCCAGCTAGCATCAGCCAAAAAAAAATTTATACGTCGCAGCCCCAATTTTAATCGCGGCCCGACCGCCTTTTTTTCCCAGCTAGCATCAGCCAAAAAAAAATTATACGTCGCAGCGCCAATTTTAATCGCGGCTCGACCACTTTTTTTCCCAGCTAGCATCAGCCAAAAAAAAAATTATACGTCGCAGCGCCAATTCTAATCGCGGCTCGACCACTTTTTTTCCCCAGCTAGCATCAGCCAAAAAAAATTTTATACGTCGCAGCCCCAATTTTAATCGCGACCCGACCACCTTTTTTCTCCAGCTAGCATCAGCCAAAACAAAATTTATACGTCGCAGCGCCAATTTTAATCGCGGCTCGACCACTTTTTTTCCCCAGCTAGCATCAGCCAAAAAAAATTTTATACGTCGCAGCCACAATTTTAATCGCGGCCCGACCACCTTATTTCCCCAGCTAGCATCAGCCAAAACAAAATTTATACGTCGCAGCCCCAATTTTAATCGCGGCCCGACCGCCTTTTTTTCCCAGCTAGCATCAGCCAAAACAAAATTTATACGTCGCAGCCACAATTTTAATCGCGGCTCGACCACTTTTTTTCCCAGCTAGCATCAGCCAAAAAAAAAATTATACGTCGCAGCGCCAATTCTAATCGCGGCTCGACCACTTTTTTTCCCCAGCTAGCATCAGCCAAAAAAAATTTTATACGTCGCAGCCCCAATTTTAATCGCGACCCGACCACCTTTTTTCTCCAGCTAGCATCAGCCAAAACAAAATTTATACGTCGCAGCGCCAATTTTAATCGCGGCTCGACCACTTTTTTTCCCCAGCTAGCATCAGCCAAAAAAAATTTTATACGTCGCAGCCCCAATTTTAATCGCGACCCGACGACCTTTTTTCTCCAGCTAGCATCAGCCAAAACAAAATTTATACGTCGCAGCCCCAATTTTAATCGCGGCCCGACCGCCTTTTTTTCCCAGCTAGCATCAGCCAAAACAAAATTTATACGTCGCAGCCACAATTTTAATCGCGGCTCGACCACTTTTTTCCCCAGCTAGCATCAGCCAAAAAAAAATGTATACGTCGCAGCGCCAATTTTAATCGCGGCTCGACCACTTTTTTTCCCAGCTAGCATCAGCCAAAAAAAAATTTATACGTCGCAGCCCCAATTTTAATCGCGGCCCGACCGCCTTTTTTTCCCAGCTAGCATCAGCCAAAACAAAATTTATACGTCGCAGCCCCAATTTTAATCGCGGCCCGACCGCCTTTTTTTCCCAGCTAGCATCAGCCAAAACAAAATTTATACGTCGCAGCCACAATTTTAATCGCGGCTCGACCACTTTTTTTCCCAGCTAGCATCAGCCAAAAAAAAAATTATATGTCGCAGCGCCAATTTTAATCGCGGCCCGACCGCCTTTTTTTCCCTGCTAGCATCAGCCAAAAAAAAATTTATACGTCGCAGCCCCAATTTTAATCGCGGCCCGACCGCCTTTTTTTCCCAGCTAGCATCAGCCAAAAAAAAATTATACGTCGCAGCGCCAATTTTAATCGCGGCTCGACCACTTTTTTTCCCCAGCTAGCATCAGCCAAAAAAAATTTTATACGTCGCAGCCCCAATTTTAATCGCGACCCGACCACCTTTTTTCTCCAGCTAGCATCAGCCAAAACAAAATTTATACGTCGCAGCCCCAATTTTAATCGCGGCCCGACCGCCTTTTTTTCCCAGCTAGCATCAGCCAAAACAAAATTTATACGTCGCAGCCACAATTTTAATCGCGGCTCGACCACTTTTTTTCCCAGCTAGCATCAGCCAAAAAAAAATTATACGTCGCAGCGCCAATTTTAATCGCGGCTCGACCACTTTTTTTCCCAGCTAGCATCAGCCAAAAAAAAAATTATACGTCGCAGCGCCAATTTTAATCGCGGCTCGACCACTTTTTCCCCCAGCTAGCATCAGCCAAAAAAAATTTTATACGTCGCAGCCCCAATTTTAATCGCGACCCGACCACCTTTTTTCTCCAGCTAGCATCAGCCAAAACAAAATTTATACGTCGCAGCCCCAATTTTAATCGCGGCCCGACCGCCTTTTTTTCCCAGCTAGCATCAGCCAAAACAAAATTTATACGTCGCAGCCACAATTTTAATCGCGGCTCGACCACTTTTTTTCCCAGCTAGCATCAGCCAAAAAAAAAATTATATGTCGCAGCGCCAATTTTAATCGCGGCCCGACCGCCTTTTTTTCCCTGCTAGCATCAGCCAAAACAAAATTTATACGTCGCAGCCCCAATTTTAATCGCGGCCCGACCGCCTTTTTTTCCCAGCTAGCATCAGCCAAAACAAAATTTATACGTCGCAGCCCCAATTTTAATCGCGGCCCGACCGCCTTTTTTTCCCAGCTAGCATCAGCCAAAAAAAAATTATACGTCGCAGCGCCAATTTTAATCGCGGCTCGACCACTTTTTTTCCCAGCTAGCATCAGCCAAAAAAAAAATTATACGTCGCAGCGCCAATTTTAATCGCGGCTCGACCACTTTTTTTCCCCAGCTAGCATCAGCCAAAAAAAATTTTATACGTCGCAGCCCCAATTTTAATCGCGACCCGACCACCTTTTTTCTCCAGCTAGCATCAGCCAAAACAAAATTTATACGTCGCAGCCCCAATTTTAATCGCGGCCCGACCGCCTTTTTTTCCCAGCTAGCATCAGCCAAAACAAAATTTATACGTCGCAGCCACAATTTTAATCGCGGCTCGACCACTTTTTTTCCCAGCTAGCATCAGCCAAAAAAAAATTATATGTCGCAGCGCCAATTTTAATCGCGGCCCGACCGCCTTTTTTTCCCTGCTAGCATCAGCCAAAAAAAAATTTATACGTCGCAGCCCCAATTTTAATCGCGGCCCGACCGCCTTTTTTTCCCAGCTAGCATCAGCCAAAAAAAAATTATACGTCGCAGCGCCAATTTTAATCGCGGCTCGACCACTTTTTTTCCCAGCTAGCATCAGCCAAAAAAAAAATTATACGTCGCAGCGCCAATTCTAATCGCGGCTCGACCACTTTTTTTCCCCAGCTAGCATCAGCCAAAAAAAATTTTATACGTCGCAGCCCCAATTTTAATCGCGACCCGACCACCTTTTTTCTCCAGCTAGCATCAGCCAAAACAAAATTTATACGTCGCAGCGCCAATTTTAATCGCGGCTCGACCACTTTTTTTCCCCAGCTAGCATCAGCCAAAAAAAATTTTATACGTCGCAGCCACAATTTTAATCGCGGCCCGACCACCTTATTTCCCCAGCTAGCATCAGCCAAAACAAAATTTATACGTCGCAGCCCCAATTTTAATCGCGGCCCGACCGCCTTTTTTTCCCAGCTAGCATCAGCCAAAACAAAATTTATACGTCGCAGCCACAATTTTAATCGCGGCTCGACCACTTTTTTTCCCAGCTAGCATCAGCCAAAAAAAAAATTATACGTCGCAGCGCCAATTCTAATCGCGGCTCGACCACTTTTTTTCCCCAGCTAGCATCAGCCAAAAAAAATTTTATACGTCGCAGCCCCAATTTTAATCGCGACCCGACCACCTTTTTTCTCCAGCTAGCATCAGCCAAAACAAAATTTATACGTCGCAGCGCCAATTTTAATCGCGGCTCGACCACTTTTTTTCCCCAGCTAGCATCAGCCAAAAAAAATTTTATACGTCGCAGCCCCAATTTTAATCGCGGCCCGACCGCCTTTTTTTCCCAGCTAGCATCAGCCAAAAAAAAATTTATGCGTCGCAGCCCCAATTTTAATCGCGGCCCGACCGCCTTTTTTTCCCAGCTAGCATCAGCCAAAAAAAAAATTATGCGTCGCAGCGCCAATTTTAATCGCGGCTCGACCACTTTTTTTCCCAGCTAGCATCAGCCAAAAAAAAAATTATACGTCGCAGCGCCAATTCTAATCGCGGCTCGACCACTTTTTTTCCCCAGCTAGCATCAGCCAAAAAAAAATTTATACGTCGCAGCCCCAATTTTAATCGCGGCCCGACCGCCATTTTTTCCCAGCTAGCATCAGCCAAAAAAAAAATTATACGTCGCAGCGCCAATTTTAATCGCGGCCCGACCGACTTTTTTCTCCAGCTAGCATCAGCCAAAACAAAATTTATACGTCGCAGCGCCAATTCTAATCGCGGCTCGACCACTTTTTTTCCCCAGCTAGCATCAGCCAAAAAAAAAATTATACGTCGCAGCGACAATTTTAATCGCGGCTCGACCACTTTTTTTCCCAGCTAGCATCAGCCAAAAAAAAAATTATACGTCGCAGCGCCAATTTTAATCGCGGCCCGACCACCTTATTTCCCCAGCTAGCATCAGCCAAAACAAAATTTATACGTCGCAGCCCCAATTTTAATCGCGGCCCGACCGCCTTTTTTCCCAGCTAGCATCAGCCAAAACAAAATTTATACGTCGCAGCGCCAATTCTAATCGCGGCTCGACCACTTTTTTTCCCCAGCTAGCATCAGCCAAAAAAAATTTTATACGTCGCAGCCCCAATTTTAATCGCGGCCCGACCGCCTTTTTTCCCAGCTAGCATCAGCCAAAAAAAAAATTATACGTCGCAGCGACAATTTTAATCGCGGCTCGACCACTTTTTTTCCCAGCTAGCATCAGCCAAAAAAAAAATTATACGTCGCAGCCACAATTTTAATCGCGGCCCGACCACCTTATTTCCCCAGCTAGCATCAGCCAAAACAAAATTTATACGTCGCAGCCCCAATTTTAATCGCGGCCCGACCGCCTTTTTTCCCAGCTAGCATCAGCCAAAACAAAATTTATACGTCGCAGCGATAATTCTAATCGCGGCTCGACCACTTTTTTTCCCCAGCTAGCATCAGCCAAAAAAAATTTTATGCGTCGCAGCCCCAATTTTAATCGCGGCCCGACCGCCTTTTTTTCCCAGCTAGCATCAGCCAAAAAAAAAATTATACGTCGCAGCGACAATTTTAATCGCGGCTCGACCACTTTTTTTCCCAGCTAGCATCAGCCAAAAAAAAAATTATACGTCGCAGCGCCAATTTTAATCGCGGCTCGACCACTTTTTTTCCCCAGCTAGCATCAGCCAAAAAAAAATTTATACGTCGCAGCCACAATTTTAATCGCGGCCCGACCACCTTATTTCCCCAGCTAGCATCACCCAAAACAAAATTTATACGTCGCAGCCCCAATTTTAATCGCGGCCCGACCGCCTTTTTTCCCAGCTAGCATCAGCCAAAAAAAAATTTATACGTCGCAGCCCCAATTTTAATCGCGGCCCGACCGCCTTTTTTTCCCAGCTAGCATCAGCCAAAAAAAAAATTATACGTCGCAGCGCCAATTTTAATCGCGGCTCGACCACTTTTTTTCCCAGCTAGCATCAGCCAAAAAAAAAATTATACGTCGCAGCGCCAATTCTAATCGCGGATCGACCACTTTTTTTCCCCAGCTAGCATCAGCCAAAAAAAAATTTATACGTCGCAGCCACAATTTTAATCGCGGCCCGACCGCCTTTTTTTCCCAGCTAGCATCAGCCAAAAAAAAAATTATGCGTCGCAGCGCCAATTTTAATCGCGGCTCGACCACTTTTTTTCCCAGCTAGCATCAGCCAAAAAAAAAATTATACGTCGCAGCGCCAATTCTAATCGCGGCTCGACCACTTTTTTTCCCCAGCTAGCATCAGCCAAAAAAAATTTTATACGTCGCAGCCCCAATTTTAATCGCGACCCGACCACCTTTTTTCTCCAGCTAGCATCAGCCAAAAAAAAAATTATACGTCGCAGCGCCAATTCTAATCGCGGCTCGACCACTTTTTTTCCCCAGCTAGCATCAGCCAAAAAAAAATTTATACGTCGCAGCCCCAATTTTAATCGCGGCCCGACCGCCTTTTTTTCCCAGCTAGCATCAGCCAAAAAAAAAATTATGCGTCGCAGCGCCAATTTTAATCGCGGCTCGACCACTTTTTTTCCCAGCTAGCATCAGCCAAAAAAAAAATTATACGTCGCAGCGCCAATTCTAATCGCGGCTCGACCACTTTTTTTCCCCGGCTAGCATCAGCCAAAAAAAATTTTATACGTCGCAGCCCCAATTTTAATCGCGGCCCGACCGCCTTTTTTTCTCAGCTAGCATCAGCCAAAAAAAAAATTATACGTCGCAGCCCCAATTTTAATCGCGGCCCGACCGCCTTTTTTTCCCAGCTAGCATCAGCCAAAAAAAAATTTATACGTCGCAGCGCCAATTTTAATCGCGGCTCGACCACTTTTTTTCCCAGCTAGCATCAGCCAAAAAAAAAATTATATGTCGCAGCGCCAATTCTAATCGCGGCTCGACCACTTTCTTTCCCCAGCTAGCATCAGCCAAAAAAAATTTTATACGTCGCAGCCCCAATTTTAATCGCGACCCGACCACCTTTTTTCTCCAGCTAGCATCAGCCAAAACAAAATTTATACGTCGCAGCCCCAATTTTAATCGCGGCCCGACCGCCTTTTTTTCCCTGCTAGCATCAGCCAAAAAAAAATTTATACGTCGCAGCCCCAATTTTAATCGCGGCCCGACCGCCTTTTTTTCCCAGCTAGCATCAGCCAAAAAAAAAATTATACGTCGCAGCCACAATTTTAATCGCGGCCCGACCACCTTATTTCCCCAGCTAGCATCAGCCAAAACAAAATTTATACGTCGCAGCCCCAATTTTAATCGCGGCCCGACCGCCTTTTTTCCCAGCTAGCATCAGCCAAAACAAAATTTATACGTCGTAGCGCCAATTCTAATCGCGGCTCGACCACTTTTTTTCCCAAGCTAGCATCAGCCAAAAAAAAATTTATACGTCGCAGCGCCAATTTTAATCGCGGCTCGACCACTTTTTTTCCCAGCTAGCATCAGCCAAAACAAAATTTATACGTCGCAGCCCCAATTTTAATCGCGGCCCGACCGCCTTTTTTTCCCAGCTAGCAACAGCCAAAACAAAATTTATACGTCGCAGCGCCAATTCTAATCGCGGCTCGACCGCCTTTTTTCTCCAGCTAGCATCAGCCAAAACAAAATTTATGCGTCGCAGCCCCAATTTTAATCGCGGCTCGACCACTTTTTTTCCCAAGCTAGCATCAGCCAAAAAAAAATTTATACGTCGCAGCGCCAATTTTAATCGCGGCTCGACCACTTTTTTTCCCAGCTAGCATCAGCCAAAACAAAATTTATACGTCGCAGCCCCAATTTTAATCGCGGCCCGACCACCTTTTTTCTCCAGCTAGCATCAGCCAAAACAAAATTTATACGTCGCAGCCCCAATTTTAATCGCGGCCCGACCACCTTTTTTCTCCAGCTAGCATCAGCCAAAACAAAATTTATACGTCGCAGCCCCAATTTTAATCGCGGCCCGACCGCCTTTTTTTCCCTGCTAGCATCAGCCAAAAAAAAATTTATACGTCGCAGCCACAATTTTAATCGCGGCTCGACCACTTTTTTCCCCAGCTAGCATCAGCCAAAAAAAAATTTATACGTCGCAGCGCCAATTTTAATCGCGGCTCGACCACTTTTTTTCCCAGCTAGCATCAGCCAAAAAAAAAATTATATGTCGCAGCGCCAATTCTAATCGCGGCTCGACCACTTTCTTTCCCCAGCTAGCATCAGCCAAAAACAATTTTATACGTCGCAGCCCCAATTTTAATCGCGACCCGACCACCTTTTTTCTCCAGCTAGCATCAGCCAAAACAAAATTTATACGTCGCAGCCCCAATTTTAATCGCGGCCCGACCGCCTTTTTTTCCCTGCTAGCATCAGCCAAAAAAAAATTTATACGTCGCAGCGCCAATTTTAATCGCGGCTCGACCACTTTTTTTCCCAGCTAGCATCAGCCAAAACAAAATTTATACGTCGCAGCGCCAATTCTAATCGCGGCTCGACCACTTTTTTTCCCAAGCTAGCATCAGCCAAAAAAAAATTTATACGTCGCAGCGCCAATTTTAATCGCGGCTCGACCGCTTTTTTTCCCAGCTAGCATCAGCCAAAACAAAATTTATACGTCGCAGCCCCAATTTTAATCGCGGCCCGACCGCCTTTTTTTCCCAGCTAGCATCAGCCAAAACAAAATTTATACGTCGCAGCGCCAATTCTAATCGCGGCTCGACCGCCTTTTTTCTCCAGCTAGCATCAGCCAAAAAAAATTTTATACGTCGCAGCCCCAATTTTAATCGCGACCCGACCACCTTTTTTCTCCAGCTAGCATCAGCCAAAACAAAATTTATACGTCGCAGCCCCAATTTTAATCGCGGCCCGACCGCCTTTTTTTCCCTGCTAGCATCAGCCAAAAAAAAATTTATACGTCGCAGCCCCAATTTTAATCGCGGCCCGACCGCCTTTTTTTCCCAGCTAGCATCAGCCAAAAAAAAAATTATACGTCGCAGCCACAATTTTAATCGCGGCCCGACCACCTTATTTCCCCAGCTAGCATCAGCCAAAACAAAATTTATACGTCGCAGCCCCAATTTTAATCGCGGCCCGACCGCCTTTTTTCCCAGCTAGCATCAGCCAAAACAAAATTTATACGTCGCAGCGCCAATTCTAATCGCGGCTCGACCGCCTTTTTTCTCCAGCTAGCATCAGCCAAAACAAAATTTATGCGTCGCAGCCCCAATTTTAATCGCGGCCCGACCGCCTTTTTTTCCCAGCTAGCATCAGCCAAAAAAAAAATTATACGTCGCAGCGCCAATTTTAATCGCGGCCCGACCGCCTTTTTTTCCCAGCTAGCATCAGCCAAAACAAAATTTATACGTCGCAGCCCCAATTTTAATCGCGGCCCGACCGCCTTTTTTCTCCAGCTAGCATCAGCCAAAACAAAATTTATACGTCGCAGCCCCAATTTTAATCGCGGCCCGACCGCCTTTTTTCTCCAGCTAGCATCAGCCAAAAAAAAAAAATTATACGTCGCAGCCCCAATTTTAATCGCGACCCGACCACCTTTCTTCTCCAGCTAGCATCAGCCAAAAAAAAAATTATACGTCGCAGCGCCAATTTTAATCGCGGCCCGACCGCCTTTTTTTCCCAGCTAGCATCAGCCAAAACAAAATTTATACGTCGCAGCCCCAATTTTAATCGCGGCCCGACCGCCTTTTTTCTCCAGCTAGCATCAGCCAAAACAAAATTTATGCGTCGCAGCCACAATTTTAATCGCGGCCCGACCACCTTATTTCCCCAGCTAGCATCAGCCAAAACAAAATTTATACGTCGCAGCCCCAATTTTAATCGCGGCCCGACCACCTTTTTTCTCCAGCTAGCATCAGCCAAAAAAAAAAAATTATACGTCGCAGCCCCAATTTTAATCGCGACCCGACCACCTTTTTTCTCCAGCTATCATCAGCCAAAACAAAATTTATACGTCGCAGCCCCAATTTTAATCGCGGCCCGACCGCCTTTTTTCTCCAGCTAGCATCAGCCAAAACAAAATTTATACGTCGCAGCCCCAATTTTAATCGCGGCCCGACCGCCTTTTTTCTCCAGCTAGCATCAGCCAAAACAAAATTTATACGTCGCAGCCCCAATTTTAATCGCGGCCCGACCGCCTTTTTTTCCCAGCTAGCATCAGCCAAAAAAAAAAAATTATACGTCGCAGCCCCAATTTTAATCGCGACCCGACCACCTTTTTTCTCCAGCTAGCATCAGCCAAAACAAAATTTATACGTCGCAGCCCCAATTTTAATCGCGGCCCGACCGCCTTTTTTCTCCAGCTAGCATCAGCCAAAACAAAATTTATACGTCGCAGCCCCAATTTTAATCGCGGCCCGACCGCCTTTTTTTCCCAGCTAGCATCAGCCAAAAAAAAAAAATTATACGTCGCAGCGCCAATTTTAATCGCGGCCCGACCGCCTTTTTTCTCCAGCTAGCATCAGCCAAAACAAAATTTATACGTCGCAGCGCCAATTTTAATCGCGGCTCGACCACTTTTTTTCCCAGCTAGCATCAGCCAAAAAAAAATTATACGTCGCAGCGCCAATTTTAATCGCGGCTCGACCACTTTTTTTCCCAGCTAGCATCAGCCAAAAAAAAAATTATACGTCGCAGCGCTAATTCTAATCGCGGCTCGACCACTTTTTTTCCCAGCTAGCATCAGCCAAAAAAAAATTATACGTCGCAGCCACAATTTTAATCGCGGCCCGACCACCTTTTTTCCCCAGCTAGCATCAGCCAAAAAAAATTTATACGTCGCAGCCCCAATTTTAATCGCGACCCGACCAGCTTTTTTCTCCAGCTAGCATCAGCCAAAACAAAATGTATACGTCGCAGCGCCAATTTTAATCGCGGCTCGACCACTTTTTTTCCCAGCTAGCATCAGCCAAAAAAAAATTATACGTCGCAGCCACAATTTTAATCGCGGCCCTTTTTCCACAGCTAGCATCAGCCAAAAAAAATTTATACGTCGCAGCCCCAATTTTAATCGCGACCCGACCAGCTTTTTTCTTCAGCTAGCATCAGCCAAAAAAAAATTTATACGTCGCAGCCCCAATTTTAATCGCGGCCCGACCGCCTTTTTTTCCCAGCTAGCATCAGCCAAAAAAAAATTATACGTCGCAGCGCCAATTTTAATCGCGGCTCGACCACTTTTTTTCCCAGCTAGCATCAGCCAAAACAAAATTTATACGTCGCAGCGCCAATTTTAATCGCGGCTCGACCACTTTTTTTCCCAGCTAGCATCAGCCAAAAAAAAAATTATACGTCGCAGCGCCAATTCTAATTGCGGCTCGACCACTTTTTTTCCCCAGCTAGCATCAGCCAAAAAAAAATTTATACGTCGCAGCCCCAATTTTAATCGCGGCCCGACCGCCTTTTTTTCCCAGCTATCATCAGCCAAAAAAAAAATTATACGTCGCAGCGCCAATTTTAATCGCGGCCCGACCGACTTTTTTCTCCAGCTAGCATCAGCCAAAACAAAATTTATACGTCGCAGCGCCAATTCTAATCGCGGCTCGACCACTTTTTTTCCCCAGCTAGCATCAGCCAAAAAAAATTTTATACGTCGCAGCCCCAATTTTAATCGCGGCCCGACCGCCTTTTTTTCCCAGCTAGCATCAGCCAAAAAAAAAATTATACGTCGCAGCGACAATTTTAATCGCGGCTCGACCACTTTTTTTCCCAGCTAGCATCAGCCAAAAAAAAAATTATACGTCGCAGCGCCAATTTTAATCGCGGCTCGACCACTTTTTTTCCCCAGCTAGCATCAGCCAAAAAAAAATTTATACGTCGCAGCCACAATTTTAATCGCGGCTCGACCACTTTTTTCCCCAGCTAGCATCAGCCAAAAAAAAATTTATACGTTGCAGCGCCAATTTTAATCGCGGCTCGACCACTTTTTTTCCCAGCTAGCATCAGCCAAAAAAAAAATTATATGTCGCAGCGCCAATTCTAATCGCGGCTCGACCACTTTCTTTCCCCAGCTAGCATCAGCCAAAAAAAATTTTATACGTCGCAGCCCCAATTTTAATCGCGACCCGACCACCTTTTTTCTCCAGCTAGCATCAGCCAAAACAAAATTTATACGTCGCAGCCCCAATTTTAATCGCGGCCCGACCGCCTTTTTTTCCCTGCTAGCATCAGCCAAAAAAAAATTTATACGTCGCAGCCCCAATTTTAATCGCGGCCCGACCGCCTTTTTTTCCCAGCTAGCATCAGCCAAAAAAAAAATTATACGTCGCAGCGCCAATTTTAATCGCGGCTCGACCACTTTTTTTCCCAGCTAGCATCAGCCAAAAAAAAAATTATACGTCGCAGCGCCAATTCTAATCGCGGCTAGACCACTTTTTTTCCCCAGCTAGCATCAGCCAAAAAAAATTTTATACGTCGCAGCCCCAATTTTAATCGCGACCCGACCACCTTTTTTCTCCAGCTAGCATCAGCCAAAACAAAATTTATACGTCGCAGCCCCAATTTTAATCGCGGCCCGACCGCCTTTTTTTCCCAGCTAGCATCAGCCAAAAAAAAATTTATACGTCGCAGCCCCAATTTTAATCGCGGCCCGACCGCCTTTTTTTCCCAGCTAGCATCAGCCAAAAAAAAATTTATACGTCGCAGCCACAATTTTAATCGCGGCCCGACCACCTTATTTCCCCAGCTAGCATCAGCCAAAACAAAATTTATACGTCGCAGCCCCAATTTTAATCGCGGCCCGACCGCCTTTTTTCCCAGCTAGCATCAGCCAAAACAAAATTTATACGTCGCAGCGCCAATTCTAATCGCGGCTCGACCACTTTTTTTCCCCAGCTAGCATCAGCCAAAAAAAATTTTATACGTCGCAGCCCCAATTTTAATCGCGGCCCGACCGCCTTTTTTTCCAAGCTAGCATCAGCCAAAAAAAAATTATACGTCGCAGCGACAATTTTAATCGCGGCTCGACCACTTTTTTTCCCAGCTAGCATCAGCCAAAAAAAAAATTATACGTCGCAGCGCCAATTTTAATCGCGGCTCGACCACTTTTTTTCCCCAGCTAGCATCAGCCAAAAAAAAATTTATACGTCGCAGCCACAATTTTAATCGCGGCTCGACCACTTTTTTCCCCAGCTAGCATCAGCCAAAAAAAAATTTATACGTCGCAGCGCCAATTTTAATCGCGGCTCGACCACTTTTTTTCCCAGCTAGCATCAGCCAAAAAAAAAATTATATGTCGCAGCGCCAATTCTAATCGCGGCTCGACCACTTTCTTTCCCCAGCTAGCATCAGCCAAAAACAATTTTATACGTCGCAGCCCCAATTTTAATCGCGACCCGACCACCTTTTTTCTCCAGCTAGCATCAGCCAAAACAAAATTTATACGTCGCAGCCCCAATTTTAATCGCGGCCCGACCGCCTTTTTTTCCCTGCTAGCATCAGCCAAAAAAAAATTTATACGTCGAAGCCCCAATTTTAATCGCGGCCCGACCGCCTTTTTTTCCCAGCTAGCATCAGCCAAAAAAAAAATTATACGTCGCAGCGCCAATTTTAATCGCGGCTCGACCACTTTTTTTCCCAGCTAGCATCAGCCAAAAAAAAAATTATACGTCGCAGCGCCAATTCTAATCGCGGCTCGACCACTTTTTTTCCCCAGCTAGCATCAGCCAAAAAAAATTTTATACGTCGCAGCCCCAATTTTAATCGCGACCCGACCACCTTTTTTCTCCAGCTAGCATCAGCCAAAACAAAATTTATACGTCGCAGCGCCAATTTTAATCGCGGCTCGACCACCTTTTTTCTCCAGCTAGCATCAGCCAAAACAAAATTTATACGTCGCAGCCCCAATTTTAATCGCGGCCCGACCGCCTTTTTTTCCCTGCTAGCATCAGCCAAAAAAAAATTTATACGTCGCAGCCCCAATTTTAATCGCGGCCCGACCGCCTTTTTTTCCCTGCTAGCATCAGCCAAAAAAAAATTTATACGTCGCAGCCCCAATTTTAATCGCGGCCCGACCGCCTTTTTTTCCCAGCTAGCATCAGCCAAAAAAAAAATTATACGTCGCAGCGCCAATTTTAATCGCGGCTCGACCACTTTTTTTCCCAGCTAGCATCAGCCAAAAAAAAAATTATACGTCGCAGCGCCAATTCTAATCGCGGCTAGACCACTTTTTTTCCCCAGCTAGCATCAGCCAAAAAAAATTTTATACGTCGCAGCCCCAATTTTAATCGCGACCCGACCACCTTTTTTCTCCAGCTAGCATCCGCCAAAACAAAATTTATACGTCGCAGCCCCAATTTTAATCGCGGCCCGACCGCCTTTTTTTCCCAGCTAGCATCAGCCAAAAAAAAATTTATACGTCGCAGCGCCAATTTTAATCGCGGCCCGACCGCCTTTTTTTCCCAGCTAGCATCAGCCAAAAAAAATTTTATACGTCGCAGCCACAATTTTAATCGCGGCCCGACCACCTTATTTCCCCAGCTAGCATCAGCCAAAACAAAATTTATACGTCGCAGCCCCAATTTTAATCGCGGCCCGACCGCCTTTTTTTCCCAGCTAGCATCAGCCAAAACAAAATTTATACGTCGCAGCGCCAATTTTAATCGCGGCCCGACCGCCTTTTTTTCCCAGCTAGCATCAGCCAAAAAAAAAATTATACGTCGCAGCGCCAATTCTAATCGCGGCTCGACCACTTTTTTTCCCCAGCTAGCATCAGCCAAAAAAAATTTTATACGTCGCAGCCCCAATTTTAATCGCGACCCGACCACCTTTTTTCTCCAGCTAGCATCAGCCAAAACAAAATTTATACGTCGCAGCGCCAATTTTAATCGCGGCTCGACCACTTTTTTTCCCAGCTAGCATCAGCCAAAACAAAATTTATACGTCGCAGCCACAATTTTAATCGCGGCTCGACCACTTTTTTTTCCAGCTAGCATCAGCCAAAAAAAAAATTATACGTCGCAGCGCCAATTCTAATCGCGGCTCGACCACTTTTTTTCCCCAGCTAGCATCAGCCAAAAAAAATTTTATACGTCGCAGCCCCAATTTTAATCGCGACCCGACCACCTTTTTTCTCCAGCTAGCATCAGCCAAAACAAAATTTATACGTCGCAGCGCCAATTTTAATCGCGGCTCGACCACTTTTTTTCTCCAGCTAGCATCAGCCAAAAAAAATTTTATACGTCGCAGCCCCAATTTTAATCGCGACCCGACCACCTTTTTTCTCCAGCTAGCATCAGCCAAAACAAAATTTATACGTCGCAGCCCCAATTTTAATCGCGGCCCGACCGCCTTTTTTTCCCAGCTAGCATCAGCCAAAACAAAATTTATACGTCGCAGCCACAATTTTAATCGCGGCTCGACCACTTTTTTCCCCAGCTAGCATCAGCCAAAAAAAAATTTATACGTCGCAGCGCCAATTTTAATCGCGGCTCGACCACTTTTTTTCCCAGCTAGCATCAGCCAAAAAAAAAATTATATGTCGCAGCGCCAATTTTAATCGCGGCCCGACCGCCTTTTTTTCCCAGCTAGCATCAGCCAAAAAAAAAATTATACGTCGCAGCCACAATTTTAATCGCGGCTCGACCACTTTTTTTTCCAGCTAGCATCAGCCAAAAAAAAATTTATACGTCGCAGCCACAATTTTAATCGCGGCCCGACCACCTTATTTCCCCAGCTAGCATCAGCCAAAACAAAATTTATACGTCGCAGCGCCAATTCTAATCGCGGCTCGACCACTTTTTTTCCCCAGCTAGCATCAGCCAAAAAAAATTTTATACGTCGCAGCCACAATTTTAATCGCGGCCCGACCACCTTATTTCCCCAGCTAGCATCAGCCAAAACAAAATTTATACGTCGCAGCCCCAATTTTAATCGCGGCCCGACCGCCTTTTTTCCCAGCTAGCATCAGCCAAAACAAAATTTATACGTCGCAGCCACAATTTTAATCGCGGCTCGACCACTTTTTTCCCCAGCTAGCATCAGCCAAAAAAAAATTTATACGTCGCAGCGCCAATTTTAATCGCGGCTCGACCACTTTTTTTCCCAGCTAGCATCAGCCAAAAAAAAAATTATATGTCGCAGCGCCAATTCTAATCGCGGCTCGACCACTTTCTTTCCCCAGCTAGCATCAGCCAAAAACAATTTTATACGTCGCAGCCCCAATTTTAATCGCGACCCGACCACCTTTTTTCTCCAGCTAGCATCAGCCAAAAAAAAAATTATACGTCGCAGCGCCAATTTTAATCGCGGCCCGACCGACTTTTTTCTCCAGCTAGCATCAGCCAAAACAAAATTTATACTTCGCAGCGCCAATTCTAATCGCGGCTCGACCACTTTTTTTCCCAGCTAGCATCAGCCAAAAAAAAAATTATACGTCGCAGCGCCAATTTTAATCGCGGCTCGACCACTTTTTTTCCCAGCTAGCATCAGCCAAAAAAAAAATTATACGTCGCAGCGCCAATTCTAATCGCGGCTCGACCACTTTTTTTCCCCAGCTAGCATCAGCCAAAAAAAAATTTATACGTCGCAGCCCCAATTTTAATCGCGGCCCGACCGCCTTTTTTTCCCTGCTAGCATCAGCCAAAAAAAAATTTATACGTCGAAGCCCCAATTTTAATCGCGGCCCGACCGCCTTTTTTTCCCAGCTAGCATCAGCCAAAAAAAAAATTATACGTCGCAGCGCCAATTTTAATCGCGGCTCGACCACTTTTTTTCCCAGCTAGCATCAGCCAAAAAAAAAATTATACGTCGCAGCGCCAATTTTAATCGCGGCTCGACCACTTTTTTTCCCAGCTAGCATCAGCCAAAAAAAAAATTATACGTCGCAGCCCCAATTTTAATCGCGGCCCGACCGCCTTTTTTTCCCAGCTAGCATCAGCCAAAAAAAAATTTATGCGTCGCAGCCCCAATTTTAATCGCGGCCCGACCGCCTTTTTTTCCCAGCTAGCATCAGCCAAAAAAAAAATTATGCGTCGCAGCGCCAATTTTAATCGCGGCTCGACCACTTTTTTTCCCAGCTAGCATCAGCCAAAAAAAAAATTATACGTCGCAGCGCCAATTCTAATCGCGGCTCGACCACTTTTTTTCCCCAGCTAGCATCAGCCAAAAAAAAATTTATACGTCGCAGCCCCAATTTTAATCGCGGCCCGACCGCCATTTTTTCCCAGCTAGCATCAGCCAAAAAAAAAATTATACGTCGCAGCGCCAATTTTAATCGCGGCCCGACCGACTTTTTTCTCCAGCTAGCATCAGCCAAAACAAAATTTATACGTCGCAGCGCCAATTCTAATCGCGGCTCGACCACTTTTTTTCCCCAGCTAGCATCAGCCAAAAAAAATTTTATACGTCGCAGCCCCAATTTTAATCGCGGCCCGACCGCCATTTTTTCCCAGCTAGCATCAGCCAAAAAAAAAATTATACGTCGCAGCGACAATTTTAATCGCGGCTCGACCACTTTTTTTCCCAGCTAGCATCAGCCAAAACAAAATTTATACGTCGCAGCGCCAATTCTAATCGCGGCTCGACCACTTTTTTTCCCCAGCTAGCATCAGCCAAAAAAAATTTTATACGTCGCAGCCCCAATTTTAATCGCGGCCCGACCGCCATTTTTTCCCAGCTAGCATCAGCCAAAAAAAAAATTATACGTCGCAGCGCCAATTTTAATCGCGGCCCGACCGACTTTTTTCTCCAGCTAGCATCAGCCAAAACAAAATTTATACGTCGCAGCGCCAATTCTAATCGCGGCTCGACCACTTTTTTTCCCCAGCTAGCATCAGCCAAAAAAAAATTTATACGTCGCAGCCCCAATTTTTATCGCGGCCCGACCACCTTATTTCCCCAGCTAGCATCAGCCAAAACAAAATTTATACGTCGCAGCCCCAATTTTAATCGCGGCCCGACCGCCTTTTTTCCCAGCTAGCATCAGCCAAAACAAAATTTATACGTCGCAGCGCCAATTCTAATCGCGGCTCGACCACTTTTTTTCCCCAGCTAGCATCAGCCAAAAAAAATTTTATACGTCGCAGCCCCAATTTTAATCGCGGCCCGACCGCCTTTTTTCCCAGCTAGCATCAGCCAAAAAAAAAATTATACGTCGCAGCGACAATTTTAATCGCGGCTCGACCACTTTTTTTCCCAGCTAGCATCAGCCAAAAAAAAAATTATACGTCGCAGCCACAATTTTAATCGCGGCCCGACCACCTTATTTCCCCAGCTAGCATCAGCCAAAACAAAATTTATACGTCGCAGCCCCAATTTTAATCGCGGCCCGACCGCCTTTTTTCCCAGCTAGCATCAGCCAAAACAAAATTTATACGTCGCAGCGATAATTCTAATCGCGGCTCGACCACTTTTTTTCCCCAGCTAGCATCAGCCAAAAAAAATTTTATACGTCGCAGCCCCAATTTTAATCGCGGCCCGACCGCCTTTTTTTCCCAGCTAGCATCAGCCAAAAAAAAAATTATACGTCGCAGCGACAATTTTAATCGCGGCTCGACCACTTTTTTTCCCAGCTAGCATCAGCCAAAAAAAAAATTATACGTCGCAGCGCCAATTTTAATCGCGGCTCGACCACTTTTTTTCCCCAGCTAGCATCAGCCAAAAAAAAATTTATACGTCGCAGCCACAATTTTAATCGCGGCCCGACCACCTTATTTCCCCAGCTAGCATCACCCAAAACAAAATTTATACGTCGCAGCCCCAATTTTAATCGCGGCCCGACCGCCTTTTTTCCCAGCTAGCATCAGCCAAAAAAAAATTTATACGTCGCAGCCCCAATTTTAATCGCGGCCCGACCGCCTTTTTTTCCCAGCTAGCATCAGCCAAAAAAAAAATTATACGTCGCAGCGCCAATTTTAATCGCGGCTCGACCACTTTTTTTCCCAGCTAGCATCAGCCAAAAAAAAAATTATACGTCGCAGCGCCAATTCTAATCGCGGATCGACCACTTTTTTTCCCCAGCTAGCATCAGCCAAAAAAAAATTTATACGTCGCAGCCCCAATTTTAATCGCGGCCCGACCGCCTTTTTTTCCCAGCTAGCATCAGCCAAAAAAAAATTATACGTCGCAGCCCCAATTTTAATCGCGGCCCGACCGCCTTTTTTTCCCTGCTAGCATCAGCCAAAAAAAAATTTATACGTCGCAGCCCCAATTTTAATCGCGACCCGACCACCTTTTTTCTCCAGCTAGCATCAGCCAAAACAAAATTTATACGTCGCAGCGCCAATTTTAATCGCGGCTCGACCACCTTTTTTCTCCAGCTAGCATCAGCCAAAACAAAATTTATACGTCGCAGCCCCAATTTTAATCGCGGCCCGACCGCCTTTTTTTCCCTGCTAGCATCAGCCAAAAAAAAATTTATACGTCGCAGCCCCAATTTTAATCGCGGCCCGACCGCCTTTTTTTCCCTGCTAGCATCAGCCAAAAAAAAATTTATACGTCGCAGCCCCAATTTTAATCGCGGCCCGACCGCCTTTTTTTCCCAGCTAGCATCAGCCAAAAAAAAAATTATACGTCGCAGCGCCAATTTTAATCGCGGCTCGACCACTTTTTTTCCCAGCTAGCATCAGCCAAAAAAAAAATTATACGTCGCAGCGCCAATTCTAATCGCGGCTAGACCACTTTTTTTCCCCAGCTAGCATCAGCCAAAAAAAATTTTATACGTCGCAGCCCCAATTTTAATCGCGACCCGACCACCTTTTTTCTCCAGCTAGCATCAGCCAAAACAAAATTTATACGTCGCAGCCCCAATTTTAATCGCGGCCCGACCGCCTTTTTTTCCCAGCTAGCATCAGCCAAAAAAAAATTTATACGTCGCAGCGCTAATTTTAATCGCGGCCCGACCGCCTTTTTTTCCCAGCTAGCATCAGCCAAAAAAAAAATTATACGTCGCAGCCACAATTTTAATCGCGGCTCGACCACTTTTTTTCCCCAGCTAGCATCAGCCAAAAAAAATTTTATACGTCGCAGCCCCAATTTTAATCGCGACCCGACCACCTTTTTTCTCCAGCTAGCATCAGCCAAAACAAAATTTATACGTCGCAGCGCCAATTTTAATCGCGGCTCGACCACTTTTTTTCCCCAGCTAGCATCAGCCAAAACAAAATTTATACGTCGCAGCCCCAATTTTAATCGCGGCCCGACCGCCTTTTTTTCCCAGCTAGCATCAGCCAAAACAAAATTTATACGTCGCAGCCACAATTTTAATCGCGGCTCGACCACTTTTTTCCCCAGCTAGCATCAGCCAAAAAAAAATTTATACGTCGCAGCCCCAATTTTAATCGCGGCCCGACCGCCTTTTTTTCCCAGCTAGCATCAGCCAAAAAAAAATTATACGTCGCAGCGCCAATTTTAATCGCGGCTCGACCACTTTTTTTCCCAGCTAGCATCAGCCAAAAAAAAATTATACGTCGCAGCGCCAATTCTAATCGCGGCTCGACCACTTTTTTTCCCCAGCTAGCATCAGTAAAAAAAAATTTTATACGTCGCAGCCCCAATTTTAATCGCGACCCGACCACCTTTTTTCTCCAGCTAGCATCAGCCAAAACAAAATTTATACGTCGCAGCGCCAATTTTAATCGCGGCTCGACCACTTTTTTTCCCCAGCTAGCATCAGCCAAAAAAAATTTTATACGTCGCAGCCACAATTTTAATCGCGGCCCGACCACCTTATTTCCCCAGCTAGCATCAGCCAAAACAAAATTTATACGTCGCAGCCCCAATTTTAATCGCGGCCCGACCGCCTTTTTTTCCCAGCTAGCATCAGCCAAAACAAAATTTATACGTCGCAGCCACAATTTTAATCGCGGCTCGACCACTTTTTTTCCCAGCTAGCATCAGCCAAAAAAAAAATTATACGTCGCAGCGCCAATTCTAATCGCGGCTCGACCACTTTTTTTCCCCAGCTAGCATCAGCCAAAAAAAATTTTATACGTCGCAGCCCCAATTTTAATCGCGACCCGACCACCTTTTTTCTCCACTAGCATCAGCCAAAACAAAATTTATACGTCGCAGCCCCAATTTTAATCGCGACCCGACCACCTTTTTTCTCCAGCTAGCATCAGCCAAAACAAAATTTATACGTCGCAGCGCCAATTTTAATCGCGGCTCGACCACTTTTTTTCCCCAGCTAGCATCAGCCAAAAAAAATTTTATACGTCGCAGCCACAATTTTAATCGCGGCCCGACCACCTTATTTCCCCAGCTAGCATCAGCCAAAACAAAATTTATACGTCGCAGCCCCAATTTTAATCGCGGCCCGACCGCCTTTTTTTCCCAGCTAGCATCAGCCAAAACAAAATTTATACGTCGCAGCGCCAATTTTAATCGCGGCCCGACCGCCTTTTTTTCCCAGCTAGCATCAGCCAAAAAAAAAATTATACGTCGCAGCGCCAATTCTAATCGCGGCTCGACCACTTTTTTTCCCCAGCTAGCATCAGCCAAAAAAAATTTTATACGTCGCAGCCCCAATTTTAATCGCGACCCGACCACCTTTTTTCTCCAGCTAGCATCAGCCAAAACAAAATTTATACGTCGCAGCGCCAATTTTAATCGCGGCTCGACCACTTTTTTTCCCAGCTAGCATCAGCCAAAACAAAATTTATACGTCGCAGCCACAATTTTAATCGCGGCTCGACCACTTTTTTTTCCAGCTAGCATCAGCCAAAAAAAAAATTATACGTCGCAGCGCCAATTCTAATCGCGGCTCGACCACTTTTTTTCCCCAGCTAGCATCAGCCAAAAAAAATTTTATACGTCGCAGCCCCAATTTTAATCGCGACCCGACCACCTTTTTTCTCCAGCTAGCATCAGCCAAAACAAAATTTATACGTCGCAGCGCCAATTTTAATCGCGGCTCGACCACTTTTTTTCTCCAGCTAGCATCAGCCAAAAAAAATTTTATACGTCGCAGCCCCAATTTTAATCGCGGCCCGACCGCCTTTTTTCTCCAGCTAGCATCAGCCAAAACAAAATTTATACGTCGCAGCCCCAATTTTAATCGCGGCCCGACCGCCTTTTTTTCCCAGCTAGCATCAGCCAAAACAAAATTTATACGTCGCAGCCACAATTTTAATCGCGGCTCGACCACTTTTTTCCCCAGCTAGCATCAGCCAAAAAAAAATTTATACGTCGCAGCGCCAATTTTAATCGCGGCTCGACCACTTTTTTTCCCAGCTAGCATCAGCCAAAAAAAAAATTATATGTCGCAGCGCCAATTTTAATCGCGGCCCGACCGCCTTTTTTTCCCAGCTAGCATCAGCCAAAAAAAAAATTATACGTCGCAGCCACAATTTTAATCGCGGCTCGACCACTTTTTTTTCCAGCTAGCATCAGCCAAAAAAAAATTTATACGTCGCAGCCACAATTTTAATCGCGGCCCGACCACCTTATTTCCCCAGCTAGCATCAGCCAAAACAAAATTTATACGTCGCAGCGCCAATTCTAATCGCGGCTCGACCACTTTTTTTCCCCAGCTAGCATCAGCCAAAAAAAATTTTATACGTCGCAGCCACAATTTTAATCGCGGCCCGACCACCTTATTTCCCCAGCTAGCATCAGCCAAAACAAAATTTATACGTCGCAGCCCCAATTTTAATCGCGGCCCGACCGCCTTTTTTCCCAGCTAGCATCAGCCAAAACAAAATTTATACGTCGCAGCCACAATTTTAATCGCGGCTCGACCACTTTTTTCCCCAGCTAGCATCAGCCAAAAAAAAATTTATACGTCGCAGCGCCAATTTTAATCGCGGCTCGACCACTTTTTTTCCCAGCTAGCATCAGCCAAAAAAAAAATTATATGTCGCAGCGCCAATTCTAATCGCGGCTCGACCACTTTCTTTCCCCAGCTAGCATCAGCCAAAAACAATTTTATACGTCGCAGCCCCAATTTTAATCGCGACCCGACCACCTTTTTTCTCCAGCTAGCATCAGCCAAAACAAAATGTATACGTCGCAGCCCCAATTTTAATCGCGGCCCGACCGCCTTTTTTTCCCTGCTAGCATCAGCCAAAAAAAAATTTATACGTCGAAGCCCCAATTTTAATCGCGGCCCGACCGCCTTTTTTTCCCAACTAGCATCAGCCAAAAAAAAAAATTATACGTCGCAGCGCCAATTTTAATCGCGGCTCGACCACTTTTTTTCCCAGCTAGCATCAGCCAAAAAAAAAATTATACGTCGCAGCGCCAATTTTAATCGCGGCTCGACCACTTTTTTTCCCAGCTAGCATCAGCCAAAAAAAAAATTATACGTCGCAGCCCCAATTTTAATCGCGGCCCGACCGCCTTTTTTTCCCAGCTAGCATCAGCCAAAAAAAAATTTATGCGTCGCAGCCCCAATTTTAATCGCGGCCCGACCGCCTTTTTTTCCCAGCTAGCATCAGCCAAAAAAAAAATTATGCGTCGCAGCGCCAATTTTAATCGCGGCTCGACCACTTTTTTTCCCAGCTAGCATCAGCCAAAAAAAAAATTATACGTCGCAGCGCCAATTCTAATCGCGGCTCGACCACTTTTTTTCCCCAGCTAGCATCAGCCAAAAAAAAATTTATACGTCGCAGCCCCAATTTTAATCGCGGCCCGACCGCCATTTTTTCCCAGCTAGCATCAGCCAAAAAAAAAATTATACGTCGCAGCGCCAATTTTAATCGCGGCCCGACCGACTTTTTTCTCCAGCTAGCATCAGCCAAAACAAAATTTATACGTCGCAGCGCCAATTCTAATCGCGGCTCGACCACTTTTTTTCCCCAGCTAGCATCAGCCAAAAAAAATTTTATACGTCGCAGCCCCAATTTTAATCGCGGCCCGACCGCCATTTTTTCCCAGCTAGCATCAGCCAAAAAAAAAATTATACGTCGCAGCGACAATTTTAATCGCGGCTCGACCACTTTTTTTCCCAGCTAGCATCAGCCAAAAAAAAAATTATACGTCGCAGCGCCAATTTTAATCGCGGCCCGACCACCTTATTTCCCCAGCTAGCATCAGCCAAAACAAAATTTATACGTCGCAGCCCCAATTTTAATCGCGGCCCGACCGCCTTTTTTCCCAGCTAGCATCAGCCAAAACAAAATTTATACGTCGCAGCGCCAATTCTAATCGCGGCTCGACCACTTTTTTTCCCCAGCTAGCATCAGCCAAAAAAAATTTTATACGTCGCAGCCCCAATTTTAATCGCGGCCCGACCGCCTTTTTTCCCAGCTAGCATCAGCCAAAAAAAAAATTATACGTCGCAGCGACAATTTTAATCGCGGCTCGACCACTTTTTTTCCCAGCTAGCATCAGCCAAAAAAAAAATTATACGTCGCAGCCACAATTTTAATCGCGGCCCGACCACCTTATTTCCCCAGCTAGCATCAGCCAAAACAAAATTTATACGTCGCAGCCCCAATTTTAATCGCGGCCCGACCGCCTTTTTTCCCAGCTAGCATCAGCCAAAACAAAATTTATACGTCGCAGCGATAATTCTAATCGCGGCTCGACCACTTTTTTTCCCCAGCTAGCATCAGCCAAAAAAAATTTTATACGTCGCAGCCCCAATTTTAATCGCGGCCCGACCGCCTTTTTTTCCCAGCTAGCATCAGCCAAAAAAAAAATTATACGTCGCAGCGACAATTTTAATCGCGGCTCGACCACTTTTTTTCCCAGCTAGCATCAGCCAAAAAAAAAATTATACGTCGCAGCGCCAATTTTAATCGCGGCTCGACCACTTTTTTTCCCCAGCTAGCATCAGCCAAAAAAAAATTTATACGTCGCAGCCACAATTTTAATCGCGGCCCGACCACCTTATTTCCCCAGCTAGCATCACCCAAAACAAAATTTATACGTCGCAGCCCCAATTTTAATCGCGGCCCGACCGCCTTTTTTCCCAGCTAGCATCAGCCAAAAAAAAATTTATACGTCGCAGCCCCAATTTTAATCGCGGCCCGACCGCCTTTTTTTCCCAGCTAGCATCAGCCAAAAAAAAAATTATACGTCGCAGCGCCAATTTTAATCGCGGCTCGACCACTTTTTTTCCCAGCTAGCATCAGCCAAAAAAAAAATTATACGTCGCAGCGCCAATTCTAATCGCGGATCGACCACTTTTTTTCCCCAGCTAGCATCAGCCAAAAAAAAATTTATACGTCGCAGCCCCAATTTTAATCGCGGCCCGACCGCCTTTTTTTCCCAGCTAGCATCAGCCAAAAAAAAAATTATGCGTCGCAGCGCCAATTTTAATCGCGGCTCGACCACTTTTTTTCCCAGCTAGCATCAGCCAAAAAAAAAATTATACGTCGCAGCGCCAATTCTAATCGCGGCTCGACCACTTTTTTTCCCCAGCTAGCATCAGCCAAAAAAAATTTTATACGTCGCAGCCCCAATTTTAATCGCGACCCGACCACCTTTTTTCTCCAGCTAGCATCAGCCAAAAAAAAAATTATACGTCGCAGCGCCAATTCTAATCGCGGCTCGACCACTTTTTTTCCCCAGCTAGCATCAGCCAAAAAAAAATTTATACGTCGCAGCCCCAATTTTAATCGCGGCCCGACCGCCTTTTTTTCCCAGCTAGCATCAGCCAAAAAAAAAATTATGCGTCGCAGCGCCAATTTTAATCGCGGCTCGACCACTTTTTTTCCCAGCTAGCATCAGCCAAAAAAAAAATTATACGTCGCAGCGCCAATTCTAATCGCGGCTCGACCACTTTTTTTCCCCGGCTAGCATCAGCCAAAAAAAATTTTATACGTCGCAGCCCCAATTTTAATCGCGGCCCGACCGCCTTTTTTTCTCAGCTAGCATCAGCCAAAAAAAAAATTATACGTCGCAGCCCCAATTTTAATCGCGGCCCGACCGCCTTTTTTTCCCAGCTAGCATCAGCCAAAAAAAAATTTATACGTCGCAGCGCCAATTTTAATCGCGGCTCGACCACTTTTTTTCCCAGCTAGCATCAGCCAAAAAAAAAATTATATGTCGCAGCGCCAATTCTAATCGCGGCTCGACCACTTTCTTTCCCCAGCTAGCATCAGCCAAAAAAAAATTTATACGTCGCAGCCCCAATTTTAATCGCGACCCGACCACCTTTTTTCTCCAGCTAGCATCAGCCAAAACAAAATTTATACGTCGCAGCCCCAATTTTAATCGCGGCCCGACCGCCTTTTTTTCCCTGCTAGCATCAGCCAAAAAAAAATTTATACGTCGCAGCCCCAATTCTAATCGCGGCTCGACCACTTTTTTCCCCGGCTAGCATCAGCCAAAAAAAATTTTATACGTCGCAGCCCCAATTTTAATCGCGGCCCGACCGCCTTTTTTTCCCTGCTAGCATCAGCCAAAAAAAAATTTATACGTCGCAGCGCCAATTCTAATCGCGGCTCGACCACTTTTTTTCCCCGGCTAGCATCAGCCAAAAAAAATTTTATACGTCGCAGCCCCAATTTTAATCGCGGCCCGACCGCCTTTTTTTCCCTGCTAGCATCAGCCAAAAAAAAATTTATACGTCGCAGCCCCAATTTTAATCGCGGCCCGACCACCTTATTTCCCCAGCTAGCATCAGCCAAAACAAAATTTATACGTCGCAGCCCCAATTTTAATCGCGGCCCGACCGCCTTTTTTTCCCAGCTAGCATCAGCCAAAAAAAAAATTATACGTCGCAGCCACAATTTTAATCGCGGCCCGACCACCTTATTTCCCCAGCTAGCATCAGCCAAAACAAAATTTATACGTCGCAGCCCCAATTTTAATCGCGGCCCGACCGCCTTTTTTCCCAGCTAGCATCAGCCAAAACAAAATTTATACGTCGTAGCGCCAATTCTAATCGCGGCTCGACCACTTTTTTTCCCAAGCTAGCATCAGCCAAAAAAAAATTTATACGTCGCAGCGCCAATTTTAATCGCGGCTCGACCACTTTTTTTCCCAGCTAGCATCAGCCAAAACAAAATTTATACGTCGCAGCCCCAATTTTAATCGCGGCCCGACCGCCTTTTTTTCCCAGCTAGCAACAGCCAAAACAAAATTTATACGTCGCAGCGCCAATTCTAATCGCGGCTCGACCGCCTTTTTTCTCCAGCTAGCATCAGCCAAAACAAAATTTATGCGTCGCAGCCCCAATTTTAATCGCGGCTCGACCACTTTTTTTCCCAAGCTAGCATCAGCCAAAAAAAAATTTATACGTCGCAGCGCCAATTTTAATCGCGGCTCGACCACTTTTTTTCCCAGCTAGCATCAGCCAAAACAAAATTTATACGTCGCAGCCCCAATTTTAATCGCGGCCCGACCACCTTTTTTCTCCAGCTAGCATCAGCCAAAACAAAATTTATACGTCGCAGCCCCAATTTTAATCGCGGCCCGACCGCCTTTTTTTCCCTGCTAGCATCAGCCAAAACAAAATTTATACGTCGCAGCCCCAATTTTAATCGCGGCCCGACCACCTTTTTTCTCCAGCTAGCATCAGCCAAAACAAAATTTATACGTCGCAGCCCCAATTTTAATCGCGGCCCGACCGCCTTTTTTTCCCTGCTAGCATCAGCCAAAAAAAAATTTATACGTCGCAGCCACAATTTTAATCGCGGCTCGACCACTTTTTTCCCCAGCTAGCATCAGCCAAAAAAAAATTTATACGTCGCAGCGCCAATTTTAATCGCGGCTCGACCACTTTTTTTCCCAGCTAGCATCAGCCAAAAAAAAAATTATATGTCGCAGCGCCAATTCTAATCGCGGCTCGACCACTTTCTTTCCCCAGCTAGCATCAGCCAAAAACAATTTTATACGTCGCAGCCCCAATTTTAATCGCGACCCGACCACCTTTTTTCTCCAGCTAGCATCAGCCAAAACAAAATTTATACGTCGCAGCCCCAATTTTAATCGCGGCCCGACCGCCTTTTTTTCCCTGCTAGCATCAGCCAAAAAAAAATTTATACGTCGCAGCGCCAATTTTAATCGCGGCTCGACCACTTTTTTTCCCAGCTAGCATCAGCCAAAACAAAATTTATACGTCGCAGCGCCAATTCTAATCGCGGCTCGACCACTTTTTTTCCCAAGCTAGCATCAGCCAAAAAAAAATTTATACGTCGCAGCGCCAATTTTAATCGCGGCTCGACCACTTTTTTTCCCAGCTAGCATCAGCCAAAACAAAATTTATACGTCGCAGCCCCAATTTTAATCGCGGCCCGACCGCCTTTTTTTCCCAGCTAGCATCAGCCAAAACAAAATTTATACGTCGCAGCGCCAATTCTAATCGCGGCTCGACCGCCTTTTTTCTCCAGCTAGCATCAGCCAAAAAAAATTTTATACGTCGCAGCCCCAATTTTAATCGCGACCCGACCACCTTTTTTCTCCAGCTAGCATCAGCCAAAACAAAATTTATACGTCGCAGCCCCAATTTTAATCGCGGCCCGACCGCCTTTTTTTCCCTGCTAGCATCAGCCAAAAAAAAATTTATACGTCGCAGCCCCAATTTTAATCGCGGCCCGACCGCATTTTTTTCCCAGCTAGCATCAGCCAAAAAAAAAATTATCCGTCGCAGCCACAATTTTAATCGCGGCCCGACCACCTTATTTCCCCAGCTAGCATCAGCCAAAACAAAATTTATACGTCGCAGCCCCAATTTTAATCGCGGCCCGACCGCCTTTTTTCACAGCTAGCATCAGCCAAAACAAAATTTATACGTCGCAGCGCCAATTCTAATCGCGGCTCGACCGCCTTTTTTCTCCAGCTAGCATCAGCCAAAACAAAATTTATGCGTCGCAGCCCCAATTTTAATCGCGGCCCGACCGCCTTTTTTTCCCAGCTAGCATCAGCCAAAAAAAAAATTATACGTCGCAGCGCCAATTTTAATCGCGGCCCGACCGCCTTTTTTTCCCAGCTAGCATCAGCCAAAACAAAATTTATACGTCGCAGCCCCAATTTTAATCGCGGCCCGACCGCCTTTTTTCTCCAGCTAGCATCAGCCAAAACAAAATTTATACGTCGCAGCCCCAATTTTAATCGCGGCCCGACCGCCTTTTTTCTCCAGCTAGCATCAGCCAAAAAAAAAAAATTATACGTCGCAGCCCCAATTTTAATCGCGACCCGACCACCTTTTTTCTCCAGCTAGCATCAGCCAAAAAAAAAATTATACGTCGCAGCGCCAATTTTAATCGCGGCCCGACCGCCTTTTTTTCCCAGCTAGCATCAGCCAAAACAAAATTTATACGTCGCAGCCCCAATTTTAATCGCGGCCCGACCGCCGTTTTTCTCCAGCTAGCATCAGCCAAAACAAAATTTATGCGTCGCAGCCACAATTTTAATCGCGGCCCGACCACCTTATTTCCCCAGCTAGCATCAGCCAAAACAAAATTTATACGTCGCAGCCCCAATTTTAATCGCGGCCCGACCACCTTTTTTCTCCAGCTAGCATCAGCCAAAAAAAAAAAATTATACGTCGCAGCCCCAATTTTAATCGCGACCCGACCACCTTTTTTCTCCAGCTATCATCAGCCAAAACAAAATTTATACGTCGCAGCCCCAATTTTAATCGCGGCCCGACCGCCTTTTTTCTCCAGCTAGCATCAGCCAAAACAAAATTTATACGTCGCAGCCCCAATTTTAATCGCGGCCCGACCGCCTTTTTTCTCCAGCTAGCATCAGCCAAAACAAAATTTATACGTCGCAGCCCCAATTTTAATCGCGGCCCGACCGCCTTTTTTTCCCAGCTAGCATCAGCCAAAAAAAAAAAATTATACGTCGCAGCCCCAATTTTAATCGCGACCCGACCACCTTTTTTCTCCAGCTAGCATCAGCCAAAACAAAATTTATACGTCGCAGCCCCAATTTTAATCGCGGCCCGACCGCCTTTTTTCTCCAGCTAGCATCAGCCAAAACAAAATTTATACGTCGCAGCCCCAATTTTAATCGCGGCCCGACCGCCTTTTTTTCCCAGCTAGCATCAGCCAAAAAAAAAAATTATACGTCGCAGCGCCAATTTTAATCGCGGCCCGACCGCCTTTTTTCTCCAGCTAGCATCAGCCAAAACAAAATTTATACGTCGCAGCGCCAATTTTAATCGCGGCTCGACCACTTTTTTTCCCAGCTAGCATCAGCCAAAAAAAAATTATACGTCGCAGCGCCAATTTTAATCGCGGCTCGACCACTTTTTTTCCCAGCTAGCATCAGCCAAAAAAAAAATTATACGTCGCAGCGCTAATTCTAATCGCGGCTCGACCACTTTTTTTCCCAGCTAGCATCAGCCAAAAAAAAATTATACGTCGCAGCCACAATTTTAATCGCGGCCTGACCACCTTTTTTCCCCAGCTAGCATCAGCCAAAAAAAATTTATACGTCGCAGCCCCAATTTTAATCGCGACCCGACCAGCTTTTTTCTCCAGCTAGCATCAGCCAAAACAAAATGTATACGTCGCAGCGCCAATTTTAATCGCGGCTCGACCACTTTTTTTCCCAGCTAGCATCAGCCAAAAAAAAATTATACGTCGCAGCCACAATTTTAATCGCGGCCCTTTTTCCACAGCTAGCATCAGCCAAAAAAAATTTATACGTCGCAGCCCCAATTTTAATCGCGACCCGACCAGCTTTTTTCTTCAGCTAGCATCAGCCAAAAAAAAATTTATACGTCGCAGCCCCAATTTTAATCGCGGCCCGACCGCCTTTTTTTCCCAGCTAGCATCAGCCAAAAAAAAATTATACGTCGCAGCGCCAATTTTAATCGCGGCTCGACCACTTTTTTTCCCAGCTAGCATCAGCCAAAACAAAATTTATACGTCGCAGCGCCAATTTTAATCGCGGCTCGACCACTTTTTTTCCCAGCTAGCATCAGCCAAAAAAAAAGTTATACGTCGCAGCGCCAATTCTAATTGCGGCTCGACCACTTTTTTTCCCCAGCTAGCATCAGCCAAAAAAAAATTTATACGTCGCAGCCCCAATTTTAATCGCGGCCCGACCGCCTTTTTTTCCCAGCTAGCATCAGCCAAAAAAAAAATTATACGTCGCAGCGCCAATTTTAATCGCGGCCCGACCGACTTTTTTCTCCAGCTAGCATCAGCCAAAACAAAATTTATACGTCGCAGCGCCAATTCTAATCGCGGCTCGACCACTTTTTTTCCCCAGCTAGCATCAGCCAAAAAAAATTTTATACGTCGCAGCCCCAATTTTAATCGCGGCCCGACCGCCTTTTTTTCCCAGCTAGCATCAGCCAAAAAAAAAATTATACGTCGCAGCGACAATTTTAATCGCGGCTCGACCACTTTTTTTCCCAGCTAGCATCAGCCAAAAAAAAAATTATACGTCGCAGCGCCAATTTTAATCGCGGCTCGACCACTTTTTTTCCCCAGCTAGCATCAGCCAAAAAAAAATTTATACGTCGCAGCCACAATTTTAATCGCGGCTCGACCACTTTTTTCCCCAGCTAGCATCAGCCAAAAAAAAATTTATACGTTGCAGCGCCAATTTTAATCGCGGCTCGACCACTTTTTTTCCCAGCTAGCATCAGCCAAAAAAAAAATTATATGTCGCAGCGCCAATTCTAATCGCGGCTCGACCACTTTCTTTCCCCAGCTAGCATCAGCCAAAAAAAATTTTATACGTCGCAGCCCCAATTTTAATCGCGACCCGACCACCTTTTTTCTCCAGCTAGCATCAGCCAAAACAAAATTTATACGTCTCAGCCCCAATTTTAATCGCGGCCCGACCGCCTTTTTTTCCCTGCTAGCATCAGCCAAAAAAAAATTTATACGTCGCAGCCCCAATTTTAATCGCGGCCCGACCGCCTTTTTTTCCCAGCTAGCATCAGCCAAAAAAAAAATTATACGTCGCAGCGCCAATTTTAATCGCGGCTCGACCACTTTTTTTCCCAGCTAGCATCAGCCAAAAAAAAAATTATACGTCGCAGCGCCAATTCTAATCGCGGCTAGACCACTTTTTTTCCCCAGCTAGCATCAGCCAAAAAAAATTTTATACGTCGCAGCCCCAATTTTAATCGCGACCCGACCACCTTTTTTCTCCAGCTAGCATCAGCCAAAACAAAATTTATACGTCGCAGCCCCAATTTTAATCGCGGCCCGACCGCCTTTTTTTCCCAGCTAGCATCAGCCAAAAAAAAATTTATACGTCGCAGCCCCAATTTTAATCGCGGCCCGACCGCCTTTTTTTCCCAGCTAGCATCAGCCAAAAAAAAATTTATACGTCGCAGCCACAATTTTAATCGCGGCCCGACCACCTTATTTCCCCAGCTAGCATCAGCCAAAACAAAATTTATACGTCGCAGCCCCAATTTTAATCGCGGCCCGACCGCCTTTTTTCCCAGCTAGCATCAGCCAAAACAAAATTTATACGTCGCAGCGCCAATTCTAATCGCGGCTCGACCACTTTTTTTCCCCAGCTAGCATCAGCCAAAAAAAAATTTATACGTCGCAGCCCCAATTTTAATCGCGGCCCGACCGCCTTTTTTTCCCAGCTAGCATCAGCCAAAAAAAAATTATACGTCGCAGCGACAATTTTAATCGCGGCTCGACCACTTTTTTTCCCAGCTAGCATCAGCCAAAAAAAAAATTATACGTCGCAGCGCCAATTTTAATCGCGGCTCGACCACTTTTTTTCCCCAGCTAGCATCAGCCAAAAAAAAATTTATACGTCGCAGCCACAATTTTAATCGCGGCTCGACCACTTTTTTCCCCAGCTAGCATCAGCCAAAAAAAAATTTATACGTCGCAGCGCCAATTTTAATCGCGGCTCGACCACTTTTTTTCCCAGCTAGCATCAGCCAAAAAAAAAATTATATGTCGCAGCGCCAATTCTAATCGCGGCTCGACCACTTTCTTTCCCCAGCTAGCATCAGCCAAAAAAAATTTATACGTCGCAGCGCCAATTTTAATCGCGGCCCGACCGCCTTTTTTTCCCAGCTAGCATCAGCCAAAAAAAAAATTATACGTCGCAGCCACAATTTTAATCGCGGCTCGACCACTTTTTTTCCCCAGCTAGCATCAGCCAAAAAAAATTTTATACGTCGCAGCCCCAATTTTAATCGCGACCCGACCACCTTTTTTCTCCAGCTAGCATCAGCCAAAACAAAATTTATACGTCGCAGCGCCAATTTTAATCGCGGCTCGACCACTTTTTTTCCCCAGCTAGCATCAGCCAAAACAAAATTTATACGTCGCAGCCCCAATTTTAATCGCGGCCCGACCGCCTTTTTTTCCCAGCTAGCATCAGCCAAAACAAAATTTATACGTCGCAGCCACAATTTTAATCGCGGCTCGACCACTTTTTTCCCCAGCTAGCATCAGCCAAAAAAAAATTTATACGTCGCAGCCCCAATTTTAATCGCGGCCCGACCGCCTTTTTTTCCCAGCTAGCATCAGCCAAAAAAAAATTATACGTCGCAGCGCCAATTTTAATCGCGGCTCGACCACTTTTTTTCCCAGCTAGCATCAGCCAAAAAAAAAATTATACGTCGCAGCGCCAATTCTAATCGCGGCTCGACCACTTTTTTTCCCCAGCTAGCATCAGCCAAAAAAAATTTTATACGTCGCAGCCCCAATTTTAATCGCGACCCGACCACCTTTTTTTCCCAGCTAGCATCAGCCAAAAAAAAAATTATACGTCGCAGCGCCAATTTTAATCGCGGCTCGACCACTTTTTTTCCCAGCTAGCATCAGCCAAAACAAAATTTATACGTCGCAGCCCCAATTTTAATCGCGGCCCGACCGCCTTTTTTTCCCAGCTAGCATCAGCCAAAAAAAAAAAATTATACGTCGCAGCCCCAATTTTAATCGCGGCTCGACCACTTTTTTTCCCAGCTAGCATCAGCCAAAAAAAAAATTATACGTCGCAGCGCTAATTCTAATCGCGGCTCGACCACTTTTTTTTCCCAGCTAGCATCAGCCAAAAAAAATTTTATACGTCGCAGCCCCAATTTTAATCGCGGCCCGACCGCCTTTTTTCTCCAGCTAGCATCAGCCAAAACAAAATTTATAAGTCGCAGCCCCAATTTTAATCGCGGCCCGACCGCCTTTTTTTCCCAGCTAGCATCAGCCAAAAAAAAAAAATTATACGTCGCAGCCCCAATTTTAATCGCGACCCGACCACCTTTTTTCTCCAGCTAGCATCAGCCAAAACAAAATTTATACGTCGCAGCCCCAATTTTAATCGCGGCCCGACCGCCTTTTTTCTCCAGCTAGCATCAGCCAAAACAAAATTTATACGTCGCAGCCCCAATTTTAATCGCGGCCCGACCGCCTTTTTTTCCCAGCTAGCATCAGCCAAAAAAAAAAAATTATACGTCGCAGCGCCAATTTTAATCGCGGCCCGACCGCCTTTTTTCTCCAGCTAGCATCAGCCAAAACAAAATTTATACGTCGCAGCGCCAATTTTAATCGCGGCTCGACCACTTTTTTTCCCAGCTAGCATCAGCCAAAAAAAAATTATACGTCGCAGCGCCAATTTTAATCGCGGCTCGACCACTTTTTTTCCCAGCTAGCATCAGCCAAAAAAAAAATTATACGTCGCAGCCACAATTTTAATCGCGGCCCGACCACCTTATTTCCCCAGCTAGCATCAGCCAAAACAAAATTTATACGTCGCAGCCCCAATTTTAATCGCGGCCCGACCGCCTTTTTTCCCAGCTAGCATCAGCCAAAACAAAATTTATACGTCGCAGCGCCAATTCTAATCGCGGCTCGACCGCCTTTTTTCTCCAGCTAGCATCAGCCAAAACAAAATTTATGCGTCGCAGCCCCAATTTTAATCGCGGCCCGACCGCCTTTTTTTCCCAGCTAGCATCAGCCAAAAAAAAAATTATACGTCGCAGCGCCAATTTTAATCGCGGCCCGACCGCCTTTTTTTCCCAGCTAGCATCAGCCAAAACAAAATTTATACGTCGCAGCCCCAATTTTAATCGCGGCCCGACCGCCTTTTTTCTCCAGCTAGCATCAGCCAAAACAAAATTTATACGTCGCAGCCCCAATTTTAATCGCGGCCCGACCGCCTTTTTTCTCCAGCTAGCATCAGCCAAAAAAAAAAAATTATACGTCGCAGCCCCAATTTTAATCGCGACCCGACCACCTTTTTTCTCCAGCTAGCATCAGCCAAAAAAAAAATTATACGTCGCAGCGCCAATTTTAATCGCGGCCCGACCGCCTTTTTTTCCCAGCTAGCATCAGCCAAAACAAAATTTATACGTCGCAGCCCCAATTTTAATCGCGGCCCGACCGCCGTTTTTCTCCAGCTAGCATCAGCCAAAACAAAATTTATGCGTCGCAGCCACAATTTTAATCGCGGCCCGACCACCTTATTTCCCCAGCTAGCATCAGCCAAAACAAAATTTATACGTCGCAGCCCCAATTTTAATCGCGGCCCGACCACCTTTTTTCTCCAGCTAGCATCAGCCAAAAAAAAAAAATTATACGTCGCAGCCCCAATTTTAATCGCGACCCGACCACCTTTTTTCTCCAGCTATCATCAGCCAAAACAAAATTTATACGTCGCAGCCCCAATTTTAATCGCGGCCCGACCGCCTTTTTTCTCCAGCTAGCATCAGCCAAAACAAAATTTATACGTCGCAGCCCCAATTTTAATCGCGGCCCGACCGCCTTTTTTCTCCAGCTAGCATCAGCCAAAACAAAATTTATACGTCGCAGCCCCAATTTTAATCGCGGCCCGACCGCCTTTTTTTCCCAGCTAGCATCAGCCAAAAAAAAAAAATTATACGTCGCAGCCCCAATTTTAATCGCGACCCGACCACCTTTTTTCTCCAGCTAGCATCAGCCAAAACAAAATTTATACGTCGCAGCCCCAATTTTAATCGCGGCCCGACCGCCTTTTTTCTCCAGCTAGCATCAGCCAAAACAAAATTTATACGTCGCAGCCCCAATTTTAATCGCGGCCCGACCGCCTTTTTTTCCCAGCTAGCATCAGCCAAAAAAAAAAATTATACGTCGCAGCGCCAATTTTAATCGCGGCCCGACCGACTTTTTTCTCCAGCTAGCATCAGCCAAAACAAAATTTATACGTCGCAGCGCCAATTTTAATCGCGGCTCGACCACTTTTTTTCCCAGCTAGCATCAGCCAAAAAAAAATTATACGTCGCAGCGCCAATTTTAATCGCGGCTCGACCACTTTTTTTCCCAGCTAGCATCAGCCAAAAAAAAAATTATACGTCGCAGCGCTAATTCTAATCGCGGCTCGACCACTTTTTTTCCCAGCTAGCATCAGCCAAAAAAAAATTATACGTCGCAGCCACAATTTTAATCGCGGCCCGACCACCTTTTTTCCCCAGCTAGCATCAGCCAAAAAAAATTTATACGTCGCAGCCCCAATTTTAATCGCGACCCGACCAGCTTTTTTCTCCAGCTAGCATCAGCCAAAACAAAATGTATACGTCGCAGCGCCAATTTTAATCGCGGCTCGACCACTTTTTTTCCCAGCTAGCATCAGCCAAAAAAAAATTATACGTCGCAGCCACAATTTTAATCGCGGCCCTTTTTCCACAGCTAGCATCAGCCAAAAAAAATTTATACGTCGCAGCCCCAATTTTAATCGCGACCCGACCAGCTTTTTTCTTCAGCTAGCATCAGCCAAAAAAAAATTTATACGTCGCAGCCCCAATTTTAATCGCGGCCCGACCGCCTTTTTTTCCCAGCTAGCATCAGCCAAAAAAAAATTATACGTCGCAGCGCCAATTTTAATCGCGGCTCGACCACTTTTTTTCCCAGCTAGCATCAGCCAAAACAAAATTTATACGTCGCAGCGCCAATTTTAATCGCGGCTCGACCACTTTTTTTCCCAGCTAGCATCAGCCAAAAAAAAAATTATACGTCGCAGCGCCAATTCTAATTGCGGCTCGACCACTTTTTTTCCCCAGCTAGCATCAGCCAAAAAAAAATTTATACGTCGCAGCCCCAATTTTAATCGCGGCCCGACCGCCTTTTTTTCCCAGCTAGCATCAGCCAAAAAAAAAATTATACGTCGCAGCGCCAATTTTAATCGCGGCCCGACCGACTTTTTTCTCCAGCTAGCATCAGCCAAAACAAAATTTATACGTCGCAGCGCCAATTCTAATCGCGGCTCGACCACTTTTTTTCCCCAGCTAGCATCAGCCAAAAAAAATTTTATACGTCGCAGCCCCAATTTTAATCGCGGCCCGACCGCCTTTTTTTCCCAGCTAGCATCAGCCAAAAAAAAAATTATACGTCGCAGCGACAATTTTAATCGCGGCTCGACCACTTTTTTTCCCAGCTAGCATCAGCCAAAAAAAAAATTATACGTCGCAGCGCCAATTTTAATCGCGGCTCGACCACTTTTTTTCCCCAGCTAGCATCAGCCAAAAAAAAATTTATACGTCGCAGCCACAATTTTAATCGCGGCTCGACCACTTTTTTCCCCAGCTAGCATCAGCCAAAAAAAAATTTATACGTTGCAGCGCCAATTTTAATCGCGGCTCGACCACTTTTTTTCCCAGCTAGCATCAGCCAAAAAAAAAATTATATGTCGCAGCGCCAATTCTAATCGCGGCTCGACCACTTTCTTTCCCCAGCTAGCATCAGCCAAAAAAAATTTTATACGTCGCAGCCCCAATTTTAATCGCGACCCGACCACCTTTTTTCTCCAGCTAGCATCAGCCAAAACAAAATTTATACGTCTCAGCCCCAATTTTAATCGCGGCCCGACCGCCTTTTTTTCCCTGCTAGCATCAGCCAAAAAAAAATTTATACGTCGCAGCCCCAATTTTAATCGCGGCCCGACCGCCTTTTTTTCCCAGCTAGCATCAGCCAAAAAAAAAATTATACGTCGCAGCGCCAATTTTAATCGCGGCTCGACCACTTTTTTTCCCAGCTAGCATCAGCCAAAAAAAAAATTATACGTCGCAGCGCCAATTCTAATCGCGGCTAGACCACTTTTTTTCCCCAGCTAGCATCAGCCAAAAAAAATTTTATACGTCGCAGCCCCAATTTTAATCGCGACCCGACCACCTTTTTTCTCCAGCTAGCATCAGCCAAAACAAAATTTATACGTCGCAGCCCCAATTTTAATCGCGGCCCGACCGCCTTTTTTTCCCAGCTAGCATCAGCCAAAAAAAAATTTATACGTCGCAGCCCCAATTTTAATCGCGGCCCGACCGCCTTTTTTTCCCAGCTAGCATCAGCCAAAAAAAAATTTATACGTCGCAGCCACAATTTTAATCGCGGCCCGACCACCTTATTTCCCCAGCTAGCATCAGCCAAAACAAAATTTATACGTCGCAGCCCCAATTTTAATCGCGGCCCGACCGCCTTTTTTCCCAGCTAGCATCAGCCAAAACAAAATTTATACGTCGCAGCGCCAATTCTAATCGCGGCTCGACCACTTTTTTTCCCCAGCTAGCATCAGCCAAAAAAAATTTTATACGTCGCAGCCCCAATTTTAATCGCGGCCCGACCGCCTTTTTTTCCCAGCTAGCATCAGCCAAAAAAAAATTATACGTCGCAGCGACAATTTTAATCGCGGCTCGACCACTTTTTTTCCCAGCTAGCATCAGCCAAAAAAAAAATTATACGTCGCAGCGCCAATTTTAATCGCGGCTCGACCACTTTTTTTCCCCAGCTAGCATCAGCCAAAAAAAAATTTATACGTCGCAGCCACAATTTTAATCGCGGCTCGACAACTTTTTTCCCCAGCTAGCATCAGCCAAAAAAAAATTTATACGTCGCAGCGCCAATTTTAATCGCGGCTCGACCACTTTTTTTCCCAGCTAGCATCAGCCAAAAAAAAAATTATATGTCGCAGCGCCAATTCTAATCGCGGCTCGACCACTTTCTTTCCCCAGCTAGCATCAACCAAAAACAATTTTATACGTCGCAGCCCCAATTTTAATCGCGACCCGACCACCTTTTTTCTCCAGCTAGCATCAGCCAAAACAAAATTTATACGTCGCAGCCCCAATTTTAATCGCGGCCCGACCGCCTTTTTTTCCCTGCCAGCATCAGCCAAAAAAAAATTTATACGTCGAAGCCCCAATTTTAATCGCGGCCCGACCGCCTTTTTTTCCCAGCTAGCATCAGCCAAAAAAAAAATTATACGTCGCAGCGCCAATTTTAATCGCGGCTCGACCACTTTTTTTCCCAGCTAGCATCAGCCAAAAAAAAAAATTATACGTCGCAGCGCCAATTCTAATCGCGGCTCGACCACTTTTTTTCCCCAGCTAGCATCAGCCAAAAAAAATTTTATACGTCGCAGCCCCAATTTTAATCGCGACCCGACCACCTTTTTTCTCCAGCTAGCATCAGCCAAAACAAAATTTATACGTCGCAGCGCCAATTTTAATCGCGGCTCGACCACCTTTTTTCTCCAGCTAGCATCAGCCAAAACAAAATTTATACGTCGCAGCCCCAATTTTAATCGCGGCCCGACCGCCTTTTTTTCCCTGCTAGCATCAGCCAAAAAAAAATTTATACGTCGCAGCCCCAATTTTAATCGCGGCCCGACCGCCTTTTTTTCCCTGCTAGCATCAGCCAAAAAAAAATTTATACGTCGCAGCCCCAATTTTAATCGCGGCCCGACCGCCTTTTTTTCCCAGCTAGCATCAGCCAAAAAAAAAATTATACGTCGCAGCGCCAATTTTAATCGCGGCTCGACCACTTTTTTTCCCAGCTAGCATCAGCCAAAAAAAAAATTATACGTCGCAGCGCCAATTCTAATCGCGGCTAGACCACTTTTTTTCCCCAGCTAGCATCAGCCAAAAAAAATTTTATACGTCGCAGCCCCAATTTTAATCGCGACCCGACCACCTTTTTTCTCCAGCTAGCATCAGCCAAAACAAAATTTATACGTCGCAGCCCCAATTTTAATCGCGGCCCGACCGCCTTTTTTTCCCAGCTAGCATCAGCCAAAAAAAAATTTATACGTCGCAGCGCCAATTTTAATCGCGGCCCGACCGCCTTTTTTTCCCAGCTAGCATCAGCCAAAAAAAAAATTATACGTCGCAGCCACAATTTTAATCGCGGCTCGACCACTTTTTTTCCCCAGCTAGCATCAGCCAAAAAAAATTTTATACGTCGCAGCCCCAATTTTAATCGCGACCCGACCACCTTTTTTCTCCAGCTAGCATCAGCCAAAACAAAATTTATACGTCGCAGCGCCAATTTTAATCGCGGCTCGACCACTTTTTTTCCCCAGCTAGCATCAGCCAAAACAAAATTTATACGTCGCAGCCCCAATTTTAATCGCGGCCCGACCGCCTTTTTTTCCCAGCTAGCATCAGCCAAAACAAAATTTATACGTCGCAGCCACAATTTTAATCGCGGCTCGACCACTTTTTTCCCCAGCTAGCATCAGCCAAAAAAAAATTTATACGTCGCAGCCCCAATTTTAATCGCGGCCCGACCGCCTTTTTTTCCCAGCTAGCATCAGCCAAAAAAAAATTATACGTCGCAGCGCCAATTTTAATCGCGGCTCGACCACTTTTTTTCCCAGCTAGCATCAGCCAAAAAAAAAATTATACGTCGCAGCGCCAATTCTAATCGCGGCTCGACCACTTTTTTTCCCCAGCTAGCATCAGCCAAAAAAAATTTTATACGTCGCAGCCCCAATTTTAATCGCGACCCGACCACCTTTTTTTCCCAGCTAGCATCAGCCAAAAAAAAAATTATACGTCGCAGCGCCAATTTTAATCGCGGCTCGACCACTTTTTTTCCCAGCTAGCATCAGCCAAAACAAAATTTATACGTCGCAGCCCCAATTTTAATCGCGGCCCGACCGCCTTTTTTTCCCAGCTAGCATCAGCCAAAAAAAAAAAATTATACGTCGCAGCCCCAATTTTAATCGCGGCTCGACCACTTTTTTTCCCAGCTAGCATCAGCCAAAAAAAAAATTATACGTCGCAGCGCTAATTCTAATCGCGGCTCGACCACTTTTTTTTCCCAGCTAGCATCAGCCAAAAAAAATTTTATACGTCGCAGCCCCAATTTTAATCGCGGCCCGACCGCCTTTTTTCTCCAGCTAGCATCAGCCAAAACAAAATTTATAAGTCGCAGCCCCAATTTTAATCGCGGCCCGACCGCCTTTTTTTCCCAGCTAGCATCAGCCAAAAAAAAAAAATTATACGTCGCAGCCCCAATTTTAATCGCGACCCGACCACCTTTTTTCTCCAGCTAGCATCAGCCAAAACAAAATTTATACGTCGCAGCCCCAATTTTAATCGCGGCCCGACCGCCTTTTTTCTCCAGCTAGCATCAGCCAAAACAAAATTTATACGTCGCAGCCCCAATTTTAATCGCGGCCCGACCGCCTTTTTTTCCCAGCTAGCATCAGCCAAAAAAAAAAAATTATACGTCGCAGCGCCAATTTTAATCGCGGCCCGACCGCCTTTTTTCTCCAGCTAGCATCAGCCAAAACAAAATTTATACGTCGCAGCGCCAATTTTAATCGCGGCTCGACCACTTTTTTTCCCAGCTAGCATCAGCCAAAAAAAAATTATACGTCGCAGCGCCAATTTTAATCGCGGCTCGACCACTTTTTTTCCCAGCTAGCATCAGCCAAAAAAAAAATTATACGTCGCAGCGCTAATTCTAATCGCGGCTCGACCACTTTTTTTCCCAGCTAGCATCAGCCAAAAAAAAATTATACGTCGCAGCCACAATTTTAATCGCGGCCCGACCACCTTTTTTCCCCAGCTAGCATCAGCCAAAAAAAATTTATACGTCGCAGCCCCAATTTTAATCGCGACCCGACCAGCTTTTTTCTCCAGCTAGCATCAGCCAAAACAAAATGTATACGTCGCAGCGCCAATTTTAATCGCGGCTCGACCACTTTTTTTCCCAGCTAGCATCAGCCAAAAAAAAATTATACGTCGCAGCCACAATTTTAATCGCGGCCCTTTTTCCCCAGCTAGCATCAGCCAAAAAAAATTTATACGTCGCAGCCACAATTTTAATCGCGGCCCTTTTTCCCCAGCTAGCATCAGCCAAAAAAAATTTATACGTCGCAGCCCCAATTTTAATCGCGACCCGACCAGCTTTTTTCTTCAGCTAGCATCAGCCAAAAAAAAATTTATACGTCGCAGCCCCAATTTTAATCGCGGCCCGACCGCCTTTTTTTCCCAGCTAGCATCAGCCAAAAAAAAATTATACGTCGCAGCGCCAATTTTAATCGCGGCTCGACCACTTTTTTTCCCAGCTAGCATCAGCCAAAACAAAATTTATACGTCGCAGCGCCAATTTTAATCGCGGCTCGACCACTTTTTTTCCCAGCTAGCATCAGCCAAAAAAAAAATTATACGTCGCAGCGCCAATTCTAATTGCGGCTCGACCACTTTTTTTCCCCAGCTAGCATCAGCCAAAAAAAAATTTATACGTCGCAGCCCCAATTTTAATCGCGGCCCGACCGCCTTTTTTTCCCAGCTAGCATCAGCCAAAAAAAAAATTATACGTCGCAGCGCCAATTTTAATCGCGGCCCGACCGACTTTTTTCTCCAGCTAGCATCAGCCAAAACAAAATTTATACGTCGCAGCCCCAATTTTAATCGCGGCCCGACCGCCTTTTTTTCCCAGCTAGCATCAGCCAAAACAAAATTTATACGTCGCAGCGCCAATTCTAATCGCGGCTCGACCGCCTTTTTTCTCCAGCTAGCATCAGCCAAAACAAAATTTATACGTCGCAGCCCCAATTTTAATCGCGGCCCGACCACCTTTTTTCTCCAGCTAGCATCAGCCAAAACAAAATTTATACGTCGCAGCCCCAATTTTAATCGCGGCCCGACCACCTTTTTTCTCCAGCTAGCATCAGCCAAAACAAAATTTATACGTCGCAGCCCCAATTTTAATCGCGGCCCGACCGCCTTTTTTTCCCAGCTAGCATCAGCCAAAACAAAATTTATACGTCGCAGCGCCAATTCTAATCGCGACCCGACCACCTTTTTTCTCCAGCTAGCATCAGCCAAAACAAAATTTATACGTCGCAGCCCCAATTTTAATCGCGGCCCGACCGCCTTTTTTTCCCTGCTAGCATCAGCCAAAAAAAAATTTATACGTCGCAGCCCCAATTTTAATCGCGGCCCGACCGCATTTTTTTCCCAGCTAGCATCAGCCAAAAAAAAAATTATCCGTCGCAGCCACAATTTTAATCGCGGCCCGACCACCTTATTTCCCCAGCTAGCATCAGCCAAAACAAAATTTATACGTCGCAGCCCCAATTTTAATCGCGGCCCGACCGCCTTTTTTCCCAGCTAGCATCAGCCAAAACAAAATTTATACGTCGCAGCGCCAATTCTAATCGCGGCTCGACCGCCTTTTTTCTCCAGCTAGCATCAGCCAAAACAAAATTTATGCGTCGCAGCCCCAATTTTAATCGCGGCCCGACCGCCTTTTTTTCCCAGCTAGCATCAGCCAAAAAAAAAATTATACGTCGCAGCGCCAATTTTAATCGCGGCCCGACCGCCTTTTTTTCCCAGCTAGCATCAGCCAAAACAAAATTTATACGTCGCAGCCCCAATTTTAATCGCGGCCCGACCGCCTTTTTTCTCCAGCTAGCATCAGCCAAAACAAAATTTATACGTCGCAGCCCCAATTTTAATCGCGGCCCGACCGCCTTTTTTCTCCAGCTAGCATCAGCCAAAAAAAAAAAATTATACGTCGCAGCCCCAATTTTAATCGCGACCCGACCACCTTTTTTCTCCAGCTAGCATCAGCCAAAAAAAAAATTATACGTCGCAGCGCCAATTTTAATCGCGGCCCGACCGCCTTTTTTTCCCAGCTAGCATCAGCCAAAACAAAATTTATACGTCGCAGCCCCAATTTTAATCGCGGCCCGACCGCCGTTTTTCTCCAGCTAGCATCAGCCAAAACAAAATTTATGCGTCGCAGCCACAATTTTAATCGCGGCCCGACCACCTTATTTCCCCAGCTAGCATCAGCCAAAACAAAATTTATACGTCGCAGCCCCAATTTTAATCGCGGCCCGACCACCTTTTTTCTCCAGCTAGCATCAGCCAAAAAAAAAAAATTATACGTCGCAGCCCCAATTTTAATCGCGACCCGACCACCTTTTTTCTCCAGCTATCATCAGCCAAAACAAAATTTATACGTCGCAGCCCCAATTTTAATCGCGGCCCGACCGCCTTTTTTCTCCAGCTAGCATCAGCCAAAACAAAATTTATACGTCGCAGCCCCAATTTTAATCGCGGCCCGACCGCCTTTTTTCTCCAGCTAGCATCAGCCAAAACAAAATTTATACGTCGCAGCCCCAATTTTAATCGCGGCCCGACCGCCTTTTTTTCCCAGCTAGCATCAGCCAAAAAAAAAAAATTATACGTCGCAGCCCCAATTTTAATCGCGACCCGACCACCTTTTTTCTCCAGCTAGCATCAGCCAAAACAAAATTTATACGTCGCAGCCCCAATTTTAATCGCGGCCCGACCGCCTTTTTTCTCCAGCTAGCATCAGCCAAAACAAAATTTATACGTCGCAGCCCCAATTTTAATCGCGGCCCGACCGCCTTTTTTTCCCAGCTAGCATCAGCCAAAAAAAAAAATTATACGTCGCAGCGCCAATTTTAATCGCGGCCCGACCGCCTTTTTTCTCCAGCTAGCATCAGCCAAAACAAAATTTATACGTCGCAGCGCCAATTTTAATCGCGGCTCGACCACTTTTTTTCCCAGCTAGCATCAGCCAAAAAAAAATTATACGTCGCAGCGCCAATTTTAATCGCGGCTCGACCACTTTTTTTCCCAGCTAGCATCAGCCAAAAAAAAAATTATACGTCGCAGCGCTAATTCTAATCGCGGCTCGACCACTTTTTTTCCCAGCTAGCATCAGCCAAAAAAAAATTATACGTCGCAGCCACAATTTTAATCGCGGCCCGACCACCTTTTTTCCCCAGCTAGCATCAGCCAAAAAAAATTTATACGTCGCAGCCCCAATTTTAATCGCGACCCGACCAGCTTTTTTCTCCAGCTAGCATCAGCCAAAACAAAATGTATACGTCGCAGCGCCAATTTTAATCGCGGCTCGACCACTTTTTTTCCCAGCTAGCATCAGCCAAAAAAAAATTATACGTCGCAGCCACAATTTTAATCGCGGCCCTTTTTCCACAGCTAGCATCAGCCAAAAAAAATTTATACGTCGCAGCCCCAATTTTAATCGCGACCCGACCAGCTTTTTTCTTCAGCTAGCATCAGCCAAAAAAAAATTTATACGTCGCAGCCCCAATTTTAATCGCGGCCCGACCGCCTTTTTTTCCCAGCTAGCATCAGCCAAAAAAAAATTATACGTCGCAGCGCCAATTTTAATCGCGGCTCGACCACTTTTTTTCCCAGCTAGCATCAGCCAAAACAAAATTTATACGTCGCAGCGCCAATTTTAATCGCGGCTCGACCACTTTTTTTCCCAGCTAGCATCAGCCAAAAAAAAAATTATACGTCGCAGCGCCAATTCTAATTGCGGCTCGACCACTTTTTTTCCCCAGCTAGCATCAGCCAAAAAAAAATTTATACGTCGCAGCCCCAATTTTAATCGCGGCCCGACCGCCTTTTTTTCCCAGCTAGCATCAGCCAAAAAAAAAATTATACGTCGCAGCGCCAATTTTAATCGCGGCCCGACCGACTTTTTTCTCCAGCTAGCATCAGCCAAAACAAAATTTATACGTCGCAGCGCCAATTCTAATCGCGGCTCGACCACTTTTTTTCCCCAGCTAGCATCAGCCAAAAAAAATTTTATACGTCGCAGCCCCAATTTTAATCGCGGCCCGACCGCCTTTTTTTCCCAGCTAGCATCAGCCAAAAAAAAAATTATACGTCGCAGCGACAATTTTAATCGCGGCTCGACCACTTTTTTTCCCAGCTAGCATCAGCCAAAAAAAAAATTATACGTCGCAGCGCCAATTTTAATCGCGGCTCGACCACTTTTTTTCCCCAGCTAGCATCAGCCAAAAAAAAATTTATACGTCGCAGCCACAATTTTAATCGCGGCTCGACCACTTTTTTCCCCAGCTAGCATCAGCCAAAAAAAAATTTATACGTTGCAGCGCCAATTTTAATCGCGGCTCGACCACTTTTTTTCCCAGCTAGCATCAGCCAAAAAAAAAATTATATGTCGCAGCGCCAATTCTAATCGCGGCTCGACCACTTTCTTTCCCCAGCTAGCATCAGCCAAAAAAAATTTTATACGTCGCAGCCCCAATTTTAATCGCGACCCGACCACCTTTTTTCTCCAGCTAGCATCAGCCAAAACAAAATTTATACGTCTCAGCCCCAATTTTAATCGCGGCCCGACCGCCTTTTTTTCCCTGCTAGCATCAGCCAAAAAAAAATTTATACGTCGCAGCCCCAATTTTAATCGCGGCCCGACCGCCTTTTTTTCCCAGCTAGCATCAGCCAAAAAAAAAATTATACGTCGCAGCGCCAATTTTAATCGCGGCTCGACCACTTTTTTTCCCAGCTAGCATCAGCCAAAAAAAAAATTATACGTCGCAGCGCCAATTCTAATCGCGGCTAGACCACTTTTTTTCCCCAGCTAGCATCAGCCAAAAAAAATTTTATACGTCGCAGCCCCAATTTTAATCGCGACCCGACCACCTTTTTTCTCCAGCTAGCATCAGCCAAAACAAAATTTATACGTCGCAGCCCCAATTTTAATCGCGGCCCGACCGCCTTTTTTTCCCAGCTAGCATCAGCCAAAAAAAAATTTATACGTCGCAGCCCCAATTTTAATCGCGGCCCGACCGCCTTTTTTTCCCAGCTAGCATCAGCCAAAAAAAAATTTATACGTCGCAGCCACAATTTTAATCGCGGCCCGACCACCTTATTTCCCCAGCTAGCATCAGCCAAAACAAAATTTATACGTCGCAGCCCCAATTTTAATCGCGGCCCGACCGCCTTTTTTCCCAGCTAGCATCAGCCAAAACAAAATTTATACGTCGCAGCGCCAATTCTAATCGCGGCTCGACCACTTTTTTTCCCCAGCTAGCATCAGCCAAAAAAAATTTTATACGTCGCAGCCCCAATTTTAATCGCGGCCCGACCGCCTTTTTTTCCCAGCTAGCATCAGCCAAAAAAAAATTATACGTCGCAGCGACAATTTTAATCGCGGCTCGACCACTTTTTTTCCCAGCTAGCATCAGCCAAAAAAAAAATTATACGTCGCAGCGCCAATTTTAATCGCGGCTCGACCACTTTTTTTCCCCAGCTAGCATCAGCCAAAAAAAAATTTATACGTCGCAGCCACAATTTTAATCGCGGCTCGACCACTTTTTTCCCCAGCTAGCATCAGCCAAAAAAAAATTTATACGTCGCAGCGCCAATTTTAATCGCGGCTCGACCACTTTTTTTCCCAGCTAGCATCAGCCAAAAAAAAAATTATATGTCGCAGCGCCAATTCTAATCGCGGCTCGACCACTTTCTTTCCCCAGCTAGCATCAGCCAAAAACAATTTTATACGTCGCAGCCCCAATTTTAATCGCGACCCGACCACCTTTTTTCTCCAGCTAGCATCAGCCAAAACAAAATTTATACGTCGCAGCCCCAATTTTAATCGCGGCCCGACCGCCTTTTTTTCCCTGCTAGCATCAGCCAAAAAAAAATTTATACGTCGAAGCCCCAATTTTAATCGCGGCCCGACCGCCTTTTTTTCCCAGCTAGCATCAGCCAAAAAAAAAATTATACGTCGCAGCGCCAATTTTAATCGCGGCTCGACCACTTTTTTTCCCAGCTAGCATCAGCCAAAAAAAAAATTATACGTCGCAGCGCCAATTCTAATCGCGGCTCGACCACTTTTTTTCCCCAGCTAGCATCAGCCAAAAAAAATTTTATACGTCGCAGCCCCAATTTTAATCGCGACCCGACCACCTTTTTTCTCCAGCTAGCATCAGCCAAAACAAAATTTATACGTCGCAGCGCCAATTTTAATCGCGGCTCGACCACCTTTTTTCTCCAGCTAGCATCAGCCAAAACAAAATTTATACGTCGCAGCCCCAATTTTAATCGCGGCCCGACCGCCTTTTTTTCCCTGCTAGCATCAGCCAAAAAAAAATTTATACGTCGCAGCCCCAATTTTAATCGCGGCCCGACCGCCTTTTTTTCCCTGCTAGCATCAGCCAAAAAAAAATTTATACGTCGCAGCCCCAATTTTAATCGCGGCCCGACCGCCTTTTTTTCCCAGCTAGCATCAGCCAAAAAAAAAATTATACGTCGCAGCGCCAATTTTAATCGCGGCTCGACCACTTTTTTTCCCAGCTAGCATCAGCCAAAAAAAAAATTATACGTCGCAGCGCCAATTCTAATCGCGGCTAGACCACTTTTTTTCCCCAGCTAGCATCAGCCAAAAAAAATTTTATACGTCGCAGCCCCAATTTTAATCGCGACCCGACCACCTTTTTTCTCCAGCTAGCATCAGCCAAAACAAAATTTATACGTCGCAGCCCCAATTTTAATCGCGGCCCGACCGCCTTTTTTTCCCAGCTAGCATCAGCCAAAAAAAAATTTATACGTCGCAGCGCCAATTTTAATCGCGGCCCGACCGCCTTTTTTTCCCAGCTAGCATCAGCCAAAAAAAAAATTATACGTCGCAGCCACAATTTTAATCGCGGCTCGACCACTTTTTTTCCCCAGCTAGCATCAGCCAAAAAAAATTTTATACGTCGCAGCCCCAATTTTAATCGCGACCCGACCACCTTTTTTCTCCAGCTAGCATCAGCCAAAACAAAATTTATACGTCGCAGCGCCAATTTTAATCGCGGCTCGACCACTTTTTTTCCCAGCTAGCATCAGCCAAAAAAAAAATTATACGTCGCAGCGCCAATTCTAATCGCGGCTAGACCACTTTTTTTCCCCAGCTAGCATCAGCCAAAAAAAATTTTATACGTCGCAGCCCCAATTTTAATCGCGACCCGACCACCTTTTTTCTCCAGCTAGCATCAGCCAAAACAAAATTTATACGTCGCAGCCCCAATTTTAATCGCGGCCCGACCGCCTTTTTTTCCCAGCTAGCATCAGCCAAAAAAAAATTATACGTCGCAGCGCCAATTTTAATCGCGGCTCGACCACTTTTTTTCCCAGCTAGCATCAGCCAAAAAAAAAATTATACGTCGCAGCGCCAATTCTAATCGCGGCTCGACCACTTTTTTTCCCCAGCTAGCATCAGCCAAAAAAAATTTTATACGTCGCAACCCCAATTTTAATCGCGACCCGACCACCTTTTTTTCCCAGCTAGCATCAGCCAAAAAAAAAATTATACGTCGCAGCGCCAATTTTAATCGCGGCTCGACCACTTTTTTTCCCAGCTAGCATCAGCCAAAACAAAATTTATACGTCGCAGCCCCAATTTTAATCGCGGCCCGACCGCCTTTTTTTCCCAGCTAGCATCAGCCAAAAAAAAAAAATTATACGTCGCAGCCCCAATTTTAATCGCGGCTCGACCACTTTTTTTCCCAGCTAGCATCAGCCAAAAAAAAAATTATACGTCGCAGCGCTAATTCTAATCGCGGCTCGACCACTTTTTTTTCCCAGCTAGCATCAGCCAAAAAAAATTTTATACGTCGCAGCCCCAATTTTAATCGCGGCCCGACCGCCTTTTTTCTCCAGCTAGCATCAGCCAAAACAAAATTTATAAGTCGCAGCCCCAATTTTAATCGCGGCCCGACCGCCTTTTTTTCCCAGCTAGCATCAGCCAAAAAAAAAAAATTATACGTCGCAGCCCCAATTTTAATCGCGACCCGACCACCTTTTTTCTCCAGCTAGCATCAGCCAAAACAAAATTTATACGTCGCAGCCCCAATTTTAATCGCGGCCCGACCGCCTTTTTTCTCCAGCTAGCATCAGCCAAAACAAAATTTATACGTCGCAGCCCCAATTTTAATCGCGGCCCGACCGCCTTTTTTTCCCAGCTAGCATCAGCCAAAAAAAAAAAATTATACGTCGCAGCGCCAATTTTAATCGCGGCCCGACCGCCTTTTTTCTCCAGCTAGCATCAGCCAAAACAAAATTTATACGTCGCAGCGCCAATTTTAATCGCGGCTCGACCACTTTTTTTCCCAGCTAGCATCAGCCAAAAAAAAATTATACGTCGCAGCGCCAATTTTAATCGCGGCTCGACCACTTTTTTTCCCAGCTAGCATCAGCCAAAAAAAAAATTATACGTCGCAGCGCTAATTCTAATCGCGGCTCGACCACTTTTTTTCCCAGCTAGCATCAGCCAAAAAAAAATTATACGTCGCAGCCACAATTTTAATCGCGGCCCGACCACCTTTTTTCCCCAGCTAGCATCAGCCAAAAAAAATTTATACGTCGCAGCCCCAATTTTAATCGCGACCCGACCAGCTTTTTTCTCCAGCTAGCATCAGCCAAAACAAAATGTATACGTCGCAGCGCCAATTTTAATCGCGGCTCGACCACTTTTTTCCCAGCTAGCATCAGCCAAAAAAAAATTATACGTCGCAGCCACAATTTTAATCGCGGCCCTTTTTCCCCAGCTAGCATCAGCCAAAAAAAATTTATACGTCGCAGCCCCAATTTTAATCGCGACCCGACCAGCTTTTTTCTTCAGCTAGCATCAGCCAAAAAAAAATTTATACGTCGCAGCCCCAATTTTAATCGCGGCCCGACCGCCTTTTTTTCCCAGCTAGCATCAGCCAAAAAAAAATTATACGTCGCAGCGCCAATTTTAATCGCGGCTCGACCACTTTTTTTCCCAGCTAGCATCAGCCAAAACAAAATTTATACGTCGCAGCGCCAATTTTAATCGCGGCTCGACCACTTTTTTTCCCAGCTAGCATCAGCCAAAAAAAAAATTATACGTCGCAGCGCCAATTCTAATTGCGGCTCGACCACTTTTTTTCCCCAGCTAGCATCAGCCAAAAAAAAAATTATACGTCGCAGCGCCAATTTTAATCGCGGCCCGACCGACTTTTTTCTCCAGCTAGCATCAGCCAAAACAAAATTTATACGTCGCAGCGCCAATTCTAATCGCGGCTCGACCACTTTTTTTCCCCAGCTAGCATCAGCCAAAAAAAATTTTATACGTCGCAGCCCCAATTTTAATCGCGGCCCGACCGCCTTTTTTTCCCAGCTAGCATCAGCCAAAAAAAAAATTATACGTCGCAGCGACAATTTTAATCGCGGCTCGACCACTTTTTTTCCCAGCTAGCATCAGCCAAAAAAAAAATTATATGTCGCAGCGCCAATTTTAATCGCGGCTCGACCACTTTTTTTCCCCAGCTAGCATCAGCCAAAAAAAAATTTATACGTCGCAGCCACAATTTTAATCGCGGCTCGACCACTTTTTTCCCCAGCTAGCATCAGCCAAAAAAAAATTTATACGTTGCAGCGCCAATTTTAATCGCGGCTTGACCACTTTTTTTCCCAGCTAGCATCAGCCAAAAAAAAAATTATATGTCGCAGCGCCAATTCTAATCGCGGCTCGACCACTTTCTTTCCCCAGCTAGCATCAGCCAAAAAAAATTTTATACGTCGCAGCCCCAATTTTAATCGCGACCCGACCACCTTTTTTCTCCAGCTAGCATCAGCCAAAACAAAATTTATACGTCGCAGCCCCAATTTTAATCGCGGCCCGACCGCCTTTTTTTCCCTGCTAGCATCAGCCAAAAAAAAATTTATACGTCGCAGCCCCAATTTTAATCGCGGCCCGACCGCCTTTTTTTCCCAGCTAGCATCAGCCAAAAAAAAAATTATACGTCGCAGCGCCAATTTTAATCGCGGCTCGACCACTTTTTTTCCCAGCTAGCATCAGACAAAAAAAAAATTATACGTCGCAGCGCCAATTCTAATCGCGGCTCGACCACTTTTTTTCCCCAGCTAGCATCAGCCAAAAAAAATTTTATACGTCGCAGCCCCAATTTTAATCGCGACCCGACCACCTTTTTTCTCCAGCTAGCATCAGCCAAAACAAAATTTATACGTCGCAGCCCCAATTTTAATCGCGGCCCGACCGCCTTTTTTTCCCAGCTAGCATCAGCCAAAAAAAAATTTATACGTCGCAGCCCCAATTTTAATCGCGGCCCGACCGCCTTTTTTTCCCAGCTAGCATCAGCCAAAAAAAAATTTATACGTCGCAGCCACAATTTTAATCGCGGCCCGACCACCTTATTTCCCCAGCTAGCATCAGCCAAAACAAAATTTATACGTCGCAGCCCCAATTTTAATCGCGGCCCGACCGCCTTTTTTCCCAGCTAGCATCAGCCAAAACAAAATTTATACGTCGCAGCGCCAATTCTAATCGCGGCTCGACCACTTTTTTTCCCCAGCTAGCATCACCCAAAAAAAATTTTATACGTCGCAGCCCCAATTTTAATCGCGGCCCGACCGCCTTTTTTTCCCAGCTAGCATCAGCCAAAAAAAAATTATACGTCGCAGCGACAATTTTAATCGCGGCTCGACCACTTTTTTTCCCAGCTAGCATCAGCCAAAAAAAAAATTATACGTCGCAGCGCCAATTTTAATCGCGGCTCGACCACTTTTTTTCCCCAGCTAGCATCAGCCAAAAAAAAATTTATACGTCGCAGCCACAATTTTAATCGCGGCTCGACCACTTTTTTCCCCAGCTAGCATCAGCCAAAAAAAAAATTATACGTCGCAGCGCCAATTTTAATCGCGGCTCGACCACTTTTTTTCCCCAGCTAGCATCAGCCAAAAAAAAATTTATACGTCGCAGCCCCAATTTTAATCGCGGCCCGACCGCCTTTTTTTCCCAGCTAGCATCAGCCAAAAAAAAATTATACGTCGCAGCGACAATTTTAATCGCGGCTCGACCACTTTTTTTCCCAGCTAGCATCAGCCAAAAAAAAAATTATATGTCGCAGCGCCAATTCTAATCGCGGCTCGACCACTTTCTTTCCCCAGCTAGCATCAGCCAAAAACAATTTTATACGTCGCAGCCCCAATTTTAATCGCGACCCGACCACCTTTTTTCTCCAGCTAGCATCAGCCAAAACAAAATTTATACGTCGCAGCCCCAATTTTAATCGCGGCCCGACCGCCTTTTTTTCCCTGCTAGCATCAGCCAAAAAAAAATTTATACGTCGAAGCCCCAATTTTAATCGCGGCCCGACCGCCTTTTTTTCCCAGCTAGCATCAGCCAAAAAAAAAATTATACGTCGCAGCGCCAATTTTAATCGCGGCTCGACCACTTTTTTTCCCAGCTAGCATCAGCCAAAAAAAAAAATTATACGTCGCAGCCCCAATTTTAATCGCGACCCGACCACCTTTTTTCTCCAGCTAGCATCAGCCAAAACAAAATTTATACGTCGCAGCCCCAATTTTAATCGCGGCCCGACCGCCTTTTTTCTCCAGCTAGCATCAGCCAAAACAAAATTTATACGTCGCAGCCCCAATTTTAATCGCGGCCCGACCGCCTTTTTTTCCCAGCTAGCATCAGCCAAAAAAAAAAAATTATACGTCGCAGCCCCAATTTTAATCGCGACCCGACCACCTTTTTTCTCCAGCTAGCATCAGCCAAAACAAAATTTATACGTCGCAGCCCCAATTTTAATCGCGGCCCGACCGCCTTTTTTCTCCAGCTAGCATCAGCCAAAACAAAATTTATACGTCGCAGCCCCAATTTTAATCGCGGCCCGACCGCCTTTTTTTCCCAGCTAGCATCAGCCAAAAAAAAAAAATTATACGTCGCAGCGCCAATTTTAATCGCGGCCCGACCGCCTTTTTTCTCCAGCTAGCATCAGCCAAAACAAAATTTATACGTCGCAGCGCCAATTTTAATCGCGGCTCGACCACTTTTTTTCCCAGCTAGCATCAGCCAAAAAAAAATTATACGTCGCAGCGCCAATTTTAATCGCGGCTCGACCACTTTTTTTCCCAGCTAGCATCAGCCAAAAAAAAAATTATACGTCGCAGCGCTAATTCTAATCGCGGCTCGACCACTTTTTTTCCCAGCTAGCATCAGCCAAAAAAAAATTATACGTCGCAGCCACAATTTTAATCGCGGCCCGACCACCTTTTTTCCCCAGCTAGCATCAGCCAAAAAAAATTTATACGTCGCAGCCCCAATTTTAATCGCGACCCGACCAGCTTTTTTCTCCAGCTAGCATCAGCCAAAACAAAATGTATACGTCGCAGCGCCAATTTTAATCGCGGCTCGACCACTTTTTTTCCCAGCTAGCATCAGCCAAAAAAAAATTATACGTCGCAGCCACAATTTTAATCGCGGCCCTTTTTCCACAGCTAGCATCAGCCAAAAAAAATTTATACGTCGCAGCCCCAATTTTAATCGCGACCCGACCAGCTTTTTTCTTCAGCTAGCATCAGCCAAAAAAAAATTTATACGTCGCAGCCCCAATTTTAATCGCGGCCCGACCGCCTTTTTTTCCCAGCTAGCATCAGCCAAAAAAAAATTATACGTCGCAGCGCCAATTTTAATCGCGGCTCGACCACTTTTTTTCCCAGCTAGCATCAGCCAAAACAAAATTTATACGTCGCAGCGCCAATTTTAATCGCGGCTCGACCACTTTTTTTCCCAGCTAGCATCAGCCAAAAAAAAAATTATACGTCGCAGCGCCAATTCTAATTGCGGCTCGACCACTTTTTTTCCCCAGCTAGCATCAGCCAAAAAAAAATTTATACGTCGCAGCCCCAATTTTAATCGCGGCCCGACCGCCTTTTTTTCCCAGCTAGCATCAGCCAAAAAAAAAATTATACGTCGCAGCGCCAATTTTAATCGCGGCCCGACCGACTTTTTTCTCCAGCTAGCATCAGCCAAAACAAAATTTATACGTCGCAGCGCCAATTCTAATCGCGGCTCGACCACTTTTTTTCCCCAGCTAGCATCAGCCAAAAAAAATTTTATACGTCGCAGCCCCAATTTTAATCGCGGCCCGACCGCCTTTTTTTCCCAGCTAGCATCAGCCAAAAAAAAAATTATACGTCGCAGCGACAATTTTAATCGCGGCTCGACCACTTTTTTTCCCAGCTAGCATCAGCCAAAAAAAAAATTATACGTCGCAGCGCCAATTTTAATCGCGGCTCGACCACTTTTTTTTCCCCAGCTAGCATCAGCCAAAAAAAAATTTATACGTCGCAGCCACAATTTTAATCGCGGCTCGACCACTTTTTTCCCCAGCTAGCATCAGCCAAAAAAAAATTTATACGTTGCAGCGCCAATTTTAATCGCGGCTCGACCACTTTTTTTCCCAGCTAGCATCAGCCAAAAAAAAAATTATATGTCGCAGCGCCAATTCTAATCGCGGCTCGACCACTTTCTTTCCCCAGCTAGCATCAGCCAAAAAAAATTTTATACGTCGCAGCCCCAATTTTAATCGCGACCCGACCACCTTTTTTCTCCAGCTAGCATCAGCCAAAACAAAATTTATACGTCGCAGCCCCAATTTTAATCGCGGCCCGACCGCCTTTTTTTCCCTGCTAGCATCAGCCAAAAAAAAATTTATACGTCGCAGCCCCAATTTTAATCGCGGCCCGACCGCCTTTTTTTCCCAGCTAGCATCAGCCAAAAAAAAAATTATACGTCGCAGCGCCAATTTTAATCGCGGCTCGACCACTTTTTTTCCCAGCTAGCATCAGCCAAAAAAAAAATTATACGTCGCAGCGCCAATTCTAATCGCGGCTAGACCACTTTTTTTCCCCAGCTAGCATCAGCCAAAAAAAATTTTATACGTCGCAGCCCCAATTTTAATCGCGACCCGACCACCTTTTTTCTCCAGCTAGCATCAGCCAAAACAAAATTTATACGTCGCAGCCCCAATTTTAATCGCGGCCCGACCGCCTTTTTTTCCCAGCTAGCATCAGCCAAAAAAAAATTTATACGTCGCAGCCCCAATTTTAATCGCGGCCCGACCGCCTTTTTTTCCCAGCTAGCATCAGCCAAAAAAAAATTTATACGTCGCAGCCACAATTTTAATCGCGGCCCGACCACCTTATTTCCCCAGCTAGCATCAGCCAAAACAAAATTTATACGTCGCAGCCCCAATTTTAATCGCGGCCCGACCGCCTTTTTTCCCAGCTAGCATCAGCCAAAACAAAATTTATACGTCGCAGCGCCAATTCTAATCGCGGCTCGACCACTTTTTTTCCCCAGCTAGCATCAGCCAAAAAAAATTTTATACGTCGCAGCCCCAATTTTAATCGCGGCCCGACCGCCTTTTTTTCCCAGCTAGCATCAGCCAAAAAAAAATTATACGTCGCAGCGACAATTTTAATCGCGGCTCGACCACTTTTTTCCCCAGCTAGCATCAGCCAAAAAAAAATTTATACGTCGCAGCCCCAATTTTAATCGCGACCCGACCACCTTTTTTCTCCAGCTAGCATCAGCCAAAACAAAATTTATACGTCGCAGCCCCAATTTTAATCGCGGCCCGACCGCCTTTTTTTCCCAGCTAGCATCAGCCAAAAAAAAATTTATACGTCGCAGCCCCAATTTTAATCGCGGCCCGACCGCCTTTTTTTCCCAGCTAGCATCAGCCAAAAAAAAAATTATACGTCGCAGCCCCAATTTTAATCGCGACCCGACCACCTTTTTTCTCCAGCTAGCATCAGCCAAAACAAAATTTATACGTCGCAGCCCCAATTTTAATCGCGGCCCGACCGCCTTTTTTTCCCAGCTAGCATCAGCCAAAAAAAAATTATACGTCGCAGCGCCAATTCTAATCGCGGCTAGACCACTTTTTTTCCCCAGCTAGCATCAGCCAAAAAAAATTTTATACGTCGCAGCCCCAATTTTAATCGCGACCCGACCACCTTTTTTCTCCAGCTAGCATCAGCCAAAACAAAATTTATACGTCGCAGCCCCAATTTTAATCGCGGCCCGACCGCCTTTTTTTCCCAGCTAGCATCAGCCAAAAAAAAATTTATACGTCGCAGCGACAATTTTAATCGCGGCTCGACCACTTTTTTCCCCAGCTAGCATCAGCCAAAAAAAAATTTATACGTCGCAGCCCCAATTTTAATCGCGACCCGACCACCTTTTTTCTCCAGCTAGCATCAGCCAAAACAAAATTTATACGTCGCAGCCCCAATTTTAATCGCGGCCCGACCGCCTTTTTTTCCCAGCTAGCATCAGCCAAAACAAAATTTATACGTCGCAGCCCCAATTTTAATCGCGGCCCGACCGCCTTTTTTTCCCAGCTAGCATCAGCCAAAAAAAAATTATACGTCGCAGCGACAATTTTAATCGCGGCTCGACCACTTTTTTCCCCAGCTAGCATCAGCCAAAACAAAATTTATACGTCGCAGCCCCAATTTTAATCGCGACCCGACCACCTTTTTTCTCCAGCTAGCATCAGCCAAAACAAAATTTATACGTCGCAGCCCCAATTTTAATCGCGGCCCGACCGCCTTTTTTTCCCAGCTAGCATCAGCCAAAAAAAAATTATACGTCGCAGCGCCAATTCTAATCGCGGCTAGACCACTTTTTTTCCCCAGCTAGCATCAGCCAAAAAAAATTTTATACGTCGCAGCCCCAATTTTAATCGCGACCCGACCACCTTTTTTCTCCAGCTAGCATCAGCCAAAACAAAATTTATACGTCGCAGCCCCAATTTTAATCGCGGCCCGACCGCCTTTTTTTCCCAGCTAGCATCAGCCAAAAAAAAATTATACGTCGCAGCGACAATTTTAATCGCGACCCGACCACCTTTTTTCTCCAGCTAGCATCAGCCAAAACAAAATTTATACGTCGCAGCCCCAATTTTAATCGCGACCCGACCACCTTTTTTCTCCAGCTAGCATCAGCCAAAACAAAATTTATACGTCGCAGCCCCAATTTTAATCGCGGCCCGACCGCCTTTTTTTCCCAGCTAGCATCAGCCAAAAAAAAATTATACGTCGCAGCGCCAATTCTAATCGCGGCTAGACCACTTTTTTTCCCCAGCTAGCATCAGCCAAAAAAAATTTTATACGTCGCAGCCCCAATTTTAATCGCGACCCGACCACCTTTTTTCTCCAGCTAGCATCAGCCAAAACAAAATTTATACGTCGCAGCCCCAATTTTAATCGCGGCCCGACCGCCTTTTTTTCCCAGCTAGCATCAGCCAAAAAAAAATTATACGTCGCAGCGACAATTTTAATCGCGGCTCGACCACTTTTTTCCCCAGCTAGCATCAGCCAAAAAAAAATTTATACGTCGCAGCCCCAATTTTAATCGCGACCCGACCACCTTTTTTCTCCAGCTAGCATCAGCCAAAACAAAATTTATACGTCGCAGCCCCAATTTTAATCGCGGCCCGACCGCCTTTTTTTCCCAGCTAGCATCAGCCAAAAAAAAATTTATACGTCGCAGCGACAATTTTAATCGCGGCTCGACCACTTTTTTCCCCAGCTAGCATCAGCCAAAAAAAAATTTATACGTCGCAGCCCCAATTTTAATCGCGACCCGACCACCTTTTTTCTCCAGCTAGCATCAGCCAAAACAAAATTTATACGTCGCAGCCCCAATTTTAATCGCGGCCCGACCGCCTTTTTTTCCCAGCTAGCATCAGCCAAAAAAAAATTATACGTCGCAGCGCCAATTCTAATCGCGGCTAGACCACTTTTTTTCCCCAGCTAGCATCAGCCAAAAAAAATTTTATACGTCGCAGCCCCAATTTTAATCGCGACCCGACCACCTTTTTTCTCCAGCTAGCATCAGCCAAAACAAAATTTATACGTCGCAGCCCCAATTTTAATCGCGGCCCGACCGCCTTTTTTTCCCAGCTAGCATCAGCCAAAAAAAAATTTATACGTCGCAGCCCCAATTTTAATCGCGGCCCGACCGCCTTTTTTTCCCAGCTAGCATCAGCCAAAAAAAAATTTATACGTCGCAGCCACAATTTTAATCGCGGCCCGACCACCTTATTTCCCCAGCTAGCATCAGCCAAAACAAAATTTATACGTCGCAGCCCCAATTTTAATCGCGGCCCGACCGCCTTTTTTCCCAGCTAGCATCAGCCAAAACAAAATTTATACGTCGCAGCGCCAATTCTAATCGCGGCTCGACCACTTTTTTTCCCCAGCTAGCATCAGCCAAAAAAAATTTTATACGTCGCAGCCCCAATTTTAATCGCGGCCCGACCGCCTTTTTTTCCCAGCTAGCATCAGCCAAAAAAAAATTATACGTCGCAGCGCCAATTCTAATCGCGGCTCGACCACTTTCTTTCCCCAGCTAGCATCAGCCAAAAACAATTTTATACGTCGCAGCCCCAATTTTAATCGCGACCCGACCACCTTTTTTCTCCAGCTAGCATCAGCCAAAACAAAATTTATACGTCGCAGCCCCAATTTTAATCGCGGCCCGACCGCCTTTTTTTCCCTGCTAGCATCAGCCAAAAAAAAATTTATACGTCGAAGCCCCAATTTTAATCGCGGCCCGACCGCCTTTTTTTCCCAGCTAGCATCAGCCAAAAAAAAAATTATACGTCGCAGCGCCAATTTTAATCGCGGCTCGACCACTTTTTTTCCCAGCTAGCATCAGCCAAAAAAAAAATTATACGTCGCAGCGCCAATTCTAATCGCGTCTCGACCACTTTTTTTCCCCAGCTAGCATCAGCCAAAAAAAATTTTATACGTCGCAGCCCCAATTTTAATCGCGACCCGACCACCTTTTTTCTCCAGCTAGCATCAGCCAAAACAAAATTTATACGTCGCAGCCCCAATTTTAATCGCGGCCCGACCGCCTTTTTTTTCCCAGCTAGCATCAGCCAAAAAAAAATTTATGCGTCGCAGCCCCAATTTTAATCGCGGCCCGACCGCCTTTTTTTCCCAGCTAGCATCAGCCAAAAAAAAAATTATGCGTCGCAGCGCCAATTTTAATCGCGGCTCGACCACCTTTTTTCTCCAGCTAGCATCAGCCAAAACAAAATTTATACGTCGCAGCCCCAATTTTAATCGCGACCCGACCACCTTTTTTCTCCAGCTAGCATCAGCCAAAACAAAATTTATACGTCGCAGCCCCAATTTTAATCGCGGCCCGACCGCCTTTTTTTCCCTGCTAGCATCAGCCAAAAAAAAATTTATACGTCGCAGCGCCAATTTTAATCGCGGCTCGACCACTTTTTTTCCCAGCTAGCATCAGCCAAAACAAAATTTATACGTCGCAGCGCCAATTCTAATCGCGGCTCGACCACTTTTTTTCCCAAGCTAGCATCAGCCAAAAAAAAATTTATACGTCGCAGCGCCAATTTTAATCGCGGCTCGACCACTTTTTTTCCCAGCTAGCATCAGCCAAAACAAAATTTATACGTCGCAGCCCCAATTTTAATCGCGGCCCGACCGCCTATTTTTCCCAGCTAGCATCAGCCAAAACAAAATTTATACGTCGCAGCGCCAATTCTAATCGCGGCTCGACCGCCTTTTTTCTCCAGCTAGCATCAGCCAAAAAAAATTTTATACGTCGCAGCCCCAATTTTAATCGCGACCCGACCACCTTTTTTCTCCAGCTAGCATCAGCCAAAACAAAATTTATACGTCGCAGCCCCAATTTTAATCGCGGCCCGACCGCCTTTTTTTCCCTGCTAGCATCAGCCAAAAAAAAATTTATACGTCGCAGCCCCAATTTTAATCGCGGCCCGACCGCCTTTTTTCCCAGCTAGCATCAGCCAAAAAAAAAATTATACGTCGCAGCCACAATTTTAATCGCAGCCCGACCACCTTATTTCCCCAGCTAGCATCAGCCAAAACAAAATTTATACGTCGCAGCCCCAATTTTAATCGCGGCCCGACCGCCTTTTTTTCCCAGCTAGCATCAGCCAAAAAAAAAAAATTATACGTCGCAGCCCCAATTTTAATCGCGGCTCGACCACTTTTTTTCCCAGCTAGCATCAGCCAAAAAAAAAATTATACGTCGCAGCGCTAATTCTAATCGCGGCTCGACCACTTTTTTTTCCCAGCTAGCATCAGCCAAAAAAAATTTTATACGTCGCAGCCCCAATTTTAATCGCGACCCGACCACCTTTTTTCTCCAGCTAGCATCAGCCAAAACAAAATTTATACGTCGCAGCCCCAATTTTAATCGCGGCCCGACCGCCTTTTTTTCCCAGCTAGCATCAGCCAAAAAAAAAAAATTATGCGTCGCAGCGCCAATTTTAATCGCGGCTCGACCACCTTTTTTCTCCAGCTAGCATCAGCCAAAACAAAATTTATACGTCGCAGCGCCAATTTTAATCGCGGCTCGACCACTTTTTTTCCCCAGCTAGCATCAGCCAAAAAAAAATTTATACGTCGCAGCCCCAATTTTAATCGCGACCCGACCACCTTTTTTCTCCAGCTAGCATCAGCCAAAACAAAATTTATACGTCGCAGCCCCAATTTTAATCGCGGCTCGACCGCCTTTTTTTCCCAGCTAGCATCAGCCAAAAAAAAATTTATACGTCGAAGCCCCAATTTTAATCGCGGCCCGACCGCCTTTTTTTCCCAGCTAGCATCAGCCAAAAAAAAAATTATGCGTCGCAGCGCCAATTTTAATCGCGGCTCGACCACTTTTTTTCCCAGCTAGCATCAGCCAAAAAAAAAATTATACGTCGCAGCGCCAATTCTAATCGCGGCTCGACCACTTTCTTTCCCCAGCTAGCATCAGCCAAAAACAATTTTATACGTCGCAGCCCCAATTTTAATCGCGACCCGACCACCTTTTTTCTCCAGCTAGCATCAGCCAAAACAAAATTTATACGTCGCAGCCCCAATTTTAATCGCGGCCCGACCGCCTTTTTTTCCCTGCTAGCATCAGCCAAAAAAAAATTTATACGTCGAAGCCCCAATTTTAATCGCGGCCCGACCGCCTTTTTTTCCCAGCTAGCATCAGCCAAAAAAAAAATTATACGTCGCAGCGCCAATTTTAATCGCGGCTCGACCACTTTTTTTCCCAGCTAGCATCAGCCAAAAAAAAAATTATACGTCGCAGCGCCAATTCTAATCGCGGCTCGACCACTTTTTTTCCCCAGCTAGCATCAGCCAAAAAAAATTTTATACGTCGCAGCCCCAATTTTAATCGCGACCCGACCACCTTTTTTCTCCAGCTAGCATCAGCCAAAACAAAATTTATACGTCGCAGCCCCAATTTTAATCGCGGCCCGACCGCCTTTTTTTCCCAGCTAGCATCAGCCAAAAAAAAATTTATGCGTCGCAGCCCCAATTTTAATCGCGGCCCGACCGCCTTTTTTTCCCAGCTAGCATCAGCCAAAAAAAAAATTATGCGTCGCAGCGCCAATTTTAATCGCGGCTCGACCACTTTTTTTCCCAGCTAGCATCAGCCAAAAAAAAAATTATACGTCGCAGCGCCAATTCTAATCGCGGCTCGACCACTTTTTTTCCCCAGCTAGCATCAGCCAAAAAAAAATTTATACGTCGCAGCCCCAATTTTAATCGCGGCCCGACCGCCTTTTTTTCCCAGCTAGCATCAGCCAAAAAAAAAATTATACGTCGCAGCGCCAATTTTAATCGCGGCCCGACCGACTTTTTTCTCCAGCTAGCATCAGCCAAAACAAAATTTATACGTCGCAGCGCCAATTCTAATCGCGGATCGACCACTTTTTTTCCCCAGCTAGCATCAGCCAAAAAAAAATTTATACGTCGCAGCCACAATTTTAATCGCGGCCCGACCGCCTTTTTTTCCCAGCTAGCATCAGCCAAAAAAAAAATTATGCGTCGCAGCGCCAATTTTAATCGCGGCTCGACCACTTTTTTTCCCAGCTAGCATCAGCCAAAAAAAAAATTATATGTCGCAGCGCCAATTCTAATCGCGGCTCGACCACTTTCTTTCCCCAGCTAGCATCAGCCAAAAAAAATTTTATACGTCGCAGCCCCAATTTTAATCGCGACCCGACCACCTTTTTTTCCAGCTAGCATCAGCCAAAACAAAATTTATACGTCGCAGCCCCAATTTTAATCGCGGCCCGACCGCCTTTTTTTCCCTGCTAGCATCAGCCAAAAAAAAATTTATACGTCGCAGCCCCAATTTTAATCGCGGCCCGACCGCCTTTTTTTCCCAGCTAGCATCAGCCAAAAAAAAAATTATGCGTCGCAGCGCCAATTCTAATCGCGGCTCGACCACTTTTTTTCCCCAGCTAGCATCAGCCAAAAAAAAAATTATACGTCGCAGCCACAATTTTAATCGCGGCTCGACCACTTTTTTCCCCAGCTAGCATCAGCCAAAAAAAAATTTATACGTCGCAGCGCCAATTTTAATCGCGGCTCGACCACTTTTTTTCCCAGCTAGCATCAGCCAAAAAAAAAATTATATGTCGCAGCGCCAATTCTAATCGCGGCTCGACCACTTTCTTTCCCCAGCTAGCATCAGCCAAAAAAAATTTTATACGTCGCAGCCCCAATTTTAATCGCGACCCGACCACCTTTTTTCTCCAGCTAGCATCAGCCAAAACAAAATTTATACGTCGCAGCCCCAATTTTAATCGCGGCCCGACCGCCTTTTTTTCCCTGCTAGCATCAGCCAAAAAAAAATTTATACGTCGCAGCCCCAATTTTAATCGCGGCCCGACCGCCTTTTTTTCCCAGCTAGCATCAGCCAAAAAAAAAATTATACGTCGCAGCGCCAATTTTAATTGCGGCTCGACCACTTTTTTCCCCAGCTAGCATCAGCCAAAAAAAATTTTATACGTCGCAGCCCCAATTTTAATCGCGACCCGACCACCTTTTTTCTCCAGCTAGCATCAGCCAAAACAAAATTTATACGTCGCAGCCCCAATTTTAATCGCGGCCCGACCGCCTTTTTTTCCCAGCTAGCATCAGCCAAAAAAAAATTTATACGTCAATTTTAATCGCGGCCCGACCACCTTATTTCCCCAGCTAGCATCAGCCAAAACAAAATTTATACGTCGCAGCCCCAATTTTAATCGCGGCCCGACCGCCTTTTTTTCCCAGCTAGCATCAGCCAAAAAAAAATTTATACGTCGCAGCCCCAATTTTAATCGCGGCCCGACCGCCTTTTTTTCCCAGCTAGCATCAGCCAAAAAAAAATTTATACGTCAATTTTAATCGCGGCCCGACCACCTTATTTCCCCAGCTAGCATCAGCCAAAACAAAATTTATACGTCGCAGCCCCAATTTTAATCGCGGCCCGACCGCCTTTTTTCCCAGCTAGCATCAGCCAAAAAAAAATTTATACGTCGCAGCCCCAATTTTAATCGCGGCCCGACCGCCTTTTTTTCCCAGCTAGCATCAGCCAAAAAAAAAATTATACGTCGCAGCGCCAATTTTAATCGCGGCTCGACCACTTTTTTTCCCAGCTAGCATCAGCCAAAAAAAAAATTATACGTCGCAGCGCCAATTCTAATCGCGGCTCGACCACTTTTTTTTTCCAGCTAGCATCAGCCAAAAAAAAATTTATACGTCGCAGCCCCAATTTTAATCGCGGCCCGACCGCCTTTTTTTCCCAGCTAGCATCAGCCAAAAATAAAATTATGCGTCGCAGCGCCAATTTTAATCGCGGCTCGACCACTTTTTTTCCCAGCTAGCATCAGCCAAAAAAAAAATTATACGTCGCAGCGCCAATTCTAATCGCGGCTCGACCACTTTTTTTCCCCAGCTAGCATCAGCCAAAAAAAATTTTATGCGTCGCAGCCCCAATTTTAATCGCGACCCGACCACCTTTTTTCTCCAGCTAGCATCAGCCAAAAAAAAAATTATACGTCGCAGCGCCAATTCTAATCGCGGCTCGACCACTTTTTTTCCCCAGCTAGCATCAGCCAAAAAAAAATTTATACGTCGCAGCCCCAATTTTAATCGCGGCCCGACCGCCTTTTTTTCCCAGCTAGCATCAGCCAAAAAAAAAATTATGCGTCGCAGCCCCAATTTTAATCGCGGCTCGACCACTTTTTTTCCCAGCTAGCATCAGCCAAAAAAAAAATTATACGTCGCAGCGCCAATTCTAATCGCGGCTCGACCACTTTTTTTCCCCAGCTAGCATCAGCCAAAAAAAATTTTATACGTCGCAGCCCCAATTTTAATCGCGACCCGACCACCTTTTTTCTCCAGATAGCATCAGCCAAAACAAAATTTATACGTCGCAGCCCCAATTTTAATCGCGGCCCGACCGCCTTTTTTTCTCAGCTAGCATCAGCCAAAAAAAAAATTATACGTCGCAGCCCCAATTTCAATCGCGGCCCGACCGCCTTTTTTTCCCAGCTAGCATCAGCCAAAAAAAAATTTATACGTCGCAGCGCCAATTTTAATCGCGGCTCGACCACTTTTTTTCCCAGCTAGCATCAGCCAAAAAAAAAATTATATGTCGCAGCGCCAATTCTAATCGCGGCTCGACCACTTTCTTTCCCCAGCTAGCATCAGCCAAAAAAAATTTTATACGTCGCAGCCCCAATTTTAATCGCGACCCGACCACCTTTTTTCTCCAGCTAGCATCAGCCAAAACAAAATTTATACGTCGCAGCCCCAATTTTAATCGCGGCCCGACCACCTTTTTTCCCCAGCTAGCATCAGCCAAAAAAAATTTATACGTCGCAGCCCCAATTTTAATCGCGACCCGACCACCACCTTTTTTCTCCAGCTAGCATCAGCCAAAACAAAATTTATACGTCGCAGCCCAAATTTTAATCGCGACCCGACCAGCTTTTTTCTCCAGCTAGCATCAGCCAAAAAAAATTTATACGTCGCAGCCCCAATTTTAATCGCGGCCCGACCGCCTTTTTTTCCCAGCTAGCATCAGCCAAAAAAAAAATTATACGTCGCAGCCCCAATTTTAATCGCGGCTCGACCACTTTTTTTCCCAGCTAGCATCAGCCAAAAAAAAAATGATAAGTCGCAGCGCCAATTTTAATCGCGGCCCGACCGCCTTTTTTCTCCAGCTAGCATCAGCCAAAACAAAATTTATACGTCGCAGCGCCAATTTTAATCGCGGCTCGACCAGCTTTTTTCTCCAGCTAGCATCAGCCAAAAAAAATTTATACGTCGCAGCCCCAATTTTAATCGCGGCTCGACCACTTTTTTCCCAGCTAGCATCAGCCAAAAAAAAATTTATACGTCGCAGCCCCAATTTTAATCGCGGCCCGACCGCCTTTTTTTCCCAGCTAGCATCAGCCAAAACAAAATTTATACGTCGCAGCCCCAATTTTAATCGCGACCCGACCACCTTTTTTCTCCAGCTAGCATCAGCCAAAACAAAATTTATACGTCGCAGCCCCAATTTTAATCGCGACCCGACCAGCTTTTTTCTCCAGCTAGCATCAGCCAAAAAAAATTTATACGTCGCAGCCCCAATTTTAATCGCGGCCCGACCGCCTTTTTTTCCCAGCTAGCATCAGCCAAAAAAAAATTTATACGTCGCAGCCCCAATTTTAATCGCGGCTCGACCACTTTTTTTCCCAGCTAGCATCAGCCAAAAAAAAATTTATACGTCGCAGCCCCAATTTTAATCGCGGCCCGACCGCCTTTTTTTCCCAGCTAGCATCAGCCAAAAAAAAAATTATACGTCGCAGCGCCAATTTTAATCGCGGCCCGACCGACTTTTTTCTCCAGCTAGCATCAGACAAAACAAAATTTATACGTCGCAGCCCCAATTTTAATCGCGACCCGACCACCTTTTTTCTCCAGCTAGCATCAGCCAAAACAAAATTTATACGTCGCAGCCCCAATTTTAATCGCGACCCGACCAGCTTTTTTTCCCAGCTAGCATCAGCCAAAAAAAAATTTATACGTCGCAGCCCCAATTTTAATCGCGGCTCGACCACTTTTTTTCCCAGCTAGCATCAGCCAAAAAAAAATTTATACGTCGCAGCCCCAATTTTAATCGCGGCCCGACCGCCTTTTTTTCCCAGCTAGCATCAGCCAAAAAAAAATTTATACGTCGCAGCGCCAATTTTAATCGCGGCTCGACCACTTTTTTTCCCAGCTAGCATCAGCCAAAAAAAAAATTATATGTCGCAGCGCCAATTCTAATCGCGGCTCGACCACTTTCTTTCCCCAGCTAGCATCAGCCAAAAAAAATTTTATACGTCGCAGCCCCAATTTTAATCGCGACCCGACCACCTTTTTTCTCCAGCTAGCATCAGCCAAAACAAAATTTATACGTCGCAGCCCCAATTTTAATCGCGGCCCGACCACCTTTTTTCCCCAGCTAGCATCAGCCAAAAAAAATTTATACGTCGCAGCCCCAATTTTAATCGCGACCCGACCACCTTTTTTCTCCAGCTAGCATCAGCCAAAACAAAATTTATACGTCGCAGCCCAAATTTTAATCGCGACCCGACCAGCTTTTTTCTCCAGCTAGCATCAGCCAAAAAAAATTTATACGTCGCAGCCCCAATTTTAATCGCGGCCCGACCGCCTTTTTTTCCCAGCTAGCATCAGCCAAAAAAAAAATTATACGTCGCAGCCCCAATTTTAATCGCGGCTCGACCACTTTTTTTCCCAGCTAGCATCAGCCAAAAAAAAAATGATAAGTCGCAGCGCCAATTTTAATCGCGGCCCGACCGCCTTTTTTCTCCAGCTAGCATCAGCCAAAACAAAATTTATACGTCGCAGCGCCAATTTTAATCGCGGCTCGACCAGCTTTTTTCTCCAGCTAGCATCAGCCAAAAAAAATTTATACGTCGCAGCCCCAATTTTAATCGCGGCTCGACCACTTTTTTCCCAGCTAGCATCAGCCAAAAAAAAATTTATACGTCGCAGCCCCAATTTTAATCGCGGCCCGACCGCCTTTTTTTCCCAGCTAGCATCAGCCAAAACAAAATTTATACGTCGCAGCCCCAATTTTAATCGCGACCCGACCACCTTTTTTCTCCAGCTAGCATCAGCCAAAACAAAATTTATACGTCGCAGCCCCAATTTTAATCGCGACCCGACCAGCTTTTTTCTCCAGCTAGCATCAGCCAAAAAAAATTTATACGTCGCAGCCCCAATTTTAATCGCGGCCCGACCGCCTTTTTTTCCCAGCTAGCATCAGCCAAAAAAAAATTTATACGTCGCAGCCCCAATTTTAATCGCGGCTCGACCACTTTTTTTCCCAGCTAGCATCAGCCAAAAAAAAATTTATACGTCGCAGCCCCAATTTTAATCGCGGCCCGACCGCCTTTTTTTCCCAGCTAGCATCAGCCAAAAAAAAAATTATACGTCGCAGCGCCAATTTTAATCGCGGCCCGACCGACTTTTTTCTCCAGCTAGCATCAGACAAAACAAAATTTATACGTCGCAGCCCCAATTTTAATCGCGACCCGACCAACTTTTTTCTCCAGCTAGCATCAGCCAAAACAAAATTTATACGTCGCAGCCCCAATTTTAATCGCGACCCGACCAGCTTTTTTCTCCAGCTAGCATCAGCCAAAAAAAATTTATACGTCGCAGCCCCAATTTTAATCGCGGCCCGACCGCCTTTTTTTCCCAGCTAGCATCAGCCAAAAAAAAATTTATACGTCGCAGCCCCAATTTTAATCGCGACCCGACCACCTTTTTTCTCCAGCTAGCATCAGCCAAAACAAAATTTATACGTCGCAGCCACAATTTTAATCGCGGCCCGACCACCTTTTTTCCCCAGCTAGCATCAGCCAAAACAAAATTTATACGTCGCAGCGCCAATTTTAATCGCGGCTCGACCACTTTTTTCTCCAGCTAGCATCAGCCAAAACAAAATTTATACGTCGCAGCCCCAATTTTAATCGCGACCCGACCAGCTTTTTTCTCCAGCTAGCATCAGCCAAAAAAAAATTATACGTCGCAGCCACAATTTTAATCGCGGTCCGACCACCTTTTTTCCCCAGCTAGCATCAGCCAAAACAAAATTTATACGTCGCAGCGCCAATTTTAATCGCGGCTCGACCACTTTTTTCTCCAGCTAGCATCAGCCAAAACAAAATTTATACGTCGCAGCCCCAATTTTAATCGCGACCCGACCAGCTTTTTTCTCCAGCTAGCATCAGCCAAAAAAAATTTATACGTCGCAGCCCCAATTTTAATCGCGGCTCGACCACTTTTTTTCCCAGCTAGCATCAGCCAAAAAAAAATTTATACGTCGCAGCCCCAATTTTAATCGCGGCCCGACCGCCTTTTTTTCCCAGCTAGCATCAGCCAAAAAAAAAATTATACGTCGCAGCGCCAATTTTAATCGCGGCCCGACCGACTTTTTTCTCCAGCTAGCATCAGACAAAACAAAATTTATACGTCGCAGCGCCAATTCTAATCGCGGCTCGACCACTTTTTTTCCCCAGCTAGCATCAGCCAAAAAAAATTTTATACGTCGCAGCCCCAATTTTAATCGCGGCCCGACCGCCTTTTTTTCCCAGCTAGCATCAGCCAAAAAAAAAATTATACGTCGCAGCGCCAATTTTAATCGCGGCTCGACCACTTTTTTTCCCCAGCTAGCATCAGCCAAAAAAAAAATTATACGTCGCAGCGACAATTTTAATCGCGGCTCGACCACTTTTTTTCCCAGCTAGCATCAGCCAAAAAAAAAATTATACGTCGCAGCCCCAATTTTAATCGCGGCCCGACCGCCTTTTTTTCCCAGCTAGCATCAGCCAAAAAAAAAATTATACGTCGCAGCCACAATTTTAATCGCGACCCGACCAGCTTTTTTCTCCAGCTAGCATCAGCCAAAAAAAAATTTATACGTCGCAGCCCCAATTTTAATCGCGGCCCGACCGCCTTTTTTTCCCAGCTAGCATCAGCCAAAAAAAATTTTATACGTCGCAGCCACAATTTTAATCGCGGCCCGACCACCTTTTTTCCCCAGCTAGCATCAGCCAAAAAAAATTTATACGTCGCAGCCCCAATTTTAATCGCGACCCGACCAGCTTTTTTCTCCAGCTAGCATCAGCCAAAAAAAAATTTATACGTCGCAGCCCCAATTTTAATCGCGGCCCGACCGCCTTTTTTTCCCAGCTAGCATCAGCCAAAAAAAATTTTATACGTCGCAGCCACAATTTTAATCGTGGCTCGACCACTTTTTTTCCCCAGCTAGCATCAGCCAAAAAAAAATGTAAACGTCGCAGCCCCAATTTTAATCGCGACCCGACCAGCTTTTTTCTCCAGCTAGCATCAGCCAAAAAAAAATTTATACGTCGCAGCCCCAATTTTAATCGCGGCCCGACCGCCTTTTTTTCCCAGCTAGCATCAGCCAAAAAAAATTTTATACGTCGCAGCCACAATTTTAATCGCGACCCGACCACCTTTTTTCTCCAGCTAGCATCAGCCAAAAAAAAATGTATACGTCGCAGCCACAATTTTAATCGTGGCTCGACCACTTTTTTTCCCCAGCTAGCATCAGCCAAAAAAAAATTTATACGTCGCAGCGCCAATTTTAATCGCGGCTCGACCACTTTTTTTCCCAGCTAGCATCAGCCAAAAAAAAAATTATACGTCGCAGCGCCAATTCTAATCGCGGCTCGACCACTTTATTTCCCCAGCTAGCATCAGCCAAAAAAAATTTTATACGTCGCAGCCCCAATTTTAATCGCGACCCGACCACCTTTTTTCTCCAGCTAGCATCAGCCAAAACAAAATTTATACGTCGCAGCCCCAATTTTAATCGCGGCCCGACCGCCTTTTTTTCCCAGCTAGCATCAGCCAAAAAAAAAATTATACGTCGCAGCGCCAATTCTAATCGCGGCTCGACCACTTTTTTTCCCCAGCTAGCATCAGCCAAAAAAAATTTTATACGTCGCAGCCCCAATTTTAATCGCGACCCGACCACCTTTTTTCTCCAGCTAGCATCAGCTAAAAAAAAATTTATACGTCGCAGCCACAATTTTAATCGCGGCTCGACCGCCTTTTTTCTCCAGCTAGCATCAGCCAAAACAAAATTTATACGTCGCAGCCCCAATTTTAATCGCGGCCCGACTGCCTTTTTTTCCCAGCTAGAATCATCCAAAAAAAAAAAATTATACGTCGCAGCCCCAATTTTAATCGCGGCCCGACCACCTTTTTTCCCCAGCTAGCATCAGTCAAAAAAAAATGTTTACGTCGCAGCCACAATTTTAATCGCGGCCCGACCACCTTTTTTCCCCAGCTAGCATCAGTCAAAAAAAAATGTTTACGTCGCAGCCACAATTTTAATCGCGGCCCGACCACCTTTTTTCCCCAGCTAGCATCAGCCAAAAAAAAATGTATACGTCGCAGCCACAATTTTAATCGCGGCCCGACCACCTTTTTTCCCCAGCTAGCATCAGCCAAAAATTTATACGTCGCAGCCCCAATTCTAATCGCGGCCCGACCACTTTTTCTCCCCCGCTAGCATCAGCCAAAAAAAATGTATACGTCGCAGCGCCAATTTTAATCGCGGCCCGACCACCTTTTTTCCCCAGCTAGCATCAGTCAAAAAAAAATGTTTACGTCGCAGCCACAATTTTAATCGCGGCCCGACCACCTTTTTTCCCCAGCTAGCATCAGCCAAAACAAAATTTATACGTCGCAGCCCCAATTTTAATCGCGGCCCGACTGCCTTTTTTTCCCAGCTAGCATCATCCAAAAAAAAAAAATTATACTTCGCAGCCCCAATTTTAATCGCGGCCCGACCACCTTTTTTCCCCAGCTAGCATCAGTGAAAAAAAAATGTTTACGTCGCAGCCACAATTTTAATCGCGGCCCGACCACCTTTTTTCCCCAGCTAGCATCAGTCAAAAAAAAATTTTTACGTCGCAGCCACAATTTTAATCGCGGCCCGACCACCTTTTTTCCCCAGCTAGCATCAGTCAAAAAAAAATGTTTACGTCGCAGCCACAATTTTAATCGCGGCCCGACCACCTTTTTCTCCCCCGCTAGCATCAGCCAAAAAAAATGTATACGTCGCAGCGCCAATTTTAATCGCGGCCCGACCACCTTTTTTCCCCAGCTAGCATCAGTCAAAAAAAAATACGTCGCAGCCCCAATTCTAATCGCGGCCCGACCACTTTTTCTCCCCCGCTAGCATCAGCCAAAAAAAATGTATACGTCGCAGCGCCAATTTTAATCGCGGCCCGACCACCTTTTTTCCCCAGCTAGCATCAGTCAAAAAAAAATACGTCGCAGCCCCAATTCTAATCGCGGCCCGACCACTTTTTCTCCCCCGCTAGCATCAGCCAAAAAAAATGTATACGTCGCAGCGCCAATTTTAATCGCGGCCCGACCACTTTTTCTCCCCCGCTAGCATCAGCCAAAAAAAATGTATACGTCGCAGCCCCAATTCTAATCGCGGCCCGACCACCTTTTTTCCCCAGCTAGCATCAGTCAAAAAAAAATACGTCGCAGCCCCAATTCTAATCGCGGCCCGACCACCTTTTTTCCCCAGCTAGCATCAGTCAAAAAAAAATACGTCGCAGCGCCAATTTTAATCGCGGCCCGACCACCTTTTTTCCCCAGCTAGCATCATTCAAAAAAAAATACGTCGCAGCCCCAATTCTAATCGCGGCCCGACCACTTTTTCTCCCCCGCTAGCATCAGCCAAAAAAAATGTATACGTCGCAGCGCCAATTTTAATCGCGGCCCGACCACCTTTTTTCCCCAGCTAGCATCAGTCAAAAAAAAATACGTCGCAGCCCCAATTCTAATCGCGGCCCGACCACTTTTTCTCCCCCGCTAGCATCAGCCAAAAAAAATGTATACGTCGCAGCGCCAATTTTAATCGCGGCCCGACCACTTTTTCTCCCCCGCTAGCATCAGCCAAAAAAAATGTATACGTCGCAGCCCCAATTCTAATCGCGGCCCGACCACTTTTTCTCCCCCGCTAGCATCAGCCAAAAAAAATTTATACGTCGCAGCCCCAATTCTAATCGCGGCCCGACCACTTTTTCTCCCCCGCTAGCATCAGCCAAAAAAAATGTGTACGTCGCAGCGCCAATTTTAATCGCGGCCCGACCACCTTTTTTCCCCAGCTAGCATCATCCAAAAAAAAAAAATTATACGTCGCAGCCCCAATTTTAATCGCGGCCCGACCACCTTTTTTCCCCAGCTAGCATCAGTCAAAAAAAAAATGTTTGCGTCGCAGCCACAATTTTAATCGCGGCCCGACCACCTTTTTTCCCCAGCTAGCATCAGTCAAAAAAAAATGTTTACGTCGCAGCCACAATTTTAATCGCTGCCCGACCTCCTTTTTTCCCAGCTAGCATCAGCCAAAACAAAATTTATACGTCGCAGCCCCAATTTTAATCGCGGCCCGACCGCCTTTTTTTCTCCAGCTAGCATCAGCCAAAACAAAATTTATACGTCGCAGCCCCAATTTTAATCGCGGCTCGACCACTTTTTTTCCCAGCTAGCATCAGCCAAAAAAAAATTTATACGTCGCAGCCCCAATTTTAATCGCGGCCCGACCGCCTTTTTTTCCCAGCTAGCATCAGCCAAAAAAAAAATTATACGTCGCAGCGCCAATTTTAATTGCGGCCCGACCGACTTTTTTCTCCAGCTAGCATCAGACAAAACAAAATTTATAGGTCGCAGCGCCAATTCTAATCGCGGCTCGACCACTTTTTTTCCCCAGCTAGCATCAGCCAAAAAAAATTTTATACGTCGCAGCCCCAATTTTAATCGCGGCCCGACCGCCTTTTTTTCCCAGCTAGCATCAGCCAAAAAAAAAATTATACGTCGCAGCGCCAATTTTAATCGCGGCCCGACCGACTTTTTTCTCCAGCTAGCATCAGTCAAAAAAAAATGTTTACGTCGCAGCCACAATTTTAATCGCTGCCCGACCTCCTTTTTTCCCAGCTAGCATCAGCCAAAACAAAATTTATACGTCGCAGCCCCAATTTTAATCGCGGCCCGACCGCCTTTTTTTCTCCAGCTAGCATCAGCCAAAAAAAAAATTATAAGTCGCAGCGCCAATTTTAATCGCGGCCCGACCGCCTTTTTTCTCCAGCTAGCATCAGCCAAAACAAAATTTATACGTCGCAGCGCCAATTTTAATCGCGGCTCGACCACTTTTTTTCCCAGCTAGCATCAGCCAAAAAAAAATTATACGTCGCAGCCACAATTTTAATCGCGGTCCGACCACCTTTTTTCCCCAGCTAGCATCAGCCAAAAAAAATTTATACGTCGCAGCCCCAATTTTAATCGCGACCCGACCAGCTTTTTTCTCCAGCTAGCATCAGCCAAAACAAAATTTATACGTCGCAGCGCCAATTTTAATCGCGGCTCGACCACTTTTTTTCCCAGCTAGCATCAGCCAAAAAAAAATTATGCGTCGCAGCCACAATTTTAATCGCGGCCCGACCACCTTTTTTCCCCAGCTAGCATCAGCCAAAAAAAAAATTATACGTCGCAGCCCCAATTTTAATCGCGGCTCGACCACTTTTTTTCCCAGCTAGCATCAGCCAAAAAAAAAATTATACGTCGCAGCGCCAATTCTAATCGCGGCCCGACCACCTTTTTTCCCCAGCTAGCATCAGCCAAAAAAAATTTATACGTCGCAGCCCCAATTTTAATCGCGGCCCGACCGCCTTTTTTTCCCAGCTAGCATCAGCCAAAAAAAAAATTATACGTCGCAGCGCCAATTTTAATCGCGGCCCGACCGACTTTTTTCTCCAGCTAGCATCAGACAAAACAAAATTTATACGTCGCAGCGCCAATTCTAATCGCGGCTCGACCACTTTTTTTCCCCAGCTAGCATCAGCCAAAAAAAATTTTATACGTCGCAGCCCCAATTTTAATCGCGGCCCGACCGCCTTTTTTTCCCAGCTAGCATCAGCCAAAAAAAAAATTATACGTCGCAGCGACAATTTTAATCGCGGCTCGACCACTTTTTTTCCCAGCTAGCATCAGCCAAAAAAAAAATTATACGTCGCAGCGCCAATTTTAATCGCGGCTCGACCACTTTTTTTCCCCAGCTAGCATCAGCCAAAAAAAAATTTATACGTCGCAGCCACAATTTTAATCGCGGCTCGACCACTTTTTTCCCCAGCTAGCATCAGCCAAAAAAAAATTTATACGTCGCAGCGCCAATTTTAATCGCGGCTCGACCACTTTTTTTCCCAGCTAGCATCAGCCAAAAAAAAAATTATATGTCGCAGCGCCAATTCTAATCGCGGCTCGACCACTTTCTTTCCCCAGCTAGCATCAGCCAAAAAAAATTTTATACGTCGCAGCCCCAATTTTAATCGCGACCCGACCACCTTTTTTCTCCAGCTAGCATCAGCCAAAACAAAATTTATACGTCGCAGCCCCAATTTTAATCGCGGCCCGACCGCCTTTTTTTCCCTGCTAGCATCAGCCAAAAAAAAATTTATACGTCGCAGCCCCAATTTTAATCGCGGCCCGACCGCCTTTTTTTCCCAGCTAGCATCAGCCAAAAAAAAAATTATACGTCGCAGCGCCAATTTTAATCGCGGCTCGACCACTTTTTTTCCCAGCTAGCATCAGCCAAAAAAAAAATTATACGTCGCAGCGCCAATTCTAATCGCGGCTCGACCACTTTTTTTCCCCAGCTAGCATCAGCCAAAAAAAAATTTATACGTCGCAGCCCCAATTTTAATCGCGACCCGACCACCTTTTTTCTCCAGCTAGCATCAGCCAAATCAAAATTTATACGTCGCAGCCCCAATTTTAATCGCGGCCCGACCGCCTTTTTTTCCCAGCTAGCATCAGCCAAAAAAAAATTTATACGTCGCAGCCCCAATTTTAATCGCGGAACGACCGCCTTTTTTCTCCAGCTAGCATCAGCCAAAACAAAATTTATACGTCGCAGCCCCAATTTTAATCGCGGCCCGACCGCCTTTTTTTCCCAGCTAGCATCAGCCAAAAAAAATTTTATACGTCGCAGCCCCAATTTTAATCGCGACCCGACCACCTTTTTTCTCTAGCTATCATCAGCCAAAACAAAATTTATACGTCGCAGCCCCAATTTTAATCGCGGCCCGACCGCCTTTTTTTCCCAGCTAGCATCAGCCAAAAAAAAAATTATACGTCGCAGCGCTAATTCTAATCGAGGCTCGACCACTTTTTTTTTCCCAGCTAGCATCAGCCAAAAAAAATTTTATACGTCGCAGCCCCAATTTTAATCGCGACCCGACCACCTTTTTTCCCCAGCTAGCATCAGCCAAAACAAAATTTATACGTCGCAGCCCCAATTTTAATCGCGACCCGACCACCTTTTTTCCCCAGCTAGCATCAGCCAAAAAAAATTTATACGTCGCAGCGCCAATTTTAATCGCGGCTCGACCACTTTTTTTCCCAGCTAGCATCAGCCAAAAAAAAAATTATACGTCGCAGCGCTAATTCTAATCGAGGCTCGACCACTTTTTTTTTCCCAGCTAGCATCAGCCAAAAAAAAATTTATACGTCGCAGCCCCAATTTTAATCGCGACCCGACCACCTTTTTTCTCTAGCTATCATCAGCCAAAACAAAATTTATACGTCGCAGCCCCAATTTTAATCGCGACCCGACCACCTTTTTTCCCCAGCTAGCATCAGCCAAAAAAAATTTATACGTCGCAGCGCCAATTTTAATCGCGGCTCGACCACTTTTTTTCCCAGCTAGCATCAGCCAAAAAAAAAATTATACGTCGCAGCGCCAATTCTAATCGCGGCTCGACCACTTTTTTTCCCCAGCTAGCATCAGCCAAAAAAAAATTTATACGTCGCAGCCCCAATTTTAATCGCGACCCGACCACCTTTTTTCTCCAGCTAGCATCAGCCAAAACAAAATGTATACGTCGCAGCCCCAATTTTAATCGCGGCCCGACCGCCTTTTTTTCCCAGCTAGCATCAGCCAAAAAAAAAATTATACGTCGCAGCGCCAATTTTAATCGCGGCTCGACCACTTTTTTTCCCAGCTAGCATCAGCCAAAAAAAAAATTATACGTCGCAGCGCTAATTCTAATCGAGGCTCGACCACTTTTTTTTTCCCAGCTAGCATCAGCCAAAAAAAATTTTATACGTCGCAGCCCCAATTTTAATCGCGACCCGACCACCTTTTTTCTCTAGCTATCATCAGCCAAAACAAAATTTATACGTCGCAGCCCCAATTTTAATCGCGGCCCGACCGCCTTTTTTCTCCAGCTAGCATCAGCCAAAAATTTATACGTCGCAGCCCCAATTCTAATCGCGGCCCGACCACTTTTTTTCCCCCGCTAGCATCAGCCAAAAAAAAAATTATACGTCGCAGCGCCAATTCTAATCGCGGCTCGACCACTTTTTTTCCCCAGCTAGCATCAGCCAAAAAAAAAATTATACGTCGCAGCCCCAATTTTAATCGCGACCCGACCACCTTTTTTCTCTAGCTAGCATCAGCCAAAACAAAATTTATACGTCGCAGCCCCAATTTTAATCGCGGCCCGACCGCCTTTTTTTCCCAGCTAGCATCAGCCAAAAAAAAATAATTATACGTCGCAGCCCCAATTTTAATCGCGGCCCGACTACCTTTTTCCCCAGCTAGCATCAGCCAAAAATTTATACGTCGCAGCCCCAATTCTAATCGCGGCCCGACCACTTTTTTTCCCCCGCTAGCATCAGCCAAAAAAAATGTATACGTCGCAGCGCCAATTTTAATCGCGGCTCGACCACTTTTTTTCCCCAGCTAGCATCAGCCAAAAAAAAAAAATTATACGTCGCAGCCCCAATTTTAATCGCGGCACGACCACCTTTTTTCCCAGCTAGCATCAGCCAAAAAAAAAATTATACGTCGCAGCGCCAATTCTAATCGCGGCTCGACCACTTTTTTTCCCCAGCTAGCATCAGCCAAAAAAAATTTTATACGTCGCAGCGCCAATTCTAATCGCGGCTCGACCACTTTTTTTACCCAGCTAGCATCAGCCAAAAAAAATTTTATACGTCGCAGCCCCAATTTTAATCGCGACCCGACCACCTTTTTTCTCCAGCTAGCATCAGCCAAAACAAAATTTATACGTCGCAGCCCCAATTTTAATCGCGGCCCGACCGCCTTTTTTTCCCAGCTAGCATCAGCCAAAAAAAAAATTATACGTCGCAGCGCCAATTTTAATCGCGGCTCGACCACTTTTTTTCCCAGCTAGCATCAGCCAAAAAAAAAATTATACGTCGCAGCGCTAATTCTAATCGCGGCTCGACCACTTTTTTTTTCCCAGCTAGCATCAGCCAAAAAAAATTTTATACGTCGCAGCCCCAATTTTAATCGCGACCCGACCACCTTTTTTCTCTAGCTAGCATCAGCCAAAACAAAATTTATACGTCGCAGCCCCAATTTTAATCGCGGCTCGACCACTTTTTTTCCCAGCTAGCATCAGCCAAAAAAAAAATTATACGTCGCAGCGCTAATTCTAATCGCGGCTCGACCACTTTTTTTCCCCAGCTAGCATCAGCCAAAAAAAATTTATACGTCGCAGCCCCAATTTTAATCGCGACCCGACCAGCTTTTTTCTCCAGCTAGCATCAGCCAAAAAAAAATTTATACGTCGCAGCCCCAATTTTAATCGCGGCCCGACCGCCTTTTTTTCCCAGCTAGCATCAGCCAAAAAAAATTTTATACGTCGCAGCCACAATTTTAATCGTGGCTCGACCACTTTTTTTCCCCAGCTAGCATCAGCCAAAAAAAAATGTAAACGTCGCAGCCCCAATTTTAATCGCGACCCGATCAGCTTTTTTCTCCAGCTAGCATCAGCCAAAAAAAAATTTATACGTCGCAGCCCCAATTTTAATCGCGGCCCGACCGCCTTTTTTTCCCAGCTAGCATCAGCCAAAAAAAATTTTATACGTCGCAGCCACAATTTTAATCGCGACCCGACCACCTTTTTTCTCCAGCTAGCATCAGCCAAAAAAAAATGTATACGTCGCAGCCACAATTTTAATCGTGGCTCGACCACTTTTTTTCCCCAGCTAGCATCAGCCAAAAAAAAATTTATACGTCGCAGCGCCAATTTTAATCGCGGCTCGACCACTTTTTTCCCAGCTAGCATCAGCCAAAAAAAAAATTATACGTCGCAGCGCCAATTCTAATCGCGGCTCGACCACTTTTTTTCCCCAGCTAGCATCAGCCAAAAAAAATTTTATACGTCGCAGCCCCAATTTTAATCGCGACCCGACCACCTTTTTTCTCCAGCTAGCATCAGCCAAAACAAAATTTATACGTCGCAGCCCCAATTTTAATCGCGGCCCGACCGCCTTTTTTTCCCAGCTAGCATCAGCCAAAAAAAAAATTATACGTCGCAGCCCCAATTTTAATCGCGGCCCGACTGCCTTTTTTCCCCAGCTAGCATCAGCCAAAAAAAAATGTTTACGTCGCAGCCACAATTTTAATCGCGGCCCGACCACCTTTTTCTCCCCCGCTAGCATCAGCCAAAAAAAATGTATACGTCGCAGCGCCAATTTTAATCGCGGCCCGACCACCTTTTTTCCCCAGCTAGCTTCAGTCAAAAAAAAATACGTCGCAGCCCCAATTCTAATCGCGGCCCGACCACTTTTTCTCCCCCGCTAGCATCAGCCAAAAAAAATGTATACGTCGCAGCGCCAATTTTAATCGCGGCCCGACCACCTTTTTTCCCCAGCTAGCATCAGTCAAAAAAAAATACGTCGCAGCCCCAATTCTAATCGCGGCCCGACCACTTTTTCTCCCCCGCTAGCATCAGCCAAAAAAAATGTATACGTCGCAGCGCCAATTTTAATCGCGGCCCGACCACTTTTTCTCCCCCGCTAGCATCAGCCAAAAAAAATGTATACGTCGCAGCCCCAATTCTAATCGCGGCCCGACCACCTTTTTTCCCCAGCTAGCATCAGTCAAAAAAAAATACGTCGCAGCCCCAATTCTAATCGCGGCCCGACCACCTTTTTTCCCCAGCTAGCATCAGTCAAAAAAAAATACGTCGCAGCGCCAATTTTAATCGCGGCCCGACCACCTTTTTTCCCCAGCTAGCATCAGTCAAAAAAAAATACGTCGCAGCCCCAATTCTAATCGCGGCCCGACCACTTTTTCTCCCCCGCTAGCATCAGCCAAAAAAAATGTATACGTCGCAGCGCCAATTTTAATCGCGGCCCGACCACCTTTTTTCCCCAGCTAGCATCAGTCAAAAAAAAATACGTCGCAGTCCCAATTCTAATCGCGGCCCGACCACTTTTTCTCCCCCGCTAGCATCAGCCAAAAAAAATGTATACGTCGCAGCGCCAATTTTAATCGCGGCCCGACCACTTTTTCTCCCCCGCTAGCATCAGCCAAAAAAAATGTATACGTCGCAGCCCCAATTCTAATCGCGGCCCGACCACTTTTTCTCCCCCGCTAGCATCAGCCAAAAAAAATTTATACGTCGCAGCCCCAATTCTAATCGCGGCCCGACCACTTTTTCTCCCCCGCTAGCATCAGCCAAAAAAAATGTATACGTCGCAGCGCCAATTTTAATCGCGGCCCGACCACCTTTTTTCCCCAGCTAGCATCATCCAAAAAAAAAAAATTATACGTCGCAGCCCCAATTTTAATCGCGGCCCGACCACCTTTTTTCCCCAGCTAGCATCAGTCAAAAAAAAAATGTTTGCGTCGCAGCCACAATTTTAATCGCGGCCCGACCACCTTTTTTCCCCAGCTAGCATCAGTCAAAAAAAAATGTTTACGTCGCAGCCACAATTTTAATCGCTGCCCGACCTCCTTTTTTCCCAGCTAGCATCAGCCAAAACAAAATTTATACGTCGCAGCCCCAATTTTAATCGCGGCCCGACCGCCTTTTTTTCCCAGCTAGCATCAGCCAAAACAAAATTTATGCGTCGCAGCGCCAATTCTAATCGCGGCTCGACCACTTTTTTTCCCCAGCTAGCATCAGCCAAAAAAAATTTTATACGTCGCAGCCCCAATTTTAATCGCGACCCGACCACCTTTTTTCTCCAGCTAGCATCAGCCAAAACAAAATTTATACGTCGCAGCCCCAATTTTAATCGCGGCCCGACCGCCTTTTTTTCCCAGCTAGCATCAGCCAAAAAAAAAATTATACGTCGCAGCGCCAATTCTAATCGCGGCTCGACCACTTTTTTTCCCCAGCTAGCATCAGCCAAAAAAAATTTTATACGTCGCAGCCCCAATTTTAATCGCGACCCGACCACCTTTTTTCTCCAGCTAGCATCAGCCAAAACAAAATTTATACGTCGCAGCCACAATTTTAATCGCGGCTCGACCACTTTTTTTCCCCAGCTAGCATCAGCCAAAAAAAAATTTATACGTCGCAGCGCCAATTTTAATCGCGGCTCGACCACTTTTTTTCCCAGCTAGCATCAGCCAAAAAAAAAATTATACGTCGCAGCGCCAATTCTAATCGCGGCTCGACCACTTTTTTTCCCCAGCTAGCATCAGCCAAAAAAAATTTTATACGTCGCAGCCCCAATTTTAATCGCGACCCGACCACCTTTTTTCTCCAGCTAGCATCAGCCAAAAAAAAATTTATACGTCGCAGCCACAATTTTAATCGCGGCTCGACCGCCTTTTTTCTCCAGCTAGCATCAGCCAAAACAAAATTTATACGTCGCAGCCCCAAATTTAATCGCGGCCCGACTGCCTTTTTTTCCCAGCTAGCATCATCAAAAAAAAAAAAATTATACGTCGCAGCCCCAATTTTAATCGCGGCCCGACCACCTTTTTTCCCCAGCTAGCATCAGTCAAAAAAAAATGTTTACGTCGCAGCCACAATTTTAATCGCGGCCCGACCACCTTTTTTCCCCAGCTAGCATCAGTCAAAAAAAAATTTATACGTCGAAGCCCCAATTTTAATCGCGACCCGACCACCTTTTTTCTCTAGCTAGCATCAGCCAAAACAAAATTTATACGTCGCAGCCCCAATTTTAATCGCGGCCCGACCGCCTTTTTTTCCCAGCTAGCATCAGCCAAAAAAAAATAATTATACGTCGCAGCCCCAATTTTAATCGCGGCCCGACTACCTTTTTCCCCAGCTAGCATCAGCCAAAAATTTATACGTCGCAGCCCCAATTCTAATCGCGGCCCGACCACTTTTTTTCCCCCGCTAGCATCAGCCAAAAAAAATGTATACGTCGCAGCGCCAATTTTAATCGCGGCTCGACCACTTTTTTTCCCCAGCTAGCATCAGCCAAAAAAAAAAAATTATACGTCGCAGCCCCAATTTTAATCGCGGCACGACCACCTTTTTTCCCAGCTAGCATCAGCCAAAAAAAAAATTATACGTCGCAGCGCCAATTCTAATCGCGGCTCGACCACTTTTTTTCCCCAGCTAGCATCAGCCAAAAAAAATTTTATACGTCGCAGCGCCAATTCTAATCGCGGCTCGACCACTTTTTTTACCCAGCTAGCATCAGCCAAAAAAAATTTTATACGTCGCAGCCCCAATTTTAATCGCGACCCGACCACCTTTTTTCTCCAGCTAGCATCAGCCAAAACAAAATTTATACGTCGCAGCCCCAATTTTAATCGCGGCCCGACCGCCTTTTTTTCCCAGCTAGCATCAGCCAAAAAAAAAATTATACGTCGCAGCGCCAATTTTAATCGCGGCTCGACCACTTTTTTTCCCAGCTAGCATCAGCCAAAAAAAAAATTATACGTCGCAGCGCTAATTCTAATCGCGGCTCGACCACTTTTTTTTTCCCAGCTAGCATCAGCCAAAAAAAATTTTATACGTCGCAGCCCCAATTTTAATCGCGACCCGACCACCTTTTTTCTCCAGCTAGCATCAGCCAAAACAAAATTTATACGTCGCAGCCCCAATTTTAATCGCGGCCCGACCGCCTTTTTTTCCCAGCTAGCATCAGCCAAAAAAAAAATTATACGTCGCAGCGCCAATTTTAATCGCGGCTCGACCACTTTTTTTCCCAGCTAGCATCAGCCAAAAAAAAAATTATACGTCGCAGCGCTAATTCTAATCGCGGCTCGACCACTTTTTTTTTCCCAGCTAGCATCAGCCAAAAAAAATTTTATACGTCGCAGCCCCAATTTTAATCGCGACCCGACCACCTTTTTTCTCTAGCTAGCATCAGCCAAAACAAAATTTATACGTCGCAGCCCCAATTTTAATCGCGGCTCGACCACTTTTTTTCCCAGCTAGCATCAGCCAAAAAAAAAATTATACGTCGCAGCGCTAATTCTAATCGCGGCTCGACCACTTTTTTTCCCCAGCTAGCATCAGCCAAAAAAAATTATACGTCGCAGCCCCAATTTTAATCGCGGCACGACCACCTTTTTTCCCAGCTAGCATCAGCCAAAAAAAAAATTATACGTCGCAGCGCCAATTCTAATCGCGGCTCGACCACTTTTTTTCCCCAGCTAGCATCAGCCAAAAAAAATTTTATACGTCGCAGCGCCAATTCTAATCGCGGCTCGACCACTTTTTTTACCCAGCTAGCATCAGCCAAAAAAAATTTTATACGTCGCAGCCCCAATTTTAATCGCGACCCGACCACCTTTTTTCTCCAGCTAGCATCAGCCAAAACAAAATTTATACGTCGCAGCCCCAATTTTAATCGCGGCCCGACCGCCTTTTTTTCCCAGCTAGCATCAGCCAAAAAAAAAATTATACGTCGCAGCGCCAATTTTAATCGCGGCTCGACCACTTTTTTTCCCAGCTAGCATCAGCCAAAAAAAAAATTATACGTCGCAGCGCTAATTCTAATCGCGGCTCGACCACTTTTTTTTTCCCAGCTAGCATCAGCCAAAAAAAATTTTATACGTCGCAGCCCCAATTTTAATCGCGACCCGACCACCTTTTTTCTCTAGCTAGCATCAGCCAAAACAAAATTTATACGTCGCAGCCCCAATTTTAATCGCGGCTCGACCACTTTTTTTCCCAGCTAGCATCAGCCAAAAAAAAAATTATACGTCGCAGCGCTAATTCTAATCGCGGCTCGACCACTTTTTTTCCCCAGCTAGCATCAGCCAAAAAAAATTTATACGTCGCAGCCCCAATTTTAATCGCGACCCGACCAGCTTTTTTCTCCAGCTAGCATCAGCCAAAAAAAAATTTATACGTCGCAGCCCCAATTTTAATCGCGGCCCGACCGCCTTTTTTTCCCAGCTAGCATCAGCCAAAAAAAATTTTATACGTCGCAGCCACAATTTTAATCGTGGCTCGACCACTTTTTTTCCCCAGCTAGCATCAGCCAAAAAAAAATGTAAACGTCGCAGCCCCAATTTTAATCGCGACCCGATCAGCTTTTTTCTCCAGCTAGCATCAGCCAAAAAAAAATTTATACGTCGCAGCCCCAATTTTAATCGCGGCCCGACCGCCTTTTTTTCCCAGCTAGCATCAGCCAAAAAAAATTTTATACGTCGCAGCCACAATTTTAATCGCGACCCGACCACCTTTTTTCTCCAGCTAGCATCAGCCAAAAAAAAATGTATACGTCGCAGCCACAATTTTAATCGTGGCTCGACCACTTTTTTTCCCCAGCTAGCATCAGCCAAAAAAAAATTTATACGTCGCAGCGCCAATTTTAATCGCGGCTCGACCACTTTTTTCCCAGCTAGCATCAGCCAAAAAAAAAATTATACGTCGCAGCGCCAATTCTAATCGCGGCTCGACCACTTTTTTTCCCCAGCTAGCATCAGCCAAAAAAAATTTTATACGTCGCAGCCCCAATTTTAATCGCGACCCGACCACCTTTTTTCTCCAGCTAGCATCAGCCAAAACAAAATTTATACGTCGCAGCCCCAATTTTAATCGCGGCCCGACCGCCTTTTTTTCCCAGCTAGCATCAGCCAAAAAAAAAATTATACGTCGCAGCCCCAATTTTAATCGCGGCCCGACTGCCTTTTTTCCCCAGCTAGCATCAGCCAAAAAAAAATGTTTACGTCGCAGCCACAATTTTAATCGCGGCCCGACCACCTTTTTCTCCCCCGCTAGCATCAGCCAAAAAAAATGTATACGTCGCAGCGCCAATTTTAATCGCGGCCCGACCACCTTTTTTCCCCAGCTAGCTTCAGTCAAAAAAAAATACGTCGCAGCCCCAATTCTAATCGCGGCCCGACCACTTTTTCTCCCCCGCTAGCATCAGCCAAAAAAAATGTATACGTCGCAGCGCCAATTTTAATCGCGGCCCGACCACCTTTTTTCCCCAGCTAGCATCAGTCAAAAAAAAATACGTCGCAGCCCCAATTCTAATCGCGGCCCGACCACTTTTTCTCCCCCGCTAGCATCAGCCAAAAAAAATGTATACGTCGCAGCGCCAATTTTAATCGCGGCCCGACCACTTTTTCTCCCCCGCTAGCATCAGCCAAAAAAAATGTATACGTCGCAGCCCCAATTCTAATCGCGGCCCGACCACCTTTTTTCCCCAGCTAGCATCAGTCAAAAAAAAATACGTCGCAGCCCCAATTCTAATCGCGGCCCGACCACCTTTTTTCCCCAGCTAGCATCAGTCAAAAAAAAATACGTCGCAGCGCCAATTTTAATCGCGGCCCGACCACCTTTTTTCCCCAGCTAGCATCAGTCAAAAAAAAATACGTCGCAGCCCCAATTCTAATCGCGGCCCGACCACTTTTTCTCCCCCGCTAGCATCAGCCAAAAAAAATGTATACGTCGCAGCGCCAATTTTAATCGCGGCCCGACCACCTTTTTTCCCCAGCTAGCATCAGTCAAAAAAAAATACGTCGCAGCCCCAATTCTAATCGCGGCCCGACCACTTTTTCTCCCCCGCTAGCATCAGCCAAAAAAAATGTATACGTCGCAGCGCCAATTTTAATCGCGGCCCGACCACTTTTTCTCCCCCGCTAGCATCAGCCAAAAAAAATGTATACGTCGCAGCCCCAATTCTAATCGCGGCCCGACCACTTTTTCTCCCCCGCTAGCATCAGCCAAAAAAAATTTATACGTCGCAGCCCCAATTCTAATCGCGGCCCGACCACTTTTTCTCCCCCGCTAGCATCAGCCAAAAAAAATGTATACGTCGCAGCGCCAATTTTAATCGCGGCCCGACCACCTTTTTTCCCCAGCTAGCATCATCCAAAAAAAAAAAATTATACGTCGCAGCCCCAATTTTAATCGCGGCCCGACCACCTTTTTTCCCCAGCTAGCATCAGTCAAAAAAAAAATGTTTGCGTCGCAGCCACAATTTTAATCGCGGCCCGACCACCTTTTTTCCCCAGCTAGCATCAGTCAAAAAAAAATGTTTACGTCGCAGCCACAATTTTAATCGCTGCCCGACCTCCTTTTTTCCCAGCTAGCATCAGCCAAAACAAAATTTATACGTCGCAGCCCCAATTTTAATCGCGGCCCGACCGCCTTTTTTTCCCAGCTAGCATCAGCCAAAACAAAATTTATGCGTCGCAGCGCCAATTCTAATCGCGGCTCGACCACTTTTTTTCCCCAGCTAGCATCAGCCAAAAAAAATTTTATACGTCGCAGCCCCAATTTTAATCGCGACCCGACCACCTTTTTTCTCCAGCTAGCATCAGCCAAAACAAAATTTATACGTCGCAGCCCCAATTTTAATCGCGGCCCGACCGCCTTTTTTTCCCAGCTAGCATCAGCCAAAAAAAAAATTATACGTCGCAGCGCCAATTCTAATCGCGGCTCGACCACTTTTTTTCCCCAGCTAGCATCAGCCAAAAAAAATTTTATACGTCGCAGCCCCAATTTTAATCGCGACCCGACCACCTTTTTTCTCCAGCTAGCATCAGCCAAAACAAAATTTATACGTCGCAGCCACAATTTTAATCGCGGCTCGACCACTTTTTTTCCCCAGCTAGCATCAGCCAAAAAAAAATTTATACGTCGCAGCGCCAATTTTAATCGCGGCTCGACCACTTTTTTTCCCAGCTAGCATCAGCCAAAAAAAAAATTATACGTCGCAGCGCCAATTCTAATCGCGGCTCGACCACTTTTTTTCCCCAGCTAGCATCAGCCAAAAAAAATTTTATACGTCGCAGCCCCAATTTTAATCGCGACCCGACCACCTTTTTTCTCCAGCTAGCATCAGCCAAAAAAAAATTTATACGTCGCAGCCACAATTTTAATCGCGGCTCGACCGCCTTTTTTCTCCAGCTAGCATCAGCCAAAACAAAATTTATACGTCGCAGCCCCAAATTTAATCGCGGCCCGACTGCCTTTTTTTCCCAGCTAGCATCATCAAAAAAAAAAAAATTATACGTCGCAGCCCCAATTTTAATCGCGGCCCGACCACCTTTTTTCCCCAGCTAGCATCAGTCAAAAAAAAATGTTTACGTCGCAGCCACAATTTTAATCGCGGCCCGACCACCTTTTTTCCCCAGCTAGCATCAGTCAAAAAAAAATGTTTACGTCGCAGCCACAATTTTAATCGCGGCCCGACCACCTTTTTTCCCCAGCTAGCATCAGCCAAAAAAAAATGTATACGTCGCAGCGCCAATTTTAATCGCGGCCCGACCACCTTTTTTCCCCAGCTAGCATCAGTCAAAAAAAAATGTTTACGTCGCAGCCACAATTTTAATCGCGGCCCGACCACCTTTTTTCCCCAGTTAGCATCAGCCAAAAATTTATACGTCGCAGCCCCAATTCTAATCGCGGCCCGACCACTTTTTCTCCCCCGCTAGCTTCAGCCAAAAAAAATGTATACGTCGCAGCGCCAATTTTAATCGCGGCCCGACCACCTTTTTTCCCCAGCTAGCATCAGTCAAAAAAAAATGTTTACGTCGCAGCCACAATTTTAATCGCGGCCCGACCACCTTTTTTCCCCAGCTAGCATCAGCCAAAAAAAATTTATACGTCGCAGCCCCAATTTTAATCGCGGCCCGACCGCCTTTTTTCCCAGCTAGCATCAGCCAAAAAAAAAATTATACGTCGCAGCGCCAATTTTAATCGCGGCTCGACCACTTTTTTTCCCAGCTAGCATCAGCCAAAAAAAAAAATTATACGTCGCAGCGCCAATTTTAATCGCGGCTCGACCACTTTTTTTCCCCAGCTAGCATCAGCCAAAAAAAAATTTATACGTCGCAGCCACAATTTTAATCGCGGCTCGACCACTTTTTTTCCCCAGCTAGCATCAGCCAAAAAAAAATTTATACGTCGCAGCGCCAATTTTAATCGCGGCTCGACCACTTTTTTTCCCAGCTAGCATCAGCCAAAAAAAAATTATACGTCGCAGCGCCAATTCTAATCGCGGCTCGACCACTTTTTTTCCCCAGCTAGCATCAGCCAAAAAAAAAATTATACGTCGCAGCGCCAATTCTAATCGCGGCTCGACCACTTTTTTTCCCCAGCTAGCATCAGCCAAAAAAAAATGTATACGTCGCAGCCCCAATTTTAATCGCGACCCGACCACCTTTTTTCCCCAGCTAGCATCAGCCAAAAAAAAATTTATGCGTCGCAGCGCCAATTTTAATCGCGGCTCGACCACTTTTTTTCCCCAGCTAGCATCAGCCAAAAAAAAATTTATACGTCGCAGCCACAATTTTAATCGCGGCTCGACCACTTTTTTTCCCCAGCTAGCATCAGCCAAAAAAAAATTTATACGTCGCAGCGCCAATTTTAATCGCGGCTCGACCACTTTTTTTCCCAGCTAGCATCAGCCAAAAAAAAATTATACGTCGCAGCGCCAATTCTAATCGCGGCTCGACCACTTTTTTTCCCCAGCTAGCATCAGCCAAAAAAAAAATTATACGTCGCAGCGCCAATTCTAATCGCGGCTCGACCACTTTTTTTCCCAGCTAGCATCAGCCAAAAAAAAAAATTATACGTCGCAGCCACAATTTTAATCGCGGCTCGACCACTTTTTTTCCCCAGCTAGCATCAGCCAAAAAAAAATTTATACGTCGCAGCGCCAATTTTAATCGCGGCTCGACCACTTTTTTTCCCAGCTAGCATCAGCCAAAAAAAAATTTATACGTCGCAGCCACAATTTTAATCGCTGCCCGACCTCCTTTTTTCCCAGCTATCATCAGCCAAAACAAAATTTATACGTCGCAGCCCCAATTTTAATCGCGGCCCGACCGCCTTTTTTTCTCCAGCTAGCATCAGCCAAAACAAAATTTATACGTCGCAGCCCCAATTTTAATCGCGGCCCGACCACCTTTTTTCCCCAGCTAGCATCAGTCAAAAAAAAATGTATACGTCGCAGCGCCAATTTTAATCGCGGCCCGACCACCTTTTTTCCCCAGCTAGCATCAGTCAAAAAAAAATGTTTACGTCGCAGCCACAATTTTAATCGCGGCCCGACCACCTTTTTTCCCCAGCTAGCATCAGCCAAAAAAAATTTATACGTCGCAGCCCCAATTTTAATCGCGGCCCGACCGCCTTTTTTTCTCCAGCTAGCATCAGCCAAAACAAAATTTATACGTCGCAGCCCCAATTTTAATCGCGGCCCGACCACCTTTTTTCCCCAGCTAGCATCAGCCAAAAAAAAAATTATACGTCGCAGCGCCAATTTTAATCGCGGCTCGACCACTTTTTTTCCCAGCTAGCATCAGCCAAAAAAAAAATTATACGTCGCAGCGCCAATTCTAATCGCGGCTCGACCACTTTTTTTCCCCAGCTAGCATCAGCCAAAAAAAAATGTATACGTCGCAGCCCCAATTTTAATCGCGACCCGACCACCTTTTTTTTCCAGCTAGCATCAGCCAAAACAAAATTTATACGTCGCAGCCCCAATTTTAATCGCGACCCGACCACCTTTTTTCTCCAGCTAGCATCAGCCAAAACAAAATTTATACGTCGCAGCCCCAATTTTAATCGCGGCCCGACCGCCTTTTTTTCTCCAGCTAGCATCAGCCAAAACAAAATTTATACGTCGCAGCCACAATTTTAATCGCGGCCCGACCACCTTTTTTCCCCAGCTAGCATCAGCCAAAAAAAATTTATACGTCGCAGCCCCAATTTTAATCGCGGCCCGACCGCCTTTTTTTCTCCAGCTAGCATCAGCCAAAACAAAATTTATACGTCGCAGCCCCAATTTTAATCGCGGCTCGACCACTTTTTTTCCCAGCTAGCATCAGCCAAAAAAATTTTTATACGTCGCAGCCCCAATTTTAATCGCGACCCGACCAACTTTTTTCTCCAGCTAGCATCAGCCAAAACAAAATTTATACGTCGCAGCCCCAATTTTAATCGCGGCCCGACCGCCTTTTTTTCTCCAGCTAGCATCAGCCAAAACAAAATTTATACGTCGCAGCCACAATTTTAATCGCGGCCCGACCTCCTTTTTTCCCAGCTAGCATCAGCCAAAACAAAATTTATGCGTCGCAGCCCCAATTTTAATCGCGGCCCGACCGCCTTTTTTTCTCCAGCTAGCATCAGCCAAAACAAAATTTATACGTCGCAGCCCCAATTTTAATCGCGGCTCGACCACTTTTTTTCCCAGCTAGCATCAGCCAAAAAAAATTTATACGTCGCAGCCACAATTTTAATCGCGACCCGACCACCTTTTTTCTCCAGCTAGCATCAGCCAAAACAAAATTTATACGTCGCAGCCCCAATTTTAATCGCGGCCCGACCGCCTTTTTTTCTCCAGCTAGCATCAGCCAAAACAAAATTTATACGTCGCAGCCACAATTTTAATCGCGGCCCGACCTCCCTTTTTCCCAGCTAGCATCAGCCAAAACAAAATTTATACGTCGCAGCCCCAATTTTAATCGCGGCCCGACCGCCTTTTTTTCCCAGCTAGCATCAGCCAAAAAAAAAATTATACGTCGCAGCCCCAATTTTAATCGCGGCTCGACCACTTTTTTTCCCAGCTAGCATCAGCCAAAAAAAATTTTATACGTCGCAGCCCCAATTTTAATCGCGACCCGACCACCTTTTTTCTCCAGCTAGCATCAGCCAAAACAAAATTTATACGTCGCAGCCCCAATTTTAATCGCGGCCCGACCGCCTTTTTTTCTCCAGCTAGCATCAGCCAAAACAAAATTTATACGTCGCAGCCACAATTTTAATCGCGGCCCGACCACCTTTTTTCCCCAGCTAGCATCAGCCAAAACAAAATTTATACGTCGCAGCCCCAATTTTAATCGCGGCTCGACCACTTTTTTTCCCAGCTAGCATCAGCCAAAACAAAATTTATACGTCGCAGCCCCAATTTTAATCGCGGCTCGACCACTTTTTTTGCCAGCTAGCATCAGCCAAAAAAAATTTATACGTCGCAGCCCCAATTTTAATCGCGGCCCGACCGCCTTTTTTTCTCCAGCTAGCATCAGCCAAAACAAAATTTATACGTCGCAGCCACAATTTTAATCGCGGCCCGACCACCTTTTTTCCCCAGCTAGCATCAGCCAAAAAAAATTTATACGTCGCAGCCCCAATTTTAATCGCGGCCCGACCGCCTTTTTTTCTCCAGCTAGCATCAGCCAAAACAAAATTTATACGTCGCAGCCCCAATTTTAATCGCGGCTCGACCACTTTTTTTCCCAGCTAGCATCAGCCAAAAAAATTTTTATACGTCGCAGCCCCAATTTTAATCGCGACCCGACCAACTTTTTTCTCCAGCTAGCATCAGCCAAAACAAAATTTATACGTCGCAGCCCCAATTTTAATCGCGGCCCGACCGCCTTTTTTTCTCCAGCTAGCATCAGCCAAAACAAAATTTATACGTCGCAGCCCCAATTTTAATCGCGGCTCGACCACTTTTTTTCCCAGCTAGCATCAGCCAAAAAAATTTTTATACGTCGCAGCCCCAATTTTAATCGCGACCCGACCAACTTTTTTCTCCAGCTAGCATCAGCCAAAACAAAATTTATACGTCGCAGCCCCAATTTTAATCGCGGCCCGACCGCCTTTTTTTCTCCAGCTAGCATCAGCCAAAACAAAATTTATACGTCGCAGCCACAATTTTAATCGCGGCCCGACCTCCTTTTTTCCCAGCTAGCATCAGCCAAAACAAAATTTATGCGTCGCAGCCCCAATTTTAATCGCGGCCCGACCGCCTTTTTTTCTCCAGCTAGCATCAGCCAAAACAAAATTTATACGTCGCAGCCCCAATTTTAATCGCGGCTCGACCACTTTTTTTCCCAGCTAGCATCAGCCAAAAAAAATTTATACGTCGCAGCCACAATTTTAATCGCGACCCGACCACCTTTTTTCTCCAGCTAGCATCAGCCAAAACAAAATTTATACGTCGCAGCCCCAATTTTAATCGCGGCCCGACCGCCTTTTTTTCTCCAGCTAGCATCAGCCAAAACAAAATTTATACGTCGCAGCCACAATTTTAATCGCGGCCCGACCTCCCTTTTTCCCATCTAGCATCAGCCAAAACAAAATTTATACGTCGCAGCCCCAATTTTAATCGCGGCCCGACCGCCTTTTTTTCCCAGCTAGCATCAGCCAAAAAAAAAATTATACGTCGCAGCGCCAATTTTAATCGCGGCTCGACCACTTTTTTTCCCCAGCTAGCATCAGCCAAAAAAAAATTTATACGTCGCAGCCACAATTTTAATCGCGGCCCGACCTCCTTTTTTCCCAGCTAGCATCAGCCAAAACAAAATTTATGCGTCGCAGCCCCAATTTTAATCGCGGCCCGACCGCCTTTTTTTCTCCAGCTAGCATCAGCCAAAACAAAATTTATACGTCGCAGCCCCAATTTTAATCGCGGCTCGACCACTTTTTTTCAAAGCTAGCATCAGCCAAAAAAAATTTTATACGTCGCAGCCCCAATTTTAATCGCGACCCGACCACCTTTTTTCTCCAGCTAGCATCAGCCAAAACAAAATTTATACGTCGCAGCCCCAATTTTAATCGCGGCCCGACCGCCTTTTTTTCTCCAGCTAGCATCAGCCAAAACAAAATTTATACGTCGCAGCCACAATTTTAATCGCGGCCCGACCTCCTTTTTTCCCAGCTAGCATCAGCCAAAACAAAATTTATACGTCGCAGCCCCAATTTTAATCGCGGCCCGACCGCCTTTTTTTCTCCAGCTAGCATCAGCCAAAACAAAATTTATGCGTCGCAGCCCCAATTTTAATCGCGGCTCGACCACTTTTTTTCCCAGCTAGCATCAGCCAAAAAAAATTTATACGTCGCAGCCACAATTTTAATCGCGACCCGACCACCTTTTTTCTCCAGCTAGCATCAGCCAAAACAAAATTTATACGTCGCAGCCCCAATTTTAATCGCGGCCCGACCGCCTTTTTTTCTCCAGCTAGCATCAGCCAAAACAAAATTTATACGTCGCAGCCACAATTTTAATCGCGGCCCGACCTCCTTTTTTCCCAGCTAGCATCAGCCAAAACAAAATTTATACGTCGCAGCCCCAATTTTAATCGCGGCCCGACCGCCTTTTTTTCCCAGCTAGCATCAGCCAAAAAAAAAATTATACGTCGCAGCGCCAATTTTAATCGCGGCTCGACCACTTTTTTTCCCCAGCTAGCATCAGCCAAAAAAAAATTTATACGTCGCAGCCACAATTTTAATCGCGGCCCGACCTCCTTTTTTCCCAGCTAGCATCAGCCAAAACAAAATTTATGCGTCGCAGCCCCAATTTTAATCGCGGCCCGACCGCCTTTTTTTCTCCAGCTAGCATCAGCCAAAACAAAATTTATACGTCGCAGCCCCAATTTTAATCGCGGCTCGACCACTTTTTTTCCCAGCTAGCATCAGCCAAAAAAAATTTTATACGTCGCAGCCCCAATTTTAATCGCGACCCGACCACCTTTTTTCTCCAGCTAGCATCAGCCAAAACAAAATTTATACGTCGCAGCCCCAATTTTAATCGCGGCCCGACCGCCTTTTTTTCTCCAGCTAGCATCAGCCAAAACAAAATTTATACGTCGCAGCCACAATTTTAATCGCGGCCCGACCACCTTTTTTCCCCAGCTAGCATCAGCCAAAAAAAATTTATACGTCGCAGCCCCAATTTTAATCGCGACCCGACCAGCTTTTTTCTCCAGCTAGCATCAGCCAAAAAAAAATTTATACGTCGCAGCCCCAATTTTAATCGCGACCCGACCACCTTTTTTCTCCAGCTAGCATCAGCCAAAACAAAATTTATACGTCGCAGCCCCAATTTTAATCGCGTCCCGACCACCTTTTTTCTCCAGCTAGCATCAGCCAAAACAAAATTTATACGTCGCAGCCAAAATTTTAATCGCGGCCCGACCGCCTTTTTTTCCCAGCTAGCATCAGCCAAAAAAAAATTTATGCGTCGCAGCCACAATTTTAATCGCGGCCCGACCACCTTTTTTCCCAGCTAGCATCAGCCAAAACAAAATTTATACGTCGCAGCCCCAATTTTAATCGCGGCCCGACCGCCTTTTTTTCTCCAGCTAGCATCAGCCAAAACAAAATTTATACGTCGCAGCCCCAATTTTAATCGCGACCCGACCACCTTTTTTCTCCAGCTAGCATCAGCCAAAACAAAATTTATACGTCGCAGCCCCAATTTTAATCGCGGCCCGACCGCCTTTTTTCTCCAGCTAGCATCAGCCAAAACAAAATTTATACGTCGCAGCCCCAATTTTAATCGCGGCCCGACCGCCTTTTTTTCCCAGCTAGCATCAGCCAAAAAAAAAAAATTATACGTCGCAGCCCCAATTTTAATCGCGGCCCGACCACCTTTTTCGCCAGCTAGCATCAGCCAAAAATTTTTACGTCGCAGCCCCAATTCTAATCGCGGCCCGAACACTTTTTTTCCCCCGCTAGCATCAGCCAAAAAAAATGTATACGTTGCAGCCCCAATTTTAATGGCGGCCCGACCACTTTTTTTCCCCAGCTAGCACCAGTCAAAAAAAAATGTATACGTCGCAGCGCCAATTTTAATCGCGGCCCGACCACCTTTTTTCCCCAGCTAGCATCAGTCAAAAAAAAATGTATACGTCGCAGCCCCAATTCTAATCGCGGCCCGACCACTTTTTTTTCCCAGCTAGCATCAGCCAAAAAAAAATGTATAAGTCGCAGCGCCAATTTTAATCGCGGCCCGACCACCTTTTGTCCCCAGCTCGCATCAGTCAAAAAAAAATGTATACGTCGCAGCGCCAATTTTAATCGCGGCCCGACCACCTTTTTTTCCAGCTAACATCAGCCAAAAAAAAATTTATACGTCTCAGCCCCAATTTTAATCGCGGCCCGACCACCTTTTGTCCCCAGCTAGCATCAGCAAAAAAAAAAATTATACGTCGCAGCGCCAATTTTAATCGCGGCTCGACCACTTTTTTTTTCCAGCTAGCATCAGACAAAAAAAAATGTATACGTCGCAGCGCCAATTTTAATCGCGGCCCGACCACCTTTTTTTCCCAGCTAACATCAGCCAAAAAAAAATTTATACGTCGCAGCCCCAATTTTAATCGCGGCCCGACCACCTTTTTTCCCCAGCTAGCATCAGCCAAAAAAAAATTTATGCGTCGCAGCCACAATTTTAATCGCGGCCCGACCACCTTTTTTCCCCAGCTAGCATCAGCCAAAACAAAATTTATACGTCGCAGCCCCAATTTTAATCGCGGCCCGACCGCCTTTTTTCCCCAGCTAGCATCAGTCAAAAAAAAATGTATACGTCGCAGCGCCAATTTTAATCGCGGCCCGACCACCTTTTTTTCCAGCTAACATCAGCCAAAAAAAAATTTATACGTCGCAGCCCCAATTTTAATCGCGGCCCGACCACCTTTTGTCCCCAGCTAGCATCAGCCAAAAAAAAATTTATACGTCGCAGCCACAATTTTAATCGCGGCCCGACCGCCTTTTTTCCCCAGCTAGCATCAGTCAAAAATAAATGTATACGTCGCAGCGCCAATTTTAATCGCGGCCCGACCACCTTTTTTTCCAGCTAACATCAGTCAAAAAAAAATGTATACGTCGCAGCCCCAATTCTAATCGCGGCCCGACTACCTTTTTTTCCAGCTAACATCAGTCAAAAAAAAATGTATACGTCGCAGCCCCAATTTTAATCGCGGCCCGACCACCTTTTGTCCCCAGCTAGCATCAGCCAAAAAATAATTTATACGTCGCAGCCACAATTTTAATCGCGGCCCGACCACCTTTTTTTCCAGCTAACATCAGTCAAAAAAAAATGTATACGTCGCAGCGCCAATTTTAATCGCGGCCCGACCACCTTTTTTTCCAGCTAACATCAGTCAAAAAAAAATGTATACGTCGCAGCCCCAATTCTAATCGCGGCCCGACCACCTTTTTTTCCCAGCTAACATCAGCCAAAAAAAAATTTATACGTCGCAGCCACAATTTTAATCGCGGCTCGACCACCTTTTTTCCCCAGCTAGCATCAGCCAAAACAAAATTTATACGTCGAAGCCCCAATTTTAATCGCGACCCGACCACCTTTTTTCTCCAGCTAGCATCAGCCAAAACAAAATTTATACGTCGCAGCCCCAATTTTAATCGCGGCCCGACCGCCTTTTTTTCTCCAGCTAGCATCAGCCAAAACAAAATTTATACGTCGCAGCCAAAATTTTAATCGCGACCCGACCACCTTTTTTCTCCAGCTAGCATCAGCCAAAACAAAATTTATACGTCGCAGCCCCAATTTTAATCGCGGCCCGACCGCCTTTTTTTCTCCAGCTAGCATCAGCCAAAACAAAATTTATACGTCGCAGCCACAATTTTAATCGCGGCCCGACCACCTTTTTTCCCCAGCTAGCATCAGCCAAAAAAAATTTATACGTCGCAGCCCCAATTTTAATCGCGACCCGACCAGCTTTTTTCTCCAGCTAGCATCAGCCAAAAAAAATTTTATACGTCGCAGCCCCAATTTTAATCGCGACCCGACCACCTTTTTTCTCCAGCTTTTTTCATCAGCCAAAACAAAATTTATACGTCGCAGCCCCAATTTTAATCGCGGCCCGACCGCCTTTTTTTCCCTGCTAGCATCAGCCAAAAAAAAATTTATACGTCGCAGCCCCAATTTTAATCGCGGCCCGACCGCCTTTTTTTCCCAGCTAGCATCAGCCAAAAAAAAAATTATACGTCGCAGCGCCAATTTTAATCGCGGCTCGACCACTTTTTTTCCCAGCTAGCATCAGCCAAAAAAAAAATTATACGTCGCAGCGCCAATTCTAATCGAGGCTCGACCACTTTTTTTCCAAAGCTAGCATCAGCCAAAAAAAATTTTATACGTCGCAGCCCCAATTTTAATCGCGACCCGACCACCTTTTTTCTCCTGCTAGCATCAGCCAAAACAAAATTTATACGTCGCAGCCCCAATTTTAATCGCGGCCCCACCGCCTTTTTTTCCCAGCTAGCATCAGCCAAAAAAAAATTATACGTCGCAGCGCCAATTTTAATCGCGGCTCGACCACTTTTTTTCCCCAGCTAGCATCAGCCAAAAAAAAATTTATACGTCGCAGCCACAATTTTAATCGCGGCCCGACCACCTTTTTTCCCAGCTAGCATCAGCCAAAACAAAATTTATACGTCGCAGCCCCAATTTTAATCGCGGCCCGACCGCCTTTTTTTCTCCAGCTAGCATCAGCCAAAACAAAATTTATACGTCGCAGCCCCAATTTTAATCGCGGCTCGACCACTTTTTTTCCCAGCTAGCATCAGCCAAAAAAAAATTTATACGTCGCAGCCCCAATTTTAATCGCGGCCCGACCACCTTTTGTCCCCAGCTAGCATCAGCCAAAAAAAAAATTATACGTCGCAGCGCCAATTTTAATCGCGGCTCGACCACTTTTTTTTTCCAGCTAGCATCAGACAAAAAAAAATGTATACGTCGCAGCGCCAATTTTAATCGCGTCCCGACCACCTTTTTTTCCCAGCTAACATCAGCCAAAAAAAAAATTATACGTCGCAGCCCCAATTTTAATCGCGGCCCGACCACCTTTTTTCCCCAGCTAGCATCAGCCAAAAAAAAATTTATACGTCGCAGCCACAATTTTAATCGCGGCCCGACCACCTTTTTTCCCCAGCTAGCATCAGCCAAAACAAAATTTATACGTCGCAGCCCCAATTTTAATCGCGACCCGACCACCTTTTTTTCCCAGCTAGCATCAGCCAAAAAAAAAATTATACGTCGCAGCCCCAATTTTAATCGCGGCCCGACCGCCTTTTTTTCTCCAGCTAGCATCAGCCAAAACAAAATTTTTACGTCGCAGCCACAATTTTAATCGCGGCCCGACCTCCTTTTTTCCCAGCTAGCATCAGCCAAAAAAAATTTATACGTCGCAGCCACAATTTTAATCGCGACCCGACCACCTTTTTTCTCCAGCTAGCATCAGCCAAAACAAAATTTATACGTCGCAGCCCCAATTTTAATCGCGGCCCGACCGCCTTTTTTTCTCCAGCTAGCATCAGCCAAAACAAAATTTATACGTCGCAGCCACAATTTTAATCGCGGCCCGACCTCCTTTTTTCCCAGCTAGCATCAGCCAAAACAAAATTTATACGTCGCAGCCCCAATTTTAATCGCGGCCCGACCGCCTTTTTTTCTCCAGCTAGCATCAGCCAAAACAAAATTTATGCGTCGCAGCCCCAATTTTAATCGCGGCTCGACCACTTTTTTTCCCAGCTAGCATCAGCCAAAAAAAATTTATACGTCGCAGCCACAATTTTAATCGCGACCCGACCACCTTTTTTCTCCAGCTAGCATCAGCCAAAACAAAATTTATACGTCGCAGCCCCAATTTTAATCGCGGCCCGACCGCCTTTTTTTCTCCAGCTAGCATCAGCCAAAACAAAATTTATACGTCGCAGCCACAATTTTAATCGCGGCCCGACCTCCTTTTTTCCCAGCTAGCATCAGCCAAAACAAAATTTATACGTCGCAGCCCCAATTTTAATCGCGGCCCGACCGCCTTTTTTTCCCAGCTAGCATCAGCCAAAAAAAAAATTATACGTCGCAGCGCCAATTTTAATCGCGGCTCGACCACTTTTTTTCCCCAGCTAGCATCAGCCAAAAAAAAATTTATACGTCGCAGCCACAATTTTAATCGCGGCCCGACCTCCTTTTTTCCCAGCTAGCATCAGCCAAAACAAAATTTATGCGTCGCAGCCCCAATTTTAATCGCGGCCCGACCGCCTTTTTTTCTCCAGCTAGCATCAGCCAAAACAAAATTTATACGTCGCAGCCCCAATTTTAATCGCGGCTCGACCACTTTTTTTCCCAGCTAGCATCAGCCAAAAAAAATTTTATACGTCGCAGCCCCAATTTTAATCGCGACCCGACCACCTTTTTTCTCCAGCTAGCATCAGCCAAAACAAAATTTATACGTCGCAGACCCAATTTTAATCGCGGCCCGACCGCCTTTTTTTCTCCAGCTAGCATCAGCCAAAACAAAATTTATACGTCGCAGCCACAATTTTAATCGCGGCCCGACCACCTTTTTTCCCCAGCTAGCATCAGCCAAAAAAAATTTATACGTCGCAGCCCCAATTTTAATCGCGACCCGACCAGCTTTTTTCTCCAGCTAGCATCAGCCAAAAAAAATTTTATACGTCGCAGCCCCAATTTTAATCGCGACCCGACCACCTTTTTTCTCCAGCTAGCATCAGCCAAAACAAAATTTATACGTCGCAGCCCCAATTTTAATCGCGACCCGACCACCTTTTTTCTCCAGCTAGCATCAGCCAAAACAAAATTTATACGTCGCAGCCAAAATTTTAATCGCGGCCCGACCGCCTTTTTTTCCCAGCTAGCATCAGCCAAAAAAAAATTTATGCGTCGCAGCCACAATTTTAATCGCGGCCCGACCACCTTTTTTCCCAGCTAGCATCAGCCAAAACAAAATTTATACGTCGCAGCCCCAATTTTAATCGCGGCCCGACCGCCTTTTTTTCTCCAGCTAGCATCAGCCAAAACAAAATTTATACGTCGCAGCCCCAATTTTAATCGCGACCCGACCACCTTTTTTCTCCAGCTAGCATCAGCCAAAACAAAATTTATACGTCGCAGCCCCAATTTTAATCGCGGCCCGACCGCCTTTTTTCTCCAGCTAGCATCAGCCAAAACAAAATTTATACGTCGCAGCCCCAATTTTAATCGCGGCCCGACCGCCTTTTTTTCCCAGCTAGCATCAGCCAAAAAAAAAAAATTATACGTCGCAGCCCCAATTTTAATCGCGGCCCGACCACCTTTTTCGCCAGCTAGCATCAGCCAAAAATTTTTACGTCGCAGCCCCAATTCTAATCGCGGCCCGAACACTTTTTTTCCCCCGCTAGCATCAGCCAAAAAAAATGTATACGTTGCAGCCCCAATTTTAATGGCGGCCCGACCACTTTTTTTCCCCAGCTAGCACCAGTCAAAAAAAAATGTATACGTCGCAGCGCCAATTTTAATCGCGGCCCGACCACCTTTTTTCCCCAGCTAGCATCAGTCAAAAAAAAATGTATACGTCGCAGCCCCAATTCTAATCGCGGCCCGACCACTTTTTTTTCCCAGCTAGCATCAGCCAAAAAAAAATGTATAAGTCGCAGCGCCAATTTTAATCGCGGCCCGACCACCTTTTGTCCCCAGCTCGCATCAGTCAAAAAAAAATGTATACGTCGCAGCGCCAATTTTAATCGCGGCCCGACCACCTTTTTTTCCAGCTAACATCAGCCAAAAAAAAATTTATACGTCTCAGCCCCAATTTTAATCGCGGCCCGACCACCTTTTGTCCCCAGCTAGCATCAGCAAAAAAAAAAATTATACGTCGCAGCGCCAATTTTAATCGCGGCTCGACCACTTTTTTTTTCCAGCTAGCATCAGACAAAAAAAAATGTATACGTCGCAGCGCCAATTTTAATCGCGGCCCGACCACCTTTTTTTCCCAGCTAACATCAGCCAAAAAAAAATTTATACGTCGCAGCCCCAATTTTAATCGCGGCCCGACCACCTTTTTTCCCCAGCTAGCATCAGCCAAAAAAAAATTTATGCGTCGCAGCCACAATTTTAATCGCGGCCCGACCACCTTTTTTCCCCAGCTAGCATCAGCCAAAACAAAATTTATACGTCGCAGCCCCAATTTTAATCGCGGCCCGACCGCCTTTTTTCCCCAGCTAGCATCAGTCAAAAAAAAATGTATACGTCGCAGCGCCAATTTTAATCGCGGCCCGACCACCTTTTTTTCCAGCTAACATCAGCCAAAAAAAAATTTATACGTCGCAGCCCCAATTTTAATCGCGGCCCGACCACCTTTTGTCCCCAGCTAGCATCAGCCAAAAAAAAATTTATACGTCGCAGCCACAATTTTAATCGCGGCCCGACCGCCTTTTTTCCCCAGCTAGCATCAGTCAAAAATAAATGTATACGTCGCAGCGCCAATTTTAATCGCGGCCCGACCACCTTTTTTTCCAGCTAACATCAGTCAAAAAAAAATGTATACGTCGCAGCCCCAATTCTAATCGCGGCCCGACCACCTTTTTTTCCAGCTAACATCAGTCAAAAAAAAATGTATACGTCGCAGCCCCAATTTTAATCGCGGCCCGACCACCTTTTGTCCCCAGCTAGCATCAGCCAAAAAATAATTTATACGTCGCAGCCACAATTTTAATCGCGGCCCGACCACCTTTTTTTCCAGCTAACATCAGTCAAAAAAAAATGTATACGTCGCAGCGCCAATTTTAATCGCGGCCCGACCACCTTTTTTTCCAGCTAACATCAGTCAAAAAAAAATGTATACGTCGCAGCCCCAATTCTAATCGCGGCCCGACCACCTTTTTTTCCCAGCTAACATCAGCCAAAAAAAAATTTATACGTCGCAGCCACAATTTTAATCGCGGCTCGACCACCTTTTTTCCCCAGCTAGCATCAGCCAAAACAAAATTTATACGTCGAAGCCCCAATTTTAATCGCGACCCGACCACCTTTTTTCTCCAGCTAGCATCAGCCAAAACAAAATTTATACGTCGCAGCCCCAATTTTAATCGCGGCCCGACCGCCTTTTTTTCTCCAGCTAGCATCAGCCAAAACAAAATTTATACGTCGCAGCCAAAATTTTAATCGCGACCCGACCACCTTTTTTCTCCAGCTAGCATCAGCCAAAACAAAATTTATACGTCGCAGCCCCAATTTTAATCGCGGCCCGACCGCCTTTTTTTCTCCAGCTAGCATCAGCCAAAACAAAATTTATACGTCGCAGCCACAATTTTAATCGCGGCCCGACCGCCTTTTTTCCCCAGCTAGCATCAGCCAAAAAAAATTTATACGTCGCAGCCCCAATTTTAATCGCGACCCGACCAGCTTTTTTCTCCAGCTAGCATCAGCCAAAACAAAATTTATACGTCGCAGCCACAATTTTAATCGCGGCCCGACCACCTTTTTTCCCCAGCTAGCATCAGCCAAAAAAAATTTATACGTCGCAGCCCCAATTTTAATCGCGACCCGACCAGCTTTTTTCTCCAGCTAGCATCAGCCAAAAAAAATTTTATACGTCGCAGCCCCAATTTTAATCGCGACCCGACCACCTTTTTTCTCCAGCTTTTTTCATCAGCCAAAACAAAATTTATACGTCGCAGCCCCAATTTTAATCGCGGCCCGACCGCCTTTTTTTCCCTGCTAGCATCAGCCAAAAAAAAATTTATACGTCGCAGCCCCAATTTTAATCGCGGCCCGACCGCCTTTTTTTCCCAGCTAGCATCAGCCAAAAAAAAAATTATACGTCGCAGCGCCAATTTTAATCGCGGCTCGACCACTTTTTTTCCCAGCTAGCATCAGCCAAAAAAAAAATTATACGTCGCAGCGCCAATTCTAATCGAGGCTCGACCACTTTTTTTCCAAAGCTAGCATCAGCCAAAAAAAATTTTATACGTCGCAGCCCCAATTTTAATCGCGACCCGACCACCTTTTTTCTCCTGCTAGCATCAGCCAAAACAAAATTTATACGTCGCAGCCCCAATTTTAATCGCGGCCCCACCGCCTTTTTTTCCCAGCTAGCATCAGCCAAAAAAAAATTATACGTCGCAGCGCCAATTTTAATCGCGGCTCGACCACTTTTTTTCCCCAGCTAGCATCAGCCAAAAAAAAATTTATACGTCGCAGCCACAATTTTAATCGCGGCCCGACCACCTTTTTTCCCAGCTAGCATCAGCCAAAACAAAATTTATACGTCGCAGCCCCAATTTTAATCGCGGCCCGACCGCCTTTTTTTCTCCAGCTAGCATCAGCCAAAACAAAATTTATACGTCGCAGCCCCAATTTTAATCGCGGCTCGACCACTTTTTTTCCCAGCTAGCATCAGCCAAAAAAAAATTTATACGTCGCAGCCCCAATTTTAATCGCGGCCCGACCACCTTTTGTCCCCAGCTAGCATCAGCCAAAAAAAAAATTATACGTCGCAGCGCCAATTTTAATCGCGGCTCGACCACTTTTTTTTTCCAGCTAGCATCAGACAAAAAAAAATGTATACGTCGCAGCGCCAATTTTAATCGCGTCCCGACCACCTTTTTTTCCCAGCTAACATCAGCCAAAAAAAAAATTATACGTCGCAGCCCCAATTTTAATCGCGGCCCGACCACCTTTTTTCCCCAGCTAGCATCAGCCAAAAAAAAATTTATACGTCGCAGCCACAATTTTAATCGCGGCCCGACCACCTTTTTTCCCCAGCTAGCATCAGCCAAAACAAAATTTATACGTCGCAGCCCCAATTTTAATCGCGGCCCGACCGCCTTTTTTCCCCAGCTAACATCAGCCAAAAAAAAATTTATACGTCGCAGCCCCAATTTTAATCGCGGCCCGACCACCTTTAATCCCCAGCTAGCATCAGCCAAAAAAAAATTTATACGTCGCAGCCACAATTTTAATCGCGGCCCGACCGCCTTTTTTCCCCAGCTAGCATCAGTCAAAAATAAATGTATACGTCGCAGCGCCAATTTTAATCGCGGCCCGACCACCTTTTTTTCCAGCTAACATTAGTCAAAAAAAAATGTATACGTCGCAGCCCCAATTCTAATCGCGGCCCGACCACCTTTTTTTCCAGCTAACATCAGTCAAAAAAAAATGTATACGTCGCAGCCCCAATTCTAATCGCGGCTCGACCACTTTTTTTCCCCCTTGCATCAACCAAAAAAAAATTTATACGTCGCAGCCCCAATTTTAATCGCGGCCCGACCACCTTTTTTCCCCAACTAGCATCAGCCAAAACAAAATTTATACGTCGCAGCCCCAATTTTAATCGCGGCCCGACCGCCTTTTTTCCCCAGCTAGCATCAGTCAAAAAAAAATGTATACGTCGCAGCGCCAATTTTAATCGCGGCCCGACCACATTTTTTTCCAGCTAACATCAGTCAAAAAAAAATTTATACGTCGCAGCCCCAATTCTAATCGCGGCCCGACCACCTTTTTTTCCCAGCTAACATCAGCCAAAAAAAAATTTATACGTCGCAGCCACAATTTTAATCGCGGCCCGACCACCTTTTTTCCCCAGCTAGCATCAGCCAAAACAAAATTTATACGTCGCAGCCCCAATTTTAATCGCGGCCCGACCGCCTTTTTTCCCCAGCTAACATCAGTCAAAAAAAAATGTATACGTCGCAGCGCCAATTTTAATCGCGGCCCGACCACCTTTTTTTCCAGCTAACATCAGTCAAAAAAAAATGTATACGTCGCAGCCCCAATTGTAATCGCGGCCCGACCACCTTTTTTTTTCCAGCTAACATCAGCCAAAAAAAAATTTATACGTCGCAGCCCCAATTTTAATCGCGGCCCCACCACCTTTTTTCCCCAGCTAGCATCAGCCAAAAAAAAATTTATACGTCGCAGCCACAATTTTAATCGCGGCCCGACCACCTTTTTCCCCAGCTAGCATCAGTCAAAAAAAAATGTATACGTCGCAGCCCCAATTCTAATCGCGGCCCGACCACCTTTTTTTCCCAGCTAACATCAGCCAAAAAAAAATTTATACGTCGCAGCCCCAATTTTAATCGCGGCCCGACCACCTTTTTTCCCCAGCTAGCATCAGCCAAAAAAAAATGTATACGTCGCAGCCCCAATTTTAATCGCGGCCCGACCACCTTTTGTCCCCAGCTAGCATCAGTCAAAAAAAAATGTATACGTCGCAGCGCCAATTTTAATCGCGGCCCGACCACCTTTTTTTCCAGCTAACATCTGCCAAAAAAAAATTTATACGTCGCAGCCACAATTTTAATCGCGGCCCGACCGCCTTTTTTCCCCAGCTAGCATCAGTCAAAAAAAAATGTATACGTCGCAGCGCCAATTTTAATCGCGGCCCGACCACCTTTTTTTCCAGCTAACATCAGTCAAAAAAAAATGTATACGTCGCAGCCCCAATTCTAATCGCGGCCCGACCACCATTTTTTCCCAGCTAACATCAGCCAAAAAAAATTTATACGTCGCAGCCACAATTTTAATCGCGGCCCGACCACCCTTTTTCCCCAGCTAGCATCAGCCAAAAAAAATTTATACGTCGCAGCCCCAATTTTAATCGCGGCCCGACCGCCTTTTTTCCCCAGCTAGCATCAGTCAAAAAAAAATGTATACGTCGCAGCGCCAATTTTAATCGCGGCCCGACCACCTTTTTTTCCAGCTAACATCAGTCAAAAAAAAATGTATACGTCGCAGCCCCAATTCTAATCGCGGCCCGACCACCTTTTTTTCCCAGCTAACATCAGCCAAAAAAAAATTTATACGTCGCAGCCCCAATTTTAATCGCGGCCCGACCACCTTTTTTCCCCAGCTAGCATCGGCCAAAAAAAAATTTATACGTCGCAGCCACAATTTTAATCGCGGCCCGACCACCTTTTTTCCCCAGCTAGCATCAGTCAAAAAAAATGTATACGTCGCAGCGCCAATTTTAATCGCGGCCCGACCACCTTTTTTTCCAGCAAACATCAGCCAAAAAAAAATTTATACGTCGCAGCCCCAATTTTAATCGCGGCCCGACCACCTTTTTTCCCCAGCTAGCATCAGCCAAAAAAAAATTTATGCGTCGCAGAAACAATTTTAATCGCGGCCCGACCAAATTTTTTCGCCAGCTAGCATCAGCCAAAACAAAATTTATACGTCGCAGCGCCAATTTTAATCGCGGCCCGACCACCTTTTTTTCCAGCTAACATCAGTCAAAAAAAAATGTATACGTCGCAGCCCCAATTCTAATCGCGGCCCGACCACCTTTTTTTCCCAGCTAACATCAGCCAAAAAAAAATTTATACGTCGCAGCCAAAATTTTAATCGCGGCCCGACCACCTTTTTTCCCCAGCTAGCATCAGCCAAAAAAAAATGTATACGTCGCAGCCCCAATTTTAATCGCGGCCCGACCACCTTTTGTCCCCAGCTAGCATCAGTCAAAAAAAAATGTATACGTCGCAGCGCCAATTTTAATCGCGGCCCGACCACCTTTTTTTCCAGCTAACATCTGCCAAAAAAAAATTTATACGTCGCAGCCACAATTTTAATCGCGGCCCGACCGCCTTTTTTCCCCAGCTAGCATCAGTCAAAAAAAAATGTATACGTCGCAGCGCCAATTTTAATCGCGGCCCGACCACCTTTTTTTCCAGCTAACATCAGTCAAAAAAAAATGTATACGTCGCAGCGCCAATTTTAATCGCGGCCCGACCACCTTTTGTCCCCAGCTAGCATCAGCCAAAAAAAAATTTATAAGTCGCAGCCCCAATTTTAATCGCGGCCCGACCACCTTTTTTCCCCAGCTAGCATCAGCCAAAAAAAATGTATACGTCGCAGCCCCAATTTTAATCGCGGCCCGACCACCTTTTGTCCCCAGCTATCATCAGTCAAAAAAAAATGTATACGTCGCAGCGCCAATTTTAATCGCGGCCCGACCACCTTTTGTCCCCAGCTGGCATCAGTCAAAAAAAAATGTATACGTCGCAGCGCCAATTTTAATCGCGGCCCGACCACCTTTTTTTCCAGCTAACATCAGTCAAAAAAAAATTTATACGTCGCAGCCCCAATTTTAATCGCGGCTCGACCACTTTTTTTCCCAGCTAACATCAGCCAAAAAAAAATTTATACGTCGCAGCCCCAATTTTAATCGCGGCCCGACCACCTTTTTTCCCCAGCTAGCATCAGCCAAAAAAAAATTTATACGTCGCAGAAACAATTTTAATCGCGGCCCGACCACCTTTTTTCGCCAGCTAGCATCAGCCAAAACAGAATTTATACGTCGCAGCCCCAATTTTAATCGCGGCCCGACCGCCTTTTTTCCCCAGCTAGCATCAGTCAAAAAAAAATGTATACGTCGCAGCGCCAATTTTAATCGCGGCCCGACCACCTTTTTTCCCCAGCTAGCATCAGTCAAAAAAAAATGTATACGTCGCAGCGCCAATTCTAATCGCGGCCCGACCACCTTTTTTTAACAGCTAACATCAGCCAAAAAAAAATTTATAAGTCGCAGCGCCAATTTTAATCGCGGCCCGACCACCTTTTGTCCCCAGCTAGCATCAGCCAAAAAAAAATGTATGCGTCGCAGCCCCAATTTTAATCGCGGCCCGACCACCTTTTGTCCCCAGCTAGCATCAGTCAAAAAAAAATGTATACGTCGCAGCGCCAATTTTAATCGCGGCCCGAACACCTTTTTTAACCAGCTAGCATCAGTCAAAAAAAAATTTATACGTCGCAGCCCCAATTTTAATCGCGGCCCGACCACCTTTTGTCCCCAGCTAGCATCAGCCAAAAAAAAATGTATACTTCGCAGCCCCAATTTTAATCGCGGCCCGACCACCTTTTGTCCCCAGCTAGCATCAGCCAAAAAACAATGTATACTTCGCAGCCCCAATTTTAATCGCGGCCCGACCACCTTTTGTCCCCAGCTAGCATCAGCCAAAAAAAAAAGTATACTTCGCAGCCCCAATTTTAATCGCGGCCCGACCACCTTTTGTCCCCAGCTAGCATCAGTCAAAAAAAAATGTATACGTCGCAGCCCCAATTCTAATCGCGGCCCTACCACTTTTTTTCCCCAGCTAGCATCAGCCAAAAAAAAATGTATACGTCGCAGCCCCAATTCTAATCGCGGCCCGACCACTTTTTTTCCCCAGCTAGCATCAGCCAAAAAAAAATTTATACGTCGCAGCGCCAATTTTAATCGCGGCCCGACCACCTTTTTTCCCCAGCTAGCATCAGTCAAAAAAAAATGTATACGTCGCAGCCCCAATTCTAATCGCGGCCCGACCACTTTTTTTTCCCAGCTAGCATCAGCCAAAAAAAAATGTATACGTCGCAGCCCCAATTTTAATCGCGGCCCGACCACCTTTTTTCCCCAGCTAGCATCAGCCAAAAAAAAATGTATACGTCGCAGCCCCAATTTTAATCGCGGCCCGACAACCTTTTGTCCCCAGCTAGCATCAGTCAAAAAAAAATGTATACGTCGCTGCGCCAATTTTAATCGCGGCCCAATCACCTTTTTTCTCTAGCTAGCATCAGCCAAAACGAAATTTATACGTCGCAGCCCCAATTCTAAACGCGGCCCGACCACTTTTTTTTCCCAGCTAGCATCACCCAAAAAAAAATGTATACGTCGCAGCGCCAATTTTAATCGCGGCCCGACCACTTTTTTTCCCCAGCTAGCATCAGCCAAAAAAAAATTTATACGTCGCAGCGCCAATTTTAATCGCGGCCCGACCATCTTTTTTCTCCAGCTAGCATCAGCCAAAAAAAAATTTATACGTCGCAGCCCCAATTCTAATCGCGGTTCGCCCACTTTTTTTCCCCAAGCTAGCATCAGCCAAAAAAAATGTATACGTCGCAGCGCCAATTTTAATCGCGGCCCGACCATCTTTTTTCCCCAGCTAGCATCAGCCAAAAAAAATGTATACGTCGCAGCGCCAATTTTAATCGCGGCCCGACCACTTTTTTTCCCCAGCTAGCATCAGTCAAAAAAAATGTATACGTCGCAGCCCCAATTCTAATCGCGGCCCGACCACTTTTTTTCCCCAGCTAGCATCAGCCAAAAAAAAATGTATACGTCGCAGCGCTAATTTTAATCGCGGCCCGACCATCTTTTTTCTCCAGCTAGCATCAGCCAAAAAAAAATTTATACGTCGCAGCCCCAATTCTAATCGCGGCCCGACCACTTTTTTTCCCCAGCTAGCATCAGCCAAAAAAAAATTTATACGTCGCAGCCCCAATTTTAATCGCGGCCCGACCATCTTTTTTCCCCAGCTAGCATCAGCCAAAAAAAAATGTATACGTCGCAGCGCCAATTTTAATCGCGGCCCGACTACTTTTTTTCCCCAGCTAGCATCAGTCAAAAAAAATGTATACGTCGCTGCGCCAATTTTAATCGCGGCCCAATCACCTTTTTTCTCTAGCTAGCATCAGCCAAAACGAAATTTATACGTCGCAGCCCCAATTTTAATCGCGGCCCGACCACCTTTTGTCCCCAGCTAGCATCAGTCAAAAAAAAATGTATACGTCGCAGCCCCAATTCTAATCGCGGCCCGACCACTTTTTTCCCCCAGCTAGCATCAGCCAAAAAAAATTTTATACGTCGCAGCCCCAATTTTAATCGCGGCCCGACCACCTTTTGTCCCCAGCTAGCATCAGTCAAAAAAAAATGTATACGTCGCAGCGCCAATTTTAATCGCGGCCCGACCACCTTTTTTCCCCAGCTAGCATCAGTCAAAAAAAAATGTATACGTCGCAGCCCCAATTCTAATCGCGGCCCGACCACTTTTTTTTCCCAGCTAGCATCAGCCAAAAAAAAATGTATACGTCGCAGCGCTAATTTTTATCGCGGCCAAACCATCTTTTTTCTTTAGCTAGCATCAGCCAAAAAAAATTTTATACGTCGCAGCCCCAATTTTAATCGCGGCCCGACCACCTTTTGTCCCCAGCTAGCATCAGCCAAAAAAAAATGTATACGTCGCAGCCCCAATTTTAATCGCGGCCCGACCACCTTTTTTCCCCAGCTAGCATCAGCCAAAAAAAAATGTATACGTCGCAGCCCCAATTTTAATCGCGGCCCGACAACCTTTTGTCCCCAGCTAGCATCAGTCAAAAAAAAATGTATACGTCGCTGCGCCAATTTTAATCGCGGCCCAATCACCTTTTTTCTCTAGCTAGCATCAGCCAAAACGAAATTTATACGTCGCAGCCCCAATTTTAATCGCGGCCCGACCACCTTTTTTCCCCAGCTAGCATCAGCCAAAAAAATTTTATACGTCGCTGCCCCAATTTTAATCGCGGCCCGACCACCTTTTGTCCCCAGCTAGCATCAGTCAAAAAAAAATGTATACGTCGCAGCCCCAATTCTAATCGCGGCCCGACCACTTTTTTTCCCCAGCTAGCATCAGCCAAAAAAAAATTTATACGTCGCAGCCCCAATTTTAATCGCGGCCCGACCACCTTTTGTCCCCAGCTAGCATCAGTCAAAAAAAAATTTTATACGTCGCAGCCCCAATTTTAATCGCGGCCCGACCACCTTTTGTCCCCAGCTAGCATCAGCCAAAAAAAAATGTATACGTCGCAGCCCCAATTTTAATCGCGGCCCGACCACCTTTTTTCCCCAGCTAGCATCAGCCAAAAAAAAATGTATACGTCGCAGCCCCAATTTTAATCGCGGCCCGACAACCTTTTGTCCCCAGCTAGCATCAGTCAAAAAAAAATGTATACGTCGCTGCGCCAATTTTAATCGCGGCCCAATCACCTTTTTTCTCTAGCTAGCATCAGCCAAAACGAAATTTATACGTCGCAACCCCAATTTTAATCGCGGCCCGACCACCTTTTTTCCCCAGCTAGCATCAGTCAAAAAAAAATGTATACGTCGCAGCGCCAATTTTAATCGCGGCCCGACCACCTTTTTTCCCCAGCTAGCATCAGCCAAAAAAAAATGTATACGTCGCAGCCCCAATTTTAATCGCGGCCCGACAACCTTTTGTCCCCAGCTAGCATCAGTCAAAAAAAAATGTATACGTCGCTGCGCCAATTTTAATCGCGGCCCAATCACCTTTTTTCTCTAGCTAGCATCAGCCAAAACGAAATTTATACGTCGCAGCCCCAATTTTTATCGCGGCCCGACCACCTTTTTTCCCCAGCTAGCATCAGTCAAAAAAAAATGTATACGTCGCAGCGCCAATTTTAATCGCGGCCCGACCACCTTTTTTCCCCAGCTAGCATCAGTCAAAAAAAAATGTATACGTCGCAGCGCCAATTTTAATCGCGGCCCGACCACCTTTTTTCCCCAGCTAGCATCAGCCAAAAAAAAATGTATACGTCGCAGCCCCAATTTTAATCGCGGCCCGACCACCTTTTGTCCCCAGCTAGCATCAGTCAAAAAAAAATTTTATACGTCGCAGCCCCAATTTTAATCGCGGCCCGACCACCTTTTGTCCCCAGCTAGCATCAGTCAAAAAAAAATGTATACGTCGCAGCGCCAATTTTAATCGCGGCCCGACCACCTTTTTTCCCCAGCTAGCATCAGCCAAAAAAAAATGTATACGTCGCAGCCCCAATTTTAATCGCGGCCCGACAACCTTTTGTCCCCAGCTAGCATCAGTCAAAAAAAAATGTATACGTCGCTGCGCCAATTTTAATCGCGGCCCAATCACCTTTTTTCTCTAGCTAGCATCAGCCAAAACGAAATTTATACGTCGCAGCCCCAATTTTAATCGCGGCCCGACCACCTTTTTTCCCCAGCTAGCATCAGCCAAAAAAAATTTTATACGTCGCTGCCCCAATTTTAATCGCGGCCCGACCACCTTTTGTCCCCAGCTAGCATCAGTCAAAAAAAAATGTATACGTCGCAGCGCCAATTTTAATCGCGGCCCGACCACCTTTTTTCCCCAGCTAGCATCAGTCAAAAAAAAATGTATACGTCGCAGCCCCAATTCTAATCGCGGCCCGACCACTTTTTTTCCCCAGCTAGCATCAGCCAAAAAAAAATTTATACGTCGCAGCCCCAATTTTAATCGCGGCCCGACCACCTTTTGTCCCCAGCTAGCATCAGTCAAAAAAAAATTTTATACGTCGCAGCCCCAATTTTAATCGCGGCCCGACCACCTTTTGTCCCCAGCTAGCATCAGCCAAAAAAAAATGTATACGTCGCAGCCCCAATTTTAATCGCGGCCCGACCACCTTTTTTCCCCAGCTAGCATCAGCCAAAAAAAAATGTATACGTCGCAGCCCCAATTTTAATCGCGGCCCGACAACCTTTTGTCCCCAGCTAGCATCAGTCAAAAAAAAATGTATACGTCGCTGCGCCAATTTTAATCGCGGCCCAATCACCTTTTTTCTCTAGCTAGCATCAGCCAAAACGAAATTTATACGTCGCAGCCCCAATTTTAATCGCGGCCCGACCACCTTTTTTCCCCAGCTAGCATCAGCCAAAAAAAATTTTATACGTCGCTGCCCCAATTTTAATCGCGGCCCGACCACCTTTTGTCCCCAGCTAGCATCAGTCAAAAAAAAATGTATACGTCGCAGCGCCAATTTTAATCGCGGCCCGACCACCTTTTTTCCCCAGCTAGCATCAGTCAAAAAAAAATGTATACGTCGCAGCCCCAATTCTAATCGCGGCCCGACCACTTTTTTTCCCCAGCTAGCATCAGCCAAAAAAAAATTTATACGTCGCAGCCCCAATTTTAATCGCGGCCCGACCACCTTTTGTCCCCAGCTAGCATCAGTCAAAAAAAAATTTTATACGTCCCAGCCCCAATTTTAATCGCGGCCCGACCACCTTTTGTCCCCAGCTAGCATCAGCCAAAAAAAAATGTATACGTCGCAGCCCCAATTTTAATCGCGGCCCGACCACCTTTTTTCCCCAGCTAGCATCAGCCAAAAAAAAATGTATACGTCGCAGCCCCAATTTTAATCGCGGCCCGACAACCTTTTGTCCCCAGCTAGCATCAGTCAAAAAAAAATGTATACGTCGCTGCCCCAATTTTAATCGCGGCCCGACCACCTTTTTTCCCCAGCTAGCATCAGCCAAAAAAATTTTATACGTCGCTGCCCCAATTTTAATCGCGGCCCGACCACCTTTTGTCCCCAGCTAGCATCAGTCAAAAAAAAATGTATACGTCGCAGCCCCAATTCTAATCGCGGCCCGACCACTTTTTTTCCCCAGCTAGCATCAGCCAAAAAAAAATTTATACGTCGCAGCCCCAATTTTAATCGCGGCCCGACCACCTTTTGTCCCCAGCTAGCATCAGTCAAAAAAAAATTTTATACGTCGCAGCCCCAATTTTAATCGCGGCCCGACCACCTTTTGTCCCCAGCTAGCATCAGCCAAAAAAAAATGTATACGTCGCAGCCCCAATTTTAATCGCGGCCCGACCACCTTTTTTCCCCAGCTAGCATCAGCCAAAAAAAAATGTATACGTCGCAGCCCCAATTTTAATCGCGGCCCGACAACCTTTTGTCCCCAGCTAGCATCAGTCAAAAAAAAATGTATACGTCGCTGCGCCAATTTTAATCGCGGCCCAATCACCTTTTTTCTCTAGCTAGCATCAGCCAAAACGAAATTTATACGTCGCAACCCCAATTTTAATCGCGGCCCGACCACCTTTTTTCCCCAGCTAGCATCAGTCAAAAAAAAATGTATACGTCGCAGCGCCAATTTTAATCGCGGCCCGACCACCTTTTTTCCCCAGCTAGCATCAGCCAAAAAAAAATGTATACGTCGCAGCCCCAATTTTAATCGCGGCCCGACAACCTTTTGTCCCCAGCTAGCATCAGTCAAAAAAAAATGTATACGTCGCTGCGCCAATTTTAATCGCGGCCCAATCACCTTTTTTCTCTAGCTAGCATCAGCCAAAACGAAATTTATACGTCGCAGCCCCAATTTTTATCGCGGCCCGACCACCTTTTTTCCCCAGCTAGCATCAGTCAAAAAAAAATGTATACGTCGCAGCGCCAATTTTAATCGCGGCCCGACCACCTTTTTTCCCCAGCTAGCATCAGTCAAAAAAAAATGTATACGTCGCAGCGCCAATTTTAATCGCGGCCCGACCACCTTTTTTCCCCAGCTAGCATCAGCCAAAAAAAAATGTATACGTCGCAGCCCCAATTTTAATCGCGGCCCGACCACCTTTTGTCCCCAGCTAGCATCAGTCAAAAAAAAATTTTATACGTCGCAGCCCCAATTTTAATCGCGGCCCGACCACCTTTTGTCCCCAGCTAGCATCAGTCAAAAAAAAATGTATACGTCGCAGCGCCAATTTTAATCGCGGCCCGACCACCTTTTTTCCCCAGCTAGCATCAGCCAAAAAAAAATGTATACGTCGCAGCCCCAATTTTAATCGCGGCCCGACAACCTTTTGTCCCCAGCTAGCATCAGTCAAAAAAAAATGTATACGTCGCTGCGCCAATTTTAATCGCGGCCCAATCACCTTTTTTCTCTAGCTAGCATCAGCCAAAACGAAATTTATACGTCGCAGCCCCAATTTTAATCGCGGCCCGACCACCTTTTTTCCCCAGCTAGCATCAGCCAAAAAAAATTTTATACGTCGCTGCCCCAATTTTAATCGCGGCCCGACCACCTTTTGTCCCCAGCTAGCATCAGTCAAAAAAAAATGTATACGTCGCAGCGCCAATTTTAATCGCGGCCCGACCACCTTTTTTCCCCAGCTAGCATCAGTCAAAAAAAAATGTATACGTCGCAGCCCCAATTCTAATCGCGGCCCGACCACTTTTTTTCCCCAGCTAGCATCAGCCAAAAAAAAATTTATACGTCGCAGCCCCAATTTTAATCGCGGCCCGACCACCTTTTGTCCCCAGCTAGCATCAGTCAAAAAAAAATTTTATACGTCGCAGCCCCAATTTTAATCGCGGCCCGACCACCTTTTGTCCCCAGCTAGCATCAGCCAAAAAAAAATGTATACGTCGCAGCCCCAATTTTAATCGCGGCCCGACCACCTTTTTTCCCCAGCTAGCATCAGCCAAAAAAAAATGTATACGTCGCAGCCCCAATTTTAATCGCGGCCCGACAACCTTTTGTCCCCAGCTAGCATCAGTCAAAAAAAAATGTATACGTCGCTGCGCCAATTTTAATCGCGGCCCAATCACCTTTTTTCTCTAGCTAGCATCAGCCAAAACGAAATTTATACGTCGCAGCCCCAATTTTAATCGCGGCCCGACCACCTTTTTTCCCCAGCTAGCATCAGCCAAAAAAAATTTTATACGTCGCTGCCCCAATTTTAATCGCGGCCCGACCACCTTTTGTCCCCAGCTAGCATCAGTCAAAAAAAAATGTATACGTCGCAGCGCCAATTTTAATCGCGGCCCGACCACCTTTTTTCCCCAGCTAGCATCAGTCAAAAAAAAATGTATACGTCGCAGCCCCAATTCTAATCGCGGCCCGACCACTTTTTTTCCCCAGCTAGCATCAGCCAAAAAAAAATTTATACGTCGCAGCCCCAATTTTAATCGCGGCCCGACCACCTTTTGTCCCCAGCTAGCATCAGTCAAAAAAAAATTTTATACGTCGCAGCCCCAATTTTAATCGCGGCCCGACCACCTTTTGTCCCCAGCTAGCATCAGCCAAAAAAAAATGTATACGTCGCAGCCCCAATTTTAATCGCGGCCCGACCACCTTTTTTCCCCAGCTAGCATCAGCCAAAAAAAAATGTATACGTCGCAGCCCCAATTTTAATCGCGGCCCGACAACCTTTTGTCCCCAGCTAGCATCAGTCAAAAAAAAATGTATACGTCGCTGCGCCAATTTTAATCGCGGCCCAATCACCTTTTTTCTCTAGCTAGCATCAGCCAAAACGAAATTTATACGTCGCAGCCCCAATTTTAATCGCGGCCCGACCACCTTTTTTCCCCAGCTAGCATCAGCCAAAAAAAATTTTATACGTCACTGCCCCAATTTTAATCGCGGCCCGACCACCTTTTGTCCCCAGCTAGCATCAGTCAAAAAAAAATGTATACGTCGCAGCGCCAATTTTAATCGCGGCCCGACCACCTTTTTTCCCCAGCTAGCATCAGTCAAAAAAAAATGTATACGTCGCAGCGCCAATTTTAATCGCGGCCCGACCACCTTTTTTCCCCAGCTAGCATCAGTCAAAAAAAAATGTATACGTCGCAGCCCCAATTCTAATCGCGGCCCGACCACTTTTTTTCCCCAGCTAGCATCAGCCAAAAAAAAATTTATACGTCGCAGCCCCAATTTTAATCGCGGCCCGACCACCTTTTGTCCCCAGCTAGCATCAGTCAAAAAAAAATTTTATACGTCGCAGCCCCAATTTTAATCGCGGCCCGACCACCTTTTGTCCCCAGCTAGCATCAGCCAAAAAAAAATGTATACGTCGCAGCCCCAATTTTAATCGCGGCCCGACCACCTTTTTTCCCCAGCTAGCATCAGCCAAAAAAAAATGTATACGTCGCAGCCCCAATTTTAATCGCGGCCCGACAACCTTTTGTCCCCAGCTAGCATCAGTCAAAAAAAATGTATACGTCGCTGCGCCAATTTTAATCGCGGCCCAATCACCTTTTTTCTCTAGCTAGCATCAGCCAAAACGAAATTTATACGTCGCAGCCCCAATTTTAATCGCGGCCCGACCACCTTTTTTCCCCAGCTAGCATCAGCCAAAAAAAATTTTATACGTCGCTGCCCCAATTTTAATCGCGGCCCGACCACCTTTTGTCCCCAGCTAGCATCAGTCAAAAAAAAATGTATACGTCGCAGCGCCAATTTTAATCGCGGCCCGACCACCTTTTTTCCCCAGCTAGCATCAGTCAAAAAAAAATGTATACGTCGCAGCCCCAATTCTAATCGCGGCCCGACCACTTTTTTTCCCCAGCTAGCATCAGCCAAAAAAAAATTTATACGTCGCAGCCCCAATTTTAATCGCGGCCCGACAACCTTTTGTCCCCAGCTAGCATCAGTCAAAAAAAAATGTATACGTCGCTGCGCCAATTTTAATCGCGGCCCAATCACCTTTTTTCTCTAGCTAGCATCAGCCAAAACGAAATTTATACGTCGCAGCCCCAATTTTAATCGCGGCCCAATCACCTTTTTTCTCTAGCTAGCATCAGCCAAAACGAAATTTATACGTCGCAGCCCCAATTTTAATCGCGGCCCGACAACCTTTTTCCTCCAGCTAGCATCAGCCAAAAAAAAATTTATACGTCGCAGCCCCAATTCTAATCGCGGCCCGACCACCTTTTTTCCCCAGCTAGCATCAGCCAAAAAAAAATTTATACGTCGCAGCCCCAATTTTAATCGCGACCCGACCACCTTTTTCCTCCAGCTAGCATCAGCCAAAAAAAAAATTATACGTCGCAGCCACAATTTTAATCGCGGCCCGACCACCTTTTTTCCCCAGCTAGCATCAGCCAAAAAGAAATTTATACGTCGCAGCGCCAATTTTAATCGCGGCCCGACCACCTTTTTTCTCCAGCTAGCATCAGCCAAAAAAAAATGTATACGTCGCAGCCCCAATTCTAATCGCGGCCCGACCACCTTTTTTCCCCAGCTAGCATCAGCCAAAAAATGTATACGTCGCAGCCCCAATTTTAATCGCGACCCGCCCACTTTTTTTCCCCAAGCTAGCATCAGCCAAAAAAAAATTTATACGTCGCAGCCCCAATTTTAATCGCGACCCGCCCACTTTTTTTCCCCAATCAGCCAAAAAAAAATGTATACGTCGCAGCCCCAATTCTAATCGCGGCCCGACCACCTTTTTTCCCGCTAGCATCAGCCAAAAAAAAAATGTATACGTCGCAGCGCCAATTTTAATCGCGACCCGACCACCTTTTTTCTCCAGCTAGCATCAGCCAAAACAAAATTTATACGTCGCAGCCCCAATTTTAATCGCGGCCCGACCGCCTTTTTTTCCCAGCTAGCATCAGCCAAAAAAAAAAATTATACGTCGCAGCCCCAATTTTAATCGCGGCCCGACCACCTTTTTTCCCCAGCTAGCATCAGTCAAAAAAAAATGTATACGTCGCAGCGCCAATTTTAATCGCGGCCCGACCACCTTTTTTTCCCAGCTAGCATCAGCCAAAAAAAAAAAATTATACGTCGCAGCCCCAATTCTAATCGCGGCCCGACCACCTTTTTTCCCCAGCTAGCATCAGCAAAAAAAAAATTATACGTCGCAGCGCCAATTTTAATCGCGGCCCGACCACCTTTTGTCCCCAGCTAGCATCAGTCAAAAAAAAAAGTATACGTCGCAGCCCCAATTTTATTCGCGGCCCGACCACCTTTTTTCCCCAGCTAGCATCAGTCAAAAAAAAATGTATGCGTCGCAGCGCCAATTTTAATCGCGGCCCGACCACCTTTTTTTCCCAGCTAGCATCAGCCAAAAAAAAAAAATTATACGTCGCAGCCCCAATTTTAATCGCGGCCCGACCACCTTTTTTCCCCAGCTAGCATCAGCCAAAAAAAAATTTATACGTCGCAGCCCCAATTTTAATCGCGACCCGCCCACTTTTTTTCCCCAAGCTAGCATCAGCCAAAAAAAAATGTATACGTCGCAGCCCCAATTCTAATCGCGGCCCGACCGCCTTTTTTTCCCAGCTAGCATCAGCCAAAAAAAAAAAATTATACGTCGCAGCCCCAATTCTAATCGCGGCCCGACCACCTTTTTTCCCAGCTAGCATCAGCCAAAAAAAAAATGTATACGTCGCAGGGCCAATTTTAATCGCGGCCCGACCACCTTTTTTCCCCAGCTAGCATCAGTCAAAAAAAAATGTATACGTCGCAGCCCCAATTTTAATCGCGGCCCGACCACCTTTTTTTCCAGCTAACATCAGCCAAAAAAAAATTTATACGTCGCAGCCACAATTTTAATCGCGGCCCGACCATCTTTTTTCCCCAGCTAGCATCAGCCAAAAAAAAAAAATTATACGTCGCAGCCCCAATTCTAATCGCGGCCCGACCACCTTTTTTCCCAGCTAGCATCAGCCAAAAAAAAAATGTATACGTCGCAGGGCCAATTTTAATCGCGGCCCGACCACCTTTTTTCCCCAGCTAGCATCAGTCAAAAAAAAATGTATACGTCGCAGCCCCAATTTTAATCGCGGCCCGACCACCTTTTTTTCCAGCTAACATCAGCCAAAAAAAAATTTATACGTCGCAGCCCCAATTCTAATCGCGGCCCGACCACCTTCTTTCTCCAGCTAGCATCAGCCAAAAAAAAATTTATACGTCGCAGCCCCAATTCTAATCGCGGCCCGACCACCTTTTTTCCCCAGCTAGCATCAGCCAAAAAAAATGTATACGTCGCAGCCCCAATTTTAATCGCGACCCGCCCACTTTTTTTCCCCAAGCTAGCATCAGCCAAAAAAAAATTTATACGTCGCAGCCCCAATTCTAATCGCGGCCCGACCACCTTTTTTTCCCAGCTAACATCAGCCAAAAAAAAATTTATAAGTCGCAGCGCCAATTTTAATCGCGGCCCGACCACCTTTTGTCCCCAGCTAGCATCAGTCAAAAAAAAAAGTATACGTCGCAGCCCCAATTTTAATCGCGGCCCGACCACCTTTTGTCCCCAGCTAGCATCAGTAAAAAAAAAATGTATACGTCGCAGCGCCAATTTTAATCGCGGCCCGACCACCTTTTTTCCCCAGCAAGCATCAGTCAAAAAAAAATGTATACGTCGCAGCGCCAATTTTAATCGCGGCCCGACCACTTTTTTTCCCCAGCTAGCATCAGCCAAAAAAAAAATGTATGCATACGTCGCAGCGCCAATTTTAATCGCGGCCCGACCACCTTTTTTCCCCAGCTAGCATCAGTCAAAAAAAAATGTATACGTCGCAGCGCCAATTTTAATCGCGGCCCGACCACCTTTTTTCCCCAGCAAGCATCAGTCAAAAAAAAATGTATACGTCGCAGCCCCAATTCTAATCGCGGCCCGACCACCTTTTTTCCCAGCTAGCATCAGCCAAAAAAAAAATGTATACGTCGCAGCCCCAATTTTAATCGCGACCCGCCCACTTTTTTTCCCCAAGCTAGCATCAGCCAAAAAAAAATGTATACGTCGCAGCCCCAATTTTAATCGCGGCGCGACCACCTTTTTTCCCCAGCTAGCATCAGCCAAAAAAAAAATTATACGTCGCAGCGCTAATTCTAATCGAGGCTCGACCACTTTTTTTTTCCCAGCTAGCATCAGCCAAAAAAAAATTTATACGTCGCAGCCCCAATTTTAATCGCGACCCGACCACCTTTTTTCTCTAGCTATCATCAGCCAAAACAAAATTTATACGTCGCAGCCCCAATTTTAATCGCGACCCGACCACCTTTTTTCCCCAGCTAGCATCAGCCAAAAAAAATTTATACGTCGCAGCGCCAATTTTAATCGCGGCTCGACCACTTTTTTTCCCAGCTAGCATCAGCCAAAAAAAAAATTATACGTCGCAGCGCCAATTCTAATCGCGGCTCGACCACCTTTTGTCCCCAGCTAGCATCAGTCAAAAAAAAATTTTATACGTCGCAGCCCCAATTTTAATCGCGGCCCGACCACCTTTTTTCCCCAGCTAGCATCAGCCAAAAAAAATTTATACGTCGCAGCGCCAATTTTAATCGCGGCTCGACCACTTTTTTTCCCAGCTAGCATCAGCCAAAAAAAAAATTATACGTCGCAGCGCCAAGTCTAATCGCGGCTCGACCACTTTTTTTCCCCAGCTAGCATCAGCCAAAAAAAAATTTATACGTCGCAGCCCCAATTTTAATCGCGACCCGACCACCTTTTTTCTCCAGCTAGCATCAGCCAAAACAAAATGTATACGTCGCAGCCCCAATTTTAATCGCGGCCCGACCGCCTTTTTTTCCCAGCTAGCATCAGCCAAAAAAAAAATTATACGTCGCAGCGCCAATTTTAATCGCGGCTCGACCACTTTTTTTCCCAGCTAGCATCAGCCAAAAAAAAAATTATACGTCGCAGCGCTAATTCTAATCGAGGCTCGACCACTTTTTTTTTCCCAGCTAGCATCAGCCAAAAAAAATTTTATACGTCGCAGCCCCAATTTTAATCGCGACCCGACCACCTTTTTTCTCTAGCTATCATCAGCCAAAACAAAATTTATACGTCGCAGCCCCAATTTTAATCGCGGCCCGACCGCCTTTTTTCTCCAGCTAGCATCAGCCAAAAATTTATACGTCGCAGCCCCAATTCTAATCGCGGCCCGACCACTTTTTTTCCCCCGCTAGCATCAGCCAAAAAAAAAATTATACGTCGCAGCGCCAATTCTAATCGCGGCTCGACCACTTTTTTTCCCCAGCTAGCATCAGCCAAAAAAAAAATTATACGTCGCAGCCCCAATTTTAATCGCGACCCGACCACCTTTTTTCTCTAGCTAGCATCAGCCAAAACAAAATTTATACGTCGCAGCCCCAATTTTAATCGCGGCCCGACCGCCTTTTTTTCCCAGCTAGCATCAGCCAAAAAAAAATAATTATACGTCGCAGCCCCAATTTTAATCGCGGCCCGACTACCTTTTTCCCCAGCTAGCATCAGCCAAAAATTTATACGTCGCAGCCCCAATTCTAATCGCGGCCCGACCACTTTTTTTCCCCCGCTAGCATCAGCCAAAAAAAATGTATACGTCGCAGCGCCAATTTTAATCGCGGCTCGACCACTTTTTTTCCCCAGCTAGCATCAGCCAAAAAAAAAAAATTATACGTCGCAGCCCCAATTTTAATCGCGGCACGACCACCTTTTTTCCCAGCTAGCATCAGCCAAAAAAAAAATTATACGTCGCAGCGCCAATTCTAATCGCGGCTCGACCACTTTTTTTCCCCAGCTAGCATCAGCCAAAAAAAATTTTATACGTCGCAGCGCCAATTCTAATCGCGGCTCGACCACTTTTTTTACCCAGCTAGCATCAGCCAAAAAAAATTTTATACGTCGCAGCCCCAATTTTAATCGCGACCCGACCACCTTTTTTCTCCAGCTAGCATCAGCCAAAACAAAATTTATACGTCGCAGCCCCAATTTTAATCGCGGCCCGACCGCCTTTTTTTCCCAGCTAGCATCAGCCAAAAAAAAAATTATACGTCGCAGCGCCAATTTTAATCGCGGCTCGACCACTTTTTTTCCCAGCTAGCATCAGCCAAAAAAAAAATTATACGTCGCAGCGCTAATTCTAATCGCGGCTCGACCACTTTTTTTTTCCCAGCTAGCATCAGCCAAAAAAAATTTTATACGTCGCAGCCCCAATTTTAATCGCGACCCGACCACCTTTTTTCTCTAGCTAGCATCAGCCAAAACAAAATTTATACGTCGCAGCCCCAATTTTAATCGCGGCTCGACCACTTTTTTTCCCAGCTAGCATCAGCCAAAAAAAAAATTATACGTCGCAGCGCTAATTCTAATCGCGGCTCGACCACTTTTTTTCCCCAGCTAGCATCAGCCAAAAAAAATTTATACGTCGCAGCCCCAATTTTAATCGCGACCCGACCAGCTTTTTTCTCCAGCTAGCATCAGCCAAAAAAAAATTTATACGTCGCAGCCCCAATTTTAATCGCGGCCCGACCGCCTTTTTTTCCCAGCTAGCATCAGCCAAAAAAAATTTTATACGTCGCAGCCACAATTTTAATCGTGGCTCGACCACTTTTTTTCCCCAGCTAGCATCAGCCAAAAAAAAATGTAAACGTCGCAGCCCCAATTTTAATCGCGACCCGATCAGCTTTTTTCTCCAGCTAGCATCAGCCAAAAAAAAATTTATACGTCGCAGCCCCAATTTTAATCGCGGCCCGACCGCCTTTTTTTCCCAGCTAGCATCAGCCAAAAAAAATTTTATACGTCGCAGCCACAATTTTAATCGCGACCCGACCACCTTTTTTCTCCAGCTAGCATCAGCCAAAAAAAAATGTATACGTCGCAGCCACAATTTTAATCGTGGCTCGACCACTTTTTTTCCCCAGCTAGCATCAGCCAAAAAAAAATTTATACGTCGCAGCGCCAATTTTAATCGCGGCTCGACCACTTTTTTCCCAGCTAGCATCAGCCAAAAAAAAAATTATACGTCGCAGCGCCAATTCTAATCGCGGCTCGACCACTTTTTTTCCCCAGCTAGCATCAGCCAAAAAAAATTTTATACGTCGCAGCCCCAATTTTAATCGCGACCCGACCACCTTTTTTCTCCAGCTAGCATCAGCCAAAACAAAATTTATACGTCGCAGCCCCAATTTTAATCGCGGCCCGACCGCCTTTTTTTCCCCAGCTAGCATCAGCCAAAAAAAAATTTATACGTCGCAGCGCCAATTTTAATCGCGGCTCGACCACTTTTTTCCCAGCTAGCATCAGCCAAAAAAAAAATTATACGTCGCAGCGCCAATTCTAATCGCGGCTCGACCACTTTTTTTCCCCAGCTAGCATCAGCCAAAAAAAATTTTATACGTCGCAGCCCCAATTTTAATCGCGACCCGACCACCTTTTTTCTCCAGCTAGCATCAGCCAAAACAAAATTTATACGTCGCAGCCCCAATTTTAATCGCGGCCCGACCGCCTTTTTTTCCCAGCTAGCATCAGCCAAAAAAAAAATTATACGTCGCAGCCCCAATTTTAATCGCGGCCCGACTGCCTTTTTTCCCCAGCTAGCATCAGCCAAAAAAAAATGTTTACGTCGCAGCCACAATTTTAATCGCGGCCCGACCACCTTTTTCTCCCCCGCTAGCATCAGCCAAAAAAAATGTATACGTCGCAGCGCCAATTTTAATCGCGGCCCGACCACCTTTTTTCCCCAGCTAGCTTCAGTCAAAAAAAAATACGTCGCAGCCCCAATTCTAATCGCGGCCCGACCACTTTTTCTCCCCCGCTAGCATCAGCCAAAAAAAATGTATACGTCGCAGCGCCAATTTTAATCGCGGCCCGACCACCTTTTTTCCCCAGCTAGCATCAGTCAAAAAAAAATACGTCGCAGCCCCAATTCTAATCGCGGCCCGACCACTTTTTCTCCCCCGCTAGCATCAGCCAAAAAAAATGTATACGTCGCAGCGCCAATTTTAATCGCGGCCCGACCACTTTTTCTCCCCCGCTAGCATCAGCCAAAAAAAATGTATACGTCGCAGCCCCAATTCTAATCGCGGCCCGACCACCTTTTTTCCCCAGCTAGCATCAGTCAAAAAAAAATACGTCGCAGCCCCAATTCTAATCGCGGCCCGACCACCTTTTTTCCCCAGCTAGCATCAGTCAAAAAAAAATACGTCGCAGCGCCAATTTTAATCGCGGCCCGACCACCTTTTTTCCCCAGCTAGCATCAGTCAAAAAAAAATACGTCGCAGCCCCAATTCTAATCGCGGCCCGACCACTTTTTCTCCCCCGCTAGCATCAGCCAAAAAAAATGTATACGTCGCAGCGCCAATTTTAATCGCGGCCCGACCACCTTTTTTCCCCAGCTAGCATCAGTCAAAAAAAAATACGTCGCAGTCCCAATTCTAATCGCGGCCCGACCACTTTTTCTCCCCCGCTAGCATCAGCCAAAAAAAATGTATACGTCGCAGCGCCAATTTTAATCGCGGCCCGACCACTTTTTCTCCCCCGCTAGCATCAGCCAAAAAAAATGTATACGTCGCAGCCCCAATTCTAATCGCGGCCCGACCACTTTTTCTCCCCCGCTAGCATCAGCCAAAAAAAATTTATACGTCGCAGCCCCAATTCTAATCGCGGCCCGACCACTTTTTCTCCCCCGCTAGCATCAGCCAAAAAAAATGTATACGTCGCAGCGCCAATTTTAATCGCGGCCCGACCACCTTTTTTCCCCAGCTAGCATCATCCAAAAAAAAAAAATTATACGTCGCAGCCCCAATTTTAATCGCGGCCCGACCACCTTTTTTCCCCAGCTAGCATCAGTCAAAAAAAAAATGTTTGCGTCGCAGCCACAATTTTAATCGCGGCCCGACCACCTTTTTTCCCCAGCTAGCATCAGTCAAAAAAAAATGTTTACGTCGCAGCCACAATTTTAATCGCTGCCCGACCTCCTTTTTTCCCAGCTAGCATCAGCCAAAACAAAATTTATACGTCGCAGCCCCAATTTTAATCGCGGCCCGACCGCCTTTTTTTCCCAGCTAGCATCAGCCAAAACAAAATTTATGCGTCGCAGCGCCAATTCTAATCGCGGCTCGACCACTTTTTTTCCCCAGCTAGCATCAGCCAAAAAAAATTTTATACGTCGCAGCCCCAATTTTAATCGCGACCCGACCACCTTTTTTCTCCAGCTAGCATCAGCCAAAACAAAATTTATACGTCGCAGCCCCAATTTTAATCGCGGCCCGACCGCCTTTTTTTCCCAGCTAGCATCAGCCAAAAAAAAAATTATACGTCGCAGCGCCAATTCTAATCGCGGCTCGACCACTTTTTTTCCCCAGCTAGCATCAGCCAAAAAAAATTTTATACGTCGCAGCCCCAATTTTAATCGCGACCCGACCACCTTTTTTCTCCAGCTAGCATCAGCCAAAACAAAATTTATACGTCGCAGCCACAATTTTAATCGCGGCTCGACCACTTTTTTTCCCCAGCTAGCATCAGCCAAAAAAAAATTTATACGTCGCAGCGCCAATTTTAATCGCGGCTCGACCACTTTTTTTCCCAGCTAGCATCAGCCAAAAAAAAAATTATACGTCGCAGCGCCAATTCTAATCGCGGCTCGACCACTTTTTTTCCCCAGCTAGCATCAGCCAAAAAAAATTTTATACGTCGCAGCCCCAATTTTAATCGCGACCCGACCACCTTTTTTCTCCAGCTAGCATCAGCCAAAAAAAAATTTATACGTCGCAGCCACAATTTTAATCGCGGCTCGACCGCCTTTTTTCTCCAGCTAGCATCAGCCAAAACAAAATTTATACGTCGCAGCCCCAAATTTAATCGCGGCCCGACTGCCTTTTTTTCCCAGCTAGCATCATCAAAAAAAAAAAAATTATACGTCGCAGCCCCAATTTTAATCGCGGCCCGACCACCTTTTTTCCCCAGCTAGCATCAGTCAAAAAAAAATGTTTACGTCGCAGCCACAATTTTAATCGCGGCCCGACCACCTTTTTTCCCCAGCTAGCATCAGTCAAAAAAAAATTTATACGTCGAAGCCCCAATTTTAATCGCGACCCGACCACCTTTTTTCTCTAGCTAGCATCAGCCAAAACAAAATTTATACGTCGCAGCCCCAATTTTAATCGCGGCCCGACCGCCTTTTTTTCCCAGCTAGCATCAGCCAAAAAAAAATAATTATACGTCGCAGCCCCAATTTTAATCGCGGCCCGACTACCTTTTTCCCCAGCTAGCATCAGCCAAAAATTTATACGTCGCAGCCCCAATTCTAATCGCGGCCCGACCACTTTTTTTCCCCCGCTAGCATCAGCCAAAAAAAATGTATACGTCGCAGCGCCAATTTTAATCGCGGCTCGACCACTTTTTTTCCCCAGCTAGCATCAGCCAAAAAAAAAAAATTATACGTCGCAGCCCCAATTTTAATCGCGGCACGACCACCTTTTTTCCCAGCTAGCATCAGCCAAAAAAAAAATTATACGTCGCAGCGCCAATTCTAATCGCGGCTCGACCACTTTTTTTCCCCAGCTAGCATCAGCCAAAAAAAATTTTATACGTCGCAGCGCCAATTCTAATCGCGGCTCGACCACTTTTTTTACCCAGCTAGCATCAGCCAAAAAAAATTTTATACGTCGCAGCCCCAATTTTAATCGCGACCCGACCACCTTTTTTCTCCAGCTAGCATCAGCCAAAACAAAATTTATACGTCGCAGCCCCAATTTTAATCGCGGCCCGACCGCCTTTTTTTCCCAGCTAGCATCAGCCAAAAAAAAAATTATACGTCGCAGCGCCAATTTTAATCGCGGCTCGACCACTTTTTTTCCCAGCTAGCATCAGCCAAAAAAAAAATTATACGTCGCAGCGCTAATTCTAATCGCGGCTCGACCACTTTTTTTTTCCCAGCTAGCATCAGCCAAAAAAAATTTTATACGTCGCAGCCCCAATTTTAATCGCGACCCGACCACCTTTTTTCTCCAGCTAGCATCAGCCAAAACAAAATTTATACGTCGCAGCCCCAATTTTAATCGCGGCCCGACCGCCTTTTTTTCCCAGCTAGCATCAGCCAAAAAAAAAATTATACGTCGCAGCGCCAATTTTAATCGCGGCTCGACCACTTTTTTTCCCAGCTAGCATCAGCCAAAAAAAAAATTATACGTCGCAGCGCTAATTCTAATCGCGGCTCGACCACTTTTTTTTTCCCAGCTAGCATCAGCCAAAAAAAATTTTATACGTCGCAGCCCCAATTTTAATCGCGACCCGACCACCTTTTTTCTCTAGCTAGCATCAGCCAAAACAAAATTTATACGTCGCAGCCCCAATTTTAATCGCGGCTCGACCACTTTTTTTCCCAGCTAGCATCAGCCAAAAAAAAAATTATACGTCGCAGCGCTAATTCTAATCGCGGCTCGACCACTTTTTTTCCCCAGCTAGCATCAGCCAAAAAAAATTATACGTCGCAGCCCCAATTTTAATCGCGGCACGACCACCTTTTTTCCCAGCTAGCATCAGCCAAAAAAAAAATTATACGTCGCAGCGCCAATTCTAATCGCGGCTCGACCACTTTTTTTCCCCAGCTAGCATCAGCCAAAAAAAATTTTATACGTCGCAGCGCCAATTCTAATCGCGGCTCGACCACTTTTTTTACCCAGCTAGCATCAGCCAAAAAAAATTTTATACGTCGCAGCCCCAATTTTAATCGCGACCCGACCACCTTTTTTCTCCAGCTAGCATCAGCCAAAACAAAATTTATACGTCGCAGCCCCAATTTTAATCGCGGCCCGACCGCCTTTTTTTCCCAGCTAGCATCAGCCAAAAAAAAAATTATACGTCGCAGCGCCAATTTTAATCGCGGCTCGACCACTTTTTTTCCCAGCTAGCATCAGCCAAAAAAAAAATTATACGTCGCAGCGCTAATTCTAATCGCGGCTCGACCACTTTTTTTTTCCCAGCTAGCATCAGCCAAAAAAAATTTTATACGTCGCAGCCCCAATTTTAATCGCGACCCGACCACCTTTTTTCTCTAGCTAGCATCAGCCAAAACAAAATTTATACGTCGCAGCCCCAATTTTAATCGCGGCTCGACCACTTTTTTTCCCAGCTAGCATCAGCCAAAAAAAAAATTATACGTCGCAGCGCTAATTCTAATCGCGGCTCGACCACTTTTTTTCCCCAGCTAGCATCAGCCAAAAAAAATTTATACGTCGCAGCCCCAATTTTAATCGCGACCCGACCAGCTTTTTTCTCCAGCTAGCATCAGCCAAAAAAAAATTTATACGTCGCAGCCCCAATTTTAATCGCGGCCCGACCGCCTTTTTTTCCCAGCTAGCATCAGCCAAAAAAAATTTTATACGTCGCAGCCACAATTTTAATCGTGGCTCGACCACTTTTTTTCCCCAGCTAGCATCAGCCAAAAAAAAATGTAAACGTCGCAGCCCCAATTTTAATCGCGACCCGATCAGCTTTTTTCTCCAGCTAGCATCAGCCAAAAAAAAATTTATACGTCGCAGCCCCAATTTTAATCGCGGCCCGACCGCCTTTTTTTCCCAGCTAGCATCAGCCAAAAAAAATTTTATACGTCGCAGCCACAATTTTAATCGCGACCCGACCACCTTTTTTCTCCAGCTAGCATCAGCCAAAAAAAAATGTATACGTCGCAGCCACAATTTTAATCGTGGCTCGACCACTTTTTTTCCCCAGCTAGCATCAGCCAAAAAAAAATTTATACGTCGCAGCGCCAATTTTAATCGCGGCTCGACCACTTTTTTCCCAGCTAGCATCAGCCAAAAAAAAAATTATACGTCGCAGCGCCAATTCTAATCGCGGCTCGACCACTTTTTTTCCCCAGCTAGCATCAGCCAAAAAAAATTTTATACGTCGCAGCCCCAATTTTAATCGCGACCCGACCACCTTTTTTCTCCAGCTAGCATCAGCCAAAACAAAATTTATACGTCGCAGCCCCAATTTTAATCGCGGCCCGACCGCCTTTTTTTCCCAGCTAGCATCAGCCAAAAAAAAAATTATACGTCGCAGCCCCAATTTTAATCGCGGCCCGACTGCCTTTTTTCCCCAGCTAGCATCAGCCAAAAAAAAATGTTTACGTCGCAGCCACAATTTTAATCGCGGCCCGACCACCTTTTTCTCCCCCGCTAGCATCAGCCAAAAAAAATGTATACGTCGCAGCGCCAATTTTAATCGCGGCCCGACCACCTTTTTTCCCCAGCTAGCTTCAGTCAAAAAAAAATACGTCGCAGCCCCAATTCTAATCGCGGCCCGACCACTTTTTCTCCCCCGCTAGCATCAGCCAAAAAAAATGTATACGTCGCAGCGCCAATTTTAATCGCGGCCCGACCACCTTTTTTCCCCAGCTAGCATCAGTCAAAAAAAAATACGTCGCAGCCCCAATTCTAATCGCGGCCCGACCACTTTTTCTCCCCCGCTAGCATCAGCCAAAAAAAATGTATACGTCGCAGCGCCAATTTTAATCGCGGCCCGACCACTTTTTCTCCCCCGCTAGCATCAGCCAAAAAAAATGTATACGTCGCAGCCCCAATTCTAATCGCGGCCCGACCACCTTTTTTCCCCAGCTAGCATCAGTCAAAAAAAAATACGTCGCAGCCCCAATTCTAATCGCGGCCCGACCACCTTTTTTCCCCAGCTAGCATCAGTCAAAAAAAAATACGTCGCAGCGCCAATTTTAATCGCGGCCCGACCACCTTTTTTCCCCAGCTAGCATCAGTCAAAAAAAAATACGTCGCAGCCCCAATTCTAATCGCGGCCCGACCACTTTTTCTCCCCCGCTAGCATCAGCCAAAAAAAATGTATACGTCGCAGCGCCAATTTTAATCGCGGCCCGACCACCTTTTTTCCCCAGCTAGCATCAGTCAAAAAAAAATACGTCGCAGCCCCAATTCTAATCGCGGCCCGACCACTTTTTCTCCCCCGCTAGCATCAGCCAAAAAAAATGTATACGTCGCAGCGCCAATTTTAATCGCGGCCCGACCACTTTTTCTCCCCCGCTAGCATCAGCCAAAAAAAATGTATACGTCGCAGCCCCAATTCTAATCGCGGCCCGACCACTTTTTCTCCCCCGCTAGCATCAGCCAAAAAAAATTTATACGTCGCAGCCCCAATTCTAATCGCGGCCCGACCACTTTTTCTCCCCCGCTAGCATCAGCCAAAAAAAATGTATACGTCGCAGCGCCAATTTTAATCGCGGCCCGACCACCTTTTTTCCCCAGCTAGCATCATCCAAAAAAAAAAAATTATACGTCGCAGCCCCAATTTTAATCGCGGCCCGACCACCTTTTTTCCCCAGCTAGCATCAGTCAAAAAAAAAATGTTTGCGTCGCAGCCACAATTTTAATCGCGGCCCGACCACCTTTTTTCCCCAGCTAGCATCAGTCAAAAAAAAATGTTTACGTCGCAGCCACAATTTTAATCGCTGCCCGACCTCCTTTTTTCCCAGCTAGCATCAGCCAAAACAAAATTTATACGTCGCAGCCCCAATTTTAATCGCGGCCCGACCGCCTTTTTTTCCCAGCTAGCATCAGCCAAAACAAAATTTATGCGTCGCAGCGCCAATTCTAATCGCGGCTCGACCACTTTTTTTCCCCAGCTAGCATCAGCCAAAAAAAATTTTATACGTCGCAGCCCCAATTTTAATCGCGACCCGACCACCTTTTTTCTCCAGCTAGCATCAGCCAAAACAAAATTTATACGTCGCAGCCCCAATTTTAATCGCGGCCCGACCGCCTTTTTTTCCCAGCTAGCATCAGCCAAAAAAAAAATTATACGTCGCAGCGCCAATTCTAATCGCGGCTCGACCACTTTTTTTCCCCAGCTAGCATCAGCCAAAAAAAATTTTATACGTCGCAGCCCCAATTTTAATCGCGACCCGACCACCTTTTTTCTCCAGCTAGCATCAGCCAAAACAAAATTTATACGTCGCAGCCACAATTTTAATCGCGGCTCGACCACTTTTTTTCCCCAGCTAGCATCAGCCAAAAAAAAATTTATACGTCGCAGCGCCAATTTTAATCGCGGCTCGACCACTTTTTTTCCCAGCTAGCATCAGCCAAAAAAAAAATTATACGTCGCAGCGCCAATTCTAATCGCGGCTCGACCACTTTTTTTCCCCAGCTAGCATCAGCCAAAAAAAATTTTATACGTCGCAGCCCCAATTTTAATCGCGACCCGACCACCTTTTTTCTCCAGCTAGCATCAGCCAAAAAAAAATTTATACGTCGCAGCCACAATTTTAATCGCGGCTCGACCGCCTTTTTTCTCCAGCTAGCATCAGCCAAAACAAAATTTATACGTCGCAGCCCCAAATTTAATCGCGGCCCGACTGCCTTTTTTTCCCAGCTAGCATCATCAAAAAAAAAAAAATTATACGTCGCAGCCCCAATTTTAATCGCGGCCCGACCACCTTTTTTCCCCAGCTAGCATCAGTCAAAAAAAAATGTTTACGTCGCAGCCACAATTTTAATCGCGGCCCGACCACCTTTTTTCCCCAGCTAGCATCAGTCAAAAAAAAATGTTTACGTCGCAGCCACAATTTTAATCGCGGCCCGACCACCTTTTTTCCCCAGCTAGCATCAGCCAAAAAAAAATGTATACGTCGCAGCGCCAATTTTAATCGCGGCCCGACCACCTTTTTTCCCCAGCTAGCATCAGTCAAAAAAAAATGTTTACGTCGCAGCCACAATTTTAATCGCGGCCCGACCACCTTTTTTCCCCAGTTAGCATCAGCCAAAAATTTATACGTCGCAGCCCCAATTCTAATCGCGGCCCGACCACTTTTTCTCCCCCGCTAGCTTCAGCCAAAAAAAATGTATACGTCGCAGCGCCAATTTTAATCGCGGCCCGACCACCTTTTTTCCCCAGCTAGCATCAGTCAAAAAAAAATGTTTACGTCGCAGCCACAATTTTAATCGCGGCCCGACCACCTTTTTTCCCCAGCTAGCATCAGCCAAAAAAAATTTATACGTCGCAGCCCCAATTTTAATCGCGGCCCGACCGCCTTTTTTCCCAGCTAGCATCAGCCAAAAAAAAAATTATACGTCGCAGCGCCAATTTTAATCGCGGCTCGACCACTTTTTTTCCCAGCTAGCATCAGCCAAAAAAAAAAATTATACGTCGCAGCGCCAATTTTAATCGCGGCTCGACCACTTTTTTTCCCCAGCTAGCATCAGCCAAAAAAAAATTTATACGTCGCAGCCACAATTTTAATCGCGGCTCGACCACTTTTTTTCCCCAGCTAGCATCAGCCAAAAAAAAATTTATACGTCGCAGCGCCAATTTTAATCGCGGCTCGACCACTTTTTTTCCCAGCTAGCATCAGCCAAAAAAAAATTATACGTCGCAGCGCCAATTCTAATCGCGGCTCGACCACTTTTTTTCCCCAGCTAGCATCAGCCAAAAAAAAAATTATACGTCGCAGCGCCAATTCTAATCGCGGCTCGACCACTTTTTTTCCCCAGCTAGCATCAGCCAAAAAAAAATGTATACGTCGCAGCCCCAATTTTAATCGCGACCCGACCACCTTTTTTCCCCAGCTAGCATCAGCCAAAAAAAAATTTATGCGTCGCAGCGCCAATTTTAATCGCGGCTCGACCACTTTTTTTCCCCAGCTAGCATCAGCCAAAAAAAAATTTATACGTCGCAGCCACAATTTTAATCGCGGCTCGACCACTTTTTTTCCCCAGCTAGCATCAGCCAAAAAAAAATTTATACGTCGCAGCGCCAATTTTAATCGCGGCTCGACCACTTTTTTTCCCAGCTAGCATCAGCCAAAAAAAAATTATACGTCGCAGCGCCAATTCTAATCGCGGCTCGACCACTTTTTTTCCCCAGCTAGCATCAGCCAAAAAAAAAATTATACGTCGCAGCGCCAATTCTAATCGCGGCTCGACCACTTTTTTTCCCAGCTAGCATCAGCCAAAAAAAAAAATTATACGTCGCAGCCACAATTTTAATCGCGGCTCGACCACTTTTTTTCCCCAGCTAGCATCAGCCAAAAAAAAATTTATACGTCGCAGCGCCAATTTTAATCGCGGCTCGACCACTTTTTTTCCCAGCTAGCATCAGCCAAAAAAAAATTTATACGTCGCAGCCACAATTTTAATCGCTGCCCGACCTCCTTTTTTCCCAGCTATCATCAGCCAAAACAAAATTTATACGTCGCAGCCCCAATTTTAATCGCGGCCCGACCGCCTTTTTTTCTCCAGCTAGCATCAGCCAAAACAAAATTTATACGTCGCAGCCCCAATTTTAATCGCGGCCCGACCACCTTTTTTCCCCAGCTAGCATCAGTCAAAAAAAAATGTATACGTCGCAGCGCCAATTTTAATCGCGGCCCGACCACCTTTTTTCCCCAGCTAGCATCAGTCAAAAAAAAATGTTTACGTCGCAGCCACAATTTTAATCGCGGCCCGACCACCTTTTTTCCCCAGCTAGCATCAGCCAAAAAAAATTTATACGTCGCAGCCCCAATTTTAATCGCGGCCCGACCGCCTTTTTTTCTCCAGCTAGCATCAGCCAAAACAAAATTTATACGTCGCAGCCCCAATTTTAATCGCGGCCCGACCACCTTTTTTCCCCAGCTAGCATCAGCCAAAAAAAAAATTATACGTCGCAGCGCCAATTTTAATCGCGGCTCGACCACTTTTTTTCCCAGCTAGCATCAGCCAAAAAAAAAATTATACGTCGCAGCGCCAATTCTAATCGCGGCTCGACCACTTTTTTTCCCCAGCTAGCATCAGCCAAAAAAAAATGTATACGTCGCAGCCCCAATTTTAATCGCGACCCGACCACCTTTTTTTTCCAGCTAGCATCAGCCAAAACAAAATTTATACGTCGCAGCCCCAATTTTAATCGCGACCCGACCACCTTTTTTCTCCAGCTAGCATCAGCCAAAACAAAATTTATACGTCGCAGCCCCAATTTTAATCGCGGCCCGACCGCCTTTTTTTCTCCAGCTAGCATCAGCCAAAACAAAATTTATACGTCGCAGCCACAATTTTAATCGCGGCCCGACCACCTTTTTTCCCCAGCTAGCATCAGCCAAAAAAAATTTATACGTCGCAGCCCCAATTTTAATCGCGGCCCGACCGCCTTTTTTTCTCCAGCTAGCATCAGCCAAAACAAAATTTATACGTCGCAGCCCCAATTTTAATCGCGGCTCGACCACTTTTTTTCCCAGCTAGCATCAGCCAAAAAAATTTTTATACGTCGCAGCCCCAATTTTAATCGCGACCCGACCAACTTTTTTCTCCAGCTAGCATCAGCCAAAACAAAATTTATACGTCGCAGCCCCAATTTTAATCGCGGCCCGACCGCCTTTTTTTCTCCAGCTAGCATCAGCCAAAACAAAATTTATACGTCGCAGCCACAATTTTAATCGCGGCCCGACCTCCTTTTTTCCCAGCTAGCATCAGCCAAAACAAAATTTATGCGTCGCAGCCCCAATTTTAATCGCGGCCCGACCGCCTTTTTTTCTCCAGCTAGCATCAGCCAAAACAAAATTTATACGTCGCAGCCCCAATTTTAATCGCGGCTCGACCACTTTTTTTCCCAGCTAGCATCAGCCAAAAAAAATTTATACGTCGCAGCCACAATTTTAATCGCGACCCGACCACCTTTTTTCTCCAGCTAGCATCAGCCAAAACAAAATTTATACGTCGCAGCCCCAATTTTAATCGCGGCCCGACCGCCTTTTTTTCTCCAGCTAGCATCAGCCAAAACAAAATTTATACGTCGCAGCCACAATTTTAATCGCGGCCCGACCTCCCTTTTTCCCAGCTAGCATCAGCCAAAACAAAATTTATACGTCGCAGCCCCAATTTTAATCGCGGCCCGACCGCCTTTTTTTCCCAGCTAGCATCAGCCAAAAAAAAAATTATACGTCGCAGCCCCAATTTTAATCGCGGCTCGACCACTTTTTTTCCCAGCTAGCATCAGCCAAAAAAAATTTTATACGTCGCAGCCCCAATTTTAATCGCGACCCGACCACCTTTTTTCTCCAGCTAGCATCAGCCAAAACAAAATTTATACGTCGCAGCCCCAATTTTAATCGCGGCCCGACCGCCTTTTTTTCTCCAGCTAGCATCAGCCAAAACAAAATTTATACGTCGCAGCCACAATTTTAATCGCGGCCCGACCACCTTTTTTCCCCAGCTAGCATCAGCCAAAACAAAATTTATACGTCGCAGCCCCAATTTTAATCGCGGCTCGACCACTTTTTTTCCCAGCTAGCATCAGCCAAAACAAAATTTATACGTCGCAGCCCCAATTTTAATCGCGGCTCGACCACTTTTTTTGCCAGCTAGCATCAGCCAAAAAAAATTTATACGTCGCAGCCCCAATTTTAATCGCGGCCCGACCGCCTTTTTTTCTCCAGCTAGCATCAGCCAAAACAAAATTTATACGTCGCAGCCACAATTTTAATCGCGGCCCGACCACCTTTTTTCCCCAGCTAGCATCAGCCAAAAAAAATTTATACGTCGCAGCCCCAATTTTAATCGCGGCCCGACCGCCTTTTTTTCTCCAGCTAGCATCAGCCAAAACAAAATTTATACGTCGCAGCCCCAATTTTAATCGCGGCTCGACCACTTTTTTTCCCAGCTAGCATCAGCCAAAAAAATTTTTATACGTCGCAGCCCCAATTTTAATCGCGACCCGACCAACTTTTTTCTCCAGCTAGCATCAGCCAAAACAAAATTTATACGTCGCAGCCCCAATTTTAATCGCGGCCCGACCGCCTTTTTTTCTCCAGCTAGCATCAGCCAAAACAAAATTTATACGTCGCAGCCCCAATTTTAATCGCGGCTCGACCACTTTTTTTCCCAGCTAGCATCAGCCAAAAAAATTTTTATACGTCGCAGCCCCAATTTTAATCGCGACCCGACCAACTTTTTTCTCCAGCTAGCATCAGCCAAAACAAAATTTATACGTCGCAGCCCCAATTTTAATCGCGGCCCGACCGCCTTTTTTTCTCCAGCTAGCATCAGCCAAAACAAAATTTATACGTCGCAGCCACAATTTTAATCGCGGCCCGACCTCCTTTTTTCCCAGCTAGCATCAGCCAAAACAAAATTTATGCGTCGCAGCCCCAATTTTAATCGCGGCCCGACCGCCTTTTTTTCTCCAGCTAGCATCAGCCAAAACAAAATTTATACGTCGCAGCCCCAATTTTAATCGCGGCTCGACCACTTTTTTTCCCAGCTAGCATCAGCCAAAAAAAATTTATACGTCGCAGCCACAATTTTAATCGCGACCCGACCACCTTTTTTCTCCAGCTAGCATCAGCCAAAACAAAATTTATACGTCGCAGCCCCAATTTTAATCGCGGCCCGACCGCCTTTTTTTCTCCAGCTAGCATCAGCCAAAACAAAATTTATACGTCGCAGCCACAATTTTAATCGCGGCCCGACCTCCCTTTTTCCCATCTAGCATCAGCCAAAACAAAATTTATACGTCGCAGCCCCAATTTTAATCGCGGCCCGACCGCCTTTTTTTCCCAGCTAGCATCAGCCAAAAAAAAAATTATACGTCGCAGCGCCAATTTTAATCGCGGCTCGACCACTTTTTTTCCCCAGCTAGCATCAGCCAAAAAAAAATTTATACGTCGCAGCCACAATTTTAATCGCGGCCCGACCTCCTTTTTTCCCAGCTAGCATCAGCCAAAACAAAATTTATGCGTCGCAGCCCCAATTTTAATCGCGGCCCGACCGCCTTTTTTTCTCCAGCTAGCATCAGCCAAAACAAAATTTATACGTCGCAGCCCCAATTTTAATCGCGGCTCGACCACTTTTTTTCAAAGCTAGCATCAGCCAAAAAAAATTTTATACGTCGCAGCCCCAATTTTAATCGCGACCCGACCACCTTTTTTCTCCAGCTAGCATCAGCCAAAACAAAATTTATACGTCGCAGCCCCAATTTTAATCGCGGCCCGACCGCCTTTTTTTCTCCAGCTAGCATCAGCCAAAACAAAATTTATACGTCGCAGCCACAATTTTAATCGCGGCCCGACCACCTTTTTTCCCCAGCTAGCATCAGCCAAAAAAAATTTTATACGTCGCAGCCCCAATTTTAATCGCGACCCGACCACCTTTTTTCTCCAGCTAGCATCAGCCAAAACAAAATTTATACGTCGCAGCCCCAATTTTAATCGCGACCCGACCACCTTTTTTCTCCAGCTAGCATCAGCCAAAACAAAATTTATACGTCGCAGCCACAATTTTAATCGCGGCCCGACCACCTTTTTTTCTCCAGCTAGCATCAGCCAAAACAAAATTTATACGTCGCAGCCACAATTTTAATCGCGGCCCGACCACCTTTTTTCCCCAGCTAGCATCAGCCAAAAAAAATTTTATACGTCGCAGCCCCAATTTTAATCGCGACCCGACCAGCTTTTTTCTCCAGCTAGCATCAGCCAAAACAAAATTTATACGTCGCAGCCCCAATTTTAATCGCGGCCCGACCGCCTTTTTTTCTCCAGCTAGCATCAGCCAAAACAAAATTTATACGTCGCAGCCACAATTTTAATCGCGGCCCGACCACCTTTTTTCCCCAGCTAGCATCAGCCAAAAAAAATTTTATACGTCGCAGCCCCAATTTTAATCGCGGCCCGACCGCCTTTTTTTCTCCAGCTAGCATCAGCCAAAACAAAATTTATACGTCGCAGCCACAATTTTAATCGCGGCCCGACCACCTTTTTTCCCCAGCTAGCATCAGCCAAAAAAAATTTTATACGTCGCAGCCCCAATTTTAATCGCGACCCGACCACCTTTTTTCCCCAGCTAGCATCAGCCAAAACAAAATTTATACGTCGCAGCCCCAATTTTAATCGCGGCCCGACCGCCTTTTTTTCTCCAGCTAGCATCAGCCAAAACAAAATTTATACGTCGCAGCCACAATTTTAATCGCGGCCCGACCACCTTTTTTCCCCAGCTAGCATCAGCCAAAAAAAATTTTATACGTCGCAGCCCCAATTTTAATCGCGACCCGACCACCTTTTTTCTCCAGCTAGCATCAGCCAAAACAAAATTTATACGTCGCAGCCCCAATTTTAATCGCGACCCGACCACCTTTTTTCTCCAGCTAGCATCAGCCAAAACAAAATTTATACGTCGCAGCCCCAATTTTAATCGCGGCCCGACCGCCTTTTTTTCTCCAGCTAGCATCAGCCAAAACAAAATTTATACGTCGCAGCCACAATTTTAATCGCGGCCCGACCACCTTTTTTCCCCAGCTAGCATCAGCCAAAAAAAATTTTATACGTCGCAGCCCCAATTTTAATCGCGACCCGACCACCTTTTTTCTCCAGCTAGCATCAGCCAAAACAAAATTTATACGTCGCAGCCCCAATTTTAATCGCGACCCGACCACCTTTTTTCTCCAGCTAGCATCAGCCAAAACAAAATTTATACGTCGCAGCCCCAATTTTAATCGCGGCCCGACCGCCTTTTTTTCTCCAGCTAGCATCAGCCAAAACAAAATTTATACGTCGCAGCCACAATTTTAATCGCGGCCCGACCACCTTTTTTCCCCAGCTAGCATCAGCCAAAAAAAATTTTATACGTCGCAGCCCCAATTTTAATCGCGACCCGACCAGCTTTTTTCTCCAGCTAGCATCAGCCAAAAAAAATTTTATACGTCGCAGCCCCAATTTTAATCGCGACCCGACCACCTTTTTTCTCCAGCTAGCATCAGCCAAAACAAAATTTATACGACGCAGCCCCAATTTTAATCGCGGCCCGACCGCCTTATTTTCCCTGCTAGCATCCGCCAAAAAAAAATTTATACGTCGTAGCCCCAATTTTAATCGCGGCCCGACCGCCTTTTTTTCCCAGCTAGCATCAGCCAAAAAAAAAATTATACGTCGCAGCCCCAATTTTAATCGCGACCCGACCACCTTTTTTTCCCAGCTAGCATCAGCCAAAAAAAAAATTATACGTCGCAGCCCCAATTTTAATCGCGGCCCGACCGCCTTTTTTTCTCCAGCTAGCATCAGCCAAAACAAAATTTTTACGTCGCACCCACAATTTTAATCGCGGCCCGACCTCCTTTTTTCCCAGCTAGCATCAGCCAAAAAAAATTTATACGTCGCAGCCACAATTTTAATCGCGACCCGACCACCTTTTTTCTCCAGCTAGCATCAGCCAAAACAAAATTTATACGTCGCAGCCCCAATTTTAATCGCGGCCCGACCGCCTTTTTTTCTCCAGCTAGCATCAGCCAAAACAAAATTTATACGTCGCAGCCACAATTTTAATCGCGGCCCGACCTCCTTTTTTCCCAGCTAGCATCAGCCAAAACAAAATTTATACGTCGCAGCCCCAATTTTAATCGCGGCCCGACCGCCTTTTTTTCTCCAGCTAGCATCAGCCAAAACAAAATTTATGCGTCGCAGCCCCAATTTTAATCGCGGCTCGACCACTTTTTTTCCCAGCTAGCATCAGCCAAAAAAAATTTATACGTCGCAGCCACAATTTTAATCGCGACCCGACCACCTTTTTTCTCCAGCTAGCATCAGCCAAAACAAAATTTATACGTCGCAGCCCCAATTTTAATCGCGGCCCGACCGCCTTTTTTTCTCCAGCTAGCATCAGCCAAAACAAAATTTATACGTCGCAGCCACAATTTTAATCGCGGCCCGACCTCCTTTTTTCCCAGCTAGCATCAGCCAAAACAAAATTTATACGTCGCAGCCCCAATTTTAATCGCGGCCCGACCGCCTTTTTTTCCCAGCTAGCATCAGCCAAAAAAAAAATTATACGTCGCAGCGCCAATTTTAATCGCGGCTCGACCACTTTTTTTCCCCAGCTAGCATCAGCCAAAAAAAAATTTATACGTCGCAGCCACAATTTTAATCGCGGCCCGACCTCCTTTTTTCCCAGCTAGCATCAGCCAAAACAAAATTTATGCGTCGCAGCCCCAATTTTAATCGCGGCCCGACCGCCTTTTTTTCTCCAGCTAGCATCAGCCAAAACAAAATTTATACGTCGCAGCCCCAATTTTAATCGCGGCTCGACCACTTTTTTTCCCAGCTAGCATCAGCCAAAAAAAATTTTATACGTCGCAGCCCCAATTTTAATCGCGACCCGACCACCTTTTTTCTCCAGCTAGCATCAGCCAAAACAAAATTTATACGTCGCAGCCCCAATTTTAATCGCGGCCCGACCGCCTTTTTTTCTCCAGCTAGCATCAGCCAAAACAAAATTTATACGTCGCAGCCACAATTTTAATCGCGGCCCGACCACCTTTTTTCCCCAGCTAGCATCAGCCAAAAAAAATTTATACGTCGCAGCCCCAATTTTAATCGCGACCCGACCAGCTTTTTTCTCCAGCTAGCATCAGCCAAAAAAAAATTTATACGTCGCAGCCCCAATTTTAATCGCGACCCGACCACCTTTTTTCTCCAGCTAGCATCAGCCAAAACAAAATTTATACGTCGCAGCCCCAATTTTAATCGCGTCCCGACCACCTTTTTTCTCCAGCTAGCATCAGCCAAAACAAAATTTATACGTCGCAGCCAAAATTTTAATCGCGGCCCGACCGCCTTTTTTTCCCAGCTAGCATCAGCCAAAAAAAAATTTATGCGTCGCAGCCACAATTTTAATCGCGGCCCGACCACCTTTTTTCCCAGCTAGCATCAGCCAAAACAAAATTTATACGTCGCAGCCCCAATTTTAATCGCGGCCCGACCGCCTTTTTTTCTCCAGCTAGCATCAGCCAAAACAAAATTTATACGTCGCAGCCCCAATTTTAATCGCGACCCGACCACCTTTTTTCTCCAGCTAGCATCAGCCAAAACAAAATTTATACGTCGCAGCCCCAATTTTAATCGCGGCCCGACCGCCTTTTTTCTCCAGCTAGCATCAGCCAAAACAAAATTTATACGTCGCAGCCCCAATTTTAATCGCGGCCCGACCGCCTTTTTTTCCCAGCTAGCATCAGCCAAAAAAAAAAAATTATACGTCGCAGCCCCAATTTTAATCGCGGCCCGACCACCTTTTTCGCCAGCTAGCATCAGCCAAAAATTTTTACGTCGCAGCCCCAATTCTAATCGCGGCCCGAACACTTTTTTTCCCCCGCTAGCATCAGCCAAAAAAAATGTATACGTTGCAGCCCCAATTTTAATGGCGGCCCGACCACTTTTTTTCCCCAGCTAGCACCAGTCAAAAAAAAATGTATACGTCGCAGCGCCAATTTTAATCGCGGCCCGACCACCTTTTTTCCCCAGCTAGCATCAGTCAAAAAAAAATGTATACGTCGCAGCCCCAATTCTAATCGCGGCCCGACCACTTTTTTTTCCCAGCTAGCATCAGCCAAAAAAAAATGTATAAGTCGCAGCGCCAATTTTAATCGCGGCCCGACCACCTTTTGTCCCCAGCTCGCATCAGTCAAAAAAAAATGTATACGTCGCAGCGCCAATTTTAATCGCGGCCCGACCACCTTTTTTTCCAGCTAACATCAGCCAAAAAAAAATTTATACGTCTCAGCCCCAATTTTAATCGCGGCCCGACCACCTTTTGTCCCCAGCTAGCATCAGCAAAAAAAAAAATTATACGTCGCAGCGCCAATTTTAATCGCGGCTCGACCACTTTTTTTTTCCAGCTAGCATCAGACAAAAAAAAATGTATACGTCGCAGCGCCAATTTTAATCGCGGCCCGACCACCTTTTTTTCCCAGCTAACATCAGCCAAAAAAAAATTTATACGTCGCAGCCCCAATTTTAATCGCGGCCCGACCACCTTTTTTCCCCAGCTAGCATCAGCCAAAAAAAAATTTATGCGTCGCAGCCACAATTTTAATCGCGGCCCGACCACCTTTTTTCCCCAGCTAGCATCAGCCAAAACAAAATTTATACGTCGCAGCCCCAATTTTAATCGCGGCCCGACCGCCTTTTTTCCCCAGCTAGCATCAGTCAAAAAAAAATGTATACGTCGCAGCGCCAATTTTAATCGCGGCCCGACCACCTTTTTTTCCAGCTAACATCAGCCAAAAAAAAATTTATACGTCGCAGCCCCAATTTTAATCGCGGCCCGACCACCTTTTGTCCCCAGCTAGCATCAGCCAAAAAAAAATTTATACGTCGCAGCCACAATTTTAATCGCGGCCCGACCGCCTTTTTTCCCCAGCTAGCATCAGTCAAAAATAAATGTATACGTCGCAGCGCCAATTTTAATCGCGGCCCGACCACCTTTTTTTCCAGCTAACATCAGTCAAAAAAAAATGTATACGTCGCAGCCCCAATTCTAATCGCGGCCCGACTACCTTTTTTTCCAGCTAACATCAGTCAAAAAAAAATGTATACGTCGCAGCCCCAATTTTAATCGCGGCCCGACCACCTTTTGTCCCCAGCTAGCATCAGCCAAAAAATAATTTATACGTCGCAGCCACAATTTTAATCGCGGCCCGACCACCTTTTTTTCCAGCTAACATCAGTCAAAAAAAAATGTATACGTCGCAGCGCCAATTTTAATCGCGGCCCGACCACCTTTTTTTCCAGCTAACATCAGTCAAAAAAAAATGTATACGTCGCAGCCCCAATTCTAATCGCGGCCCGACCACCTTTTTTTCCCAGCTAACATCAGCCAAAAAAAAATTTATACGTCGCAGCCACAATTTTAATCGCGGCTCGACCACCTTTTTTCCCCAGCTAGCATCAGCCAAAACAAAATTTATACGTCGAAGCCCCAATTTTAATCGCGACCCGACCACCTTTTTTCTCCAGCTAGCATCAGCCAAAACAAAATTTATACGTCGCAGCCCCAATTTTAATCGCGGCCCGACCGCCTTTTTTTCTCCAGCTAGCATCAGCCAAAACAAAATTTATACGTCGCAGCCAAAATTTTAATCGCGACCCGACCACCTTTTTTCTCCAGCTAGCATCAGCCAAAACAAAATTTATACGTCGCAGCCCCAATTTTAATCGCGGCCCGACCGCCTTTTTTTCTCCAGCTAGCATCAGCCAAAACAAAATTTATACGTCGCAGCCACAATTTTAATCGCGGCCCGACCACCTTTTTTCCCCAGCTAGCATCAGCCAAAAAAAATTTATACGTCGCAGCCCCAATTTTAATCGCGACCCGACCAGCTTTTTTCTCCAGCTAGCATCAGCCAAAAAAAATTTTATACGTCGCAGCCCCAATTTTAATCGCGACCCGACCACCTTTTTTCTCCAGCTTTTTTCATCAGCCAAAACAAAATTTATACGTCGCAGCCCCAATTTTAATCGCGGCCCGACCGCCTTTTTTTCCCTGCTAGCATCAGCCAAAAAAAAATTTATACGTCGCAGCCCCAATTTTAATCGCGGCCCGACCGCCTTTTTTTCCCAGCTAGCATCAGCCAAAAAAAAAATTATACGTCGCAGCGCCAATTTTAATCGCGGCTCGACCACTTTTTTTCCCAGCTAGCATCAGCCAAAAAAAAAATTATACGTCGCAGCGCCAATTCTAATCGAGGCTCGACCACTTTTTTTCCAAAGCTAGCATCAGCCAAAAAAAATTTTATACGTCGCAGCCCCAATTTTAATCGCGACCCGACCACCTTTTTTCTCCTGCTAGCATCAGCCAAAACAAAATTTATACGTCGCAGCCCCAATTTTAATCGCGGCCCCACCGCCTTTTTTTCCCAGCTAGCATCAGCCAAAAAAAAATTATACGTCGCAGCGCCAATTTTAATCGCGGCTCGACCACTTTTTTTCCCCAGCTAGCATCAGCCAAAAAAAAATTTATACGTCGCAGCCACAATTTTAATCGCGGCCCGACCACCTTTTTTCCCAGCTAGCATCAGCCAAAACAAAATTTATACGTCGCAGCCCCAATTTTAATCGCGGCCCGACCGCCTTTTTTTCTCCAGCTAGCATCAGCCAAAACAAAATTTATACGTCGCAGCCCCAATTTTAATCGCGGCTCGACCACTTTTTTTCCCAGCTAGCATCAGCCAAAAAAAAATTTATACGTCGCAGCCCCAATTTTAATCGCGGCCCGACCACCTTTTGTCCCCAGCTAGCATCAGCCAAAAAAAAAATTATACGTCGCAGCGCCAATTTTAATCGCGGCTCGACCACTTTTTTTTTCCAGCTAGCATCAGACAAAAAAAAATGTATACGTCGCAGCGCCAATTTTAATCGCGTCCCGACCACCTTTTTTTCCCAGCTAACATCAGCCAAAAAAAAAATTATACGTCGCAGCCCCAATTTTAATCGCGGCCCGACCACCTTTTTTCCCCAGCTAGCATCAGCCAAAAAAAAATTTATACGTCGCAGCCACAATTTTAATCGCGGCCCGACCACCTTTTTTCCCCAGCTAGCATCAGCCAAAACAAAATTTATACGTCGCAGCCCCAATTTTAATCGCGACCCGACCACCTTTTTTTCCCAGCTAGCATCAGCCAAAAAAAAAATTATACGTCGCAGCCCCAATTTTAATCGCGGCCCGACCGCCTTTTTTTCTCCAGCTAGCATCAGCCAAAACAAAATTTTTACGTCGCAGCCACAATTTTAATCGCGGCCCGACCTCCTTTTTTCCCAGCTAGCATCAGCCAAAAAAAATTTATACGTCGCAGCCACAATTTTAATCGCGACCCGACCACCTTTTTTCTCCAGCTAGCATCAGCCAAAACAAAATTTATACGTCGCAGCCCCAATTTTAATCGCGGCCCGACCGCCTTTTTTTCTCCAGCTAGCATCAGCCAAAACAAAATTTATACGTCGCAGCCACAATTTTAATCGCGGCCCGACCTCCTTTTTTCCCAGCTAGCATCAGCCAAAACAAAATTTATACGTCGCAGCCCCAATTTTAATCGCGGCCCGACCGCCTTTTTTTCTCCAGCTAGCATCAGCCAAAACAAAATTTATGCGTCGCAGCCCCAATTTTAATCGCGGCTCGACCACTTTTTTTCCCAGCTAGCATCAGCCAAAAAAAATTTATACGTCGCAGCCACAATTTTAATCGCGACCCGACCACCTTTTTTCTCCAGCTAGCATCAGCCAAAACAAAATTTATACGTCGCAGCCCCAATTTTAATCGCGGCCCGACCGCCTTTTTTTCTCCAGCTAGCATCAGCCAAAACAAAATTTATACGTCGCAGCCACAATTTTAATCGCGGCCCGACCTCCTTTTTTCCCAGCTAGCATCAGCCAAAACAAAATTTATACGTCGCAGCCCCAATTTTAATCGCGGCCCGACCGCCTTTTTTTCCCAGCTAGCATCAGCCAAAAAAAAAATTATACGTCGCAGCGCCAATTTTAATCGCGGCTCGACCACTTTTTTTCCCCAGCTAGCATCAGCCAAAAAAAAATTTATACGTCGCAGCCACAATTTTAATCGCGGCCCGACCTCCTTTTTTCCCAGCTAGCATCAGCCAAAACAAAATTTATGCGTCGCAGCCCCAATTTTAATCGCGGCCCGACCGCCTTTTTTTCTCCAGCTAGCATCAGCCAAAACAAAATTTATACGTCGCAGCCCCAATTTTAATCGCGGCTCGACCACTTTTTTTCCCAGCTAGCATCAGCCAAAAAAAATTTTATACGTCGCAGCCCCAATTTTAATCGCGACCCGACCACCTTTTTTCTCCAGCTAGCATCAGCCAAAACAAAATTTATACGTCGCAGACCCAATTTTAATCGCGGCCCGACCGCCTTTTTTTCTCCAGCTAGCATCAGCCAAAACAAAATTTATACGTCGCAGCCACAATTTTAATCGCGGCCCGACCACCTTTTTTCCCCAGCTAGCATCAGCCAAAAAAAATTTATACGTCGCAGCCCCAATTTTAATCGCGACCCGACCAGCTTTTTTCTCCAGCTAGCATCAGCCAAAAAAAATTTTATACGTCGCAGCCCCAATTTTAATCGCGACCCGACCACCTTTTTTCTCCAGCTAGCATCAGCCAAAACAAAATTTATACGTCGCAGCCCCAATTTTAATCGCGACCCGACCACCTTTTTTCTCCAGCTAGCATCAGCCAAAACAAAATTTATACGTCGCAGCCAAAATTTTAATCGCGGCCCGACCGCCTTTTTTTCCCAGCTAGCATCAGCCAAAAAAAAATTTATGCGTCGCAGCCACAATTTTAATCGCGGCCCGACCACCTTTTTTCCCAGCTAGCATCAGCCAAAACAAAATTTATACGTCGCAGCCCCAATTTTAATCGCGGCCCGACCGCCTTTTTTTCTCCAGCTAGCATCAGCCAAAACAAAATTTATACGTCGCAGCCCCAATTTTAATCGCGACCCGACCACCTTTTTTCTCCAGCTAGCATCAGCCAAAACAAAATTTATACGTCGCAGCCCCAATTTTAATCGCGGCCCGACCGCCTTTTTTCTCCAGCTAGCATCAGCCAAAACAAAATTTATACGTCGCAGCCCCAATTTTAATCGCGGCCCGACCGCCTTTTTTTCCCAGCTAGCATCAGCCAAAAAAAAAAAATTATACGTCGCAGCCCCAATTTTAATCGCGGCCCGACCACCTTTTTCGCCAGCTAGCATCAGCCAAAAATTTTTACGTCGCAGCCCCAATTCTAATCGCGGCCCGAACACTTTTTTTCCCCCGCTAGCATCAGCCAAAAAAAATGTATACGTTGCAGCCCCAATTTTAATGGCGGCCCGACCACTTTTTTTCCCCAGCTAGCACCAGTCAAAAAAAAATGTATACGTCGCAGCGCCAATTTTAATCGCGGCCCGACCACCTTTTTTCCCCAGCTAGCATCAGTCAAAAAAAAATGTATACGTCGCAGCCCCAATTCTAATCGCGGCCCGACCACTTTTTTTTCCCAGCTAGCATCAGCCAAAAAAAAATGTATAAGTCGCAGCGCCAATTTTAATCGCGGCCCGACCACCTTTTGTCCCCAGCTCGCATCAGTCAAAAAAAAATGTATACGTCGCAGCGCCAATTTTAATCGCGGCCCGACCACCTTTTTTTCCAGCTAACATCAGCCAAAAAAAAATTTATACGTCTCAGCCCCAATTTTAATCGCGGCCCGACCACCTTTTGTCCCCAGCTAGCATCAGCAAAAAAAAAAATTATACGTCGCAGCGCCAATTTTAATCGCGGCTCGACCACTTTTTTTTTCCAGCTAGCATCAGACAAAAAAAAATGTATACGTCGCAGCGCCAATTTTAATCGCGGCCCGACCACCTTTTTTTCCCAGCTAACATCAGCCAAAAAAAAATTTATACGTCGCAGCCCCAATTTTAATCGCGGCCCGACCACCTTTTTTCCCCAGCTAGCATCAGCCAAAAAAAAATTTATGCGTCGCAGCCACAATTTTAATCGCGGCCCGACCACCTTTTTTCCCCAGCTAGCATCAGCCAAAACAAAATTTATACGTCGCAGCCCCAATTTTAATCGCGGCCCGACCGCCTTTTTTCCCCAGCTAGCATCAGTCAAAAAAAAATGTATACGTCGCAGCGCCAATTTTAATCGCGGCCCGACCACCTTTTTTTCCAGCTAACATCAGCCAAAAAAAAATTTATACGTCGCAGCCCCAATTTTAATCGCGGCCCGACCACCTTTTGTCCCCAGCTAGCATCAGCCAAAAAAAAATTTATACGTCGCAGCCACAATTTTAATCGCGGCCCGACCGCCTTTTTTCCCCAGCTAGCATCAGTCAAAAATAAATGTATACGTCGCAGCGCCAATTTTAATCGCGGCCCGACCACCTTTTTTTCCAGCTAACATCAGTCAAAAAAAAATGTATACGTCGCAGCCCCAATTCTAATCGCGGCCCGACCACCTTTTTTTCCAGCTAACATCAGTCAAAAAAAAATGTATACGTCGCAGCCCCAATTTTAATCGCGGCCCGACCACCTTTTGTCCCCAGCTAGCATCAGCCAAAAAATAATTTATACGTCGCAGCCACAATTTTAATCGCGGCCCGACCACCTTTTTTTCCAGCTAACATCAGTCAAAAAAAAATGTATACGTCGCAGCGCCAATTTTAATCGCGGCCCGACCACCTTTTTTTCCAGCTAACATCAGTCAAAAAAAAATGTATACGTCGCAGCCCCAATTCTAATCGCGGCCCGACCACCTTTTTTTCCCAGCTAACATCAGCCAAAAAAAAATTTATACGTCGCAGCCACAATTTTAATCGCGGCTCGACCACCTTTTTTCCCCAGCTAGCATCAGCCAAAACAAAATTTATACGTCGAAGCCCCAATTTTAATCGCGACCCGACCACCTTTTTTCTCCAGCTAGCATCAGCCAAAACAAAATTTATACGTCGCAGCCCCAATTTTAATCGCGGCCCGACCGCCTTTTTTTCTCCAGCTAGCATCAGCCAAAACAAAATTTATACGTCGCAGCCAAAATTTTAATCGCGACCCGACCACCTTTTTTCTCCAGCTAGCATCAGCCAAAACAAAATTTATACGTCGCAGCCCCAATTTTAATCGCGGCCCGACCGCCTTTTTTTCTCCAGCTAGCATCAGCCAAAACAAAATTTATACGTCGCAGCCACAATTTTAATCGCGGCCCGACCGCCTTTTTTCCCCAGCTAGCATCAGCCAAAAAAAATTTATACGTCGCAGCCCCAATTTTAATCGCGACCCGACCAGCTTTTTTCTCCAGCTAGCATCAGCCAAAACAAAATTTATACGTCGCAGCCACAATTTTAATCGCGGCCCGACCACCTTTTTTCCCCAGCTAGCATCAGCCAAAAAAAATTTATACGTCGCAGCCCCAATTTTAATCGCGACCCGACCAGCTTTTTTCTCCAGCTAGCATCAGCCAAAAAAAATTTTATACGTCGCAGCCCCAATTTTAATCGCGACCCGACCACCTTTTTTGTCCAGCTTTTTTCATCAGCCAAAACAAAATTTATACGTCGCAGCCCCAATTTTAATCGCGGCCCGACCGCCTTTTTTTCCCTGCTAGCATCAGCCAAAAAAAAATTTATACGTCGCAGCCCCAATTTTAATCGCGGCCCGACCGCCTTTTTTTCCCAGCTAGCATCAGCCAAAAAAAAAATTATACGTCGCAGCGCCAATTTTAATCGCGGCTCGACCACTTTTTTTCCCAGCTAGCATCAGCCAAAAAAAAAATTATACGTCGCAGCGCCAATTCTAATCGAGGCTCGACCACTTTTTTTCCAAAGCTAGCATCAGCCAAAAAAAATTTTATACGTCGCAGCCCCAATTTTAATCGCGACCCGACCACCTTTTTTCTCCTGCTAGCATCAGCCAAAACAAAATTTATACGTCGCAGCCCCAATTTTAATCGCGGCCCCACCGCCTTTTTTTCCCAGCTAGCATCAGCCAAAAAAAAATTATACGTCGCAGCGCCAATTTTAATCGCGGCTCGACCACTTTTTTTCCCCAGCTAGCATCAGCCAAAAAAAAATTTATACGTCGCAGCCACAATTTTAATCGCGGCCCGACCACCTTTTTTCCCAGCTAGCATCAGCCAAAACAAAATTTATACGTCGCAGCCCCAATTTTAATCGCGGCCCGACCGCCTTTTTTTCTCCAGCTAGCATCAGCCAAAACAAAATTTATACGTCGCAGCCCCAATTTTAATCGCGGCTCGACCACTTTTTTTCCCAGCTAGCATCAGCCAAAAAAAAATTTATACGTCGCAGCCCCAATTTTAATCGCGGCCCGACCACCTTTTGTCCCCAGCTAGCATCAGCCAAAAAAAAAATTATACGTCGCAGCGCCAATTTTAATCGCGGCTCGACCACTTTTTTTTTCCAGCTAGCATCAGACAAAAAAAAATGTATACGTCGCAGCGCCAATTTTAATCGCGTCCCGACCACCTTTTTTTCCCAGCTAACATCAGCCAAAAAAAAAATTATACGTCGCAGCCCCAATTTTAATCGCGGCCCGACCACCTTTTTTCCCCAGCTAGCATCAGCCAAAAAAAAATTTATACGTCGCAGCCACAATTTTAATCGCGGCCCGACCACCTTTTTTCCCCAGCTAGCATCAGCCAAAACAAAATTTATACGTCGCAGCCCCAATTTTAATCGCGGCCCGACCGCCTTTTTTCCCCAGCTAACATCAGCCAAAAAAAAATTTATACGTCGCAGCCCCAATTTTAATCGCGGCCCGACCACCTTTAATCCCCAGCTAGCATCAGCCAAAAAAAAATTTATACGTCGCAGCCACAATTTTAATCGCGGCCCGACCGCCTTTTTTCCCCAGCTAGCATCAGTCAAAAATAAATGTATACGTCGCAGCGCCAATTTTAATCGCGGCCCGACCACCTTTTTTTCCAGCTAACATTAGTCAAAAAAAAATGTATACGTCGCAGCCCCAATTCTAATCGCGGCCCGACCACCTTTTTTTCCAGCTAACATCAGTCAAAAAAAAATGTATACGTCGCAGCCCCAATTCTAATCGCGGCTCGACCACTTTTTTTCCCCCTTGCATCAACCAAAAAAAAATTTATACGTCGCAGCCCCAATTTTAATCGCGGCCCGACCACCTTTTTTCCCCAACTAGCATCAGCCAAAACAAAATTTATACGTCGCAGCCCCAATTTTAATCGCGGCCCGACCGCCTTTTTTTCCCCAGCTAGCATCAGTCAAAAAAAAATGTATACGTCGCAGCGCCAATTTTAATCGCGGCCCGACCACATTTTTTTCCAGCTAACATCAGTCAAAAAAAAATTTATACGTCGCAGCCCCAATTCTAATCGCGGCCCGACCACCTTTTTTTCCCAGCTAACATCAGCCAAAAAAAAATTTATACGTCGCAGCCACAATTTTAATCGCGGCCCGACCACCTTTTTTCCCCAGCTAGCATCAGCCAAAACAAAATTTATACGTCGCAGCCCCAATTTTAATCGCGGCCCGACCGCCTTTTTTCCCCAGCTAACATCAGTCAAAAAAAAATGTATACGTCGCAGCGCCAATTTTAATCGCGGCCCGACCACCTTTTTTTCCAGCTAACATCAGTCAAAAAAAAATGTATACGTCGCAGCCCCAATTGTAATCGCGGCCCGACCACCTTTTTTTTTCCAGCTAACATCAGCCAAAAAAAAATTTATACGTCGCAGCCCCAATTTTAATCGCGGCCCCACCACCTTTTTTCCCCAGCTAGCATCAGCCAAAAAAAAATTTATACGTCGCAGCCACAATTTTAATCGCGGCCCGACCACCTTTTTCCCCAGCTAGCATCAGTCAAAAAAAAATGTATACGTCGCAGCCCCAATTCTAATCGCGGCCCGACCACCTTTTTTTCCCAGCTAACATCAGCCAAAAAAAAATTTATACGTCGCAGCCCCAATTTTAATCGCGGCCCGACCACCTTTTTTCCCCAGCTAGCATCAGCCAAAAAAAAATGTATACGTCGCAGCCCCAATTTTAATCGCGGCCCGACCACCTTTTGTCCCCAGCTAGCATCAGTCAAAAAAAAATGTATACGTCGCAGCGCCAATTTTAATCGCGGCCCGACCACCTTTTTTTCCAGCTAACATCTGCCAAAAAAAAATTTATACGTCGCAGCCACAATTTTAATCGCGGCCCGACCGCCTTTTTTCCCCAGCTAGCATCAGTCAAAAAAAAATGTATACGTCGCAGCGCCAATTTTAATCGCGGCCCGACCACCTTTTTTTCCAGCTAACATCAGTCAAAAAAAAATGTATACGTCGCAGCCCCAATTCTAATCGCGGCCCGACCACCATTTTTTCCCAGCTAACATCAGCCAAAAAAAATTTATACGTCGCAGCCACAATTTTAATCGCGGCCCGACCACCCTTTTTCCCCAGCTAGCATCAGCCAAAAAAAATTTATACGTCGCAGCCCCAATTTTAATCGCGGCCCGACCGCCTTTTTTCCCCAGCTAGCATCAGTCAAAAAAAAATGTATACGTCGCAGCGCCAATTTTAATCGCGGCCCGACCACCTTTTTTTCCAGCTAACATCAGTCAAAAAAAAATGTATACGTCGCAGCCCCAATTCTAATCGCGGCCCGACCACCTTTTTTTCCCAGCTAACATCAGCCAAAAAAAAATTTATACGTCGCAGCCCCAATTTTAATCGCGGCCCGACCACCTTTTTTCCCCAGCTAGCATCGGCCAAAAAAAAATTTATACGTCGCAGCCACAATTTTAATCGCGGCCCGACCACCTTTTTTCCCCAGCTAGCATCAGTCAAAAAAAATGTATACGTCGCAGCGCCAATTTTAATCGCGGCCCGACCACCTTTTTTTCCAGCAAACATCAGCCAAAAAAAAATTTATACGTCGCAGCCCCAATTTTAATCGCGGCCCGACCACCTTTTTTCCCCAGCTAGCATCAGCCAAAAAAAAATTTATGCGTCGCAGAAACAATTTTAATCGCGGCCCGACCAAATTTTTTCGCCAGCTAGCATCAGCCAAAACAAAATTTATACGTCGCAGCGCCAATTTTAATCGCGGCCCGACCACCTTTTTTTCCAGCTAACATCAGTCAAAAAAAAATGTATACGTCGCAGCCCCAATTCTAATCGCGGCCCGACCACCTTTTTTTCCCAGCTAACATCAGCCAAAAAAAAATTTATACGTCGCAGCCAAAATTTTAATCGCGGCCCGACCACCTTTTTTCCCCAGCTAGCATCAGCCAAAAAAAAATGTATACGTCGCAGCCCCAATTTTAATCGCGGCCCGACCACCTTTTGTCCCCAGCTAGCATCAGTCAAAAAAAAATGTATACGTCGCAGCGCCAATTTTAATCGCGGCCCGACCACCTTTTTTTCCAGCTAACATCTGCCAAAAAAAAATTTATACGTCGCAGCCACAATTTTAATCGCGGCCCGACCGCCTTTTTTCCCCAGCTAGCATCAGTCAAAAAAAAATGTATACGTCGCAGCGCCAATTTTAATCGCGGCCCGACCACCTTTTTTTCCAGCTAACATCAGTCAAAAAAAAATGTATACGTCGCAGCGCCAATTTTAATCGCGGCCCGACCACCTTTTGTCCCCAGCTAGCATCAGCCAAAAAAAAATTTATAAGTCGCAGCCCCAATTTTAATCGCGGCCCGACCACCTTTTTTCCCCAGCTAGCATCAGCCAAAAAAAATGTATACGTCGCAGCCCCAATTTTAATCGCGGCCCGACCACCTTTTGTCCCCAGCTATCATCAGTCAAAAAAAAATGTATACGTCGCAGCGCCAATTTTAATCGCGGCCCGACCACCTTTTGTCCCCAGCTGGCATCAGTCAAAAAAAAATGTATACGTCGCAGCGCCAATTTTAATCGCGGCCCGACCACCTTTTTTTCCAGCTAACATCAGTCAAAAAAAAATTTATACGTCGCAGCCCCAATTTTAATCGCGGCTCGACCACTTTTTTTCCCAGCTAACATCAGCCAAAAAAAAATTTATACGTCGCAGCCCCAATTTTAATCGCGGCCCGACCACCTTTTTTCCCCAGCTAGCATCAGCCAAAAAAAAATTTATACGTCGCAGAAACAATTTTAATCGCGGCCCGACCACCTTTTTTCGCCAGCTAGCATCAGCCAAAACAGAATTTATACGTCGCAGCCCCAATTTTAATCGCGGCCCGACCGCCTTTTTTCCCCAGCTAGCATCAGTCAAAAAAAAATGTATACGTCGCAGCGCCAATTTTAATCGCGGCCCGACCACCTTTTTTCCCCAGCTAGCATCAGTCAAAAAAAAATGTATACGTCGCAGCGCCAATTCTAATCGCGGCCCGACCACCTTTTTTTAACAGCTAACATCAGCCAAAAAAAAATTTATAAGTCGCAGCGCCAATTTTAATCGCGGCCCGACCACCTTTTGTCCCCAGCTAGCATCAGCCAAAAAAAAATGTATGCGTCGCAGCCCCAATTTTAATCGCGGCCCGACCACCTTTTGTCCCCAGCTAGCATCAGTCAAAAAAAAATGTATACGTCGCAGCGCCAATTTTAATCGCGGCCCGAACACCTTTTTTAACCAGCTAGCATCAGTCAAAAAAAAATTTATACGTCGCAGCCCCAATTTTAATCGCGGCCCGACCACCTTTTGTCCCCAGCTAGCATCAGCCAAAAAAAAATGTATACTTCGCAGCCCCAATTTTAATCGCGGCCCGACCACCTTTTGTCCCCAGCTAGCATCAGCCAAAAAACAATGTATACTTCGCAGCCCCAATTTTAATCGCGGCCCGACCACCTTTTGTCCCCAGCTAGCATCAGCCAAAAAAAAAAGTATACTTCGCAGCCCCAATTTTAATCGCGGCCCGACCACCTTTTGTCCCCAGCTAGCATCAGTCAAAAAAAAATGTATACGTCGCAGCCCCAATTCTAATCGCGGCCCTACCACTTTTTTTCCCCAGCTAGCATCAGCCAAAAAAAAATGTATACGTCGCAGCCCCAATTCTAATCGCGGCCCGACCACTTTTTTTCCCCAGCTAGCATCAGCCAAAAAAAAATTTATACGTCGCAGCGCCAATTTTAATCGCGGCCCGACCACCTTTTTTCCCCAGCTAGCATCAGTCAAAAAAAAATGTATACGTCGCAGCCCCAATTCTAATCGCGGCCCGACCACTTTTTTTTCCCAGCTAGCATCAGCCAAAAAAAAATGTATACGTCGCAGCCCCAATTTTAATCGCGGCCCGACCACCTTTTTTCCCCAGCTAGCATCAGCCAAAAAAAAATGTATACGTCGCAGCCCCAATTTTAATCGCGGCCCGACAACCTTTTGTCCCCAGCTAGCATCAGTCAAAAAAAAATGTATACGTCGCTGCGCCAATTTTAATCGCGGCCCAATCACCTTTTTTCTCTAGCTAGCATCAGCCAAAACGAAATTTATACGTCGCAGCCCCAATTCTAAACGCGGCCCGACCACTTTTTTTTCCCAGCTAGCATCACCCAAAAAAAAATGTATACGTCGCAGCGCCAATTTTAATCGCGGCCCGACCACTTTTTTTCCCCAGCTAGCATCAGCCAAAAAAAAATTTATACGTCGCAGCGCCAATTTTAATCGCGGCCCGACCATCTTTTTTCTCCAGCTAGCATCAGCCAAAAAAAAATTTATACGTCGCAGCCCCAATTCTAATCGCGGTTCGCCCACTTTTTTTCCCCAAGCTAGCATCAGCCAAAAAAAATGTATACGTCGCAGCGCCAATTTTAATCGCGGCCCGACCATCTTTTTTCCCCAGCTAGCATCAGCCAAAAAAAATGTATACGTCGCAGCGCCAATTTTAATCGCGGCCCGACCACTTTTTTTCCCCAGCTAGCATCAGTCAAAAAAAATGTATACGTCGCAGCCCCAATTCTAATCGCGGCCCGACCACTTTTTTTCCCCAGCTAGCATCAGCCAAAAAAAAATGTATACGTCGCAGCGCTAATTTTAATCGCGGCCCGACCATCTTTTTTCTCCAGCTAGCATCAGCCAAAAAAAAATTTATACGTCGCAGCCCCAATTCTAATCGCGGCCCGACCACTTTTTTTCCCCAGCTAGCATCAGCCAAAAAAAAATTTATACGTCGCAGCCCCAATTTTAATCGCGGCCCGACCATCTTTTTTCCCCAGCTAGCATCAGCCAAAAAAAAATGTATACGTCGCAGCGCCAATTTTAATCGCGGCCCGACTACTTTTTTTCCCCAGCTAGCATCAGTCAAAAAAAATGTATACGTCGCTGCGCCAATTTTAATCGCGGCCCAATCACCTTTTTTCTCTAGCTAGCATCAGCCAAAACGAAATTTATACGTCGCAGCCCCAATTTTAATCGCGGCCCGACCACCTTTTGTCCCCAGCTAGCATCAGTCAAAAAAAAATGTATACGTCGCAGCCCCAATTCTAATCGCGGCCCGACCACTTTTTTCCCCCAGCTAGCATCAGCCAAAAAAAATTTTATACGTCGCAGCCCCAATTTTAATCGCGGCCCGACCACCTTTTGTCCCCAGCTAGCATCAGTCAAAAAAAAATGTATACGTCGCAGCGCCAATTTTAATCGCGGCCCGACCACCTTTTTTCCCCAGCTAGCATCAGTCAAAAAAAAATGTATACGTCGCAGCCCCAATTCTAATCGCGGCCCGACCACTTTTTTTTCCCAGCTAGCATCAGCCAAAACAAAATGTATACGTCGCAGCGCTAATTTTTATCGCGGCCAAACCATCTTTTTTCTTTAGCTAGCATCAGCCAAAAAAAATTTTATACGTCGCAGCCCCAATTTTAATCGCGGCCCGACCACCTTTTGTCCCCAGCTAGCATCAGCCAAAAAAAAATGTATACGTCGCAGCCCCAATTTTAATCGCGGCCCGACCACCTTTTTTCCCCAGCTAGCATCAGCCAAAAAAAAATGTATACGTCGCAGCCCCAATTTTAATCGCGGCCCGACAACCTTTTGTCCCCAGCTAGCATCAGTCAAAAAAAAATGTATACGTCGCTGCGCCAATTTTAATCGCGGCCCAATCACCTTTTTTCTCTAGCTAGCATCAGCCAAAACGAAATTTATACGTCGCAGCCCCAATTTTAATCGCGGCCCGACCACCTTTTTTCCCCAGCTAGCATCAGCCAAAAAAATTTTATACGTCGCTGCCCCAATTTTAATCGCGGCCCGACCACCTTTTGTCCCCAGCTAGCATCAGTCAAAAAAAAATGTATACGTCGCAGCCCCAATTCTAATCGCGGCCCGACCACTTTTTTTCCCCAGCTAGCATCAGCCAAAAAAAAATTTATACGTCGCAGCCCCAATTTTAATCGCGGCCCGACCACCTTTTGTCCCCAGCTAGCATCAGTCAAAAAAAAATTTTATACGTCGCAGCCCCAATTTTAATCGCGGCCCGACCACCTTTTGTCCCCAGCTAGCATCAGCCAAAAAAAAATGTATACGTCGCAGCCCCAATTTTAATCGCGGCCCGACCACCTTTTTTCCCCAGCTAGCATCAGCCAAAAAAAAATGTATACGTCGCAGCCCCAATTTTAATCGCGGCCCGACAACCTTTTGTCCCCAGCTAGCATCAGTCAAAAAAAAATGTATACGTCGCTGCGCCAATTTTAATCGCGGCCCAATCACCTTTTTTCTCTAGCTAGCATCAGCCAAAACGAAATTTATACGTCGCAACCCCAATTTTAATCGCGGCCCGACCACCTTTTTTCCCCAGCTAGCATCAGTCAAAAAAAAATGTATACGTCGCAGCGCCAATTTTAATCGCGGCCCGACCACCTTTTTTCCCCAGCTAGCATCAGCCAAAAAAAAATGTATACGTCGCAGCCCCAATTTTAATCGCGGCCCGACAACCTTTTGTCCCCAGCTAGCATCAGTCAAAAAAAAATGTATACGTCGCTGCGCCAATTTTAATCGCGGCCCAATCACCTTTTTTCTCTAGCTAGCATCAGCCAAAACGAAATTTATACGTCGCAGCCCCAATTTTTATCGCGGCCCGACCACCTTTTTTCCCCAGCTAGCATCAGTCAAAAAAAAATGTATACGTCGCAGCGCCAATTTTAATCGCGGCCCGACCACCTTTTTTCCCCAGCTAGCATCAGTCAAAAAAAAATGTATACGTCGCAGCGCCAATTTTAATCGCGGCCCGACCACCTTTTTTCCCCAGCTAGCATCAGCCAAAAAAAAATGTATACGTCGCAGCCCCAATTTTAATCGCGGCCCGACCACCTTTTGTCCCCAGCTAGCATCAGTCAAAAAAAAATTTTATACGTCGCAGCCCCAATTTTAATCGCGGCCCGACCACCTTTTGTCCCCAGCTAGCATCAGTCAAAAAAAAATGTATACGTCGCAGCGCCAATTTTAATCGCGGCCCGACCACCTTTTTTCCCCAGCTAGCATCAGCCAAAAAAAAATGTATACGTCGCAGCCCCAATTTTAATCGCGGCCCGACAACCTTTTGTCCCCAGCTAGCATCAGTCAAAAAAAAATGTATACGTCGCTGCGCCAATTTTAATCGCGGCCCAATCACCTTTTTTCTCTAGCTAGCATCAGCCAAAACGAAATTTATACGTCGCAGCCCCAATTTTAATCGCGGCCCGACCACCTTTTTTCCCCAGCTAGCATCAGCCAAAAAAAATTTTATACGTCGCTGCCCCAATTTTAATCGCGGCCCGACCACCTTTTGTCCCCAGCTAGCATCAGTCAAAAAAAAATGTATACGTCGCAGCGCCAATTTTAATCGCGGCCCGACCACCTTTTTTCCCCAGCTAGCATCAGTCAAAAAAAAATGTATACGTCGCAGCCCCAATTCTAATCGCGGCCCGACCACTTTTTTTCCCCAGCTAGCATCAGCCAAAAAAAAATTTATACGTCGCAGCCCCAATTTTAATCGCGGCCCGACCACCTTTTGTCCCCAGCTAGCATCAGTCAAAAAAAAATTTTATACGTCGCAGCCCCAATTTTAATCGCGGCCCGACCACCTTTTGTCCCCAGCTAGCATCAGCCAAAAAAAAATGTATACGTCGCAGCCCCAATTTTAATCGCGGCCCGACCACCTTTTTTCCCCAGCTAGCATCAGCCAAAAAAAAATGTATACGTCGCAGCCCCAATTTTAATCGCGGCCCGACAACCTTTTGTCCCCAGCTAGCATCAGTCAAAAAAAAATGTATACGTCGCTGCGCCAATTTTAATCGCGGCCCAATCACCTTTTTTCTCTAGCTAGCATCAGCCAAAACGAAATTTATACGTCGCAGCCCCAATTTTAATCGCGGCCCGACCACCTTTTTTCCCCAGCTAGCATCAGCCAAAAAAAATTTTATACGTCGCTGCCCCAATTTTAATCGCGGCCCGACCACCTTTTGTCCCCAGCTAGCATCAGTCAAAAAAAAATGTATACGTCGCAGCGCCAATTTTAATCGCGGCCCGACCACCTTTTTTCCCCAGCTAGCATCAGTCAAAAAAAAATGTATACGTCGCAGCCCCAATTCTAATCGCGGCCCGACCACTTTTTTTCCCCAGCTAGCATCAGCCAAAAAAAAATTTATACGTCGCAGCCCCAATTTTAATCGCGGCCCGACCACCTTTTGTCCCCAGCTAGCATCAGTCAAAAAAAAATTTTATACGTCCCAGCCCCAATTTTAATCGCGGCCCGACCACCTTTTGTCCCCAGCTAGCATCAGCCAAAAAAAAATGTATACGTCGCAGCCCCAATTTTAATCGCGGCCCGACCACCTTTTTTCCCCAGCTAGCATCAGCCAAAAAAAAATGTATACGTCGCAGCCCCAATTTTAATCGCGGCCCGACAACCTTTTGTCCCCAGCTAGCATCAGTCAAAAAAAAATGTATACGTCGCTGCCCCAATTTTAATCGCGGCCCGACCACCTTTTTTCCCCAGCTAGCATCAGCCAAAAAAATTTTATACGTCGCTGCCCCAATTTTAATCGCGGCCCGACCACCTTTTGTCCCCAGCTAGCATCAGTCAAAAAAAAATGTATACGTCGCAGCCCCAATTCTAATCGCGGCCCGACCACTTTTTTTCCCCAGCTAGCATCAGCCAAAAAAAAATTTATACGTCGCAGCCCCAATTTTAATCGCGGCCCGACCACCTTTTGTCCCCAGCTAGCATCAGTCAAAAAAAAATTTTATACGTCGCAGCCCCAATTTTAATCGCGGCCCGACCACCTTTTGTCCCCAGCTAGCATCAGCCAAAAAAAAATGTATACGTCGCAGCCCCAATTTTAATCGCGGCCCGACCACCTTTTTTCCCCAGCTAGCATCAGCCAAAAAAAAATGTATACGTCGCAGCCCCAATTTTAATCGCGGCCCGACAACCTTTTGTCCCCAGCTAGCATCAGTCAAAAAAAAATGTATACGTCGCTGCGCCAATTTTAATCGCGGCCCAATCACCTTTTTTCTCTAGCTAGCATCAGCCAAAACGAAATTTATACGTCGCAACCCCAATTTTAATCGCGGCCCGACCACCTTTTTTCCCCAGCTAGCATCAGTCAAAAAAAAATGTATACGTCGCAGCGCCAATTTTAATCGCGGCCCGACCACCTTTTTTCCCCAGCTAGCATCAGCCAAAAAAAAATGTATACGTCGCAGCCCCAATTTTAATCGCGGCCCGACAACCTTTTGTCCCCAGCTAGCATCAGTCAAAAAAAAATGTATACGTCGCTGCGCCAATTTTAATCGCGGCCCAATCACCTTTTTTCTCTAGCTAGCATCAGCCAAAACGAAATTTATACGTCGCAGCCCCAATTTTTATCGCGGCCCGACCACCTTTTTTCCCCAGCTAGCATCAGTCAAAAAAAAATGTATACGTCGCAGCGCCAATTTTAATCGCGGCCCGACCACCTTTTTTCCCCAGCTAGCATCAGTCAAAAAAAAAATGTATACGTCGCAGCGCCAATTTTAATCGCGGCCCGACCACCTTTTTTCCCCAGCTAGCATCAGCCAAAAAAAAATGTATACGTCGCAGCCCCAATTTTAATCGCGGCCCGACCACCTTTTGTCCCCAGCTAGCATCAGTCAAAAAAAAATTTTATACGTCGCAGCCCCAATTTTAATCGCGGCCCGACCACCTTTTGTCCCCAGCTAGCATCAGTCAAAAAAAAATGTATACGTCGCAGCGCCAATTTTAATCGCGGCCCGACCACCTTTTTTCCCCAGCTAGCATCAGCCAAAAAAAAATGTATACGTCGCAGCCCCAATTTTAATCGCGGCCCGACAACCTTTTGTCCCCAGCTAGCATCAGTCAAAAAAAAATGTATACGTCGCTGCGCCAATTTTAATCGCGGCCCAATCACCTTTTTTCTCTAGCTAGCATCAGCCAAAACGAAATTTATACGTCGCAGCCCCAATTTTAATCGCGGCCCGACCACCTTTTTTCCCCAGCTAGCATCAGCCAAAAAAAATTTTATACGTCGCTGCCCCAATTTTAATCGCGGCCCGACCACCTTTTGTCCCCAGCTAGCATCAGTCAAAAAAAAATGTATACGTCGCAGCGCCAATTTTAATCGCGGCCCGACCACCTTTTTTCCCCAGCTAGCATCAGTCAAAAAAAAATGTATACGTCGCAGCCCCAATTCTAATCGCGGCCCGACCACTTTTTTTCCCCAGCTAGCATCAGCCAAAAAAAAATTTATACGTCGCAGCCCCAATTTTAATCGCGGCCCGACCACCTTTTGTCCCCAGCTAGCATCAGTCAAAAAAAAATTTTATACGTCGCAGCCCCAATTTTAATCGCGGCCCGACCACCTTTTGTCCCCAGCTAGCATCAGCCAAAAAAAAATGTATACGTCGCAGCCCCAATTTTAATCGCGGCCCGACCACCTTTTTTCCCCAGCTAGCATCAGCCAAAAAAAAATGTATACGTCGCAGCCCCAATTTTAATCGCGGCCCGACAACCTTTTGTCCCCAGCTAGCATCAGTCAAAAAAAAATGTATACGTCGCTGCGCCAATTTTAATCGCGGCCCAATCACCTTTTTTCTCTAGCTAGCATCAGCCAAAACGAAATTTATACGTCGCAGCCCCAATTTTAATCGCGGCCCGACCACCTTTTTTCCCCAGCTAGCATCAGCCAAAAAAAATTTTATACGTCGCTGCCCCAATTTTAATCGCGGCCCGACCACCTTTTGTCCCCAGCTAGCATCAGTCAAAAAAAAATGTATACGTCGCAGCGCCAATTTTAATCGCGGCCCGACCACCTTTTTTCCCCAGCTAGCATCAGTCAAAAAAAAATGTATACGTCGCAGCCCCAATTCTAATCGCGGCCCGACCACTTTTTTTCCCCAGCTAGCATCAGCCAAAAAAAAATTTATACGTCGCAGCCCCAATTTTAATCGCGGCCCGACCACCTTTTGTCCCCAGCTAGCATCAGTCAAAAAAAAATTTTATACGTCGCAGCACCAATTTTAATCGCGGCCCGACCACCTTTTGTCCCCAGCTAGCATCAGCCAAAAAAAAATGTATACGTCGCAGCCCCAATTTTAATCGCGGCCCGACCACCTTTTTTCCCCAGCTAGCATCAGCCAAAAAAAAATGTATACGTCGCAGCCCCAATTTTAATCGCGGCCCGACAACCTTTTGTCCCCAGCTAGCATCAGTCAAAAAAAAATGTATACGTCGCTGCGCCAATTTTAATCGCGGCCCAATCACCTTTTTTCTCTAGCTAGCATCAGCCAAAACGAAATTTATACGTCGCAGCCCCAATTTTAATCGCGGCCCGACCACCTTTTTTCCCCAGCTAGCATCAGCCAAAAAAAATTTTATACGTCACTGCCCCAATTTTAATCGCGGCCCGACCACCTTTTGTCCCCAGCTAGCATCAGTCAAAAAAAAATGTATACGTCGCAGCGCCAATTTTAATCGCGGCCCGACCACCTTTTTTCCCCAGCTAGCATCAGTCAAAAAAAAATGTATACGTCGCAGCGCCAATTTTAATCGCGGCCCGACCACCTTTTTTCCCCAGCTAGCATCAGTCAAAAAAAAATGTATACGTCGCAGCCCCAATTCTAATCGCGGCCCGACCACTTTTTTTCCCCAGCTAGCATCAGCCAAAAAAAAATTTATACGTCGCAGCCCCAATTTTAATCGCGGCCCGACCACCTTTTGTCCCCAGCTAGCATCAGTCAAAAAAAAATTTTATACGTCGCAGCCCCAATTTTAATCGCGGCCCGACCACCTTTTGTCCCCAGCTAGCATCAGCCAAAAAAAAATGTATACGTCGCAGCCCCAATTTTAATCGCGGCCCGACCACCTTTTTTCCCCAGCTAGCATCAGCCAAAAAAAAATGTATACGTCGCAGCCCCAATTTTAATCGCGGCCCGACAACCTTTTGTCCCCAGCTAGCATCAGTCAAAAAAAATGTATACGTCGCTGCGCCAATTTTAATCGCGGCCCAATCACCTTTTTTCTCTAGCTAGCATCAGCCAAAACGAAATTTATACGTCGCAGCCCCAATTTTAATCGCGGCCCGACCACCTTTTTTCCCCAGCTAGCATCAGCCAAAAAAAATTTTATACGTCGCTGCCCCAATTTTAATCGCGGCCCGACCACCTTTTGTCCCCAGCTAGCATCAGTCAAAAAAAAATGTATACGTCGCAGCGCCAATTTTAATCGCGGCCCGACCACCTTTTTTCCCCAGCTAGCATCAGTCAAAAAAAAATGTATACGTCGCAGCCCCAATTCTAATCGCGGCCCGACCACTTTTTTTCCCCAGCTAGCATCAGCCAAAAAAAAATTTATACGTCGCAGCCCCAATTTTAATCGCGGCCCGACAACCTTTTGTCCCCAGCTAGCATCAGTCAAAAAAAAATGTATACGTCGCTGCGCCAATTTTAATCGCGGCCCAATCACCTTTTTTCTCTAGCTAGCATCAGCCAAAACGAAATTTATACGTCGCAGCCCCAATTTTAATCGCGGCCCAATCACCTTTTTTCTCTAGCTAGCATCAGCCAAAACGAAATTTATACGTCGCAGCCCCAATTTTAATCGCGGCCCGACAACCTTTTTCCTCCAGCTAGCATCAGCCAAAAAAAAATTTATACGTCGCAGCCCCAATTCTAATCGCGGCCCGACCACCTTTTTTCCCCAGCTAGCATCAGCCAAAAAAAAATTTATACGTCGCAGCCCCAATTTTAATCGCGACCCGACCACCTTTTTCCTCCAGCTAGCATCAGCCAAAAAAAAAATTATACGTCGCAGCCACAATTTTAATCGCGGCCCGACCACCTTTTTTCCCCAGCTAGCATCAGCCAAAAAGAAATTTATACGTCGCAGCGCCAATTTTAATCGCGGCCCGACCACCTTTTTTCTCCAGCTAGCATCAGCCAAAAAAAAATGTATACGTCGCAGCCCCAATTCTAATCGCGGCCCGACCACCTTTTTTCCCCAGCTAGCATCAGCCAAAAAATGTATACGTCGCAGCCCCAATTTTAATCGCGACCCGCCCACTTTTTTTCCCCAAGCTAGCATCAGCCAAAAAAAAATTTATACGTCGCAGCCCCAATTTTAATCGCGACCCGCCCACTTTTTTTCCCCAATCAGCCAAAAAAAAATGTATACGTCGCAGCCCCAATTCTAATCGCGGCCCGACCACCTTTTTTCCCGCTAGCATCAGCCAAAAAAAAAATGTATACGTCGCAGCGCCAATTTTAATCGCGACCCGACCACCTTTTTTCTCCAGCTAGCATCAGCCAAAACAAAATTTATACGTCGCAGCCCCAATTTTAATCGCGGCCCGACCGCCTTTTTTTCCCAGCTAGCATCAGCCAAAAAAAAAAATTATACGTCGCAGCCCCAATTTTAATCGCGGCCCGACCACCTTTTTTCCCCAGCTAGCATCAGTCAAAAAAAAATGTATACGTCGCAGCGCCAATTTTAATCGCGGCCCGACCACCTTTTTTTCCCAGCTAGCATCAGCCAAAAAAAAAAAATTATACGTCGCAGCCCCAATTCTAATCGCGGCCCGACCACCTTTTTTCCCCAGCTAGCATCAGCAAAAAAAAAATTATACGTCGCAGCGCCAATTTTAATCGCGGCCCGACCACCTTTTGTCCCCAGCTAGCATCAGTCAAAAAAAAAAGTATACGTCGCAGCCCCAATTTTATTCGCGGCCCGACCACCTTTTTTCCCCAGCTAGCATCAGTCAAAAAAAAATGTATGCGTCGCAGCGCCAATTTTAATCGCGGCCCGACCACCTTTTTTTCCCAGCTAGCATCAGCCAAAAAAAAAAAATTATACGTCGCAGCCCCAATTTTAATCGCGGCCCGACCACCTTTTTTCCCCAGCTAGCATCAGCCAAAAAAAAATTTATACGTCGCAGCCCCAATTTTAATCGCGACCCGCCCACTTTTTTTCCCCAAGCTAGCATCAGCCAAAAAAAAATGTATACGTCGCAGCCCCAATTCTAATCGCGGCCCGACCGCCTTTTTTTCCCAGCTAGCATCAGCCAAAAAAAAAAAATTATACGTCGCAGCCCCAATTCTAATCGCGGCCCGACCACCTTTTTTCCCAGCTAGCATCAGCCAAAAAAAAAATGTATACGTCGCAGGGCCAATTTTAATCGCGGCCCGACCACCTTTTTTCCCCAGCTAGCATCAGTCAAAAAAAAATGTATACGTCGCAGCCCCAATTTTAATCGCGGCCCGACCACCTTTTTTTCCAGCTAACATCAGCCAAAAAAAAATTTATACGTCGCAGCCACAATTTTAATCGCGGCCCGACCATCTTTTTTCCCCAGCTAGCATCAGCCAAAAAAAAAAAATTATACGTCGCAGCCCCAATTCTAATCGCGGCCCGACCACCTTTTTTCCCAGCTAGCATCAGCCAAAAAAAAAATGTATACGTCGCAGGGCCAATTTTAATCGCGGCCCGACCACCTTTTTTCCCCAGCTAGCATCAGTCAAAAAAAAATGTATACGTCGCAGCCCCAATTTTAATCGCGGCCCGACCACCTTTTTTTCCAGCTAACATCAGCCAAAAAAAAATTTATACGTCGCAGCCCCAATTCTAATCGCGGCCCGACCACCTTCTTTCTCCAGCTAGCATCAGCCAAAAAAAAATTTATACGTCGCAGCCCCAATTCTAATCGCGGCCCGACCACCTTTTTTCCCCAGCTAGCATCAGCCAAAAAAAATGTATACGTCGCAGCCCCAATTTTAATCGCGACCCGCCCACTTTTTTTCCCCAAGCTAGCATCAGCCAAAAAAAAATTTATACGTCGCAGCCCCAATTCTAATCGCGGCCCGACCACCTTTTTTTCCCAGCTAACATCAGCCAAAAAAAAATTTATAAGTCGCAGCGCCAATTTTAATCGCGGCCCGACCACCTTTTGTCCCCAGCTAGCATCAGTCAAAAAAAAAAGTATACGTCGCAGCCCCAATTTTAATCGCGGCCCGACCACCTTTTGTCCCCAGCTAGCATCAGTAAAAAAAAAATGTATACGTCGCAGCGCCAATTTTAATCGCGGCCCGACCACCTTTTTTCCCCAGCAAGCATCAGTCAAAAAAAAATGTATACGTCGCAGCGCCAATTTTAATCGCGGCCCGACCACTTTTTTTCCCCAGCTAGCATCAGCCAAAAAAAAAATGTATGCATACGTCGCAGCGCCAATTTTAATCGCGGCCCGACCACCTTTTTTCCCCAGCTAGCATCAGTCAAAAAAAAATGTATACGTCGCAGCGCCAATTTTAATCGCGGCCCGACCACCTTTTTTCCCCAGCAAGCATCAGTCAAAAAAAAATGTATACGTCGCAGCCCCAATTCTAATCGCGGCCCGACCACCTTTTTTCCCAGCTAGCATCAGCCAAAAAAAAAATGTATACGTCGCAGCCCCAATTTTAATCGCGACCCGCCCACTTTTTTTCCCCAAGCTAGCATCAGCCAAAAAAAAATGTATACGTCGCAGCCCCAATTTTAATCGCGGCGCGACCACCTTTTTTCCCCAGCTAGCATCAGTCAAAAAAAAAAATGCGTCGCAGCGCCAATTTTAATCGCGGCACGACCATCTTTTTTCTCCAGCTAGCATCAGCCAAAAAAATATGTATACGTCGCAGCCCCAATTCTAATCGCGGCCCGACCACCTTTTTTCCCCAGCTAGCATCAGCCAAAAAAAAAATTATACGTCGCAGCGCCAATTTTAATCGCGACCCGACCACCTTTTTTCCCCAGCTGGCATCAGCCAAAAAGAAATTTATACGTCGCAGCGCCTATTTTAATCGCGACCCGACCACCTTTTTTCTCCAGCTAGCATCAGCCAAAAAAAAATGTATACGTCGCAGCCCCAATTCTAATCGCGGCCCGACCACCTTTTTTCCCCAGCTAGCATCAGCCAAAAAAAAAATTATACGTCGCAGCGCCAATTTTAATCGCGGCCTGACCACCTTCTTTCTCCAGCTAGCATCAGCCAAAAAAAAATTTATGCGTCGCAGCCCCAATTCTAATCGCGGCCCGACCACTTTTTTTCCCCAGCTAGCATCAACCAAAAAAAAAATTTATACGTCGCAGCCACAATTTTAATCGCGGCCCGACCACCTTTTTTCCCCAGCTAGCATCAGTCAAAAAAAAATTTATACGTCGCAGCCCCAATTTTAATCGCGGCCGGACACCTTTTTTCTCCAGCTAGCATCTGCCAAAAAAAAATTTATACGTCGCAGCCCCAATTCTAATCGCGGCCCGACCACCTTTTTTTCCCAGCTAACATCAGCCAAAAAAAAATTTATAAGTCGCAGCGCCAATTTTAATCGCGGCCCGACCACCTTTTGTCCCCAGCTAGCATCAGTCAAAAAAAAATGTATACGTCGCAGCCCCAATTTTAATCGCGGCCCGACCACCTTTTGTCCCCAGCTAGCATCAGTCAAAAAAAAATGTATACGTCGCAGCGCCAATTTTAATCGCGGCCCGACCACCTTTTTTTCCAGCTAACATCAGCCAAAAAAAAATTTATACGTCGCAGCGGCAATTTTAATCGCGGCCCGACCACCTTTTGTCCCCAGCTAGCATCAGTCAAAAAAAAATGTATACGTCGCAGCGCCAATTTTAATCGCGGCCCGACCACCTTTTTTCCCCAGCAAGCATCAGTCAAAAAAAAAATGTATACGTCGCAGCCCCAATTCTAATCGCGGCCCGACCACTTTTTTTTCCCAGCTAGCATCAGCCAAAAAAAAATGTATACGTCGCAGCGCCAATTTTAATCGCGACCCGACCACCTTTTTTTTTAGCTAACATCAGCCAAAAAAAAAATTATACGTCGCAGCCCCAATTTTAATCGCGGCCCGACCGTCTTTTTTCCCCAGCTAGCATCAGCCAAAAAAAAATGTATACGTCGCAGCGCCAATTTTAATCGCGGCCCGACCACTTTTTTTCTCCAGCTAGCATCAAAAAAAAAAAATGTATACGTCGCAGCGCCAATTTTAATCGCGGCCCGACCACCTTTTTTCTCCAGCTAGCATCAGCCAAAAAAAATTTATAAGTTGCAGCCCCAATTCTAATCGCGGCTCGACCACTTTTTTTTCCCCAGCTAGCATCAGCCAAAAACAAAATTTATACGTCGCAGCCACAATTTTAATCGCGGCCCGACCACCTTTTTTCCCCAGCTAGCATCAGCCAAAAAAAAAATTATACGTCGCAGCGCCAATTTTAATCGCGGCTCGACCACTTTTTTTCCCCAGCTAGCATCAGCCTAAAAAAAATTTATACGTCGCAGCCACAATTTTAATCGCGGCCCGACCACTTTTTTTCTCCAGCTAGCATCAGCCAAAACAAAATTTATACGTCGCAGCCCCAATTTTAATCGCGGCCCGACCGCCTTTTTTTCCCAGCTAGAATCAGCCAAAAAAAAAAAATTATACGTCGCAGCCCCAATTTTAATCGCGGCCCGACCACCTTTTTCCCCAGCTAGCATCAGCCAAAAATTTATACGTCGCAGCCCCAATTTTAATCGCGACCCGACCAGCTTTTTTTTCCAGCTAGCATCAGCCAAAAAAAAATTTATACGTCGCAGCCCCAATTCTAATCGCGGCCCGACCACCTTTTTTTCCCAGCTAACATCAGCCAAAAAAAAATTTATACGTCGCAGCCCCAATTTTAATCGCGGCCCGACCACCTTTTCTCCCCAGCTAACATCAGCCAAAAAAAAATTTATACGTCGCAGCCCCAATTTTAATCGCGGCCCGACCACCTTTTTTCCCCAGCTAGCATCAGTCAAAAAAAAATTTATACGTCGCAGCCCCAATTTTAATCGCGGCCCGACCACCTTTTTTCCCCAGCTAGCATCAGCCAAAAAAAAATGTATACGTCGCAGCCCCAATTTTAATCGCGGCCCGACCACCTTTTGTCCCCAGATAGCATCAGTCAAAAAAAAATGTATACGTCGCAGCGCCAATTTTAATCGCGGCCCGACCACCTTTTTTCCCCAGCTAGCATCAGTCAAAAAAAAATGTATACGTGGCAGCCCCAATTCTAATCGCGGCCCGACCACTTTTTTTCCCCAGCTAGCATCAGCCAAAAAAAAATGTATACGTCGCAGCGCCAATTTTAATCGCGGCCCGACCATCTTTTGTCCCCAGCTAGCATCAGTCAAAAAAAAATGTATACGTCGCAGCGCCAATTTTAATCGCGGCCCAATCACCTTTTTTCTCTAGCTAGCATCAGCCAAAAAGAAATTTATACGTCGCAGTCCCAATTTTAATCGCGGCCCGACCACTTTTTTTCCCCAGCTAGCATCAGTCAAAAAAAATGTATATGTCGCAGCCCCAATTTTAATCGCGGCCCGACCACTTTTTTTCCCCAGCTAGCATCAGTCAAAAAAAATGTATATGTCGCAGCCCCAATTTTAATCGCGGCCCGACCATCTTTTTTCTCCAGCTAGCATCAGCCAAAAAAAAAAATTATACGTCGCAGCCCCAATTTTAATCGCGGCCCGACCGCCTTTTTTTCTCTGCTAGCATCAGCCAAAAAAAAATTTATACGTCGCAGCCCCAATTCTAATCGCGGCCCGACCACCTTTTTTTCCCAGTTAACATCAGCCAAAAAAAATTTTATACGTCGCAGCCCCAATTTTAATCGCGGCCCGACCACCTTTTTACCTCAGCTAGCTTCAGCCAAAAAGAAATTTATACGTCGCAGCCCCAATTCTAATCGCGGCCCGACCACTTTTTTTTCCCAGCTAGCATCACCCAAAAAAAAATTTATACGTCGCAGCCCCAATTTTAATCGCGGCCCGACCACCTTTTTTCCCCAGCTAGCATCAGTCAAAAAAAAATTTATACGTCGCAGCCCCAATTTTAATCGCGGCCCGACCACCTTTTTTCCGCAGCTAGCATCAGCCAAAAAAAAATGTATACGTCGCAGCCCCAATTTTAATCGCGGCCCGACCACCTTTTGTCCCCAGATAGCATCAGTCAAAAAAAAATGTATACGTCGCAGCGCCAATTTTAATCGCGGCCCGACCACCTTTTTTCCCCAGCTAGCATCAGTCAAAAAAAAATGTATACGTCGCAGCCCCAATTCTAATCGCGGCCCGACCACTTTTTTTCCCTAGCTAGCATCAGCCAAAAAAAAATGTATACGTCGCAGCGCCAATTCTAATCGCGGCCCGACCACTTTTTTTCCCCAGCTAGCATCAGTCAAAAAAAAATGTATGCGTCGCAGCGCCAATTTTAATCGCGGCCCGACCATCTTTTTTCCCCAGCTAGCATCAGCCAAAAAAAAATGTATACGTCGCAGCGCCAATTTTAATCGCGGCCCGACCATCTTTTTTCTCCAGCTAGCATCAGCCAAAAAAAAAAATTATACGTCGCAGCCCCAATTTTAATCGCGGCCCGACCGCCTTTTTTTCTCTGCTAGCATCAGCCAAAAAAAAATGTATACGTCGCAGCCCCAATTCTAATCGCGGCCCGACCACCTTTTTTTCCCAGTTAACATCAGCCAAAAAAAATTTTATACGTCGCAGCCCCAATTTTAATCGCGGCCCGACCACCTTTTTACCTCAGCTAGCTTCAGCCAAAAAGAAATTTATACGTCGCAGCCCCAATTCTAATCGCGGCCCGACCACTTTTTTTTCCCAGCTAGCATCACCCAAAAAAAAATTTATACGTCGCAGCCCCAATTTTAATCGCGGCCCGACCACTTTTTTTCCCCAGCTAGCATCAGCCAAAAAAAATGTATGCGTCGCAGCGCCAATTTTAATCGCGGCCCGACCATCTTTTTTCCCCAGCTAGCATCAGCCAAAAAAAAATGTATACGTCGCAGCGCCAATTTTAATCGCGGCCCGACCATCTTTTTTCTCCAGCTAGCATCAGCCAAAAAAAAAAATTATACGTCGCCGCCCCAATTTTAATCGCGGCCCGACCGCCTTTTTTTCTCTGCTAGCATCAGCCAAAAAAAAATTTATACGTCGCAGCCCCAATTCTAATCGCGGCCCGACCACCTTTTTTTCCCAGTTAACATCAGCCAAAAAAAATTTTATACGTCGCAGCCCCAATTTTAATCGCGGCCCGACCACCTTTTTACCTCAGCTAGCTTCAGCCAAAAAGAAATTTATACGTCGCAGCCCCAATTCTAATCGCGGCCCGACCACTTTTTTTTCCCAGCTAGCATCACCCAAAAAAAAATTTATACGACGCAGCCCCAATTTTAATAGCGACCCGAAAACCTTTTTTCTCCAGCTAACATCAGTCAAAAAAAAATGTATACGTCGCAGCGCCAATTTTAATCGCGGCCCGACCACCTTTTTTCCCCAGCAAGCATCAGTCAAAAAAAAATGTATACGTCGCAGCCCCAATTCTAATCGCGGCCCGACCACTTTTTTTTCCCAGCTAGCATCAGCCAAAAAAAAATGTATACGTCGCAGCGCCAATTTTAATCGCGACCCGACCACCTTTTTTTCCAGCTAACATAAGCCAAAAAAAAATTTATACGTCGCAGCCCCAATTTTAATCGCGGCCCGACCGTCTTTTTTCCCCAGCTAGCATCAGCCAAAAAAAAATGTATACGTCGCAGCGCCAATTTTAATCGCGGCCCGACCACTTTTTTTCTCCAGCTAGCATCAGCCAAAAAAAATTTATAAGTTGCAGCCCCAATTCTAATCGCGGCTCGACCACTTTTTTTTCCCAGCTAGCATCAGCCAAAAAAAATGTATTCGTCGCAGCGCCAATTTTAATCGCGACCCGACCACCTTTTTTTCCAGCTAACATCAGCCAAAAAAAAATTTATACGTCGCAGCCCCAATTTTAATCGCGGCCCGACCACCTTTTTTCCCCAGCTAGCATCAGTCAAAAAAAAATTTATACGTCGCAGCCCCAATTTTAATCGCGGCCCGACCACCTTTTTTCCCCAGCTAGCATCAGTCAAAAAAAAATTTATACGTCGCAGCCCCAATTTTAATCGCGGCCCGACCACCTTTTTTCCCCAGCTAGCATCAGCCAAAAAAAAATGTATACGTCGCAGCGCCAATTTTAATCGCGGCCCGACCACCTTTTTTCCCCAGCTAGCATCAGTCAAAAAAAAATTTATACGTCGCAGCCCCAATTTTAATCGCGGCCCGACCACCTTTTTTCCCCAGCTAGCATCAGCCAAAAAAAAATGTATACGTCGCAGCGCCAATTTTAATCGCGGCCCGACCACCTTTTTTCCCCAGCTAGCATCAGCCAAAAAAAAATGTATACGTCGCAGCCCCAATTTTAATCGCGGCCCGACCACCTTTTGTCCCCAGCTAGCATCAGTCAAAAAAAAATGTATACGTCGCAGCGCCAATTTTAATAGCGACCCGAAAACCTTTTTTCTCCAGCTAACATCAGCCAAAACAAAATTTATACGTCGCAGCCCCAATTTTAATCGCGACCCGACCACCTTTTTTCTCCAGCTAGCATCACCCAAAAAAAAATTTATACGTCGCAGCCCCAATTTTAATCGCGGCCCGACCACCTTTTTTTCCCCAGCTAGCATCAGAAAAAAAAAAAATGTATACGTCGCAGCGCCAATTTTAATCGCGGCCCGACAACCTTTTTTCTCCAGCTAGCATCAGCCAAAAAAAATTTATAAGTTGCAGCCCCAATTCTAATCGCGGCTCGACCACTTTTTTTCTCCAGCTAGCATCACCCAAAAAAAATTTATACGTCGCAGCCCCAATTCTAATCGCGGCGCGACCACTTTTTTTCCCCAGCTAGCATCAGAAAAAAAAAAAATGTATACGTCGCAGCGCCAATTTTAATCGCGGCCCGACCACCTTTTTTCTCCAGCTAGCATCAGCCAAAAAAAATTTATAAGTTGCAGCCCCAATTCTAATCGCGGCTCGACCACTTTTTTTCCCCAGCTAGCATCAGCCAAAAAAAAATTTATACGTCGCAGCCACAATTTTAATCGCGACCCGACCACCTTTTTTCTCCAGCTAACATCAGTCAAAAAAAAAATGTATACGTCGCAGCGCCAATTTTAATCGCGGCCCGACCACCTTTTTTCCCCAGGAAGCATCAGTCAAAAAAAAATGTATACGTCGCAGCCCCAATTCTAATCGCGGCCCGAACACTTTTTTTTCAAAGCTAGCATCAGCCAAAAAAAAATTTATACGTCGCAGCCACAATTTTAATCGCGGCCCGACCACCTTTTTTCCCCAGCTAGCATCAGCCAAAAAAAAAATTATACGTCGCAGCGCCAATTTTAATCGCGGCTCGACCACTTTTTTTCCCCAGCTAGCATCAGCCAAAAAAAAATTTATACGTCGCAGCCACAATTTTAATCGCGGACCGACCACCTTTTTTTTCCTGCTAGCATCAGCCAAAAAAAATTTATACGTCGCAGCCCCAATTTTAATCGCGACCCGACCACCTTTTTTCTCCAGCTAGCATCAGCCAAAACAAAATTTATACGTCGCAGCCCCAATTTTAATCGCGGCCCGACCGCCTTTTTTTCCCAGCTAGCATCAGCCAAAAAAAAAAATTATACGTCGCAGCCCCAATTTTAATCGCGGCCCGACCACCTTTTTTTCCCAGCTAACATCAGCCAAAAAAAAATTTATACGTCGCAGCCCCAATTTTAATCGCGGCCCGACCACCTTTTTTCCCCAGCTAGCATCAGTCAAAAAAAAATGTATACGTCGCAGCGCCAATTTTAATCGCGGCCCGACCACCTTTTTTCCCCAGCTAGCATCAGTCAAAACAAAATTTATACGTCGCAGCCCCAATTCTAATCGCGGCCCGACCACCTTTTTTTCCCAGCTAACATCAGCCAAAAAAAAATTTATACGTCGCAGCCCCAATTTTAATCGCGGCCCGACCACATTTTTTCCCCAGCTAGCATCAGTCAAAAAAAAATGTATACGTCGCAGCGCCAATTTTAATCGCGGCCCGACCACCTTTTTTTCCCAGCTAACATCAGCCAAAAAAAAATTTATACGTCGCAGCCCCAATTTTAATCGCGGCCCGACCACCTTTTTTCCCCAGCTAGCATCAGTCAAAAAAAAATGTATACGTCGCAGCGCCAATTTTAATCGCGGCCCGACCACCTTTTTTCCCCAGCTAGCATCAGTCAAAACAAAATTTATACGTCGCAGCCCCAATTCTAATCGCGACCCGAAAACCTTTTTTCTCCAGCTAACATCAGCCAAAACAAAATTTATACGTCGCAGCCCCAATTTTAATCGCGACCCGACCACCTTTTTTCTCCAGCTAGCATCACCCAAAAAAAAATTTATACGTCGCAGCCCCAATTTTAATCGCGGCCCGACCACCTTTTTTTCCCCAGCTAGCATCAGAAAAAAAAAAAATGTATACGTCGCAGCGCCAATTTTAATCGCGGCCCGACCACCTTTTTTCTCCAGCTAGCATCAGCCAAAAAAAATTTATAAGTTGCAGCCCCAATTCTAATCGCAGCTCGACCACTTTTTTTCTCCAGCTAGCATCACCCAAAAAAAATTTATACGTCGCAGACCCAATTCTAATCGCGGCGGGACCACTTTTTTTCCCCAGCTAGCATCAGAAAAAAAAATAATGTATACGTCGCAGCGCCAATTTTAATCGCGGCCCGACCACCTTTTTTCTCCAGCTAGCATCAGCCAAAAAAAATTTATAAGTTGCAGCCCCAATTCTAATCGCGGCTCGACCACTTTTTTTCCCCAGCTAGCATCAGCCAAAAAAAAATTTATACGTCGCAGCCACAATTTTAATCGCGACCCGACCACCTTTTTTCTCCAGCTAACATCAGTCAAAAAAAAATGTATACGTCGCAGCCCCAATTCTAATCGCGGCGCGACCACTTTTTTTCCCCAGCTAGCATCAGAAAAAAAAAATGTATATGTCGCAGCGCCAATTTTAATCGCGGCCCGACCACCTTTTTTCTCCAGCTAGCATCAGCCAAAAAAAATTTATAAGTTGCAGCCCCAATTCTAATCGCGGCTCGACCACCTTTTTTCCCCAGCTAGCATAAGCCAAAAAAAAAATTATACGTCGCAGCGCCAATTTTAATCGCGCCCCGACCACCTTATTTCTCCAGCTAGCATCAGTCAAAAAAAAATGTATACGTCGCAGCCCCAATTCTAATCGCGGCGCGACCACTTTTTTTCCCCAGCTAGCATCAGAAAAAAAAAATATGTATACGTCACAGCGCCAATTTTAATCGCGGCCCGACCACCTTTTTTCTCCAGCTAGCATCAGCCAAAAAAAATTTATAAGTTGCAGCCCCAATTCTAATCGCGGCTCGACCACTTTTTTTCCCCAGCTAGCATCAGCCAAAAAAAAATGTATGCGTCGCAGCGCCAATTTTAATCGCGGCCCGACCATCTTTTTTCCCCAGCTAGCATCAGCCAAAAAAAATGTATACGTCGCAGCGCCAATTTTAATCGCGGCCCGACCACTTTTTTTCCCCAGCTAGCATCAGCCAAAAAAAAATGTATGCGTCGCAGCGCCAATTTTAATCGCGGCCCGACCATCTTTTTTGCCCAGCTAGCATCAGCCAAAAAAAAATGTATACGTCGCAGCGCCAATTTTAATCGCGGCCCGACCATCTTTTTTCTCCAGCTAGCATCAGCCAAAAAAAAAATTATACGTCGCAGCCCCAATTTTAATCGCGGCCTGACCGCCTTTTTTTCCCTGCTAGCATCAGCCAAAAAAAAATTTATACGTCGCAGCCCCAATTTTAATCGCGGCCCGACCACCTTTTTACCTCAGCTAGCATCAGCCAAAAAAAAAATTATACGTCGCAGTCCCATTTTTAATCGCGGCCCAATCACCTTTTTTCTCTAGCTAGCATCAGCCAAAAAGAAATGTATACGTCGCAGCCCCAATTCTAATCGCGGCCCGACCACTTTTTTTTCCCAGCTAGCATCACCCAAAAAAAAATTTATACGTCGCAGCCACAATTTTAATCGCGGCCCGACCACCTTTTTTCCCCAGCTAGCATCAGTCAAAAAAAAATGTATACGTCGCAGCCCCAATTCTAATCGCGGCCCGACCACTTTTTTTTTCCAGCTAGCATCAGACAAAAAAAATGTATACGTCGCAGCGCCAATTTTAATCGCGGCCCGACCACCTTTTTTTCCCAGCTAACATCAGCCAAAAAAAAATTTATACGTCGCAGCCCCAATTTTAATCGCGGCCCGACCACCTTTTTTTCCCAGCTAGCATCAGTCAAAAAAAAATGTATACGTCGCAGCGCCAATTTTAATCGCGGCCCGACCACCTTTTTTCCCCAGCTAGCATCAGTCAAAAAAAAATGTATACGTCGCAGCCCCAATTTTAATCGCGGCTCGACCACTTTTTTTCCCAGCTAACATCAGCCAAAAAAAAATGTATACGTCGCAGCGCCAATTTTAATCGCGGCCCGACCACCTTTTTTTCCCAGCTAACATCAGCCAAAAAAAAATTTATACGTCGCACCCCAATTTTAATCGCGGCCCGACCACCTTTTTTCCCCAGCTAGCATCAGCCAAAAAAAAATTTATACGTCGCAGCCACAATTTTAATCGCGGCCCGACCACCTTTTTTCCCCAGCTAACATCAGCCAAAAAAAAATTTATAAGTCGCAGCGCCAATTTTAATCGCGGCCCGACCACCTTTTGTCCCCAGCTAGCATCAGCCAAAAAAAAATGTATACGTCGCAGCCCCAATTTTAATCGCGGCCCGACCACCTTTTGTCCCCAGCTAGCATCAGTCAAAAAAAATGTATACGTAGCAGCCCCAATTTTAATCGCGACCCGACCACCTTTTTTCTCCAGCTAGCATCAGCCAAAAAAAAATGTATACGTCGCAGCTCCAATTTTAATCGCGGCCCGACCGCCTTTTTTCCCCAGCTAGCATCAGCCAAAAAAAAATGTATACGTCGCAGCCCCAATTTTAATCGCGGCCAGACCACCTTTTGTCCCCAGCTAGCATCAGTCAAAAAAAAATGTATACGTCGCTGCGCCAATTTTAATCGCGGCCCAATCACCTTTTTTCTCTAGCTAGCATCAGCCAAAACGAAATTTATACGTCGCAGCCCCAATTTTAATCGCGGCCCGACCACCTTTTTTCCCCAGCTAGCATCAGCCAAAAAAAATTTTATACGTCGCAGCCCCAATTTTAATCGCGGCCCGACCACCTTTTGTCCCCAGCTAGCATCAGTCAAAAAAAAATGTATACGTCGCAGCGCCAATTTTAATCGCGGCCCGACCACCTTTTTTCCCCAGCTAGCATCAGTCAAAAAAAAATGTATACGTCGCAGCCCCAATTTTAATCGCGGCTCGACCACTTTTTTTTCCAGCTAACATCAGCCAAAAAAAAATTTATACGTCGCAGCCCCAATTTTAATCGCGGCCCGACCACCTTTTTTCCCCAGCTAGCATCAGCCAAAAAAAAATTTATACGTCGCAGAAACAATTTTAATCGCGGCCCGACCACCTTTTTTCGCCAGCTAGCATCAGCCAAAACAAAATTTATACGTCGCAGCCCCAATTTTAATCGCGGCCCGACCGCCTTTTTTCCCCAGCTAGCATCAGTCAAAAAAAAATGTATACGTCGCAGCGCCAATTTTAATCGCGGCCCGACCACCTTTTTTCCCCAGCTAGCATCAGTCAAAAAAAAATGTATACGTCGCAGCGCCAATTCTAATCGCGGCCCGACCACCTTTTTTTCCCAGCTAACATCAGCCAAAAAAAAATTTATAAGTCGCAGCGCCAATTTTAATCGCGGCCCGACCACCTTTTGTCCCCAGCTAGCATCAGCCAAAAAAAAATGTATACGTCGCAGCCCCAATTTTAATCGCGGCCCGACCACCTTTTGTCCCCAGCTAGCATCAGTCAAAAAAAAATGTATACATCGCAGCGCCAATTTTAATCGCGGCCCGACCACCTTTTTTCCCCAGCTAGCATCAGCCAAAAAAAATGTATACGTCGCAGCGCCAATTTTAATCACGGCCCGACCACTTTTTTTCCCCAGCTAGCATCAGTCAAAAAAAATGTATACGTCGCAGCCCCAATTCTAATCGCGGCCCGACCACTTTTTTTCCCCAGCTAGCATCAGCCAAAAAAAAATGTATACGTCGCAGCGCTAATTTTAATCGCGGCCCGACCATCTTTTTTCTCCAGCTAGCATCAGCCAAAAAAAAATTTATACGTCGCAGCCCCAATTCTAATCGCGGCCCGACCACTCTTTTTCCCCAGCTAGCATCAGCCAAAAAAAAATTTATACGTCGCAGCCCCAATTTTAATCGCGGCCCGACCATCTTTTTTCCCCAGCTAGCATCAGCCAAAAAAAAATGTATACGTCGCAGCGCCAATTTTAATCGCGGCCCGACTACTTTTTTTCCCCAGCTAGCATCAGTCAAAAAAAATGTATACGTCGCAGCCCCAATTCTAATCGCGGCCCGACCACTTTTTTCCCCCAGCTAGCATCAGCCAAAAAAAATTTTATACGTCGCAGCCCCAATTTTAATCGCGGCCCGACCACCTTTTGTCCCCAGCTAGCATCAGTCAAAAAAAAATGTATACGTCGCAGCGCCAATTTTAATCGCGGCCCGACCACCTTTTTTCCCCAGCTAGCATCAGTCAAAAAAAAATGTATACGTCGCAGCCCCAATTCTAATCGCGGCCCGACCACTTTTTTTTCCCAGCTAGCATCAGCCAAAAAAAAATGTATACGTCGCAGCGCTAATTTTAATCGCGGCCAAACCATCTTTTTTCTTTAGCTAGCATCAACCAAAAAAAATTTTATACGTCGCAGCCCCAATTTTCATCGCGGCCCGACCACCTTTTGGCCCCAGCTAGCATCAGCCAAAAAAAAATGTATACGTCGCAGCCCCAATTTTAATCGCGGCTCGACCACCTTTTTTCCCCAGCTAGCATCAGCCAAAAAAAAATGTATACGTCGCAGCCCCAATTTTAATCGCGGCCCGACAACCTTTTGTCCCCAGCTAGCATCAGTCAAAAAAAAATGTATACGTCGCTGCGCCAATTTTAATCGCGGCCCAATCACCTTTTTTCTCTAGCTAGCATCAGCCAAAACGAAATTTATACGTCGCAGCCCCAATTTTAATCGCGGCCCGACCACCTTTTTTCCCCAGCTAGCATCAGCCAAAAAAAATTTTATACGTCGCAGCCCCAATTTTAATCGCGGCCCCACCACCTTTTGTCCCCAGCTAGCATCAGTCAAAAAAAAATGTATACGTCGCAGCGCCAATTTTAATAGCGGCCCGACCACCTTTTTTCCCCAGCTAGCATCAGTCAAAAAAAAATGTATACGTCGCAGCCAAAATTCTAATCGCTGCCCGACCACTTTTTTTCCCCAGCTAGCATCAGCCAAAAAAAAATTTATACGTCGCAGCCCCAATTTTAATCGCGGCCCGACCACCTTTTGTCCCCAGCTAGCATCAGTCAAAAAAAAATGTATACGTCGCAGCGCCAATTTTAATCGCGGCCCGACCACTTTTTTTCCCAGCTAACATCAGCCAAAAAAAAATTTATACGTCGCAGCCACAATTTTAATCGCGGCCCGACCACCTTTTTTCCCCAGCTAGCATCAGCCAAAACAAAATTTATACGTCGCAGCCCCAATTTTAATCGCGGCCCGACAACCTTTTGTCCCCAGCTAGCATCAGTCAAAAAAAAATGTATACGTCGCTGCGCCAATTTTAATCGCGGCCCAATCACCTTTTTTCTCTAGCTAGCATCAGCCAAAACGAAATTTATACGTCGCAGCCCCAATTTTAATCGCGGCCCGACCATCTTTTTTCCCCAGCTAGCATCAGCCAAAAAAAAATGTATACGTCGCAGCGCCAATTTTAATCGCGGCCCGACCACTTTTTTTCCCCAGCTAGCATCAGCCAAAAAAAAATGTATACGTCGCAGCGCTAATTTTAATCGCGGCCCGACCATCCTTTTTCTCCAGCTAGCATCAGCCAAAAAAAAATGTATACGTCGCAGCCCCAATTTTAATCGCGGCCCGACCACCTTTTATCCCCAGCAAGCATCAGTCAAAAAAAAATGTATACGTCGCAGCCCCAATTCTAATCGCGGCCCGACCACTTTTTTTCCCCAGCTAGCATCAGTCAAAAAAAATGTATACGTCGCAGCCCCAATTCTAATCGCGGCCCGACCACTTTTTTTCCCCAGCTAGCATCAGCCAAAAAAAAATTTATACGTCGCAGCCCCAATTCTAATCGCGGCCCGACCATCTTTTTTCTCCAGCTAGCATCAGCCAAAAAAAAATTTATACGTCGCAGCCCCAATTTTAATCGCGGCCCGACCATCTTTTTTCCCCAGCTAGCATCAGCCAAAAAAAAATGTATACGTCGCAGCGCCAATTTTAATCGCGGCCCGACCATCTTTTTTCCCCAGCTAGCATCAGCCAAAAAAAAATTTATACGTCGCAGCCCCAATTCTAATCGCGGCCCGACCATCTTTTTTCTCCAGCTAGCATCAGCCAAAAAAAAATTTATACGTCGCAGCCCCAATTATAATCGCGGCCCGACCACCTTTTTTTCCCAGCTAACATTAGCCAAAAAAAAATGTATACGTCGCAGCGCTAATTTTAATCGCGGCCCGACCATCTTTTTTCTCCAGCTAGCATCAGCCAAAAAAAAATTTATACGTCGCAGCCCCAATTCTAATCGCGGCCCGACCATCTTTTTTCTCCAGCTAGCATCAGCCAAAAAAAAATTTATACGTCGCAGCCCCAATTTTAATCGCGGCCCGACCATCTTTTTTCCCCAGCTAGCATCAGCCAAAAAAAAATGTATACGTCGCAGCGCCAATTTTAATCGCGGCCCGACCATCTTTTTTCTCCAGCTAGCATCAGCCAAAAAAAAAATTATACGTCGCAGCCCCAATTATAATCGCGGCCCGACCACCTTTTTTTCCCAGCTAACATTAGCCAAAAAAAAATTTATACGTCGCAGCCCCAATTTTAATCGCGGCCCGACCACCTTTTTACTTCAGCTAGCATCAGCCAAAAAAAAATTATACGTCGCATCCCCATTTTTAATCGCGGCCCAATCACCTTTTTTCTCTAGCTAACATCAGCCAAAAAGAAATTTATACGTCGCAGCCCCAATTCTAATCGCGGCCCGACCACTTTTTTTTCCCAGCTAGCATCACCCAAAAAAAAATTTATACGTCGCAGCCCCAATTTTAATCGCGGCCCGACCATCTTTTTTCCCCAGCTAGCATCAGCCAAAAAAAAATGTAAACGTCGCAGCGCCAATTTTAATCGCGGCCCGACCATCTTTTTACTTCAGCTAGCATCAGCCAAAAAAAAAATTATACGTCGCAGCCCCATTTTTAATCGCGGCCCGACCACCTTTTTTCCCCAGCTAGCATCAGTCAAAAAAAAATGTATACGTCGCAGCCCAATTTTAATCGCGGCCCGACCACCTTTTGTCCCCAGCTAGCATCAGCCAAAAAATAATTTATACGTCGCAGCCCCAATTTTAATCGCGGCCCGACCACCTTTTTTCCCCAGCTATCATCAGTCAAAAAAAAATGTATACGTCGCAGCCACAATTTTAATCGCGACCCGCCCACTTTTTTTCCCCAAGCTAGCATCAGCCAAAAAATAATTTATACGTCGCAGCCCCAATTCTAATCGCGGCTCGACCACTTTTTTTCCCCCTAGCATCAACCAAAAAAAAATTTATACTTCGCAGCCCCAATTTTAATCGCGGCCCGACCACCTTTTTTCTCCAGCTAGCATCAGCCAAAAAAAAATGTATACGTCGCAGCCCCAATTCTAATCGCGGCCCGACCACCTTCTTTCCCCAGCTAGCATCAGCCAAAAAAAAAATTATACGTCGCAGCGCCAATTTTAATCGCGGCCCGACCACCTTTTTTCCCCAGCTAGCATCAGTCAAAAAAAAATGTATACGTCGCAGCCCAATTTTAATCGCGGCCCGACCACCTTTTGTCCCCAGCTAGCATCAGCCAAAAAATAATTTATACGTCGCAGCCCCAATTCTAATCGCGGCTCGACCACTTTTTTTCCCCCTAGCATCAACCAAAAAAAAATTTATACGTCGCAGCCACAATTTTAATCGCGACCCGCTCACTTTTTTTCCCCAAGCTAGCATCAGCCAAAAAATAATTTATACGTCGCAGCCCCAATTCTAATCGCGGCTCGACCACTTTTTTTCCCCCTAGCATCAACCAAAAAAAAATTTATACGTCGCAGCCCCAATTTTAATCGCGACCCGACCACCTTTTTCCTCCAGCTAGCATCAGCCAAAAAAAAAATTATACGTCACAGCCCCAATTTTAATCGCGACCCGACCACCTTTTTCCTCCAGCTAGCATCAGCCAAAAAAAAAATTATACGTCGCAGCCACAATTTTAATCGCGGCCCGACCACCTTTTTTCCCCAGCTAGCATCAGCCAAAAAGAAATTTATACGTCGCAGCGCCAATTTTAATCGCGACCCGACCACCTTTTTTCCCCAGCTGGCATCAGCCAAAAAGAAATTTATACGTCGCAGCGCCAATTTTAATCGCGGCCCGACCACCTTTTTTCTCCAGCTAGCATCAGCCAAAAAAAATGTATACGTCGCAGCCCCAATTCTAATCGCGGCCCGACCACCTTTTTTCCCCAGCTAGCATCAGCCAAAAAAAAAATTATACGTCGCAGCGCCAATTTTAATCGCGGCCCGACCACCTTCTTTCTCCAGCTAGCATCAGCCAAAAAAAAATGTATACGTCGCAGCCCCAATTCTAATCGCGGCCCGACCACCTTTTTTCCCGCTAGCATCAGCCAAAAAAAAAATGTATACGTCGCAGCGCGAATTTTAATCGCGACCCGACCACCTTTTTCCTCCAGCTAGCATCAGCCAAAACAAAATTTATGCGTCGCAGAACAAATTTTAATCGCGGCCCGACCGCCTTTTTTTCCCAGCTAGCATCAGCCAAAAAAAAAAAATTATACGTCGCAGCCCCAATTTTAATCGCGGCCCGACCACCTTTTTTCCCCAGCTAGCATCAGTCAAAAAAAAATGTATACGTCGCAGCGCCAATTTTAATCGCGGCCCGACCACCTTTTTTTCCCAGCTAGCATCAGCCAAAAAAAAAAATTATACGTCGCAGCCCCAATTCTAATCGCGGCCCGACCACCTTTTTTCCCCAGCTAGCATCAGCCAAAAAAAAAATTATACGTCGCAGCGCCAATTTTAATCGCGGCCCGACCACCTTTTGTCCCCAGCTAGCATCAGTCAAAAAAAAAAGTATACGTCGCAGCCCCAATTTTAATCGCGGCCCGACCACCTTTTTTCCCCAGCTAGCATCAGTCAAAAAAAAATGTATACGTCGCAGCGCCAATTTTAATCGCGGCCCGACCACCTTTTTTCTCCAGCTAGCATCAGCCAAAAAAAAATGTATACGTCGCAGCCCCAATTCTAATCGCGGCCCGACCACCTTTTTTTCCCAGCTAGCATCAGCCAAAAAAAAAAATTATACGTCGCAGCCCCAATTCTAATCGCGGCCCGACCACCTTTTTTCCCCAGCTAGCATCAGCCAAAAAAAAAATTATACGTCGCAGCGCCAATTTTAATCGCGGCCCGACCACCTTTTGTCCCCAGCTAGCATCAGTCAAAAAAAAAGTATACGTCGCAGCCCCAATTTTAATCGCGGCCCGACCACCTTTTTTCCCCAGCTAGCATCAGCCAAAAAAAAATTTATACGTCGCAGCCCCAATTTTAATCGCGACCCGCCCACTTTTTTTCCCCAAGCTAGCATCAGCCAAAAAAAAATGTATACGTCGCAGCCCCAATTTTAATCGCGGCCCGACCACCTTCTTTCTCCAGCTAGCATCAGCCAAAAAAAAATTTATACGTCGCAGCCCCAATTTTAATCGCGACCCGACCACCTTTTTCCTCCAGCTAGCATCAGCCTAAAAAAAAATTATACGTCGCAGCCCCAATTTTAATCGCGACCCGACCACCTTTTTCCTCCAGCTAGCATCAGCCAAAAAAAAAATTATACGTCGCAGCCACAATTTTAATCGCGGCCCGACCACCTTTTTTCCCCAGCTAGCATCAGCCAAAAAGAAATTTATACGTCGCAGCGCCAATTTTAATCGCGACCCGACCACCTTTTTTCCCCAGCTGGCATCAGCCAAAAAGAAATTTATACGTCGCAGCGCCAATTTTAATCGCGGCCCGACCACCTTTTTTCTCCAGCTAGCATCAGCCAAAAAAAATGTATACGTCGCAGCCCCAATTCTAATCGCGGCCCGACCACCTTTTTTCCCCAGCTAGCATCAGCCAAAAAAAATATTATACGTCGCAGCGCCAATTTTAATCGCGGCCCGACCACCTTCTTTCTCCAGCTAGCATCAGCCAAAAAAAAATTTATACGTCGCAGCCCCAATTCTCATCGCGGCCCGACCACCTTTTTTCCCCAGCTAGCATCAGCCAAAAAAAAATTTATACGTCGCAGCCCCAATTTTAATCGCGACCCGACCACCTTTTTCCTCCAGCTAGCATCAGCCAAAAAAAAAATTATACGTCGCAGCCACAATTTTAATCGCGGCCCGACCACCTTTTTTCCCCAGCTAGCATCAGCCAAAAAGAAATTTATACGTCGCAGCGCCAATTTTAATCGCGGCCCGACCACCTTTTTTCTCCAGCTAGCATCAGCCAAAAAAAAATGTATACGTCGCATCCCCAATTCTAATCGCGGCCCGACCACCTTTTTTCCCCAGCTAGCATCAGCCAAAAAAAATGTATACGTCGCAGCCCCAATTTTAATCGCGACCCGCCCACTTTTTTTCCCCAAGCTAGCATCAGCCAAAAAAAAATTTATACGTCGCAGCCCCAATTTTAATCGCGACCCGCCCACTTTTTTTCCCCAAGCTAGCATCAGCCAAAAAAAATGTATACGTCGCAGCCCCAATTCTAATCGCGGCCCGACCACCTTTTTTCCCCAGCTAGCATCAGTCAAAAAAAAATGTATACGTCGCAGCGCCAATTTTAATCGCGGCCCGACCACCTTTTTTTCCCAGCTAACATCAGCCAAAAAAAAATTTATAAGTCGCAGCGCCAATTTTAATCGCGGCCCGACCACCTTTTGTCCCCAGCTAGCATCAGTCAAAAAAAAAAGTATACGTCGCAGCCCCAATTCTAATCGCGGCCCGACCACCTTTTTTTCCCAGCTAACATCAGCCAAAAAAAATTTATAAGTCGCAGCGCCAATTTTAATCGCGGCCCGACCACCTTTTGTCCCCAGCTAGCATCAGTAAAAAAAAAATGTATACGTCGCAGCGCCAATTTTGATCGCGGCCCGACCACCTTTTTTCCCCAGCAAGCATCAGTCAAAAAAAAATGTATACGTCGCAGCGCCAATTTTAATCGCGGCCCGACCACTTTTTTTCCCCAGCTAGCATCAGCCAAAAAAAAATGTATACGTCGCAGCGCCAATTTTAATCGCGGCCCGACCACCTTTTGTCCCCAGCTAGCATCAGTCAAAAAAAATGTATACGTCGCAGCCCCAATTCTAATCGCGACCCGCCCACTTTTTTTCCCCAAGCTAGCATCAGCCAAAAAAAAATTTATACGTCGCAGCCCCAATTCTAATCGCGGCCCGACCACCTTTTTTTCCCAGCTAACATCAGCCAAAAAAAAATTTATAAGTCGCAGCGCCAATTTTAATCGCGGCCCGACCACCTTTTGTCCCCAGCTAGCATCAGTCAAAAAAAAAAGTATACGTCGCAGCGCCAATTTTAATCGCGGCCCGACCACCTTTTTTCCCCAGCTAGCATCAGTCCAAAAAAAATGTATACGTCGCAGCGCCAATTTTAATCGCGGCCCGACCACCTTTTTTCCCCAGCAAGCATCAGTCAAAAAAAAATGTATACGTCGCAGCCCCAATTCTAATCGCGGCCCGACCACCTTTTTTCCCAGCTAGCATCAGCCAAAAAAAAAATTTATACGTCGCAGCCCCAATTTTAATCGCGACCCCAGCTGGCATCAGCCAAAAATAAATTTATACGTCGCAGCGCCAATTTTAATCGCGACCCGACCACCTTTTTTCTCCAGCTAGCATCAGCCAAAAAAAAATGTATACGTCGCAGCCCCAATTCTAATCGCGACCCGCCCACTTTTTTTCCCCAAGCTAGCATCAGCCAAAAAAAAATTTATACGTCGCAGCCCCAATTCTAATCGCGGCCCGACCACCTTTTTTTCCCAGCTAACATCAGCCAAAAAAAAATTTATACGTCGCAGCCCCAATTTTAATCGCGGCCCGACCACCTTTTTTTCCCAGCTAGCATCAGTCAAAAAAAAATGTATACGTCGCAGCGCCAATTTTAATCGCGGCCCGACCACCTTTTTTCCCCAGCTAGCATCAGCCAAAAAATAATTTATACGTCGCAGCCCCAATTCTAATCGCGGCCCGACCACCTTTTTTTCCCAGCTAACATCAGCCAAAAAAAAATTTATAAGTCGCAGCGCCAATTTTAATCGCGGCCCGACCACCTTTTGTCCCCAGCTAGCATCAGTCAAAAAGAAAAGTATACGTCGCAGCCCCAATTTTAATCGCGGCCCGACCACCTTTTGTCCCCAGCTAGCATCAGTAAAAAAAAAATGTATACGTCGCAGCGCCAATTTTGATCGCGGCCCGACCACCTTTTTTCCCCAGCAAGCATCAGTCAAAAAAAAATGTATACGTCGCAGCGCCAATTTTAATCGCGGCCCGACCACTTTTTTTCCCCAGCTAGCATCAGCCAAAAAAAAATGTATGCATACGTCGCAGCGCCAATTTTAATCGCGGCCCGACCACCTTTTTTCCCCAGCTAGCATCAGTCCAAAAAAAATGTATACGTCGCAGCGCCAATTTTAATCGCGGCCCGACCACCTTTTTTCCCCAGCAAGCATCAGTCAAAAAAAAATGTATACGTCGCAGCCCCAATTCTAATCGCGGCCCGACCACCTTTTTTCCCAGCTAGCATCAGCCAAAAAAAAAATTTATACGTCGCAGCCCCAATTTTAATCGCGACCCCAGCTGGCATCAGCCAAAAATAAATTTATACGTCGCAGCGCCAATTTTAATCGCGACCCGACCACCTTTTTTCTCCAGCTAGCATCAGCCAAAAAAAAATGTATACGTCGCAGCCCCAATTCTAATCGCGGCCCGACCACCTTTTTTCCCCAGCTAGCATCAGCCAAAAAAAAAATTATACGTCGCAGCGCCAATTTTAATCGCGGCCCGACCACCTTCTTTCTCCAGCTAGCATCAGCCAAAAAAAAATTTATACGTCGCAGCCCCAATTCTAATCGCGGCCCGACCACTTTTTTTCCCCAGCTAGCATCAACCAAAAAAAAAATTTATACGTCGCAGCCACAATTTTAATCGCGGCCCGACCACTTTTTTTCCGCAGCTAGCATCAGTCAAAAAAAAATTTATACGTCGCAGCCCCAATTTTAATCGCGGCCCGACCACCTTTTTTCTCCAGCTAGCATCTGCCAAAAAAAAATTTATACGTCGCAGCCCCAATTCTAATCGCGGCCCGACCACCTTTTTTTCCCAGCTAACATCAGCCAAAAAAAAATTTATAAGTCGCAGCGCCAATTTTAATCGCGGCCCGACCACCTTTTGTCCCCAGCTAGCATCAGTCAAAAAAAAATGTATACGTCGCAGCCCCAATTTTAATCGCGGCCCGACCACCTTTTGTCCCCAGCTAGCATCAGTCAAAAAAAAATGTATACGTCGCAGCGCCAATTTTAATCGCGGCCCGACCACCTTTTTTTCCAGCTAACATCAGCCAAAAAAAAATTTATACGTCGCAGCGGCAATTTTAATCGCGGCCCGACCACCTTTTGTCCCCAGCTAGCATCAGTCAAAAAAAAATGTATACGTCGCAGCGCCAATTTTAATCGCGGCCCGACCACCTTTTTTCCCCAGCAAGCATCAGTCAAAAAAAAATGTATACGTCGCAGCCCCAATTCTAATCGCGGCCCGACCACTTTTTTTTCCCAGCTAGCATCAGCCAAAAAAAAATGTATACGTCGCAGCGCCAATTTTAATCGCGACCCGACCACCTTTTTTTCCAGCTAACATCAGCCAAAAAAAAATTTATACGTCGCAGCCCCAATTTTAATCGCGGCCCGACCGTCTTTTTTCCCCAGCTAGCATCAGCCAAAAAAAAATGTATACGTCGCAGCGCCAATTTTAATCGCGGCCCGACCACTTTTTTTCTCCAGCTAGCATCAAAAAAAAAAAATGTATACGTCGCAGCGCCAATTTTAATCGCGGCCCGACCACCTTTTTTCTCCAGCTAGCATCAGCCAAAAAAAATTTATAAGTTGCAGCCCCAATTCTAATCGCGGCTCGACCACTTCTTTTCCCCAGCTAGCATCAGCCAAAAAAAAATTTATACGTCGCAGCCACAATTTTAATCGCGGCCCGACCACCTTTTTTCCCCAGCTAGCATCAGCCAAAAAAAAAATTATACGTCGCAGCGCCAATTTTAATCGCGGCTCGACCACTTTTTTTCCCCAGCTAGCATCAGCCTAAAAAAAATTTATACGTCGCAGCCACAATTTTAATCGCGGCCCGACCACCTTTTTTTTCCAGCTAGCATCAGCCAAAAAAAATTTATACGTCGCAGCCCCAATTTTAATCGCGACCCGAATACCTTTTTTCTCCAGCTAGCATCAGCCAAAACAAAATATATACGTCGCACCCCCAATTTTAATCGCGGCCCGACCGCCTTTTTTTCCCAGCTAGAATCAGCCAAAAAAAAAAAATTATACGTCGCAGCCCCAATTTTAATCGCGGCCCGACCACCTTTTTCCCCAGCTAGCATCAGCCAAAAATTTATACGTCGCAGCCCCAATTTTAATCGCGACCCGACCAGCTTTTTTTTCCAGATAGCATCAGCCAAAAAAAAATTTATACGTCGCAGCCCCAATTCTAATCGCGTCCCGACCACCTTTTTTTCCCAGCTAACATCAGCCAAAAAAAAATTTATACGTCGCAGCCCCAATTTTAATCGCGGCCCGACCACCTTTTTTCCCCAGCTAGCATCAGTCAAAAAAAAATGTATACGTCGCAGCCCCAATTTTAATCGCGACCCGCCCACTTTTTTTCCCCAAGCTAGCATCAGCCAAAAAAAAATGTATACGTCGCAGCCCCAATTTTAATCGCGGCGCGACCACCTTTTTTCCCCAGCTAGCATCAGTCAAAAAAAAAAATGCGTCGCAGCGCCAATTTTAATCGCGGCACGACCATCTTTTTTCTCCAGCTAGCATCAGCCAAAAAAATATGTATACGTCGCAGCCCCAATTCTAATCGCGGCCCGACCACCTTTTTTCCCCAGCTAGCATCAGCCAAAAAAAAAATTATACGTCGCAGCGCCAATTTTAATCGCGACCCGACCACCTTTTTTCCCCAGCTGGCATCAGCCAAAAATAAATTTATACGTCGCAGCGCCAATTTTAACCGCGACCCGACCACCTTTTTTCTCCAGCTAGCATCAGCCAAAAAAAAATGTATACGTCGCAGCCCCAATTCTAATCGCGGCCCGACCACCTTTTTTCCCCAGCTAGCATCAGCCAAAAAAAAAATTATACGTCGCAGCGCCAATTTTAATCGCGGCCCGACCACCTTCTTTCTCCAGCTAGCATCAGCCAAAAAAAAATTTATACGTCGCAGCCCCAATTCTAATCGCGGCCCGACCACTTTTTTTCCCCAGCTAGCATCAACCAAAAAAAAAATTTATACGTCGCAGCCACAATTTTAATCGCGGCCCGACCACTTTTTTTCCGCAGCTAGCATCAGTCAAAAAAAAATTTATACGTCGCAGCCCCAATTTTAATCGCGGCCCGACCACCTTTTTTCTCCAGCTAGCATCTGCCAAAAAAAAATTTATACGTCGCAGCCCCAATTCTAATCGCGGCCCGACCACCTTTTTTTCCCAGCTAACATCAGCCAAAAAAAAATTTATAAGTCGCAGCGCCAATTTTAATCGCGGCCCGACCACCTTTTGTCCCCAGCTAGCATCAGTCAAAAAAAAATGTATACGTCGCAGCCCCAATTTTAATCGCGGCCCGACCACCTTTTGTCCCCAGCTAGGATCAGTCAAAAAAAAATGTATACGTCGCAGCGCCAATTTTAATCGCGGCCCGACCACCTTTTTTTCAAGGTAACATCAGCCAAAAAAAAATTTATACGTCGCAGCGGCAATTTTAATCGCGGCCCGACCACCTTTTGTCCCCAGCTAGCATCAGTCAAAAAAAAATGTATACGTCGCAGCGCCAATTTTAATCGCGGCCCGACCACCTTTTTTCCCCAGCAAGCATCAGTCAAAAAAAAATGTATACGTCGCAGCCCCAATTCTAATCGCGGCCCGACCACTTTTTTTTCCCAGCTAGCATCAGCCAAAAAAAAATGTATACGTCGCAGCGCCAATTTTAATCGCGACCCGACCACCTTTTTTTCCAGCTAACATCAGCCAAAAAAAAATTTATACGTCGCAGCCCCAATTTTAATCGCGGCCCGACCGTCTTTTTTCCCCAGCTAGCATCAGCCAAAAAAAAATGTATACGTCGCAGCGCCAATTTTAATCGCGGCCCGACCACTTTTTTTCTCCAGCTAGCATCAAAAAAAAAAATGTATACGTCGCAGCGCCAATTTTAATCGCGGCCCGACCACCTTTTTTCTTCAGCTAGCATCAGCCAAAAAAAATTTATAAGTTGCAGCCCCAATTCTAATCGCGGCTCGACCACTTTTTTTCCCCAGCTAGCATCAGCCAAAAAAAAATTTATACGTCGCAGCCACAATTTTAATCGCGGCCCGACCACCTTTTTTCCCCAGCTAGCATCAGCCAAAAAAAAAATTATACGTCGCAGCGCCAATTTTAATCGCGGCTCGACCACTTTTTTTCCCCAGCTAGCATCAGCCTAAAAAAAATTTATACGTCGCAGCCACAATTTTAATCGCGGCCCGACCACCTTTTTTTTCCAGCTAGCATCAGCCAAAAAAAATTTATACGTCGCAGCCCCAATTTTAATCGCGACCCGACCACCTTTTTTCTCCAGCTAGCATCAGCCAAAACAAAATATATACGTCGCACCCCCAATTTTAATCGCGGCCCGACCGCCTTTTTTTCCCAGCTAGAATCAGCCAAAAAAAAAAAATTATACGTCGCAGCCCCAATTTTAATCGCGGCCCGACCACCTTTTTCCCCAGCTAGCATCAGCCAAAAATTTATACGTCGCAGCCCCAATTTTAATCGCGACCCGACCAGCTTTTTTTTCCAGCTAGCATCAGCCAAAAAAAAATTTATACGTCGCAGCCCCAATTCTAATCGCGTCCCGACCACCTTTTTTTCCCAGCTAACATCAGCCAAAAAAAAATTTATACGTCGCAGCCCCAATTTTAATCGCGGCCCGACCACCTTTTTTCCCCAGCTAGCATCAGTCAAAAAAAAATGTATACGTCGCAGCGCCAATTTTAATCGCGGCCCGACCACCTTTTTTCCCCAGCTAGCATCAGTCAAAACAAAATTTATACGTCGCAGCCCCAATTCTAATCGCGGCCCGACCACTTTTTTTTCCCAGCTAACATCAGCCAAAAAAAAATGTATACGTCGCAGCCCCAATTTTAATCGCGGCCCGACCACATTTTTTCCCCAGCTAGCATCAGTCAAAAAAAAATGTATACGTCGCAGCGCCAATTTTAATCGCGGCCCGACCACCTTTTTTTCCAGCTAACATCAGCCAAAAAAAAATTTATACGTCGCAGCCCCAATTTTAATCGCGACCCGACCAGCTTTTTTTTCCAGCTAGCATCAGCCAAAAAAAAATTTATACGTCGCAGCCCCAATTCTAATCGCGTCCCGACCACCTTTTTTTCCCAGCTAACATCAGCCAAAAAAAAATTTATACGTCGCAGCCCCACTTTTAATCGCGGCCCGACCACCTTTTTTCCCCAGCTAGCATCAGTCAAAAAAAAATTTATACGTCGCAGCCCCAATTTTAATCGCGGCCCGACCACCTTTTTTCCCCAGCTAGCATCAGCCAAAAAAAAATGTATACGTCGCAGCCCCAATTTTAATCCCGGCCCGACCACCTTTTGTCCCCAGATAGCATCAGTCAAAAAAAAATGTATACGTCGCAGCGCCAATTTTAATCGCGGCCCGACCACCTTTTTTCTCCAGCTAGCATCAGTCAAAAAAAAATGTATAGGTCGCAGCCCCAATTCTAATCGCGGCCCGACCACTTTTTTTCCCCAGCTAGCATCAGCCAAAAAGAAATTTATACGTCGCAGCCCCAATTTTAATCGCGACCCGACCACCTTTTTTCTCCAGCTAGCATCACCCAAAAAAAAATTTATACGTCGCAGCCCCAATTCTAATCGCGGCGCGACCACCTTTTTTCTCCAGCTAGCATCCCCCAAAAAAAAATTTATACGTCGCAGCCCCAATTTTAATCGCGGCCCGACCACCTTTTTTTCCCCAGCTAGCATCAGAAAAAAAAAAATGTATACGTCGCAGCGCCAATTTTAATCGCGGCCCGACCACCTTTTTTCCCCAGCTAGCATCAGTCAAAAAAAAATTTATACGTCGCAGCCCCAATTTTAATCGCGGCCCGACCACCTTTTTTCCCCAGCTAGCATCAGCCAAAAAAAAATGTATACGTCGCAGCGCCAATTTTAATCGCGACCCGACCACCTTTTTTCCCCAGCTAGCATCACCCAAAAAAAAATTTATACGTCGCAGCCCCAATTTTAATCGCGGCCCGACCACCTTTTTTTCCCCAGCTAGCATCAGAAAAAAAAAAAATGTATACGTCGCAGCGCCAATTTTAATCGCGGCCCGACCACATTTTTTCCCCAGCTAGCATCAGTCAAAAAAAAATGTATACGTCGCAGCGCCAATTTTAATCGCGGCCCGACCACCTTTTTTTCCAGCTAACATCAGCCAAAAAAAAATTTATACGTCGCAGCCCCAATTTTAATCGCGGCCCGACCACCTTTTTTCCCCAGCTAGCATCAGTCAAAAAAAAATTTATACGTCGCAGCCCCAATTTTAATCGCGGCCCGACCACATTTTTTCCCCAGCTAGCATCAGTCAAAAAAAAATGTATAAGTCGCAGCGCCAATTTTAATCGCGGCCCGACCACCTTTTTTTCCAGCTAACATCAGCCAAAAAAAAATTTATACGTCGCAGCCCCAATTTTAATCGCGGCCCGACCACCTTTTTTCCCCAGCTAGCATCAGCCAAAAAAAAATGTATACGTCGCAGCGCCAATTTTAATCGCGGCCCGACCACCTTTTTTCCCCAGCTAGCATCACCCAAAAAAAAATTTATACGTCGCAGCCCCAATTTTAATCGCGGCCCGACCACCTTTTGTTCCCAGCTAGCATCAGTCAAAAAAAAAATGTATACGTCGCAGCGCCAATTTTAATAGCGACCCGAAAACCTTTTTTCTCCAGCTAACATCAGCCAAAACAAAATTTATACGTCGCAGCCCCAATTTTAATCGCGACCCGACCACATTTTTTTCCAGCTAACATCAGCCAAAAAAAAATTTATACGTCGCAGCCCCAATTTTAATCGCGGCCCGACCACCTTTTTTCTCCAGCTAGCATCAGCCAAAAAAAAATTATAAGTTGCAGCCCCAATTCTAATCGCGGCTCGACCACTTTTTTTTCCCAGCTAGCATCAGCCAAAAAAAAATGTATACGTCGCAGCGCCAATTTTAATCGCGGCCCGACCACCTTTTTTCTCCAGCTAGCATCAGAAAAAAAAAAAATGTATACGTCGCAGCGCCAATTTTAATCGCGGCCCGACCACCTTTTTTCTCCAGCTAGCATCAGAAAAAAATAATTTATAAGTTGCAGCCCCAATTCTAATCGCGGCTCGACCACTTTTTTTCTCCAGCTAGCATCACCCAAAAAAAATTTATACGTCGCAGCCCCAATTCTAATCGCGGCGCGACCACTTTTTTTCCCCAGCTAGCATCAGCCAAAAAAAAATGTATACGTCGCAGCGCCAATTTTAATCGCGACCCGACCACCTTTTTTTCCAGCTAACATCAGCCAAAAAAAAATTTATACGTCGCAGCCCCAATTCTAATCGCGGCTCGACCACTTTTTTTTCCCAGCTAGCATCAGCCAAAAAAAAATGTATGCGTCGCAGCGCCAATTTTAATCGCGGCCCGACCACCTTTTTTTCCCCAGCTAGCATCAGAAAAAAAAAAAATGTATACGTCGCAGCGCCAATTTTAATCGCGGAACGACCACCTTTTTTCTCCAGCTAGCATCAGCCAAAAAATATTTATAAGTTGCAGCCCCAATTCTAATCGCGGCTCGACCACTTTTTTTTCCCAGCTAGCATCAGCCAAAAAAAAATGTATACGTCGCAGCGCCAATTTTAATCGCGGCTCGACCACTTTTTTTCCCCAGCTAGCATCAGCCAAAAAAAAATGTATACGTCGCAGCGCCAATTTTAATCGCGGCTCGACCACTTTTTTTCTCCAGCTAGCATCACCCAAAAAAAATTTATACGTCGCAGCCCCAATTCTAATCGCGGCTCGACCACTTTTTTTTCCCAGCTAGCATCAGCCAAAAAAAAATGTATACGTCGCAGCGCCAATTTTAATCGCGGCTCGACCACTTTTTTTCTCCAGCTAGCATCACCCAAAAAAAATTTATACGTCGCAGCGCCAATTTTAATCGCGGCCCGACCACCTTTTTTCTCCAGCTAGCATCAGCCAAAAAAAATTTATAAGTTGCAGCCCCAATTCTAATCGCGGCTCGACCACTTTTTTTCTCCAGCTAGCATCACCCAAAAAAAATTTATACGTCGCAGCCCCAATTCTAATCGCGGCGCGACCACTTTTTTTCCCCAGCTAGCATCAGAAAAAAAAAAAATGTATACGTCGCAGCGCCAATTTTAATCGCGACCCGACCACCTTTTTTTCCAGCTAACATCAGCCAAAAAAAAATTTATACGTCGCAGCCCCAATTCTAATCGCGGCGCGACCACTTTTTTTCCCCAGCTAGCATCAGCCAAAAAAAAATGTATACGTCGCAGCGCCAATTATAATCGCGATCCGACCACCTTTTTTTCCAGCTAACATCAGCCAAAAAAAAATTTATACGTCGCAGCCCCAATTCTAATCGCGGCTCGACCACTTTTTTTTCCCAGCTAGCATCAGCCAAAAAAAAATGTATACGTCGCAGCGCCAATTTTAATCGCGGCTCGACCACTTTTTTTCCCCAGCTAGCATCAGCCAAAAAAAAATGTATACGTCGCAGCGCCAATTTTAATCGCGGCTCGACCACTTTTTTTCTCCAGCTAGCATCACCCAAAAAAAATTTATACGTCGCAGCCCCAATTCTAATCGCGGCTCGACCACTTTTTTTTCCCAGCTAGCATCAGCCAAAAAAAAATGTATACGTCGCAGCGCCAATTTTAATCGCGGCTCGACCACTTTTTTTCTCCAGCTAGCATCACCCAAAAAAAATTTATACGTCGCAGCGCCAATTTTAATCGCGGCCCGACCACCTTTTTTCTCCAGCTAGCATCAGCCAAAAAAAATTTATAAGTTGCAGCCCCAATTCTAATCGCGGCTCGACCACTTTTTTTTCCCAGCTAGCATCAGCCAAAAAAAAATGTATGCGTCGCAGCGCCAATTTTAATCGCGGCCCGACCACCTTTTTTTCCCCAGCTAGCATCAGAAAAAAAAAAAATGTATACGTCGCAGCGCCAATTTTAATCGCGGAACGACCACCTTTTTTCTCCAGCTAGCATCAGCCAAAAAATATTTATAAGTTGCAGCCCCAATTCTAATCGCGGCTCGACCACTTTTTTTTCCCAGCTAGCATCAGCCAAAAAAAAATGTATACGTCGCAGCGCCAATTTTAATCGCGGCTCGACCACTTTTTTTCCCCAGCTAGCATCAGCCAAAAAAAAATGTATACGTCGCAGCGCCAATTTTAATCGCGGCTCGACCACTTTTTTTCTCCAGCTAGCATCACCCAAAAAAAATTTATACGTCGCAGCCCCAATTCTAATCGCGGCTCGACCACTTTTTTTTCCCAGCTAGCATCAGCCAAAAAAAAATGTATACGTCGCAGCGCCAATTTTAATCGCGGCTCGACCACTTTTTTTCTCCAGCTAGCATCACCCAAAAAAAATTTATACGTCGCAGCGCCAATTTTAATCGCGGCCCGACCACCTTTTTTCTCCAGCTAGCATCAGCCAAAAAAAATTTATAAGTTGCAGCCCCAATTCTAATCGCGGCTCGACCACTTTTTTTCTCCAGCTAGCATCACCCAAAAAAAATTTATACGTCGCAGCCCCAATTCTAATCGCGGCGCGACCACTTTTTTTCCCCAGCTAGCATCAGAAAAAAAAAAAATGTATACGTCGCAGCGCCAATTTTAATCGCGGCTCGACCACTTTTTTTCTCCAGCTAGCATCACCCAAAAAAAAATTATACGTCGCAGCCCCAATTCTAATCGCGGCGCGACCACTTTTTTTCCCCAGCTAGCATCAGCCAAAAAAAAATGTATACGTCGCAGCGCCAATTTTAATCGCGGCTCGACCACTTTTTTTCTCCAGCTAGCATCACCCAAAAAAAATTTATACGTCGCAGCCCCAATTCTAATCGCGGCTCGACCACTTTTTTTCCCAGCTAGCATCAGCCAAAAAAAAATGTATGCGTCGCAGCGCCAATTTTAATCGCGACCCGACCACCTTTTTTTCCAGCTAACATCAGCCAAAAAAAAATTTATACGTCGCAGCCCCAATTCTAATCGCGGCTCGACCACTTTTTTTTCCCAGCTAGCATCAGCCAAAAAAAAATGTATACGTCGCAGCGCCAATTTTAATCGCGGCTCGACCACTTTTTTTCTCCAGCTAGCATCACCCAAAAAAAATTTATACGTCGCAGCGCCAATTTTAATCGCGGCCCGACCACCTTTTTTCCCCAGCAAGCATCAGTCAAAAAAAAATGTATACGTCGCAGCCCCAATTCTAATCGCGGCCCGACCACTTTTTTTTCCCAGCTAGCATCAGCCAAAAAAAAATGTATACGTCGCAGCGCCAATTTTAATCGCGACCCGACCACCTTTTTTTCCAGCTAACATCAGCCAAAAAAAAATTTATACGTCGCAGCCCCAATTTTAATCGCGGCCCGACCACCTTTTTTCTCCAGCTAGCATCAGCCAAAAAAAATTTATAAGTTGCAGCCCCAATTCTAATCGCGGCTCGACCACTTTTTTCCCCAGCTAGCATCAGCCAAAAAAAAATGTATACGTCGCAGCGCCAATTTTAATCGCGGCCCGACCACTTTTTTTCTCCAGCTAGCATCAGAAAAAAAAAAAATGTATACGTCGCAGCGCCAATTTTAATCGCGGCCCGACCACCTTTTTTCTCCAGCTAGCATCAGCCAAAAAAAATTTATAAGTTGCAGCCCCAATTCTAATCGCGGCTCGACCACTTTTTTTTCCCAGCTAGCATCAGCCAAAAAAAAATGTATACGTCGCAGCGCCAATTTTAATCGCGACCCGACCACCTTTTTTTCCAGCTAACATCAGCCAAAAAAAAATTTATACGTCGCAGCCCCAATTTTAATCGCGGCCCGACCGTCTTTTTTCCCCAGCTAGCATCAGCCAAAAAAAAATGTATACGTCGCAGCGCCAATTTTAATCGCGGCCCGACCACTTTTTTTCTCCAGCTAGCATCAGAAAAAAAAAAATGTATACGTCGCAGCGCCAATTTTAATCGCGGCCCGACCACCTTTTTTCTCCAGCTAGCATCAGCCAAAAAAAAATTATAAGTTGCAGCCCCAATTCTAATAGCGGCTCGACCACTTTTTTTCCCCAGCTAGCATCAGCCAAAAAAAAATTTATACGTCGCAGCCACAATTTTAATCGCGGCCCGACCACCTTTTTTCCCCAGCTAGCATCAGCCAAAAAAAAAATTATACGTCGCAGCCCCAATTTTAATCGCGGCCCGAACGCCTTTTTTTTCCAGCCAGCATCAGCCAAAAATTTATACGTCGCAGCCCCAATTTTAATCGCGACCCGACCAGCATTTTTGTCCAGCTAGCATCAGCCAAAAAAAAATTTATGCGTCGCAGCCCCAATTCTAATCGCGGCCCGACCACCTTTTTTTCCCAGCTAACATCAGCCAAAAAAAAATTTATACGTCGCAGCCCCAATTTTAATCGCGGCCCGACCACTTTTTTTCCCCAGCTAGCATCAGTCAAAAAAAAATGTATACGTCGCAGCGCCAATTTTAATCGCGGCCCGACCACCTTTTTTCCCCAGCTAGCATCAGTCAAAACAAAATTTATACGTCGCAGCCCCAATTCTAATCGCGGCCCGACCACCTTTTTTCCCAGCTAACATCAGCCAAAAAAAAATTTATACGTCGCAGCCCCAATTTTAATCGCGGCCCGACCACATTTTTTCCCCAGCTAGCATCAGTCAAAAAAAAATGTATACGTCGCAGCGCCAATTTTAATCGCGGCCCGACCACCTTTTTTTCCAGCTAACATCAGCCAAAAAAAAATTTATACGTCGCAGCCCCAATTTTAATCGCGGCCCGACCACCTTTTTTCCCCAGCTAGCATCAGTCAAAAAAAAATTTATACGTCGCAGCGCCAATTTTAATCGCGGCCCGACCACCTTTTTTCTCCAGCTAGCATCAGCCAAAAAAAATTTATAAGTTGCAGCCGCAATTCTAATCGCGGCTCGACCACTTTTTTTCTCCAGCTAGCATCACCCAAAAAAAATTTATACGTCGCAGACCCAATTCTAATCGCGGCGCGACCACTTTTTTTCCCCAGCTAGCATCAGAAAAAAAAAAAATGTATACGTCGCAGCGCCAATTTTAATCGCGGCCCGACCACCTTTTTTCTCCAGCTAGCATCAGCCAAAAAAAATTTATAAGTTGCAGCCCCAATTCTAATCGCGGCTCGACCACTTTTTTTCCCCAGCTAGCATCAGCCAAAAAAAAATTTATACGTCGCAGCCACAATTTTAATCGCGACCCGACCACCTTTTTTCTCCAGCTAACATCAGTCAAAAAAAAATGTATACGTCGCAGCCCCAATTCTAATCGCGGCGCGACCACTTTTTTTCCCCAGCTAGCATCAGAAAAAAAAAAATGTATACGTCGCAGCGCCAATTTTAATCGCGGCCCGACCACCTTTTTTCTCCAGCTAGCATCAGCCAAAAAAAATTTATAAGTTGCAGCCCCAATTCTAATCGCGGCTCGACCACCTTTTTTCCCCAGCTAGCATAAGCCAAAAAAAAAATTATACGTCGCAGCGCCAATTTTAATCGCGCCCCGACCACCTTTTTTCTCCACTAGCATCAGTCAAAAAAAAATGTATACGTCGCAGCCCCAATTCTAATCGCGGCGCGACCACTTTTTTTCCCCAGCTAGCATCAGAAAAAAAAAAAATGTATACGTCGCAGCGCCAATTTTAATCGCGGCCCGACCACCTTTTTTCTCCAGCTAGCATCAGCCAAAAAAAATTTATAAGTTGCAGCCCCAATTCTAATCGCGGCTCGACCACTTTTTTTCCCCAGCTAGCATCAGCCAAAAAAAAATGTATGCGTCGCAGCGCCAATTTTAATCGCGGCCCGACCATCTTTTTTCCCCAGCTAGCATCAGCCAAAAAAAAATGTATACGTCGCAGCGCCAATTTTAATCGCGGCCCGACCACTTTTTTTCCCCAGCTAGCATCAGCCAAAAAAAAATGTATGCGTCGCAGCGCCAATTTTAATCGCGGCCCGACCATCTTTTTTCCCCAGCTAGCATCAGCCAAAAAAAAATGTATACGTCGCAGCGCCAATTTTAATCGCGGCCCGACCACTTTTTTTCCCCAGCTAGCATCAGCCAAAAAAAAATGTATGCGTCGCAGCGCCAATTTTAATCGCGGCCCGACCACCTTTTTACCTCAGCTAGCATCAGCCAAAAAAAAAATTATACGTCGCAGCCCCATTTTTAATCGCGGCCCAATCACCTTTTTTCTCTAGCTATCATCAGCCAAAAAGAAATTTATACGTCGCAGCCCCAATTCTAATCGCGGCCCGACCACTTTTTTTTCCCAGCTAGCATCACCCAAAAAAAAATTTATACGTCGCAGCCACAATTTTAATCGCGGCCCGACCACCTTTTTTCCCCAGCTAGCATCAGTCAAAAAAAAATGTATACGTCGCAGCCCCAATTCTAATCGCGGCTCGACCACTTTTTTTTTCCAGCTAGCATCAGACAAAAAAAATGTATACGTCGCAGCGCCAATTTTAATCGCGGCCCGACCACATTTTTTTCCCAGCTAACATCAGCCAAAAAAAAATTTATACGTCGCAGCCCCAATTTTAATCGCGGCCCGACCACCTTTTTTCCCCAGCTAGCATCAGCCAAAAAAAAATTTATACGTCGCAGCCACAATTTTTATCGCGGCCCGACCACCTTTTTTCCCCAGCTAGCATCAGCCAAAAAAAAAATTATACGTCGCAGCGCCAATTTTAATCGCGGCTCGACCACTTTTTTTTTCCAGCTAGCATCAGAAAAAAAAAAAATGTATACGTCGCAGCGCCAATTTTAATCGCGGCCCGACCACCTTTTTTCACCAGCTAGCATCAGCCAAAAAAAAATTTATACGTCGCAGCCACAATTTTTATCGCGGCCCGACCACCTTTTTTCCCCAGCTAGCATCAGCCAAAAAAAAATTTATACGTCGCAGCCCCAATTCTAATCGCGGCCCGACCACCTTTTTTTCCCAGTTAACATCAGCCAAAAAAAAATTTATACGTCGCAGCCCCAATTTTAATCGCGGCCCGACCGCCATTTTTTCCCAGCTAGCATCAGCCAAAAAAAAAATTATACGTCGCAGCCACAATTTTAATCGCGGCTCGACCACTTTTTTCCCCAGCTAGCATCAGCCAAAAAAAAATTTATACGTCGCAGCGCCAATTTTAATCGCGGCTCGACCACTTTTTTTCCCAGCTAGCATCAGCCAAAAAAAAAATTATATGTCGCAGCGCCAATTCTAATCGCGGCTCGACCACTTTCTTTCCCCAGCTAGCATCAGCCAAAAACAATTTTATACGTCGCAGCCCCAATTTTAATCGCGACCCGACCACCTTTTTTCTCCAGCTAGCATCAGCCAAAACAAAATTTATACGTCGCAGCCCCAATTTTAATCGCGGCCCGACCGCCTTTTTTTCCCTGCTAGCATCAGCCAAAAAAAAATTTATACGTCGAAGCCCCAATTTTAATCGCGGCCCGACCGCCTTTTTTTCCCAGCTAGCATCAGCCAAAAAAAAAATTATACGTCGCAGCGCCAATTTTAATCGCGGCTCGACCACTTTTTTTCCCAGCTAGCATCAGCCAAAAAAAAAAATTATACGTCGCAGCGCCAATTCTAATCGCGGCTCGACCACTTTTTTTCCCCAGCTAGCATCAGCCAAAAAAAATTTTATACGTCGCAGCCCCAATTTTAATCGCGACCCGACCACCTTTTTTCTCCAGCTAGCATCAGCCAAAACAAAATTTATACGTCGCAGCGCCAATTTTAATCGCGGCTCGACCACCTTTTTTCTCCAGCTAGCATCAGCCAAAACAAAATTTATACGTCGCAGCCCCAATTTTAATCGCGGCCCGACCGCCTTTTTTTCCCTGCTAGCATCAGCCAAAAAAAAATTTATACGTCGCAGCCCCAATTTTAATCGCGGCCCGACCGCCTTTTTTTCCCTGCTAGCATCAGCCAAAAAAAAATTTATACGTCGCAGCCCCAATTTTAATCGCGGCCCGACCGCCTTTTTTTCCCAGCTAGCATCAGCCAAAAAAAAAATTATACGTCGCAGCGCCAATTTTAATCGCGGCTCGACCACTTTTTTTCCCAGCTAGCATCAGCCAAAAAAAAAATTATACGTCGCAGCGCCAATTCTAATCGCGGCTAGACCACTTTTTTTCCCCAGCTAGCATCAGCCAAAAAAAATTTTATACGTCGCAGCCCCAATTTTAATCGCGACCCGACCACCTTTTTTCTCCAGCTAGCATCAGCCAAAACAAAATTTATACGTCGCAGCCCCAATTTTAATCGCGGCCCGACCGCCTTTTTTTCCCAGCTAGCATCAGCCAAAAAAAAATTTATACGTCGCAGCGCCAATTTTAATCGCGGCCCGACCGCCTTTTTTTCCCAGCTAGCATCAGCCAAAAAAAAAATTATACGTCGCAGCCACAATTTTAATCGCGGCTCGACCACTTTTTTTCCCCAGCTAGCATCAGCCAAAAAAAATTTTATACGTCGCAGCCCCAATTTTAATCGCGACCCGACCACCTTTTTTCTCCAGCTAGCATCAGCCAAAACAAAATTTATACGTCGCAGCGCCAATTTTAATCGCGGCTCGACCACTTTTTTTCCCCAGCTAGCATCAGCCAAAACAAAATTTATACGTCGCAGCCCCAATTTTAATCGCGGCCCGACCGCCTTTTTTTCCCAGCTAGCATCAGCCAAAACAAAATTTATACGTCGCAGCCACAATTTTAATCGCGGCTCGACCACTTTTTTCCCCAGCTAGCATCAGCCAAAAAAAAATTTATACGTCGCAGCCCCAATTTTAATCGCGGCCCGACCGCCTTTTTTTCCCAGCTAGCATCAGCCAAAAAAAAATTATACGTCGCAGCGCCAATTTTAATCGCGGCTCGACCACTTTTTTTCCCAGCTAGCATCAGCCAAAAAAAAAATTATACGTCGCAGCGCCAATTCTAATCGCGGCTCGACCACTTTTTTTCCCCAGCTAGCATCAGCCAAAAAAAATTTTATACGTCGCAGCCCCAATTTTAATCGCGACCCGACCACCTTTTTTTCCCAGCTAGCATCAGCCAAAAAAAAAATTATACGTCGCAGCGCCAATTTTAATCGCGGCTCGACCACTTTTTTTCCCAGCTAGCATCAGCCAAAACAAAATTTATACGTCGCAGCCCCAATTTTAATCGCGGCCCGACCGCCTTTTTTTCCCAGCTAGCATCAGCCAAAAAAAAAAAATTATACGTCGCAGCCCCAATTTTAATCGCGGCTCGACCACTTTTTTTCCCAGCTAGCATCAGCCAAAAAAAAAATTATACGTCGCAGCGCTAATTCTAATCGCGGCTCGACCACTTTTTTTTCCCAGCTAGCATCAGCCAAAAAAAATTTTATACGTCGCAGCCCCAATTTTAATCGCGGCCCGACCGCCTTTTTTCTCCAGCTAGCATCAGCCAAAACAAAATTTATAAGTCGCAGCCCCAATTTTAATCGCGGCCCGACCGCCTTTTTTTCCCAGCTAGCATCAGCCAAAAAAAAAAAATTATACGTCGCAGCCCCAATTTTAATCGCGACCCGACCACCTTTTTTCTCCAGCTAGCATCAGCCAAAACAAAATTTATACGTCGCAGCCCCAATTTTAATCGCGGCCCGACCGCCTTTTTTCTCCAGCTAGCATCAGCCAAAACAAAATTTATACGTCGCAGCCCCAATTTTAATCGCGGCCCGACCGCCTTTTTTTCCCAGCTAGCATCAGCCAAAAAAAAAAAATTATACGTCGCAGCGCCAATTTTAATCGCGGCCCGACCGCCTTTTTTCTCCAGCTAGCATCAGCCAAAACAAAATTTATACGTCGCAGCGCCAATTTTAATCGCGGCTCGACCACTTTTTTTCCCAGCTAGCATCAGCCAAAAAAAAATTATACGTCGCAGCGCCAATTTTAATCGCGGCTCGACCACTTTTTTTCCCAGCTAGCATCAGCCAAAAAAAAAATTATACGTCGCAGCGCTAATTCTAATCGCGGCTCGACCACTTTTTTTCCCAGCTAGCATCAGCCAAAAAAAAATTATACGTCGCAGCCACAATTTTAATCGCGGCCCGACCACCTTTTTTCCCCAGCTAGCATCAGCCAAAAAAAATTTATACGTCGCAGCCCCAATTTTAATCGCGACCCGACCAGCTTTTTTCTCCAGCTAGCATCAGCCAAAACAAAATGTATACGTCGCAGCGCCAATTTTAATCGCGGCTCGACCACTTTTTTTCCCAGCTAGCATCAGCCAAAAAAAAATTATACGTCGCAGCCACAATTTTAATCGCGGCCCTCTTTCCCCAGCTAGCATCAGCCAAAAAAAATTTATACGTCGCAGCCACAATTTTAATCGCGGCCCTTTTTCCCCAGCTAGCATCAGCCAAAAAAAATTTATACGTCGCAGCCCCAATTTTAATCGCGACCCGACCAGCTTTTTTCTTCAGCTAGCATCAGCCAAAAAAAAATTTATACGTCGCAGCCCCAATTTTAATCGCGGCCCGACCGCCTTTTTTTCCCAGCTAGCATCAGCCAAAAAAAAATTATACGTCGCAGCGCCAATTTTAATCGCGGCTCGACCACTTTTTTTCCCAGCTAGCATCAGCCAAAACAAAATTTATACGTCGCAGCGCCAATTTTAATCGCGGCTCGACCACTTTTTTTCCCAGCTAGCATCAGCCAAAAAAAAAATTATACGTCGCAGCGCCAATTCTAATTGCGGCTCGACCACTTTTTTTCCCCAGCTAGCATCAGCCAAAAAAAAATTTATACGTCGCAGCCCCAATTTTAATCGCGGCCCGACCGCCTTTTTTTCCCAGCTAGCATCAGCCAAAAAAAAAATTATACGTCGCAGCGCCAATTTTAATCGCGGCCCGACCGACTTTTTTCTCCAGCTAGCATCAGCCAAAACAAAATTTATACGTCGCAGCCCCAATTTTAATCGCGGCCCGACCGCCTTTTTTTCCCAGCTAGCATCAGCCAAAACAAAATTTATACGTCGCAGCGCCAATTTTAATCGCGGCTCGACCACTTTTTTTCCCAGCTAGCATCAGCCAAAAAAAAAATTATACGTCGCAGCGCCAATTCTAATTGCGGCTCGACCACTTTTTTTCCCCAGCTAGCATCAGCCAAAAAAAAATTTATACGTCGCAGCCCCAATTTTAATCGCGGCCCGACCGCCTTTTTTTCCCAGCTAGCATCAGCCAAAAAAAAAATTATACGTCGCAGCGCCAATTTTAATCGCGGCCCGACCGACTTTTTTCTCCAGCTAGCATCAGCCAAAACAAAATTTATACGTCGCAGCCCCAATTTTAATCGCGGCCCGACCGCCTTTTTTTCCCAGCTAGCATCAGCCAAAACAAAATTTATACGTCGCAGCGCCAATTCTAATCGCGGCTCGACCGCCTTTTTTCTCCAGCTAGCATCAGCCAAAAAAAATTTTATACGTCGCAGCCCCAATTTTAATCGCGACCCGACCACCTTTTTTCTCCAGCTAGCATCAGCCAAAACAAAATTTATACGTCGCAGCCCCAATTTTAATCGCGGCCCGACCGCCTTTTTTTCCCTGCTAGCATCAGCCAAAAAAAAATTTATACGTCGCAGCCCCAATTTTAATCGCGGCCCGACCGCATTTTTTTCCCAGCTAGCATCAGCCAAAAAAAAAATTATCCGTCGCAGCCACAATTTTAATCGCGGCCCGACCACCTTATTTCCCCAGCTAGCATCAGCCAAAACAAAATTTATACGTCGCAGCCCCAATTTTAATCGCGGCCCGACCGCCTTTTTTCCCAGCTAGCATCAGCCAAAACAAAATTTATACGTCGCAGCGCCAATTCTAATCGCGGCTCGACCGCCTTTTTTCTCCAGCTAGCATCAGCCAAAACAAAATTTATGCGTCGCAGCCCCAATTTTAATCGCGGCCCGACCGCCTTTTTTTCCCAGCTAGCATCAGCCAAAAAAAAAATTATACGTCGCAGCGCCAATTTTAATCGCGGCCCGACCGCCTTTTTTTCCCAGCTAGCATCAGCCAAAACAAAATTTATACGTCGCAGCCCCAATTTTAATCGCGGCCCGACCGCCTTTTTTCTCCAGCTAGCATCAGCCAAAACAAAATTTATACGTCGCAGCCCCAATTTTAATCGCGGCCCGACCGCCTTTTTTCTCCAGCTAGCATCAGCCAAAAAAAAAAAATTATACGTCGCAGCCCCAATTTTAATCGCGACCCGACCACCTTTTTTCTCCAGCTAGCATCAGCCAAAAAAAAAATTATACGTCGCAGCGCCAATTTTAATCGCGGCCCGACCGCCTTTTTTTCCCAGCTAGCATCAGCCAAAACAAAATTTATACGTCGCAGCCCCAATTTTAATCGCGGCCCGACCGCCGTTTTTCTCCAGCTAGCATCAGCCAAAACAAAATTTATGCGTCGCAGCCACAATTTTAATCGCGGCCCGACCACCTTATTTCCCCAGCTAGCATCAGCCAAAACAAAATTTATACGTCGCAGCCCCAATTTTAATCGCGGCCCGACCACCTTTTTTCTCCAGCTAGCATCAGCCAAAAAAAAAAAATTATACGTCGCAGCCCCAATTTTAATCGCGACCCGACCACCTTTTTTCTCCAGCTATCATCAGCCAAAACAAAATTTATACGTCGCAGCCCCAATTTTAATCGCGGCCCGACCGCCTTTTTTCTCCAGCTAGCATCAGCCAAAACAAAATTTATACGTCGCAGCCCCAATTTTAATCGCGGCCCGACCGCCTTTTTTCTCCAGCTAGCATCAGCCAAAACAAAATTTATACGTCGCAGCCCCAATTTTAATCGCGGCCCGACCGCCTTTTTTTCCCAGCTAGCATCAGCCAAAAAAAAAAAATTATACGTCGCAGCCCCAATTTTAATCGCGACCCGACCACCTTTTTTCTCCAGCTAGCATCAGCCAAAACAAAATTTATACGTCGCAGCCCCAATTTTAATCGCGGCCCGACCGCCTTTTTTCTCCAGCTAGCATCAGCCAAAACAAAATTTATACGTCGCAGCCCCAATTTTAATCGCGGCCCGACCGCCTTTTTTTCCCAGCTAGCATCAGCCAAAAAAAAAAATTATACGTCGCAGCGCCAATTTTAATCGCGGCCCGACCGCCTTTTTTCTCCAGCTAGCATCAGCCAAAACAAAATTTATACGTCGCAGCGCCAATTTTAATCGCGGCTCGACCACTTTTTTTCCCAGCTAGCATCAGCCAAAAAAAAATTATACGTCGCAGCGCCAATTTTAATCGCGGCTCGACCACTTTTTTTCCCAGCTAGCATCAGCCAAAAAAAAAATTATACGTCGCAGCGCTAATTCTAATCGCGGCTCGACCACTTTTTTTCCCAGCTAGCATCAGCCAAAAAAAAATTATACGTCGCAGCCACAATTTTAATCGCGGCCCGACCACCTTTTTTCCCCAGCTAGCATCAGCCAAAAAAAATTTATACGTCGCAGCCCCAATTTTAATCGCGACCCGACCAGCTTTTTTCTCCAGCTAGCATCAGCCAAAACAAAATGTATACGTCGCAGCGCCAATTTTAATCGCGGCTCGACCACTTTTTTTCCCAGCTAGCATCAGCCAAAAAAAAATTATACGTCGCAGCCACAATTTTAATCGCGGCCCTTTTTCCACAGCTAGCATCAGCCAAAAAAAATTTATACGTCGCAGCCCCAATTTTAATCGCGACCCGACCAGCTTTTTTCTTCAGCTAGCATCAGCCAAAAAAAAATTTATACGTCGCAGCCCCAATTTTAATCGCGGCCCGACCGCCTTTTTTTCCCAGCTAGCATCAGCCAAAAAAAAATTATACGTCGCAGCGCCAATTTTAATCGCGGCTCGACCACTTTTTTTCCCAGCTAGCATCAGCCAAAACAAAATTTATACGTCGCAGCGCCAATTTTAATCGCGGCTCGACCACTTTTTTTCCCAGCTAGCATCAGCCAAAAAAAAAATTATACGTCGCAGCGCCAATTCTAATTGCGGCTCGACCACTTTTTTTCCCCAGCTAGCATCAGCCAAAAAAAAATTTATACGTCGCAGCCCCAATTTTAATCGCGGCCCGACCGCCTTTTTTTCCCAGCTAGCATCAGCCAAAAAAAAAATTATACGTCGCAGCGCCAATTTTAATCGCGGCCCGACCGACTTTTTTCTCCAGCTAGCATCAGCCAAAACAAAATTTATACGTCGCAGCGCCAATTCTAATCGCGGCTCGACCACTTTTTTTCCCCAGCTAGCATCAGCCAAAAAAAATTTTATACGTCGCAGCCCCAATTTTAATCGCGGCCCGACCGCCTTTTTTTCCCAGCTAGCATCAGCCAAAAAAAAAATTATACGTCGCAGCGACAATTTTAATCGCGGCTCGACCACTTTTTTTCCCAGCTAGCATCAGCCAAAAAAAAAATTATACGTCGCAGCGCCAATTTTAATCGCGGCTCGACCACTTTTTTTCCCCAGCTAGCATCAGCCAAAAAAAAATTTATACGTCGCAGCCACAATTTTAATCGCGGCTCGACCACTTTTTTCCCCAGCTAGCATCAGCCAAAAAAAAATTTATACGTTGCAGCGCCAATTTTAATCGCGGCTCGACCACTTTTTTTCCCAGCTAGCATCAGCCAAAAAAAAAATTATATGTCGCAGCGCCAATTCTAATCGCGGCTCGACCACTTTCTTTCCCCAGCTAGCATCAGCCAAAAAAAATTTTATACGTCGCAGCCCCAATTTTAATCGCGACCCGACCACCTTTTTTCTCCAGCTAGCATCAGCCAAAACAAAAATTATACGTCGCAGCGCCAATTCTAATCGCGGCTAGACCACTTTTTTTCCCCAGCTAGCATCAGCCAAAAAAAATTTTATACGTCGCAGCCCCAATTTTAATCGCGACCCGACCACCTTTTTTCTCCAGCTAGCATCAGCCAAAACAAAATTTATACGTCGCAGCCCCAATTTTAATCGCGGCCCGACCGCCTTTTTTTCCCAGCTAGCATCAGCCAAAAAAAAATTTATACGTCGCAGCCCCAATTTTAATCGCGGCCCGACCGCCTTTTTTTCCCAGCTAGCATCAGCCAAAAAAAAATTTATACGTCGCAGCCACAATTTTAATCGCGGCCCGACCACCTTATTTCCCCAGCTAGCATCAGCCAAAACAAAATTTATACGTCGCAGCCCCAATTTTAATCGCGGCCCGACCGCCTTTTTTCCCAGCTAGCATCAGCCAAAACAAAATTTATACGTCGCAGCGCCAATTCTAATCGCGGCTCGACCACTTTTTTTCCCCAGCTAGCATCAGCCAAAAAAAATTTTATACGTCGCAGCCCCAATTTTAATCGCGGCCCGACCGCCTTTTTTTCCCAGCTAGCATCAGCCAAAAAAAAATTATACGTCGCAGCGACAATTTTAATCGCGGCTCGACCACTTTTTTTCCCAGCTAGCATCAGCCAAAAAAAAAATTATACGTCGCAGCGCCAATTTTAATCGCGGCTCGACCACTTTTTTTCCCCAGCTAGCATCAGCCAAAAAAAAATTTATACGTCGCAGCCACAATTTTAATCGCGGCTCGACCACTTTTTTCCCCAGCTAGCATCAGCCAAAAAAAAATTTATACGTCGCAGCGCCAATTTTAATCGCGGCTCGACCACTTTTTTTCCCAGCTAGCATCAGCCAAAAAAAAAATTATATGTCGCAGCGCCAATTCTAATCGCGGCTCGACCACTTTCTTTCCCCAGCTAGCATCAGCCAAAAACAATTTTATACGTCGCAGCCCCAATTTTAATCGCGACCCGACCACCTTTTTTCTCCAGCTAGCATCAGCCAAAACAAAATTTATACGTCGCAGCCCCAATTTTAATCGCGGCCCGACCGCCTTTTTTTCCCTGCCAGCATCAGCCAAAAAAAAATTTATACGTCGAAGCCCCAATTTTAATCGCGGCCCGACCGCCTTTTTTTCCCAGCTAGCATCAGCCAAAAAAAAAATTATACGTCGCAGCGCCAATTTTAATCGCGGCTCGACCACTTTTTTTCCCAGCTAGCATCAGCCAAAAAAAAAAATTATACGTCGCAGCGCCAATTCTAATCGCGGCTCGACCACTTTTTTTCCCCAGCTAGCATCAGCCAAAAAAAATTTTATACGTCGCAGCCCCAATTTTAATCGCGACCCGACCACCTTTTTTCTCCAGCTAGCATCAGCCAAAACAAAATTTATACGTCGCAGCGCCAATTTTAATCGCGGCTCGACCACCTTTTTTCTCCAGCTAGCATCAGCCAAAACAAAATTTATACGTCGCAGCCCCAATTTTAATCGCGGCCCGACCGCCTTTTTTTCCCTGCTAGCATCAGCCAAAAAAAAATTTATACGTCGCAGCCCCAATTTTAATCGCGGCCCGACCGCCTTTTTTTCCCTGCTAGCATCAGCCAAAAAAAAATTTATACGTCGCAGCCCCAATTTTAATCGCGGCCCGACCGCCTTTTTTTCCCAGCTAGCATCAGCCAAAAAAAAAATTATACGTCGCAGCGCCAATTTTAATCGCGGCTCGACCACTTTTTTTCCCAGCTAGCATCAGCCAAAAAAAAAATTATACGTCGCAGCGCCAATTCTAATCGCGGCTAGACCACTTTTTTTCCCCAGCTAGCATCAGCCAAAAAAAATTTTATACGTCGCAGCCCCAATTTTAATCGCGACCCGACCACCTTTTTTCTCCAGCTAGCATCAGCCAAAACAAAATTTATACGTCGCAGCCCCAATTTTAATCGCGGCCCGACCGCCTTTTTTTCCCAGCTAGCATCAGCCAAAAAAAAATTTATACGTCGCAGCGCCAATTTTAATCGCGGCCCGACCGCCTTTTTTTCCCAGCTAGCATCAGCCAAAAAAAAAATTATACGTCGCAGCCACAATTTTAATCGCGGCTCGACCACTTTTTTTCCCCAGCTAGCATCAGCCAAAAAAAATTTTATACGTCGCAGCCCCAATTTTAATCGCGACCCGACCACCTTTTTTCTCCAGCTAGCATCAGCCAAAACAAAATTTATACGTCGCAGCGCCAATTTTAATCGCGGCTCGACCACTTTTTTTCCCCAGCTAGCATCAGCCAAAACAAAATTTATACGTCGCAGCCCCAATTTTAATCGCGGCCCGACCGCCTTTTTTTCCCAGCTAGCATCAGCCAAAACAAAATTTATACGTCGCAGCCACAATTTTAATCGCGGCTCGACCACTTTTTTCCCCAGCTAGCATCAGCCAAAAAAAAATTTATACGTCGCAGCCCCAATTTTAATCGCGGCCCGACCGCCTTTTTTTCCCAGCTAGCATCAGCCAAAAAAAAATTATACGTCGCAGCGCCAATTTTAATCGCGGCTCGACCACTTTTTTTCCCAGCTAGCATCAGCCAAAAAAAAAATTATACGTCGCAGCGCCAATTCTAATCGCGGCTCGACCACTTTTTTTCCCCAGCTAGCATCAGCCAAAAAAAATTTTATACGTCGCAGCCCCAATTTTAATCGCGACCCGACCACCTTTTTTTCCCAGCTAGCATCAGCCAAAAAAAAAATTATACGTCGCAGCGCCAATTTTAATCGCGGCTCGACCACTTTTTTTCCCAGCTAGCATCAGCCAAAACAAAATTTATACGTCGCAGCCCCAATTTTAATCGCGGCCCGACCGCCTTTTTTTCCCAGCTAGCATCAGCCAAAAAAAAAAAATTATACGTCGCAGCCCCAATTTTAATCGCGGCTCGACCACTTTTTTTCCCAGCTAGCATCAGCCAAAAAAAAAATTATACGTCGCAGCGCTAATTCTAATCGCGGCTCGACCACTTTTTTTTCCCAGCTAGCATCAGCCAAAAAAAATTTTATACGTCGCAGCCCCAATTTTAATCGCGGCCCGACCGCCTTTTTTCTCCAGCTAGCATCAGCCAAAACAAAATTTATAAGTCGCAGCCCCAATTTTAATCGCGGCCCGACCGCCTTTTTTTCCCAGCTAGCATCAGCCAAAAAAAAAAAATTATACGTCGCAGCCCCAATTTTAATCGCGACCCGACCACCTTTTTTCTCCAGCTAGCATCAGCCAAAACAAAATTTATACGTCGCAGCCCCAATTTTAATCGCGGCCCGACCGCCTTTTTTCTCCAGCTAGCATCAGCCAAAACAAAATTTATACGTCGCAGCCCCAATTTTAATCGCGGCCCGACCGCCTTTTTTTCCCAGCTAGCATCAGCCAAAAAAAAAAAATTATACGTCGCAGCGCCAATTTTAATCGCGGCCCGACCGCCTTTTTTCTCCAGCTAGCATCAGCCAAAACAAAATTTATACGTCGCAGCGCCAATTTTAATCGCGGCTCGACCACTTTTTTTCCCAGCTAGCATCAGCCAAAAAAAAATTATACGTCGCAGCGCCAATTTTAATCGCGGCTCGACCACTTTTTTTCCCAGCTAGCATCAGCCAAAAAAAAAATTATACGTCGCAGCGCTAATTCTAATCGCGGCTCGACCACTTTTTTTCCCAGCTAGCATCAGCCAAAAAAAAATTATACGTCGCAGCCACAATTTTAATCGCGGCCCGACCACCTTTTTTCCCCAGCTAGCATCAGCCAAAAAAAATTTATACGTCGCAGCCCCAATTTTAATCGCGACCCGACCAGCTTTTTTCTCCAGCTAGCATCAGCCAAAACAAAATGTATACGTCGCAGCGCCAATTTTAATCGCGGCTCGACCACTTTTTTTCCCAGCTAGCATCAGCCAAAAAAAAATTATACGTCGCAGCCACAATTTTAATCGCGGCCCTTTTTCCCCAGCTAGCATCAGCCAAAAAAAATTTATACGTCGCAGCCACAATTTTAATCGCGGCCCTTTTTCCCCAGCTAGCATCAGCCAAAAAAAATTTATACGTCGCAGCCCCAATTTTAATCGCGACCCGACCAGCTTTTTTCTTCAGCTAGCATCAGCCAAAAAAAAATTTATACGTCGCAGCCCCAATTTTAATCGCGGCCCGACCGCCTTTTTTTCCCAGCTAGCATCAGCCAAAAAAAAATTATACGTCGCAGCGCCAATTTTAATCGCGGCTCGACCACTTTTTTTCCCAGCTAGCATCAGCCAAAACAAAATTTATACGTCGCAGCGCCAATTTTAATCGCGGCTCGACCACTTTTTTTCCCAGCTAGCATCAGCCAAAAAAAAAATTATACGTCGCAGCGCCAATTCTAATTGCGGCTCGACCACTTTTTTTCCCCAGCTAGCATCAGCCAAAAAAAAATTTATACGTCGCAGCCCCAATTTTAATCGCGGCCCGACCGCCTTTTTTTCCCAGCTAGCATCAGCCAAAAAAAAAATTATACGTCGCAGCGCCAATTTTAATCGCGGCCCGACCGACTTTTTTCTCCAGCTAGCATCAGCCAAAACAAAATTTATACGTCGCAGCCACAATTTTAATCGCGGCTCGACCACTTTTTTCCCCAGCTAGCATCAGCCAAAAAAAAATGTATACGTCGCAGCGCCAATTTTAATCGCGGCTCGACCACTTTTTTTCCCAGCTAGCATCAGCCAAAAAAAAATTATACGTCGCAGCCACAATTTTAATCGCGGCCCTCTTTCCCCAGCTAGCATCAGCCAAAAAAAATTTATACGTCGCAGCCACAATTTTAATCGCGGCCCTTTTTCCCCAGCTAGCATCAGCCAAAAAAAATTTATACGTCGCAGCCCCAATTTTAATCGCGACCCGACCAGCTTTTTTCTTCAGCTAGCATCAGCCAAAAAAAAATTTATACGTCGCAGCCCCAATTTTAATCGCGGCCCGACCGCCTTTTTTTCCCAGCTAGCATCAGCCAAAAAAAAATTATACGTCGCAGCGCCAATTTTAATCGCGGCTCGACCACTTTTTTTCCCAGCTAGCATCAGCCAAAACAAAATTTATACGTCGCAGCGCCAATTTTAATCGCGGCTCGACCACTTTTTTTCCCAGCTAGCATCAGCCAAAAAAAAAATTATACGTCGCAGCGCCAATTCTAATTGCGGCTCGACCACTTTTTTTCCCCAGCTAGCATCAGCCAAAAAAAAATTTATACGTCGCAGCCCCAATTTTAATCGCGGCCCGACCGCCTTTTTTTCCCAGCTAGCATCAGCCAAAAAAAAAATTATACGTCGCAGCGCCAATTTTAATCGCGGCCCGACCGACTTTTTTCTCCAGCTAGCATCAGCCAAAACAAAATTTATACGTCGCAGCCCCAATTTTAATCGCGGCCCGACCGCCTTTTTTTCCCAGCTAGCATCAGCCAAAACAAAATTTATACGTCGCAGCGCCAATTCTAATCGCGGCTCGACCGCCTTTTTTCTCCAGCTAGCATCAGCCAAAAAAAATTTTATACGTCGCAGCCCCAATTTTAATCGCGACCCGACCACCTTTTTTCTCCAGCTAGCATCAGCCAAAACAAAATTTATACGTCGCAGCCCCAATTTTAATCGCGGCCCGACCGCCTTTTTTTCCCTGCTAGCATCAGCCAAAAAAAAATTTATACGTCGCAGCCCCAATTTTAATCGCGGCCCGACCGCATTTTTTTCCCAGCTAGCATCAGCCAAAAAAAAAATTATCCGTCGCAGCCACAATTTTAATCGCGGCCCGACCACCTTATTTCCCCAGCTAGCATCAGCCAAAACAAAATTTATACGTCGCAGCCCCAATTTTAATCGCGGCCCGACCGCCTTTTTTCCCAGCTAGCATCAGCCAAAACAAAATTTATACGTCGCAGCGCCAATTCTAATCGCGGCTCGACCGCCTTTTTTCTCCAGCTAGCATCAGCCAAAACAAAATTTATGCGTCGCAGCCCCAATTTTAATCGCGGCCCGACCGCCTTTTTTTCCCAGCTAGCATCAGCCAAAAAAAAAATTATACGTCGCAGCGCCAATTTTAATCGCGGCCCGACCGCCTTTTTTTCCCAGCTAGCATCAGCCAAAACAAAATTTATACGTCGCAGCCCCAATTTTAATCGCGGCCCGACCGCCTTTTTTCTCCAGCTAGCATCAGCCAAAACAAAATTTATACGTCGCAGCCCCAATTTTAATCGCGGCCCGACCGCCTTTTTTCTCCAGCTAGCATCAGCCAAAAAAAAAAAATTATACGTCGCAGCCCCAATTTTAATCGCGACCCGACCACCTTTTTTCTCCAGCTAGCATCAGCCAAAAAAAAAATTATACGTCGCAGCGCCAATTTTAATCGCGGCCCGACCGCCTTTTTTTCCCAGCTAGCATCAGCCAAAACAAAATTTATACGTCGCAGCCCCAATTTTAATCGCGGCCCGACCGCCGTTTTTCTCCAGCTAGCATCAGCCAAAACAAAATTTATGCGTCGCAGCCACAATTTTAATCGCGGCCCGACCACCTTATTTCCCCAGCTAGCATCAGCCAAAACAAAATTTATACGTCGCAGCCCCAATTTTAATCGCGGCCCGACCACCTTTTTTCTCCAGCTAGCATCAGCCAAAAAAAAAAAATTATACGTCGCAGCCCCAATTTTAATCGCGACCCGACCACCTTTTTTCTCCAGCTATCATCAGCCAAAACAAAATTTATACGTCGCAGCCCCAATTTTAATCGCGGCCCGACCGCCTTTTTTCTCCAGCTAGCATCAGCCAAAACAAAATTTATACGTCGCAGCCCCAATTTTAATCGCGGCCCGACCGCCTTTTTTCTCCAGCTAGCATCAGCCAAAACAAAATTTATACGTCGCAGCCCCAATTTTAATCGCGGCCCGACCGCCTTTTTTTCCCAGCTAGCATCAGCCAAAAAAAAAAAATTATACGTCGCAGCCCCAATTTTAATCGCGACCCGACCACCTTTTTTCTCCAGCTAGCATCAGCCAAAACAAAATTTATACGTCGCAGCCCCAATTTTAATCGCGGCCCGACCGCCTTTTTTCTCCAGCTAGCATCAGCCAAAACAAAATTTATACGTCGCAGCCCCAATTTTAATCGCGGCCCGACCGCCTTTTTTTCCCAGCTAGCATCAGCCAAAAAAAAAAATTATACGTCGCAGCGCCAATTTTAATCGCGGCCCGACCGCCTTTTTTCTCCAGCTAGCATCAGCCAAAACAAAATTTATACGTCGCAGCGCCAATTTTAATCGCGGCTCGACCACTTTTTTTCCCAGCTAGCATCAGCCAAAAAAAAATTATACGTCGCAGCGCCAATTTTAATCGCGGCTCGACCACTTTTTTTCCCAGCTAGCATCAGCCAAAAAAAAAATTATACGTCGCAGCGCTAATTCTAATCGCGGCTCGACCACTTTTTTTCCCAGCTAGCATCAGCCAAAAAAAAATTATACGTCGCAGCCACAATTTTAATCGCGGCCCGACCACCTTTTTTCCCCAGCTAGCATCAGCCAAAAAAAATTTATACGTCGCAGCCCCAATTTTAATCGCGACCCGACCAGCTTTTTTCTCCAGCTAGCATCAGCCAAAACAAAATGTATACGTCGCAGCGCCAATTTTAATCGCGGCTCGACCACTTTTTTTCCCAGCTAGCATCAGCCAAAAAAAAATTATACGTCGCAGCCACAATTTTAATCGCGGCCCTTTTTCCACAGCTAGCATCAGCCAAAAAAAATTTATACGTCGCAGCCCCAATTTTAATCGCGACCCGACCAGCTTTTTTCTTCAGCTAGCATCAGCCAAAAAAAAATTTATACGTCGCAGCCCCAATTTTAATCGCGGCCCGACCGCCTTTTTTTCCCAGCTAGCATCAGCCAAAAAAAAATTATACGTCGCAGCGCCAATTTTAATCGCGGCTCGACCACTTTTTTTCCCAGCTAGCATCAGCCAAAACAAAATTTATACGTCGCAGCGCCAATTTTAATCGCGGCTCGACCACTTTTTTTCCCAGCTAGCATCAGCCAAAAAAAAAATTATACGTCGCAGCGCCAATTCTAATTGCGGCTCGACCACTTTTTTTCCCCAGCTAGCATCAGCCAAAAAAAAATTTATACGTCGCAGCCCCAATTTTAATCGCGGCCCGACCGCCTTTTTTTCCCAGCTAGCATCAGCCAAAAAAAAAATTATACGTCGCAGCGCCAATTTTAATCGCGGCCCGACCGACTTTTTTCTCCAGCTAGCATCAGCCAAAACAAAATTTATACGTCGCAGCGCCAATTCTAATCGCGGCTCGACCACTTTTTTTCCCCAGCTAGCATCAGCCAAAAAAAATTTTATACGTCGCAGCCCCAATTTTAATCGCGGCCCGACCGCCTTTTTTTCCCAGCTAGCATCAGCCAAAAAAAAAATTATACGTCGCAGCGACAATTTTAATCGCGGCTCGACCACTTTTTTTCCCAGCTAGCATCAGCCAAAAAAAAAATTATACGTCGCAGCGCCAATTTTAATCGCGGCTCGACCACTTTTTTTCCCCAGCTAGCATCAGCCAAAAAAAAATTTATACGTCGCAGCCACAATTTTAATCGCGGCTCGACCACTTTTTTCCCCAGCTAGCATCAGCCAAAAAAAAATTTATACGTTGCAGCGCCAATTTTAATCGCGGCTCGACCACTTTTTTTCCCAGCTAGCATCAGCCAAAAAAAAAATTATATGTCGCAGCGCCAATTCTAATCGCGGCTCGACCACTTTCTTTCCCCAGCTAGCATCAGCCAAAAAAAATTTTATACGTCGCAGCCCCAATTTTAATCGCGACCCGACCACCTTTTTTCTCCAGCTAGCATCAGCCAAAACAAAAATTATACGTCGCAGCGCCAATTCTAATCGCGGCTAGACCACTTTTTTTCCCCAGCTAGCATCAGCCAAAAAAAATTTTATACGTCGCAGCCCCAATTTTAATCGCGACCCGACCACCTTTTTTCTCCAGCTAGCATCAGCCAAAACAAAATTTATACGTCGCAGCCCCAATTTTAATCGCGGCCCGACCGCCTTTTTTTCCCAGCTAGCATCAGCCAAAAAAAAATTTATACGTCGCAGCCCCAATTTTAATCGCGGCCCGACCGCCTTTTTTTCCCAGCTAGCATCAGCCAAAAAAAAATTTATACGTCGCAGCCACAATTTTAATCGCGGCCCGACCACCTTATTTCCCCAGCTAGCATCAGCCAAAACAAAATTTATACGTCGCAGCCCCAATTTTAATCGCGGCCCGACCGCCTTTTTTCCCAGCTAGCATCAGCCAAAACAAAATTTATACGTCGCAGCGCCAATTCTAATCGCGGCTCGACCACTTTTTTTCCCCAGCTAGCATCAGCCAAAAAAAATTTTATACGTCGCAGCCCCAATTTTAATCGCGGCCCGACCGCCTTTTTTTCCCAGCTAGCATCAGCCAAAAAAAAATTATACGTCGCAGCGACAATTTTAATCGCGGCTCGACCACTTTTTTTCCCAGCTAGCATCAGCCAAAAAAAAAATTATACGTCGCAGCGCCAATTTTAATCGCGGCTCGACCACTTTTTTTCCCCAGCTAGCATCAGCCAAAAAAAAATTTATACGTCGCAGCCACAATTTTAATCGCGGCTCGACCACTTTTTTCCCCAGCTAGCATCAGCCAAAAAAAAATTTATACGTCGCAGCGCCAATTTTAATCGCGGCTCGACCACTTTTTTTCCCAGCTAGCATCAGCCAAAAAAAAAATTATATGTCGCAGCGCCAATTCTAATCGCGGCTCGACCACTTTCTTTCCCCAGCTAGCATCAGCCAAAAACAATTTTATACGTCGCAGCCCCAATTTTAATCGCGACCCGACCACCTTTTTTCTCCAGCTAGCATCAGCCAAAACAAAATTTATACGTCGCAGCCCCAATTTTAATCGCGGCCCGACCGCCTTTTTTTCCCTGCCAGCATCAGCCAAAAAAAAATTTATACGTCGAAGCCCCAATTTTAATCGCGGCCCGACCGCCTTTTTTTCCCAGCTAGCATCAGCCAAAAAAAAAATTATACGTCGCAGCGCCAATTTTAATCGCGGCTCGACCACTTTTTTTCCCAGCTAGCATCAGCCAAAAAAAAAAATTATACGTCGCAGCGCCAATTCTAATCGCGGCTCGACCACTTTTTTTCCCCAGCTAGCATCAGCCAAAAAAAATTTTATACGTCGCAGCCCCAATTTTAATCGCGACCCGACCACCTTTTTTCTCCAGCTAGCATCAGCCAAAACAAAATTTATACGTCGCAGCGCCAATTTTAATCGCGGCTCGACCACCTTTTTTCTCCAGCTAGCATCAGCCAAAACAAAATTTATACGTCGCAGCCCCAATTTTAATCGCGGCCCGACCGCCTTTTTTTCCCTGCTAGCATCAGCCAAAAAAAAATTTATACGTCGCAGCCCCAATTTTAATCGCGGCCCGACCGCCTTTTTTTCCCTGCTAGCATCAGCCAAAAAAAAATTTATACGTCGCAGCCCCAATTTTAATCGCGGCCCGACCGCCTTTTTTTCCCAGCTAGCATCAGCCAAAAAAAAAATTATACGTCGCAGCGCCAATTTTAATCGCGGCTCGACCACTTTTTTTCCCAGCTAGCATCAGCCAAAAAAAAAATTATACGTCGCAGCGCCAATTCTAATCGCGGCTAGACCACTTTTTTTCCCCAGCTAGCATCAGCCAAAAAAAATTTTATACGTCGCAGCCCCAATTTTAATCGCGACCCGACCACCTTTTTTCTCCAGCTAGCATCAGCCAAAACAAAATTTATACGTCGCAGCCCCAATTTTAATCGCGGCCCGACCGCCTTTTTTTCCCAGCTAGCATCAGCCAAAAAAAAATTTATACGTCGCAGCGCCAATTTTAATCGCGGCCCGACCGCCTTTTTTTCCCAGCTAGCATCAGCCAAAAAAAAAATTATACGTCGCAGCCACAATTTTAATCGCGGCTCGACCACTTTTTTTCCCCAGCTAGCATCAGCCAAAAAAAATTTTATACGTCGCAGCCCCAATTTTAATCGCGACCCGACCACCTTTTTTCTCCAGCTAGCATCAGCCAAAACAAAATTTATACGTCGCAGCGCCAATTTTAATCGCGGCTCGACCACTTTTTTTCCCCAGCTAGCATCAGCCAAAACAAAATTTATACGTCGCAGCCCCAATTTTAATCGCGGCCCGACCGCCTTTTTTTCCCAGCTAGCATCAGCCAAAACAAAATTTATACGTCGCAGCCACAATTTTAATCGCGGCTCGACCACTTTTTTCCCCAGCTAGCATCAGCCAAAAAAAAATTTATACGTCGCAGCCCCAATTTTAATCGCGGCCCGACCGCCTTTTTTTCCCAGCTAGCATCAGCCAAAAAAAAATTATACGTCGCAGCGCCAATTTTAATCGCGGCTCGACCACTTTTTTTCCCAGCTAGCATCAGCCAAAAAAAAAATTATACGTCGCAGCGCCAATTCTAATCGCGGCTCGACCACTTTTTTTCCCCAGCTAGCATCAGCCAAAAAAAATTTTATACGTCGCAGCCCCAATTTTAATCGCGACCCGACCACCTTTTTTTCCCAGCTAGCATCAGCCAAAAAAAAAATTATACGTCGCAGCGCCAATTTTAATCGCGGCTCGACCACTTTTTTTCCCAGCTAGCATCAGCCAAAACAAAATTTATACGTCGCAGCCCCAATTTTAATCGCGGCCCGACCGCCTTTTTTTCCCAGCTAGCATCAGCCAAAAAAAAAAAATTATACGTCGCAGCCCCAATTTTAATCGCGGCTCGACCACTTTTTTTCCCAGCTAGCATCAGCCAAAAAAAAAATTATACGTCGCAGCGCTAATTCTAATCGCGGCTCGACCACTTTTTTTTCCCAGCTAGCATCAGCCAAAAAAAATTTTATACGTCGCAGCCCCAATTTTAATCGCGGCCCGACCGCCTTTTTTCTCCAGCTAGCATCAGCCAAAACAAAATTTATAAGTCGCAGCCCCAATTTTAATCGCGGCCCGACCGCCTTTTTTTCCCAGCTAGCATCAGCCAAAAAAAAAAAATTATACGTCGCAGCCCCAATTTTAATCGCGACCCGACCACCTTTTTTCTCCAGCTAGCATCAGCCAAAACAAAATTTATACGTCGCAGCCCCAATTTTAATCGCGGCCCGACCGCCTTTTTTCTCCAGCTAGCATCAGCCAAAACAAAATTTATACGTCGCAGCCCCAATTTTAATCGCGGCCCGACCGCCTTTTTTTCCCAGCTAGCATCAGCCAAAAAAAAAAAATTATACGTCGCAGCGCCAATTTTAATCGCGGCCCGACCGCCTTTTTTCTCCAGCTAGCATCAGCCAAAACAAAATTTATACGTCGCAGCGCCAATTTTAATCGCGGCTCGACCACTTTTTTTCCCAGCTAGCATCAGCCAAAAAAAAATTATACGTCGCAGCGCCAATTTTAATCGCGGCTCGACCACTTTTTTTCCCAGCTAGCATCAGCCAAAAAAAAAATTATACGTCGCAGCGCTAATTCTAATCGCGGCTCGACCACTTTTTTTCCCAGCTAGCATCAGCCAAAAAAAAATTATACGTCGCAGCCACAATTTTAATCGCGGCCCGACCACCTTTTTTCCCCAGCTAGCATCAGCCAAAAAAAATTTATACGTCGCAGCCCCAATTTTAATCGCGACCCGACCAGCTTTTTTCTCCAGCTAGCATCAGCCAAAACAAAATGTATACGTCGCAGCGCCAATTTTAATCGCGGCTCGACCACTTTTTTTCCCAGCTAGCATCAGCCAAAAAAAAATTATACGTCGCAGCCACAATTTTAATCGCGGCCCTTTTTCCCCAGCTAGCATCAGCCAAAAAAAATTTATACGTCGCAGCCACAATTTTAATCGCGGCCCTTTTTCCCCAGCTAGCATCAGCCAAAAAAAATTTATACGTCGCAGCCCCAATTTTAATCGCGACCCGACCAGCTTTTTTCTTCAGCTAGCATCAGCCAAAAAAAAATTTATACGTCGCAGCCCCAATTTTAATCGCGGCCCGACCGCCTTTTTTTCCCAGCTAGCATCAGCCAAAAAAAAATTATACGTCGCAGCGCCAATTTTAATCGCGGCTCGACCACTTTTTTTCCCAGCTAGCATCAGCCAAAACAAAATTTATACGTCGCAGCGCCAATTTTAATCGCGGCTCGACCACTTTTTTTCCCAGCTAGCATCAGCCAAAAAAAAAATTATACGTCGCAGCGCCAATTCTAATTGCGGCTCGACCACTTTTTTTCCCCAGCTAGCATCAGCCAAAAAAAAATTTATACGTCGCAGCCCCAATTTTAATCGCGGCCCGACCGCCTTTTTTTCCCAGCTAGCATCAGCCAAAAAAAAAATTATACGTCGCAGCGCCAATTTTAATCGCGGCCCGACCGACTTTTTTCTCCAGCTAGCATCAGCCAAAACAAAATTTATACGTCGCAGCCCCAATTTTAATCGCGGCCCGACCGCCTTTTTTTCCCAGCTAGCATCAGCCAAAACAAAATTTATACGTCGCAGCGCCAATTCTAATCGCGGCTCGACCGCCTTTTTTCTCCAGCTAGCATCAGCCAAAACAAAATTTATACGTCGCAGCCCCAATTTTAATCGCGGCCCGACCACCTTTTTTCTCCAGCTAGCATCAGCCAAAACAAAATTTATACGTCGCAGCCCCAATTTTAATCGCGGCCCGACCACCTTTTTTCTCCAGCTAGCATCAGCCAAAACAAAATTTATACGTCGCAGCCCCAATTTTAATCGCGGCCCGACCGCCTTTTTTTCCCAGCTAGCATCAGCCAAAACAAAATTTATACGTCGCAGCGCCAATTCTAATCGCGACCCGACCACCTTTTTTCTCCAGCTAGCATCAGCCAAAACAAAATTTATACGTCGCAGCCCCAATTTTAATCGCGGCCCGACCGCCTTTTTTTCCCTGCTAGCATCAGCCAAAAAAAAATTTATACGTCGCAGCCCCAATTTTAATCGCGGCCCGACCGCATTTTTTTCCCAGCTAGCATCAGCCAAAAAAAAAATTATCCGTCGCAGCCACAATTTTAATCGCGGCCCGACCACCTTATTTCCCCAGCTAGCATCAGCCAAAACAAAATTTATACGTCGCAGCCCCAATTTTAATCGCGGCCCGACCGCCTTTTTTCCCAGCTAGCATCAGCCAAAACAAAATTTATACGTCGCAGCGCCAATTCTAATCGCGGCTCGACCGCCTTTTTTCCCAGCTAGCATCAGCCAAAACAAAATTTATACGTCGCAGCGCCAATTTTAATCGCGGCCCGACCGCCTTTTTTTCCCAGCTAGCATCAGCCAAAAAAAAAATTATACGTCGCAGCGCCAATTTTAATCGCGGCCCGACCGCCTTTTTTTCCCAGCTAGCATCAGCCAAAACAAAATTTATACGTCGCAGCCCCAATTTTAATCGCGGCCCGACCGCCTTTTTTCTCCAGCTAGCATCAGCCAAAACAAAATTTATACGTCGCAGCCCCAATTTTAATCGCGGCCCGACCGCCTTTTTTCTCCAGCTAGCATCAGCCAAAAAAAAAAAATTATACGTCGCAGCCCCAATTTTAATCGCGACCCGACCACCTTTTTTCTCCAGCTAGCATCAGCCAAAAAAAAAATTATACGTCGCAGCGCCAATTTTAATCGCGGCTCGACCGCCTTTTTTCTCCAGCTAGCATCAGCCAAAACAAAATTTATACGTCGCAGCCCCAATTTTAATCGCGGCCCGACCACCTTTTTTCTCCAGCTAGCATCAGCCAAAACAAAATTTATACGTCGCAGCCCCAATTTTAATCGCGGCCCGACCACCTTTTTTCTCCAGCTAGCATCAGCCAAAACAAAATTTATACGTCGCAGCCCCAATTTTAATCGCGGCCCGACCGCCTTTTTTTCCCAGCTAGCATCAGCCAAAACAAAATTTATACGTCGCAGCGCCAATTCTAATCGCGACCCGACCACCTTTTTTCTCCAGCTAGCATCAGCCAAAACAAAATTTATACGTCGCAGCCCCAATTTTAATCGCGGCCCGACCGCCTTTTTTTCCCTGCTAGCATCAGCCAAAAAAAAATTTATACGTCGCAGCCCCAATTTTAATCGCGGCCCGACCGCATTTTTTTCCCAGCTAGCATCAGCCAAAAAAAAAATTATCCGTCGCAGCCACAATTTTAATCGCGGCCCGACCACCTTATTTCCCCAGCTAGCATCAGCCAAAACAAAATTTATACGTCGCAGCCCCAATTTTAATCGCGGCCCGACCGCCTTTTTTCCCAGCTAGCATCAGCCAAAACAAAATTTATACGTCGCAGCGCCAATTCTAATCGCGGCTCGACCGCCTTTTTTCTCCAGCTAGCATCAGCCAAAACAAAATTTATGCGTCGCAGCCCCAATTTTAATCGCGGCCCGACCGCCTTTTTTTCCCAGCTAGCATCAGCCAAAAAAAAAATTATACGTCGCAGCGCCAATTTTAATCGCGGCCCGACCGCCTTTTTTTCCCAGCTAGCATCAGCCAAAACAAAATTTATACGTCGCAGCCCCAATTTTAATCGCGGCCCGACCGCCTTTTTTCTCCAGCTAGCATCAGCCAAAACAAAATTTATACGTCGCAGCCCCAATTTTAATCGCGGCCCGACCGCCTTTTTTCTCCAGCTAGCATCAGCCAAAAAAAAAAAATTATACGTCGCAGCCCCAATTTTAATCGCGACCCGACCACCTTTTTTCTCCAGCTAGCATCAGCCAAAAAAAAAATTATACGTCGCAGCGCCAATTTTAATCGCGGCCCGACCGCCTTTTTTTCCCAGCTAGCATCAGCCAAAACAAAATTTATACGTCGCAGCCCCAATTTTAATCGCGGCCCGACCGCCGTTTTTCTCCAGCTAGCATCAGCCAAAACAAAATTTATGCGTCGCAGCCACAATTTTAATCGCGGCCCGACCACCTTATTTCCCCAGCTAGCATCAGCCAAAACAAAATTTATACGTCGCAGCCCCAATTTTAATCGCGGCCCGACCACCTTTTTTCTCCAGCTAGCATCAGCCAAAAAAAAAAAATTATACGTCGCAGCCCCAATTTTAATCGCGACCCGACCACCTTTTTTCTCCAGCTATCATCAGCCAAAACAAAATTTATACGTCGCAGCCCCAATTTTAATCGCGGCCCGACCGCCTTTTTTCTCCAGCTAGCATCAGCCAAAACAAAATTTATACGTCGCAGCCCCAATTTTAATCGCGGCCCGACCGCCTTTTTTCTCCAGCTAGCATCAGCCAAAACAAAATTTATACGTCGCAGCCCCAATTTTAATCGCGGCCCGACCGCCTTTTTTTCCCAGCTAGCATCAGCCAAAAAAAAAAAATTATACGTCGCAGCCCCAATTTTAATCGCGACCCGACCACCTTTTTTCTCCAGCTAGCATCAGCCAAAACAAAATTTATACGTCGCAGCCCCAATTTTAATCGCGGCCCGACCGCCTTTTTTCTCCAGCTAGCATCAGCCAAAACAAAATTTATACGTCGCAGCCCCAATTTTAATCGCGGCCCGACCGCCTTTTTTTCCCAGCTAGCATCAGCCAAAAAAAAAAATTATACGTCGCAGCGCCAATTTTAATCGCGGCCCGACCGCCTTTTTTCTCCAGCTAGCATCAGCCAAAACAAAATTTATACGTCGCAGCGCCAATTTTAATCGCGGCTCGACCACTTTTTTTCCCAGCTAGCATCAGCCAAAAAAAAATTATACGTCGCAGCGCCAATTTTAATCGCGGCTCGACCACTTTTTTTCCCAGCTAGCATCAGCCAAAAAAAAAATTATACGTCGCAGCGCTAATTCTAATCGCGGCTCGACCACTTTTTTTCCCAGCTAGCATCAGCCAAAAAAAAATTATACGTCGCAGCCACAATTTTAATCGCGGCCCGACCACCTTTTTTCCCCAGCTAGCATCAGCCAAAAAAAATTTATACGTCGCAGCCCCAATTTTAATCGCGACCCGACCAGCTTTTTTCTCCAGCTAGCATCAGCCAAAACAAAATGTATACGTCGCAGCGCCAATTTTAATCGCGGCTCGACCACTTTTTTTCCCAGCTAGCATCAGCCAAAAAAAAATTATACGTCGCAGCCACAATTTTAATCGCGGCCCTTTTTCCACAGCTAGCATCAGCCAAAAAAAATTTATACGTCGCAGCCCCAATTTTAATCGCGACCCGACCAGCTTTTTTCTTCAGCTAGCATCAGCCAAAAAAAAATTTATACGTCGCAGCCCCAATTTTAATCGCGGCCCGACCGCCTTTTTTTCCCAGCTAGCATCAGCCAAAAAAAAATTATACGTCGCAGCGCCAATTTTAATCGCGGCTCGACCACTTTTTTTCCCAGCTAGCATCAGCCAAAACAAAATTTATACGTCGCAGCGCCAATTTTAATCGCGGCTCGACCACTTTTTTTCCCAGCTAGCATCAGCCAAAAAAAAAATTATACGTCGCAGCGCCAATTCTAATTGCGGCTCGACCACTTTTTTTCCCCAGCTAGCATCAGCCAAAAAAAAATTTATACGTCGCAGCCCCAATTTTAATCGCGGCCCGACCGCCTTTTTTTCCCAGCTAGCATCAGCCAAAAAAAAAATTATACGTCGCAGCGCCAATTTTAATCGCGGCCCGACCGACTTTTTTCTCCAGCTAGCATCAGCCAAAACAAAATTTATACGTCGCAGCGCCAATTCTAATCGCGGCTCGACCACTTTTTTTCCCCAGCTAGCATCAGCCAAAAAAAATTTTATACGTCGCAGCCCCAATTTTAATCGCGGCCCGACCGCCTTTTTTTCCCAGCTAGCATCAGCCAAAAAAAAAATTATACGTCGCAGCGACAATTTTAATCGCGGCTCGACCACTTTTTTTCCCAGCTAGCATCAGCCAAAAAAAAAATTATACGTCGCAGCGCCAATTTTAATCGCGGCTCGACCACTTTTTTTCCCCAGCTAGCATCAGCCAAAAAAAAATTTATACGTCGCAGCCACAATTTTAATCGCGGCTCGACCACTTTTTTCCCCAGCTAGCATCAGCCAAAAAAAAATTTATACGTTGCAGCGCCAATTTTAATCGCGGCTCGACCACTTTTTTTCCCAGCTAGCATCAGCCAAAAAAAAAATTATATGTCGCAGCGCCAATTCTAATCGCGGCTCGACCACTTTCTTTCCCCAGCTAGCATCAGCCAAAAAAAATTTTATACGTCGCATCCCCAATTTTAATCGCGACCCGACCACCTTTTTTCTCCAGCTAGCATCAGCCAAAACAAAATTTATACGTCTCAGCCCCAATTTTAATCGCGGCCCGACCGCCTTTTTTTCCCTGCTAGCATCAGCCAAAAAAAAATTTATACGTCGCAGCCCCAATTTTAATCGCGGCCCGACCGCCTTTTTTTCCCAGCTAGCATCAGCCAAAAAAAAAATTATACGTCGCAGCGCCAATTTTAATCGCGGCTCGACCACTTTTTTTCCCAGCTAGCATCAGCCAAAAAAAAAATTATACGTCGCAGCGCCAATTCTAATCGCGGCTAGACCACTTTTTTTCCCCAGCTAGCATCAGCCAAAAAAAATTTTATACGTCGCAGCCCCAATTTTAATCGCGACCCGACCACCTTTTTTCTCCAGCTAGCATCAGCCAAAACAAAATTTATACGTCGCAGCCCCAATTTTAATCGCGGCCCGACCGCCTTTTTTTCCCAGCTAGCATCAGCCAAAAAAAAATTTATACGTCGCAGCCCCAATTTTAATCGCGGCCCGACCGCCTTTTTTTCCCAGCTAGCATCAGCCAAAAAAAAATTTATACGTCGCAGCCACAATTTTAATCGCGGCCCGACCACCTTATTTCCCCAGCTAGCATCAGCCAAAACAAAATTTATACGTCGCAGCCCCAATTTTAATCGCGGCCCGACCGCCTTTTTTCCCAGCTAGCATCAGCCAAAACAAAATTTATACGTCGCAGCGCCAATTCTAATCGCGGCTCGACCACTTTTTTTCCCCAGCTAGCATCAGCCAAAAAAAATTTTATACGTCGCAGCCCCAATTTTAATCGCGGCCCGACCGCCTTTTTTTCCCAGCTAGCATCAGCCAAAAAAAAATTATACGTCGCAGCGACAATTTTAATCGCGGCTCGACCACTTTTTTTCCCAGCTAGCATCAGCCAAAAAAAAAATTATACGTCGCAGCGCCAATTTTAATCGCGGCTCGACCACTTTTTTTCCCCAGCTAGCATCAGCCAAAAAAAAATTTATACGTCGCAGCCACAATTTTAATCGCGGCTCGACCACTTTTTTCCCCAGCTAGCATCAGCCAAAAAAAAATTTATACGTCGCAGCGCCAATTTTAATCGCGGCTCGACCACTTTTTTTCCCAGCTAGCATCAGCCAAAAAAAAAATTATATGTCGCAGCGCCAATTCTAATCGCGGCTCGACCACTTTCTTTCCCCAGCTAGCATCAGCCAAAAACAATTTTATACGTCGCAGCCCCAATTTTAATCGCGACCCGACCACCTTTTTTCTCCAGCTAGCATCAGCCAAAACAAAATTTATACGTCGCAGCCCCAATTTTAATCGCGGCCCGACCGCCTTTTTTTCCCTGCTAGCATCAGCCAAAAAAAAATTTATACGTCGAAGCCCCAATTTTAATCGCGGCCCGACCGCCTTTTTTTCCCAGCTAGCATCAGCCAAAAAAAAAATTATACGTCGCAGCGCCAATTTTAATCGCGGCTCGACCACTTTTTTTCCCAGCTAGCATCAGCCAAAAAAAAAATTATACGTCGCAGCGCCAATTCTAATCGCGGCTCGACCACTTTTTTTCCCCAGCTAGCATCAGCCAAAAAAAATTTTATACGTCGCAGCCCCAATTTTAATCGCGACCCGACCACCTTTTTTCTCCAGCTAGCATCAGCCAAAACAAAATTTATACGTCGCAGCGCCAATTTTAATCGCGGCTCGACCACCTTTTTTCTCCAGCTAGCATCAGCCAAAACAAAATTTATACGTCGCAGCCCCAATTTTAATCGCGGCCCGACCGCCTTTTTTTCCCTGCTAGCATCAGCCAAAAAAAAATTTATACGTCGCAGCCCCAATTTTAATCGCGGCCCGACCGCCTTTTTTTCCCTGCTAGCATCAGCCAAAAAAAAATTTATACGTCGCAGCCCCAATTTTAATCGCGGCCCGACCGCCTTTTTTTCCCAGCTAGCATCAGCCAAAAAAAAAATTATACGTCGCAGCGCCAATTTTAATCGCGGCTCGACCACTTTTTTTCCCAGCTAGCATCAGCCAAAAAAAAAATTATACGTCGCAGCGCCAATTCTAATCGCGGCTAGACCACTTTTTTTCCCTGCTAGCATCAGCCAAAAAAAATTTTATACGTCGCAGCCCCAATTTTAATCGCGACCCGACCACCTTTTTTCTCCAGCTAGCATCAGCCAAAACAAAATTTATACGTCGCAGCCCCAATTTTAATCGCGGCCCGACCGCCTTTTTTTCCCAGCTAGCATCAGCCAAAAAAAAATTTATACGTCGCAGCCCCAATTTTAATCGCGGCCCGACCGCCTTTTTTTCCCTGCTAGCATCAGCCAAAAAAAAAAAATTATACGTCGCAGCCCCAATTTTAATCGCGGCCCGACCACCTTTTTCGCCAGCTAGCATCAGCCAAAAATTTTTACGTCGCAGCCCCAATTTTAATCGCGACCCGACCACCTTTTTTCTCCAGCTAGCATCAGCCAAAACAAAAATTATACGTCGCAGCGCCAATTTTAATCGCGGCTCGACCACTTTTTTTCCCAGCTAGCATCAGCCAAAAAAAAATTTATACGTCGCAGCCACAATTTTAATCGCGACCCGACCACCTTTTTTCTCCAGCTAGCATCAGCCAAAACAAAATTTATACGTCGCAGCCCCAATTTTAATCGCGGCCCGACCGCCTTTTTTTCCCAGCTAGCATCAGCCAAAAAAAAATTTATACGTCGCAGCCCCAATTTTAATCGCGGCCCGACCACCTTTTTCGCCAGCTAGCATCAGCCAAAAATTTTATACGTCGCAGCCCCAATTTTAATCGCGACCCGACCACCTTTTTTCTCCAGCTAGCATCAGCCAAAACAAAAATTATACGTCGCAGCCACAATTTTAATCGCGGCTCGACCACTTTTTTTCCCAGCTAGCATCAGCCAAAAAAAAATTTATACGTCGCAGCCCCAATTTTAATCGCGGCCCGACCGCCTTTTTTTCCCTGCTAGCATCAGCCAAAAAAAATTTTATACGTCGCAGCCCCAATTTTAATCGCGACCCGACCGCCTTTTTTTCCCAGCTAGCATCAGCCAAAAAAAAATTTATACGTCGCAGCCACAATTTTAATCGCGACCCGACCACCTTTTTTCTCCAGCTAGCATCAGCCAAAACAAAAATTATACGTCGCAGCCCCAATTTTAATCGCGGCCCGACCGCCTTTTTTTCCCAGCTAGCATCAGCCAAAAAAAAATTTATACGTCGCAGCCCCAATTTTAATCGCGGCCCGACCACCTTTTTCGCCAGCTAGCATCAGCCAAAAATTTTATACGTCGCAGCCCCAATTTTAATCGCGACCCGACCACCTTTTTTCTCCAGCTAGCATCAGCCAAAACAAAAATTATACGTCGCAGCCACAATTTTAATCGCGACCCGACCACCTTTTTTCTCCAGCTAGCATCAGCCAAAACAAAATTTATACGTCGCAGCCCCAATTTTAATCGCGGCCCGACCGCCTTTTTTTCCCAGCTAGCATCAGCCAAAAAAAAATTTATACGTCGCAGCCCCAATTTTAATCGCGGCCCGACCACCTTTTTCGCCAGCTAGCATCAGCCAAAAATTTTATACGTCGCAGCCCCAATTTTAATCGCGACCCGACCACCTTTTTTCTCCAGCTAGCATCAGCCAAAACAAAAATTATACGTCGCAGCGCCAATTTTAATCGCGGCTCGACCACTTTTTTTCCCAGCTAGCATCAGCCAAAAAAAAATTTATACGTCGCAGCCCCAATTTTAATCGCGGCCCGACCGCCTTTTTTTCCCTGCTAGCATCAGCCAAAAAAAATTTTATACGTCGCAGCCCCAATTTTAATCGCGACCCGACCACCTTTTTTCTCCAGCTAGCATCAGCCAAAACAAAATTTATACGTCGCAGCCCCAATTTTAATCGCGGCCCGACCGCCTTTTTTTCCCAGCTAGCATCAGCCAAAAAAAAATTTATACGTCGCAGCGCCAATTTTAATCGCGGCCCGACCGCCTTTTTTTCCCAGCTAGCATCAGCCAAAAAAAAAATTATACGTCGCAGCCACAATATTAATCGCGGCTCGACCACTTTTTTTCCCCAGCTAGCATCAGCCAAAAAAAATTTTATACGTCGCAGCCCCAATTTTAATCGCGACCCGACCACCTTTTTTCTCCAGCTAGCATCAGCCAAAACAAAATTTATACGTCGCAGCGCCAATTTTAATCGCGGCTCGACCACTTTTTTTCCCAGCTAGCATCAGCCAAAAAAAAAATTATACGTCGCAGCGCCAATTCTAATCGCGGCTAGACCACTTTTTTTCCCCAGCTAGCATCAGCCAAAAAAAATTTTATACGTCGCAGCCCCAATTTTAATCGCGACCCGACCACCTTTTTTCTCCAGCTAGCATCAGCCAAAACAAAATTTATACGTCGCAGCCCCAATTTTAATCGCGGCCCGACCGCCTTTTTTTCCCAGCTAGCATCAGCCAAAAAAAAATTATACGTCGCAGCGCCAATTTTAATCGCGGCTCGACCACTTTTTTTCCCAGCTAGCATCAGCCAAAAAAAAAATTATACGTCGCAGCGCCAATTCTAATCGCGGCTCGACCACTTTTTTTCCCCAGCTAGCATCAGCCAAAAAAAATTTTATACGTCGCAGCCCCAATTTTAATCGCGACCCGACCAACTTTTTTTCCCAGCTAGCATCAGCCAAAAAAAAAATTATACGTCGCAGCGCCAATTTTAATCGCGGCTCGACCACTTTTTTTCCCAGCTAGCATCAGCCAAAACAAAATTTATACGTCGCAGCCCCAATTTTAATCGCGGCCCGACCGCCTTTTTTTCCCAGCTAGCATCAGCCAAAAAAAAAAAATTATACGTCGCAGCCCCAATTTTAATCGCGGCTCGACCACTTTTTTTCCCAGCTAGCATCAGCCAAAAAAAAAATTATACGTCGCAGCGCTAATTCTAATCGCGGCTCGACCACTTTTTTTTCCCAGCTAGCATCAGCCAAAAAAAATTTTATACGTCGCAGCCCCAATTTTAATCGCGGCCCGACCGCCTTTTTTCTCCAGCTAGCATCAGCCAAAAAAAAAAAATTATACGTCGCAGCCCCAATTTTAATCGCGACCCGACCACCTTTTTTCTCCAGCTAGCATCAGCCAAAACAAAATTTATACGTCGCAGCCCCAATTTTAATCGCGGCCCGACCGCCTTTTTTCTCCAGCTAGCATCAGCCAAAACAAAATTTATACGTCGCAGCCCCAATTTTAATCGCGGCCCGACCGCCTTTTTTTCCCAGCTAGCATCAGCCAAAAAAAAAAAATTATACGTCGCAGCGCCAATTTTAATCGCGGCCCGACCGCCTTTTTTCTCCAGCTAGCATCAGCCAAAACAAAATTTATACGTCGCAGCGCCAATTTTAATCGCGGCTCGACCACTTTTTTTCCCAGCTAGCATCAGCCAAAAAAAAATTATACGTCGCAGCGCCAATTTTAATCGCGGCTCGACCACTTTTTTTCCCAGCTAGCATCAGCCAAAAAAAAAATTATACGTCGCAGCGCTAATTCTAATCGCGGCTCGACCACTTTTTTTCCCAGCTAGCATCAGCCAAAAAAAAATTATACGTCGCAGCCACAATTTTAATCGCGGCCCGACCACCTTTTTTCCCCAGCTAGCATCAGCCAAAAAAAATTTATACGTCGCAGCCCCAATTTTAATCGCGACCCGACCAGCTTTTTTCTCCAGCTAGCATCAGCCAAAACAAAATGTATACGTCGCAGCGCCAATTTTAATCGCGGCTCGACCACTTTTTTTCCCAGCTAGCATCAGCCAAAAAAAAATTATACGTCGCAGCCACAATTTTAATCGCGGCCCTTTTTCCCCAGCTAGCATCAGCCAAAAAAAATTTATACGTCGCAGCCCCAATTTTAATCGCGACCCGACCAGCTTTTTTCTTCAGCTAGCATCAGCCAAAAAAAAATTTATACGTCGCAGCCCCAATTTTAATCGCGGCCCGACCGCCTTTTTTTCCCAGCTAGCATCAGCCAAAAAAAAATTATACGTCGCAGCGCCAATTTTAATCGCGGCTCGACCACTTTTTTTCCCAGCTAGCATCAGCCAAAACAAAATTTATACGTCGCAGCGCCAATTTTAATCGCGGCTCGACCACTTTTTTTCCCAGCTAGCATCAGCCAAAAAAAAAATTATACGTCGCAGCGCCAATTCTAATTGCGGCTCGACCACTTTTTTTCCCCAGCTAGCATCAGCCAAAAAAAAATTTATACGTCGCAGCCCCAATTTTAATCGCGGCCCGACCGCCTTTTTTTCCCAGCTAGCATCAGCCAAAAAAAAAATTATACGTCGCAGCGCCAATTTTAATCGCGGCCCGACCGACTTTTTTCTCCAGCTAGCATCAGCCAAAACAAAATTTATACGTCGCAGCGCCAATTCTAATCGCGGCTCGACCACTTTTTTTCCCCAGCTAGCATCAGCCAAAAAAAATTTTATACGTCGCAGCCCCAATTTTAATCGCGGCCCGACCGCCTTTTTTTCCCAGCTAGCATCAGCCAAAAAAAAAATTATACGTCGCAGCGACAATTTTAATCGCGGCTCGACCACTTTTTTTCCCAGCTAGCATCAGCCAAAAAAAAAATTATATGTCGCAGCGCCAATTTTAATCGCGGCTCGACCACTTTTTTTCCCCAGCTAGCATCAGCCAAAAAAAAATTTATACGTCGCAGCCACAATTTTAATCGCGGCTCGACCACTTTTTTCCCCAGCTAGCATCAGCCAAAAAAAAATTTATACGTTGCAGCGCCAATTTTAATCGCGGCTTGACCACTTTTTTTCCCAGCTAGCATCAGCCAAAAAAAAAATTATATGTCGCAGCGCCAATTCTAATCGCGGCTCGACCACTTTCTTTCCCCAGCTAGCATCAGCCAAAAAAAATTTTATACGTCGCAGCCCCAATTTTAATCGCGACCCGACCACCTTTTTTCTCCAGCTAGCATCAGCCAAAACAAAATTTATACGTCGCAGCCCCAATTTTAATCGCGGCCCGACCGCCTTTTTTTCCCTGCTAGCATCAGCCAAAAAAAAATTTATACGTCGCAGCCCCAATTTTAATCGCGGCCCGACCGCCTTTTTTTCCCAGCTAGCATCAGCCAAAAAAAAAATTATACGTCGCAGCGCCAATTTTAATCGCGGCTCGACCACTTTTTTTCCCAGCTAGCATCAGACAAAAAAAAAATTATACGTCGCAGCGCCAATTCTAATCGCGGCTCGACCACTTTTTTTCCCCAGCTAGCATCAGCCAAAAAAAATTTTATACGTCGCAGCCCCAATTTTAATCGCGACCCGACCACCTTTTTTCTCCAGCTAGCATCAGCCAAAACAAAATTTATACGTCGCAGCCCCAATTTTAATCGCGGCCCGACCGCCTTTTTTTCCCAGCTAGCATCAGCCAAAAAAAAATTTATACGTCGCAGCCCCAATTTTAATCGCGGCCCGACCGCCTTTTTTTCCCAGCTAGCATCAGCCAAAAAAAAATTTATACGTCGCAGCCACAATTTTAATCGCGGCCCGACCACCTTATTTCCCCAGCTAGCATCAGCCAAAACAAAATTTATACGTCGCAGCCCCAATTTTAATCGCGGCCCGACCGCCTTTTTTCCCAGCTAGCATCAGCCAAAACAAAATTTATACGTCGCAGCGCCAATTCTAATCGCGGCTCGACCACTTTTTTTCCCCAGCTAGCATCAGCCAAAAAAAATTTTATACGTCGCAGCCCCAATTTTAATCGCGGCCCGACCGCCTTTTTTTCCCAGCTAGCATCAGCCAAAAAAAAATTATACGTCGCAGCGACAATTTTAATCGCGGCTCGACCACTTTTTTTCCCAGCTAGCATCAGCCAAAAAAAAAATTATACGTCGCAGCGCTAATTCTAATCGCGGCTCGACCACTTTTTTTTCCCAGCTAGCATCAGCCAAAAAAAATTTTATACGTCGCAGCCCCAATTTTAATCGCGGCCCGACCGCCTTTTTTCTCCAGCTAGCATCAGCCAAAAAAAAAAAATTATACGTCGCAGCCCCAATTTTAATCGCGACCCGACCACCTTTTTTCTCCAGCTAGCATCAGCCAAAACAAAATTTATACGTCGCAGCCCCAATTTTAATCGCGGCCCGACCGCCTTTTTTCTCCAGCTAGCATCAGCCAAAACAAAATTTATACGTCGCAGCCCCAATTTTAATCGCGGCCCGACCGCCTTTTTTTCCCAGCTAGCATCAGCCAAAAAAAAAAAATTATACGTCGCAGCGCCAATTTTAATCGCGGCCCGACCGCCTTTTTTCTCCAGCTAGCATCAGCCAAAACAAAATTTATACGTCGCAGCGCCAATTTTAATCGCGGCTCGACCACTTTTTTTCCCAGCTAGCATCAGCCAAAAAAAAATTATACGTCGCAGCGCCAATTTTAATCGCGGCTCGACCACTTTTTTTCCCAGCTAGCATCAGCCAAAAAAAAAATTATACGTCGCAGCGCTAATTCTAATCGCGGCTCGACCACTTTTTTTCCCAGCTAGCATCAGCCAAAAAAAAATTATACGTCGCAGCCACAATTTTAATCGCGGCCCGACCACCTTTTTTCCCCAGCTAGCATCAGCCAAAAAAAATTTATACGTCGCAGCCCCAATTTTAATCGCGACCCGACCAGCTTTTTTCTCCAGCTAGCATCAGCCAAAACAAAATGTATACGTCGCAGCGCCAATTTTAATCGCGGCTCGACCACTTTTTTTCCCAGCTAGCATCAGCCAAAAAAAAATTATACGTCGCAGCCACAATTTTAATCGCGGCCCTTTTTCCCCAGCTAGCATCAGCCAAAAAAAATTTATACGTCGCAGCCCCAATTTTAATCGCGACCCGACCAGCTTTTTTCTTCAGCTAGCATCAGCCAAAAAAAAATTTATACGTCGCAGCCCCAATTTTAATCGCGGCCCGACCGCCTTTTTTTCCCAGCTAGCATCAGCCAAAAAAAAATTATACGTCGCAGCGCCAATTTTAATCGCGGCTCGACCACTTTTTTTCCCAGCTAGCATCAGCCAAAACAAAATTTATACGTCGCAGCGCCAATTTTAATCGCGGCTCGACCACTTTTTTTCCCAGCTAGCATCAGCCAAAAAAAAAATTATACGTCGCAGCGCCAATTCTAATTGCGGCTCGACCACTTTTTTTCCCCAGCTAGCATCAGCCAAAAAAAAATTTATACGTCGCAGCCCCAATTTTAATCGCGGCCCGACCGCCTTTTTTTCCCAGCTAGCATCAGCCAAAAAAAAAATTATACGTCGCAGCGCCAATTTTAATCGCGGCCCGACCGACTTTTTTCTCCAGCTAGCATCAGCCAAAACAAAATTTATACGTCGCAGCGCCAATTCTAATCGCGGCTCGACCACTTTTTTTCCCCAGCTAGCATCAGCCAAAAAAAATTTTATACGTCGCAGCCCCAATTTTAATCGCGGCCCGACCGCCTTTTTTTCCCAGCTAGCATCAGCCAAAAAAAAAATTATACGTCGCAGCGACAATTTTAATCGCGGCTCGACCACTTTTTTTCCCAGCTAGCATCAGCCAAAAAAAAAATTATATGTCGCAGCGCCAATTTTAATCGCGGCTCGACCACTTTTTTTCCCCAGCTAGCATCAGCCAAAAAAAAATTTATACGTCGCAGCCACAATTTTAATCGCGGCTCGACCACTTTTTTCCCCAGCTAGCATCAGCCAAAAAAAAATTTATACGTTGCAGCGCCAATTTTAATCGCGGCTTGACCACTTTTTTTCCCAGCTAGCATCAGCCAAAAAAAAAATTATATGTCGCAGCGCCAATTCTAATCGCGGCTCGACCACTTTCTTTCCCCAGCTAGCATCAGCCAAAAAAAATTTTATACGTCGCAGCCCCAATTTTAATCGCGACCCGACCACCTTTTTTCTCCAGCTAGCATCAGCCAAAACAAAATTTATACGTCGCAGCCCCAATTTTAATCGCGGCCCGACCGCCTTTTTTTCCCTGCTAGCATCAGCCAAAAAAAAATTTATACGTCGCAGCCCCAATTTTAATCGCGGCCCGACCGCCTTTTTTTCCCAGCTAGCATCAGCCAAAAAAAAAATTATACGTCGCAGCGCCAATTTTAATCGCGGCTCGACCACTTTTTTTCCCAGCTAGCATCAGACAAAAAAAAAATTATACGTCGCAGCGCCAATTCTAATCGCGGCTCGACCACTTTTTTTCCCCAGCTAGCATCAGCCAAAAAAAATTTTATACGTCGCAGCCCCAATTTTAATCGCGACCCGACCACCTTTTTTCTCCAGCTAGCATCAGCCAAAACAAAATTTATACGTCGCAGCCCCAATTTTAATCGCGGCCCGACCGCCTTTTTTTCCCAGCTAGCATCAGCCAAAAAAAAATTTATACGTCGCAGCCCCAATTTTAATCGCGGCCCGACCGCCTTTTTTTCCCAGCTAGCATCAGCCAAAAAAAAATTTATACGTCGCAGCCACAATTTTAATCGCGGCCCGACCACCTTATTTCCCCAGCTAGCATCAGCCAAAACAAAATTTATACGTCGCAGCCCCAATTTTAATCGCGGCCCGACCGCCTTTTTTCCCAGCTAGCATCAGCCAAAACAAAATTTATACGTCGCAGCGCCAATTCTAATCGCGGCTCGACCACTTTTTTTCCCCAGCTAGCATCAGCCAAAAAAAATTTTATACGTCGCAGCCCCAATTTTAATCGCGGCCCGACCGCCTTTTTTTCCCAGCTAGCATCAGCCAAAAAAAAATTATACGTCGCAGCGACAATTTTAATCGCGGCTCGACCACTTTTTTTCCCAGCTAGCATCAGCCAAAAAAAAAATTATACGTCGCAGCGCCAATTTTAATCGCGGCTCGACCACTTTTTTCCCCAGCTAGCATCAGCCAAAAAAAAATTTATACGTCGCAGCCACAATTTTAATCGCGGCTCGACCACTTTTTTCCCCAGCTAGCATCAGCCAAAAAAAAATTTATACGTCGCAGCGCCAATTTTAATCGCGGCTCGACCACTTTTTTTCCCAGCTAGCATCAGCCAAAAAAAAAATTATATGTCGCAGCGCCAATTCTAATCGCGGCTCGACCACTTTCTTTCCCCAGCTAGCATCAGCCAAAAACAATTTTATACGTCGCAGCCCCAATTTTAATCGCGACCCGACCACCTTTTTTCTCCAGCTAGCATCAGCCAAAACAAAATTTATACGTCGCAGCCCCAATTTTAATCGCGGCCCGACCGCCTTTTTTTCCCTGCTAGCATCAGCCAAAAAAAAATTTATACGTCGAAGCCCCAATTTTAATCGCGGCCCGACCGCCTTTTTTTCCCAGCTAGCATCAGCCAAAAAAAAAATTATACGTCGCAGCGCCAATTTTAATCGCGGCTCGACCACTTTTTTTCCCAGCTAGCATCAGCCAAAAAAAAAATTATACGTCGCAGCGCCAATTCTAATCGCGGCTAGACCACTTTTTTTCCCCAGCTAGCATCAGCCAAAAAAAATTTATACGTCGAAGCCCCAATTTTAATCGCGGCCCGACCGCCTTTTTTTCCCAGCTAGCATCAGCCAAAAAAAAAATTATACGTCGCAGCCCCAATTTTAATCGCGACCCGACCACCTTTTTTCTCCAGCTAGCATCAGCCAAAACAAAATTTATACGTCGCAGCCCCAATTTTAATCGCGGCCCGACCGCCTTTTTTTCCCTGCTAGCATCAGCCAAAACAAAATTTATACGTCGCAGCCACAATTTTAATCGCGGCCCGACCGCCTTTTTTTCCCAGCTAGCATCAGCCAAAAAAAAATTTATACGTCGAAGCCCCAATTTTAATCGCGGCCCGACCGCCTTTTTTTCCCAGCTAGCATCAGCCAAAAAAAAAATTATACGTCGCAGCGCCAATTCTAATTGCGGCTCGACCACTTTTTTTCCCCAGCTAGCATCAGCCAAAAAAAAATTTATACGTCGCAGCCCCAATTTTAATCGCGGCCCGACCGCCTTTTTTTCCCAGCTAGCATCAGCCAAAAAAAAAATTATACGTCGCAGCGCCAATTTTAATCGCGGCCCGACCGACTTTTTTCTCCAGCTAGCATCAGCCAAAACAAAATTTATACGTCGCAGCCCCAATTTTAATCGCGGCCCGACCGCCTTTTTTTCCCTGCTAGCATCAGCCAAAAAAAAAATTATACGTCGCAGCCCCAATTTTAATCGCGGCCCGACCGCCTTTTTTTCCCTGCTAGCATCAGCCAAAAAAAAATTTATACGTCGCAGCCCCAATTTTAATCGCGGCCCGACCGCCTTTTTTTCCCAGCTAGCATCAGCCAAAAAAAAAATTATACGTCGCAGCCCCAATTTTAATCGCGACCCGACCACCTTTTTTCTCCAGCTAGCATCAGCCAAAACAAAATTTATACGTCGCAGCCCCAATTTTAATCGCGGCCCGACCGCCTTTTTTTCCCTGCTAGCATCAGCCAAAAAAAAATTTATACGTCGAAGCCCCAATTTTAATCGCGGCCCGACCGCCTTTTTTTCCCAGCTAGCATCAGCCAAAAAAAAAATTATACGTCGCAGCCCCAATTTTAATCGCGACCCGACCACCTTTTTTCTCCAGCTAGCATCAGCCAAAACAAAATTTATACGTCGCAGCCCCAATTTTAATCGCGGCCCGACCGCCTTTTTTTCCCTGCTAGCATCAGCCAAAAAAAAATTTATACGTCGAAGCCCCAATTTTAATCGCGGCCCGACCGCCTTTTTTTCCCTGCTAGCATCAGCCAAAAAAAAAATTATACGTCGCAGCCCCAATTTTAATCGCGGCCCGACCGCCTTTTTTTCCCTGCTAGCATCAGCCAAAAAAAAATTTATACGTCGAAGCCCCAATTTTAATCGCGGCCCGACCGCCTTTTTTTCCCTGCTAGCATCAGCCAAAAAAAAATTTATACGTCGCAGCCCCAATTTTAATCGCGGCCCGACCGCCTTTTTTTCCCTGCTAGCATCAGCCAAAAAAAAATTTATACGTCGCAGCCCCAATTTTAATCGCGGCCCGACCGCCTTTTTTTCCCAGCTAGCATCAGCCAAAAAAAAAATTATACGTCGCAGCGCCAATTTTAATCGCGGCTCGACCACTTTTTTTCCCAGCTAGCATCAGCCAAAAAAAAAATTATACGTCGCAGCGCCAATTCTAATTGCGGCTCGACCACTTTTTTTCCCCAGCTAGCATCAGCCAAAAAAAAATTTATACGTCGCAGCCCCAATTTTAATCGCGGCCCGACCGCCTTTTTTTCCCAGCTAGCATCAGCCAAAAAAAAAATTATACGTCGCAGCCCCAATTTTAATCGCGACCCGACCACCTTTTTTCTCCAGCTAGCATCAGCCAAAACAAAATTTATACGTCGCAGCCCCAATTTTAATCGCGGCCCGACCGCCTTTTTTTCCCTGCTAGCATCAGCCAAAAAAAAATTTATACGTCGAAGCCCCAATTTTAATCGCGGCCCGACCGCCTTTTTTTCCCAGCTAGCATCAGCCAAAAAAAAAATTATACGTCGCAGCCCCAATTTTAATCGCGACCCGACCACCTTTTTTCTCCAGCTAGCATCAGCCAAAACAAAATTTATACGTCGCAGCCCCAATTTTAATCGCGGCCCGACCGCCTTTTTTTCCCTGCTAGCATCAGCCAAAAAAAAATTTATACGTCGAAGCCCCAATTTTAATCGCGGCCCGACCGCCTTTTTTTCCCTGCTAGCATCAGCCAAAAAAAAAATTATACGTCGCAGCCCCAATTTTAATCGCGGCCCGACCGCCTTTTTTTCCCTGCTAGCATCAGCCAAAAAAAAATTTATACGTCGAAGCCCCAATTTTAATCGCGGCCCGACCGCCTTTTTTTCCCTGCTAGCATCAGCCAAAAAAAAATTTATACGTCGCAGCCCCAATTTTAATCGCGGCCCGACCGCCTTTTTTTCCCTGCTAGCATCAGCCAAAAAAAAATTTATACGTCGCAGCCCCAATTTTAATCGCGGCCCGACCGCCTTTTTTTCCCAGCTAGCATCAGCCAAAAAAAAAATTATACGTCGCAGCGCCAATTTTAATCGCGGCTCGACCACTTTTTTTCCCAGCTAGCATCAGCCAAAAAAAAAATTATACGTCGCAGCGCCAATTCTAATCGCGGCTAGACCACTTTTTTTCCCCAGCTAGCATCAGCCAAAAAAAATTTTATACGTCGCAGCCCCAATTTTAATCGCGACCCGACCACCTTTTTTCTCCAGCTAGCATCAGCCAAAACAAAATTTATACGTCGCAGCCCCAATTTTAATCGCGGCCCGACCGCCTTTTTTTCCCAGCTAGCATCAGCCAAAAAAAAATTTATACGTCGCAGCGCCAATTTTAATCGCGGCCCGACCGCCTTTTTTTCCCAGCTAGCATCAGCCAAAAAAAAAATTATACGTCGCAGCCACAATATTAATCGCGGCTCGACCACTTTTTTTCCCCAGCTAGCATCAGCCAAAAAAAATTTTATACGTCGCAGCCCCAATTTTAATCGCGACCCGACCACCTTTTTTCTCCAGCTAGCATCAGCCAAAACAAAATTTATACGTCGCAGCGCCAATTTTAATCGCGGCTCGACCACTTTTTTTCCCAGCTAGCATCAGCCAAAAAAAAAATTATACGTCGCAGCGCCAATTCTAATCGCGGCTAGACCACTTTTTTTCCCCAGCTAGCATCAGCCAAAAAAAATTTTATACGTCGCAGCCCCAATTTTAATCGCGACCCGACCACCTTTTTTCTCCAGCTAGCATCAGCCAAAACAAAATTTATACGTCGCAGCCCCAATTTTAATCGCGGCCCGACCGCCTTTTTTTCCCAGCTAGCATCAGCCAAAAAAAAATTATACGTCGCAGCGCCAATTTTAATCGCGGCTCGACCACTTTTTTTCCCAGCTAGCATCAGCCAAAAAAAAAATTATACGTCGCAGCGCCAATTCTAATCGCGGCTCGACCACTTTTTTTCCCCAGCTAGCATCAGCCAAAAAAAATTTTATACGTCGCAGCCCCAATTTTAATCGCGACCCGACCAACTTTTTTTCCCAGCTAGCATCAGCCAAAAAAAAAATTATACGTCGCAGCGCCAATTTTAATCGCGGCTCGACCACTTTTTTTCCCAGCTAGCATCAGCCAAAACAAAATTTATACGTCGCAGCCCCAATTTTAATCGCGGCCCGACCGCCTTTTTTTCCCAGCTAGCATCAGCCAAAAAAAAAAAATTATACGTCGCAGCCCCAATTTTAATCGCGGCTCGACCACTTTTTTTCCCAGCTAGCATCAGCCAAAAAAAAAATTATACGTCGCAGCGCTAATTCTAATCGCGGCTCGACCACTTTTTTTTCCCAGCTAGCATCAGCCAAAAAAAATTTTATACGTCGCAGCCCCAATTTTAATCGCGGCCCGACCGCCTTTTTTCTCCAGCTAGCATCAGCCAAAAAAAAAAAATTATACGTCGCAGCCCCAATTTTAATCGCGACCCGACCACCTTTTTTCTCCAGCTAGCATCAGCCAAAACAAAATTTATACGTCGCAGCCCCAATTTTAATCGCGGCCCGACCGCCTTTTTTCTCCAGCTAGCATCAGCCAAAACAAAATTTATACGTCGCAGCCCCAATTTTAATCGCGGCCCGACCGCCTTTTTTTCCCAGCTAGCATCAGCCAAAAAAAAAAAATTATACGTCGCAGCGCCAATTTTAATCGCGGCCCGACCGCCTTTTTTCTCCAGCTAGCATCAGCCAAAACAAAATTTATACGTCGCAGCGCCAATTTTAATCGCGGCTCGACCACTTTTTTTCCCAGCTAGCATCAGCCAAAAAAAAATTATACGTCGCAGCGCCAATTTTAATCGCGGCTCGACCACTTTTTTTCCCAGCTAGCATCAGCCAAAAAAAAAATTATACGTCGCAGCGCTAATTCTAATCGCGGCTCGACCACTTTTTTTCCCAGCTAGCATCAGCCAAAAAAAAATTATACGTCGCAGCCACAATTTTAATCGCGGCCCGACCACATTTTTTCCCCAGCTAGCATCAGCCAAAAAAAATTTATACGTCGCAGCCCCAATTTTAATCGCGACCCGACCAGCTTTTTTCTCCAGCTAGCATCAGCCAAAACAAAATGTATACGTCGCAGCGCCAATTTTAATCGCGGCTCGACCACTTTTTTTCCCAGCTAGCATCAGCCAAAAAAAAATTATACGTCGCAGCCACAATTTTAATCGCGGCCCTTTTTCCCCAGCTAGCATCAGCCAAAAAAAATTTATACGTCGCAGCCCCAATTTTAATCGCGACCCGACCAGCTTTTTTCTTCAGCTAGCATCAGCCAAAAAAAAATTTATACGTCGCAGCCCCAATTTTAATCGCGGCCCGACCGCCTTTTTTTCCCAGCTAGCATCAGCCAAAAAAAAATTATACGTCGCAGCGCCAATTTTAATCGCGGCTCGACCACTTTTTTTCCCAGCTAGCATCAGCCAAAACAAAATTTATACGTCGCAGCGCCAATTTTAATCGCGGCTCGACCACTTTTTTTCCCAGCTAGCATCAGCCAAAAAAAAAATTATACGTCGCAGCGCCAATTCTAATTGCGGCTCGACCACTTTTTTTCCCCAGCTAGCATCAGCCAAAAAAAAATTTATACGTCGCAGCCCCAATTTTAATCGCGGCCCGACCGCCTTTTTTTCCCAGCTAGCATCAGCCAAAAAAAAAATTATACGTCGCAGCGCCAATTTTAATCGCGGCCCGACCGACTTTTTTCTCCAGCTAGCATCAGCCAAAACAAAATTTATACGTCGCAGCGCCAATTCTAATCGCGGCTCGACCACTTTTTTTCCCCAGCTAGCATCAGCCAAAAAAAATTTTATACGTCGCAGCCCCAATTTTAATCGCGGCCCGACCGCCTTTTTTTCCCAGCTAGCATCAGCCAAAAAAAAAATTATACGTCGCAGCGACAATTTTAATCGCGGCTCGACCACTTTTTTTCCCAGCTAGCATCAGCCAAAAAAAAAATTATATGTCGCAGCGCCAATTTTAATCGCGGCTCGACCACTTTTTTTCCCCAGCTAGCATCAGCCAAAAAAAAATTTATACGTCGCAGCCACAATTTTAATCGCGGCTCGACCACTTTTTTCCCCAGCTAGCATCAGCCAAAAAAAAATTTATACGTTGCAGCGCCAATTTTAATCGCGGCTTGACCACTTTTTTTCCCAGCTAGCATCAGCCAAAAAAAAAATTATATGTCGCAGCGCCAATTCTAATCGCGGCTCGACCACTTTCTTTCCCCAGCTAGCATCAGCCAAAAAAAATTTTATACGTCGCAGCCCCAATTTTAATCGCGACCCGACCACCTTTTTTCTCCAGCTAGCATCAGCCAAAACAAAATTTATACGTCGCAGCCCCAATTTTAATCGCGGCCCGACCGCCTTTTTTTCCCTGCTAGCATCAGCCAAAAAAAAATTTATACGTCGCAGCCCCAATTTTAATCGCGGCCCGACCGCCTTTTTTTCCCAGCTAGCATCAGCCAAAAAAAAAATTATACGTCGCAGCGCCAATTTTAATCGCGGCTCGACCACTTTTTTTCCCAGCTAGCATCAGACAAAAAAAAAATTATACGTCGCAGCGCCAATTCTAATCGCGGCTCGACCACTTTTTTTCCCCAGCTAGCATCAGCCAAAAAAAATTTTATACGTCGCAGCCCCAATTTTAATCGCGACCCGACCACCTTTTTTCTCCAGCTAGCATCAGCCAAAACAAAATTTATACGTCGCAGCCCCAATTTTAATCGCGGCCCGACCGCCTTTTTTTCCCAGCTAGCATCAGCCAAAAAAAAATTTATACGTCGCAGCCCCAATTTTAATCGCGGCCCGACCGCCTTTTTTTCCCAGCTAGCATCAGCCAAAAAAAAATTTATACGTCGCAGCCACAATTTTAATCGCGGCCCGACCACCTTATTTCCCCAGCTAGCATCAGCCAAAACAAAATTTATACGTCGCAGCCCCAATTTTAATCGCGGCCCGACCGCCTTTTTTCCCAGCTAGCATCAGCCAAAACAAAATTTATACGTCGCAGCGCCAATTCTAATCGCGGCTCGACCACTTTTTTTCCCCAGCTAGCATCAGCCAAAAAAAATTTTATACGTCGCAGCCCCAATTTTAATCGCGGCCCGACCGCCTTTTTTTCCCAGCTAGCATCAGCCAAAAAAAAATTATACGTCGCAGCGACAATTTTAATCGCGGCTCGACCACTTTTTTTCCCAGCTAGCATCAGCCAAAAAAAAAATTATACGTCGCAGCGCCAATTTTAATCGCGGCTCGACCACTTTTTTCCCCAGCTAGCATCAGCCAAAAAAAAATTTATACGTCGCAGCCACAATTTTAATCGCGGCTCGACCACTTTTTTCCCCAGCTAGCATCAGCCAAAAAAAAATTTATACGTCGCAGCGCCAATTTTAATCGCGGCTCGACCACTTTTTTTCCCAGCTAGCATCAGCCAAAAAAAAAATTATATGTCGCAGCGCCAATTCTAATCGCGGCTCGACCACTTTCTTTCCCCAGCTAGCATCAGCCAAAAACAATTTTATACGTCGCAGCCCCAATTTTAATCGCGACCCGACCACCTTTTTTCTCCAGCTAGCATCAGCCAAAACAAAATTTATACGTCGCAGCCCCAATTTTAATCGCGGCCCGACCGCCTTTTTTTCCCTGCTAGCATCAGCCAAAAAAAAATTTATACGTCGAAGCCCCAATTTTAATCGCGGCCCGACCGCCTTTTTTTCCCAGCTAGCATCAGCCAAAAAAAAAATTATACGTCGCAGCGCCAATTTTAATCGCGGCTCGACCACTTTTTTTCCCAGCTAGCATCAGCCAAAAAAAAAAATTATACGTCGCAGCCCCAATTTTAATCGCGACCCGACCACCTTTTTTCTCCAGCTAGCATCAGCCAAAACAAAATTTATACGTCGCAGCCCCAATTTTAATCGCGGCCCGACCGCCTTTTTTCTCCAGCTAGCATCAGCCAAAACAAAATTTATACGTCGCAGCCCCAATTTTAATCGCGGCCCGACCGCCTTTTTTTCCCAGCTAGCATCAGCCAAAAAAAAAAAATTATACGTCGCAGCCCCAATTTTAATCGCGACCCGACCACCTTTTTTCTCCAGCTAGCATCAGCCAAAACAAAATTTATACGTCGCAGCCCCAATTTTAATCGCGGCCCGACCGCCTTTTTTCTCCAGCTAGCATCAGCCAAAACAAAATTTATACGTCGCAGCCCCAATTTTAATCGCGGCCCGACCGCCTTTTTTTCCCAGCTAGCATCAGCCAAAAAAAAAAAATTATACGTCGCAGCGCCAATTTTAATCGCGGCCCGACCGCCTTTTTTCTCCAGCTAGCATCAGCCAAAACAAAATTTATACGTCGCAGCGCCAATTTTAATCGCGGCTCGACCACTTTTTTTCCCAGCTAGCATCAGCCAAAAAAAAATTATACGTCGCAGCGCCAATTTTAATCGCGGCTCGACCACTTTTTTTCCCAGCTAGCATCAGCCAAAAAAAAAATTATACGTCGCAGCGCTAATTCTAATCGCGGCTCGACCACTTTTTTTCCCAGCTAGCATCAGCCAAAAAAAAATTATACGTCGCAGCCACAATTTTAATCGCGGCCCGACCACCTTTTTTCCCCAGCTAGCATCAGCCAAAAAAAATTTATACGTCGCAGCCCCAATTTTAATCGCGACCCGACCAGCTTTTTTCTCCAGCTAGCATCAGCCAAAACAAAATGTATACGTCGCAGCGCCAATTTTAATCGCGGCTCGACCACTTTTTTTCCCAGCTAGCATCAGCCAAAAAAAAATTATACGTCGCAGCCACAATTTTAATCGCGGCCCTTTTTCCACAGCTAGCATCAGCCAAAAAAAATTTATACGTCGCAGCCCCAATTTTAATCGCGACCCGACCAGCTTTTTTCTTCAGCTAGCATCAGCCAAAAAAAAATTTATACGTCGCAGCCCCAATTTTAATCGCGGCCCGACCGCCTTTTTTTCCCAGCTAGCATCAGCCAAAAAAAAATTATACGTCGCAGCGCCAATTTTAATCGCGGCTCGACCACTTTTTTTCCCAGCTAGCATCAGCCAAAACAAAATTTATACGTCGCAGCGCCAATTTTAATCGCGGCTCGACCACTTTTTTTCCCAGCTAGCATCAGCCAAAAAAAAAATTATACGTCGCAGCGCCAATTCTAATTGCGGCTCGACCACTTTTTTTCCCCAGCTAGCATCAGCCAAAAAAAAATTTATACGTCGCAGCCCCAATTTTAATCGCGGCCCGACCGCCTTTTTTTCCCAGCTAGCATCAGCCAAAAAAAAAATTATACGTCGCAGCGCCAATTTTAATCGCGGCCCGACCGACTTTTTTCTCCAGCTAGCATCAGCCAAAACAAAATTTATACGTCGCAGCGCCAATTCTAATCGCGGCTCGACCACTTTTTTTCCCCAGCTAGCATCAGCCAAAAAAAATTTTATACGTCGCAGCCCCAATTTTAATCGCGGCCCGACCGCCTTTTTTTCCCAGCTAGCATCAGCCAAAAAAAAAATTATACGTCGCAGCGACAATTTTAATCGCGGCTCGACCACTTTTTTTCCCAGCTAGCATCAGCCAAAAAAAAAATTATACGTCGCAGCGCCAATTTTAATCGCGGCTCGACCACTTTTTTTTCCCCAGCTAGCATCAGCCAAAAAAAAATTTATACGTCGCAGCCACAATTTTAATCGCGGCTCGACCACTTTTTTCCCCAGCTAGCATCAGCCAAAAAAAAATTTATACGTTGCAGCGCCAATTTTAATCGCGGCTCGACCACTTTTTTTCCCAGCTAGCATCAGCCAAAAAAAAAATTATATGTCGCAGCGCCAATTCTAATCGCGGCTCGACCACTTTCTTTCCCCAGCTAGCATCAGCCAAAAAAAATTTTATACGTCGCAGCCCCAATTTTAATCGCGACCCGACCACCTTTTTTCTCCAGCTAGCATCAGCCAAAACAAAATTTATACGTCGCAGCCCCAATTTTAATCGCGGCCCGACCGCCTTTTTTTCCCTGCTAGCATCAGCCAAAAAAAAATTTATACGTCGCAGCCCCAATTTTAATCGCGGCCCGACCGCCTTTTTTTCCCAGCTAGCATCAGCCAAAAAAAAAATTATACGTCGCAGCGCCAATTTTAATCGCGGCTCGACCACTTTTTTTCCCAGCTAGCATCAGCCAAAAAAAAAATTATACGTCGCAGCGCCAATTCTAATCGCGGCTAGACCACTTTTTTTCCCCAGCTAGCATCAGCCAAAAAAAATTTTATACGTAGCAGCCCCAATTTTAATCGCGACCCGACCACCTTTTTTCTCCAGCTAGCATCAGCCAAAACAAAATTTATACGTCGCAGCCCCAATTTTAATCGCGGCCCGACCGCCTTTTTTTCCCAGCTAGCATCAGCCAAAAAAAAATTTATACGTCGCAGCCCCAATTTTAATCGCGGCCCGACCGCCTTTTTTTCCCAGCTAGCATCAGCCAAAAAAAAATTTATACGTCGCAGCCACAATTTTAATCGCGGCCCGACCACCTTATTTCCCCAGCTAGCATCAGCCAAAACAAAATTTATACGTCGCAGCCCCAATTTTAATCGCGGCCCGACCGCCTTTTTTCCCAGCTAGCATCAGCCAAAACAAAATTTATACGTCGCAGCGCCAATTCTAATCGCGGCTCGACCACTTTTTTTCCCCAGCTAGCATCAGCCAAAAAAAATTTTATACGTCGCAGCCCCAATTTTAATCGCGGCCCGACCGCCTTTTTTTCCCAGCTAGCATCAGCCAAAAAAAAATTATACGTCGCAGCGACAATTTTAATCGCGGCTCGACCACTTTTTTCCCCAGCTAGCATCAGCCAAAAAAAAATTTATACGTCGCAGCGCCAATTTTAATCGCGGCTCGACCACTTTTTTTCCCAGCTAGCATCAGCCAAAAAAAAAATTATATGTCGCAGCGCCAATTCTAATCGCGGCTCGACCACTTTCTTTCCCCAGCTAGCATCAGCCAAAAACAATTTTATACGTCGCAGCCCCAATTTTAATCGCGACCCGACCACCTTTTTTCTCCAGCTAGCATCAGCCAAAACAAAATTTATACGTCGCAGCCCCAATTTTAATCGCGGCCCGACCGCCTTTTTTTCCCTGCTAGCATCAGCCAAAAAAAAATTTATACGTCGAAGCCCCAATTTTAATCGCGGCCCGACCGCCTTTTTTTCCCAGCTAGCATCAGCCAAAAAAAAAATTATACGTCGCAGCGCCAATTTTAATCGCGGCTCGACCACTTTTTTTCCCAGCTAGCATCAGCCAAAAAAAAAATTATACGTCGCAGCGCCAATTCTAATCGCGTCTCGACCACTTTTTTTCCCCAGCTAGCATCAGCCAAAAAAAATTTTATACGTCGCAGCCCCAATTTTAATCGCGACCCGACCACCTTTTTTCTCCAGCTAGCATCAGCCAAAACAAAATTTATACGTCGCAGCCCCAATTTTAATCGCGGCCCGACCGCCTTTTTTTTCCCAGCTAGCATCAGCCAAAAAAAAATTTATGCGTCGCAGCCCCAATTTTAATCGCGGCCCGACCGCCTTTTTTTCCCAGCTAGCATCAGCCAAAAAAAAAATTATGCGTCGCAGCGCCAATTTTAATCGCGGCTCGACCACCTTTTTTCTCCAGCTAGCATCAGCCAAAACAAAATTTATACGTCGCAGCCCCAATTTTAATCGCGACCCGACCACCTTTTTTCTCCAGCTAGCATCAGCCAAAACAAAATTTATACGTCGCAGCCCCAATTTTAATCGCGGCCCGACCGCCTTTTTTTCCCTGCTAGCATCAGCCAAAAAAAAATTTATACGTCGCAGCGCCAATTTTAATCGCGGCTCGACCACTTTTTTTCCCAGCTAGCATCAGCCAAAACAAAATTTATACGTCGCAGCGCCAATTCTAATCGCGGCTCGACCACTTTTTTTCCCAAGCTAGCATCAGCCAAAAAAAAATTTATACGTCGCAGCGCCAATTTTAATCGCGGCTCGACCACTTTTTTTCCCAGCTAGCATCAGCCAAAACAAAATTTATACGTCGCAGCCCCAATTTTAATCGCGGCCCGACCGCCTATTTTTCCCAGCTAGCATCAGCCAAAACAAAATTTATACGTCGCAGCGCCAATTCTAATCGCGGCTCGACCGCCTTTTTTCTCCAGCTAGCATCAGCCAAAAAAAATTTTATACGTCGCAGCCCCAATTTTAATCGCGACCCGACCACCTTTTTTCTCCAGCTAGCATCAGCCAAAACAAAATTTATACGTCGCAGCCCCAATTTTAATCGCGGCCCGACCGCCTTTTTTTCCCTGCTAGCATCAGCCAAAAAAAAATTTATACGTCGCAGCCCCAATTTTAATCGCGGCCCGACCGCCTTTTTTTCCCAGCTAGCATCAGCCAAAAAAAAAATTATACGTCGCAGCCACAATTTTAATCGCAGCCCGACCACCTTATTTCCCCAGCTAGCATCAGCCAAAACAAAATTTATACGTCGCAGCCCCAATTTTAATCGCGGCCCGACCGCCTTTTTTTCCCAGCTAGCATCAGCCAAAAAAAAAAAATTATACGTCGCAGCCCCAATTTTAATCGCGGCTCGACCACTTTTTTTCCCAGCTAGCATCAGCCAAAAAAAAAATTATACGTCGCAGCGCTAATTCTAATCGCGGCTCGACCACTTTTTTTTCCCAGCTAGCATCAGCCAAAAAAAATTTTATACGTCGCAGCCCCAATTTTAATCGCGACCCGACCACCTTTTTTCTCCAGCTAGCATCAGCCAAAACAAAATTTATACGTCGCAGCCCCAATTTTAATCGCGGCCCGACCGCCTTTTTTTCCCAGCTAGCATCAGCCAAAAAAAAAAAATTATGCGTCGCAGCGCCAATTTTAATCGCGGCTCGACCACCTTTTTTCTCCAGCTAGCATCAGCCAAAACAAAATTTATACGTCGCAGCGCCAATTTTAATCGCGGCTCGACCACTTTTTTTCCCCAGCTAGCATCAGCCAAAAAAAAATTTATACGTCGCAGCCCCAATTTTAATCGCGACCCGACCACCTTTTTTCTCCAGCTAGCATCAGCCAAAACAAAATTTATACGTCGCAGCCCCAATTTTAATCGCGGCTCGACCGCCTTTTTTTCCCAGCTAGCATCAGCCAAAAAAAAATTTATACGTCGAAGCCCCAATTTTAATCGCGGCCCGACCGCCTTTTTTTCCCAGCTAGCATCAGCCAAAAAAAAAATTATGCGTCGCAGCGCCAATTTTAATCGCGGCTCGACCACTTTTTTTCCCAGCTAGCATCAGCCAAAAAAAAAATTATACGTCGCAGCGCCAATTCTAATCGCGGCTCGACCACTTTCTTTCCCCAGCTAGCATCAGCCAAAAACAATTTTATACGTCGCAGCCCCAATTTTAATCGCGACCCGACCACCTTTTTTCTCCAGCTAGCATCAGCCAAAACAAAATTTATACGTCGCAGCCCCAATTTTAATCGCGGCCCGACCGCCTTTTTTTCCCTGCTAGCATCAGCCAAAAAAAAATTTATACGTCGAAGCCCCAATTTTAATCGCGGCCCGACCGCCTTTTTTTCCCAGCTAGCATCAGCCAAAAAAAAAATTATACGTCGCAGCGCCAATTTTAATCGCGGCTCGACCACTTTTTTTCCCAGCTAGCATCAGCCAAAAAAAAAATTATACGTCGCAGCGCCAATTCTAATCGCGGCTCGACCACTTTTTTTCCCCAGCTAGCATCAGCCAAAAAAAATTTTATACGTCGCAGCCCCAATTTTAATCGCGACCCGACCACCTTTTTTCTCCAGCTAGCATCAGCCAAAACAAAATTTATACGTCGCAGCCCCAATTTTAATCGCGGCCCGACCGCCTTTTTTTCCCAGCTAGCATCAGCCAAAAAAAAATTTATGCGTCGCAGCCCCAATTTTAATCGCGGCCCGACCGCCTTTTTTTCCCAGCTAGCATCAGCCAAAAAAAAAATTATGCGTCGCAGCGCCAATTTTAATCGCGGCTCGACCACTTTTTTTCCCAGCTAGCATCAGCCAAAAAAAAAATTATACGTCGCAGCGCCAATTCTAATCGCGGCTCGACCACTTTTTTTCCCCAGCTAGCATCAGCCAAAAAAAAATTTATACGTCGCAGCCCCAATTTTAATCGCGGCCCGACCGCCTTTTTTTCCCAGCTAGCATCAGCCAAAAAAAAAATTATACGTCGCAGCGCCAATTTTAATCGCGGCCCGACCGACTTTTTTCTCCAGCTAGCATCAGCCAAAACAAAATTTATACGTCGCAGCGCCAATTCTAATCGCGGATCGACCACTTTTTTTCCCCAGCTAGCATCAGCCAAAAAAAAATTTATACGTCGCAGCCACAATTTTAATCGCGGCCCGGCCGCCTTTTTTTCCCAGCTAGCATCAGCCAAAAAAAAAATTATGCGTCGCAGCCCCAATTTTAATCGCGGCCCGACCGCCTTTTTTTCCCTGCTAGCATCAGCCAAAAAAAATTTATACGTCGCAGCCCCAATTTTAATCGCGGCCCGACCGCCTTTTTTTCCCAGCTAGCATCAGCCAAAAAAAAAATTATACGTCGCAGCGCCAATTTTAATTGCGGCTCGACCACTTTTTTCCCCAGCTAGCATCAGCCAAAAAAAATTTTATACGTCGCAGCCCCAATTTTAATCGCGACCCGACCACCTTTTTTCTCCAGCTAGCATCAGCCAAAACAAAATTTATACGTCGCAGCCCCAATTTTAATCGCGGCCCGACCGCCTTTTTTTCCCAGCTAGCATCAGCCAAAAAAAAATTTATACGTCAATTTTAATCGCGGCCCGACCACCTTATTTCCCCAGCTAGCATCAGCCAAAACAAAATTTATACGTCGCAGCCCCAATTTTAATCGCGGCCCGACCGCCTTTTTTTCCCAGCTAGCATCAGCCAAAAAAAAATTTATACGTCGCAGCCCCAATTTTAATCGCGGCCCGACCGCCTTTTTTTCCCAGCTAGCATCAGCCAAAAAAAAATTTATACGTCAATTTTAATCGCGGCACGACCACCTTATTTCCCCAGCTAGCATCAGCCAAAACAAAATTTATACGTCGCAGCCCCAATTTTAATCGCGGCCCGACCGCCTTTTTTCCCAGCTAGCATCAGCCAAAAAAAAATTTATACGTCGCAGCCCCAATTTTAATCGCGGCCCGACTGCCTTTTTTTCCCAGCTAGCATCAGCCAAAAAAAAAATTATACGTCGCAGCGCCAATTTTAATCGCGGCTCGACCACTTTTTTTCCCAGCTAGCATCAGCCAAAAAAAAAATTATACGTCGCAGCGCCAATTCTAATCGCGGCTCGACCACTTTTTTTTTCCAGCTAGCATCAGCCAAAAAAAAATTTATACGTCGCAGCCCCAATTTTAATCGCGGCCCGACCGCCTTTTTTTCCCAGCTAGCATCAGCCAAAAATAAAATTATGCGTCGCAGCGCCAATTTTAATCGCGGCTCGACCACTTTTTTTCCCAGCTAGCATCAGCCAAAAAAAAAATTATACGTCGCAGCGCCAATTCTAATCGCGGCTCGACCACTTTTTTTCCCCAGCTAGCATCAGCCAAAAAAAATTTTATGCGTCGCAGCCCCAATTTTAATCGCGACCCGACCACCTTTTTTCTCCAGCTAGCATCAGCCAAAAAAAAAATTATACGTCGCAGCGCCAATTCTAATCGCGGCTCGACCACTTTTTTTCCCCAGCTAGCATCAGCCAAAAAAAAATTTATACGTCGCAGCCCCAATTTTAATCGCGGCCCGACCGCCTTTTTTTCCCAGCTAGCATCAGCCAAAAAAAAAATTATGCGTCGCAGCCCCAATTTTAATCGCGGCTCGACCACTTTTTTTCCCAGCTAGCATCAGCCAAAAAAAAAATTATACGTCGCAGCGCCAATTCTAATCGCGGCTCGACCACTTTTTTTCCCCAGCTAGCATCAGCCAAAAAAAATTTTATACGTCGCAGCCCCAATTTTAATCGCGACCCGACCACCTTTTTTCTCCAGATAGCATCAGCCAAAACAAAATTTATACGTCGCAGCCCCAATTTTAATCGCGGCCCGACCGCCTTTTTTTCTCAGCTAGCATCAGCCAAAAAAAAAATTATACGTCGCAGCCCCAATTTCAATCGCGGCCCGACCGCCTTTTTTTCCCAGCTAGCATCAGCCAAAAAAAAATTTATACGTCGCAGCGCCAATTTTAATCGCGGCTCGACCACTTTTTTTCCCAGCTAGCATCAGCCAAAAAAAAAATTATATGTCGCAGCGCCAATTCTAATCGCGGCTCGACCACTTTCTTTCCCCAGCTAGCATCAGCCAAAAAAAATTTTATACGTCGCAGCCCCAATTTTAATCGCGACCCGACCACCTTTTTTCTCCAGCTAGCATCAGCCAAAACAAAATTTATACGTCGCAGCCCCAATTTTAATCGCGGCCCGACCACCTTTTTTCCCCAGCTAGCATCAGCCAAAAAAAATTTATACGTCGCAGCCCCAATTTTAATCGCGACCCGACCACCACCTTTTTTCTCCAGCTAGCATCAGCCAAAACAAAATTTATACGTCGCAGCCCAAATTTTAATCGCGACCCGACCAGCTTTTTTCTCCAGCTAGCATCAGCCAAAAAAAATTTATACGTCGCAGCCCCAATTTTAATCGCGGCCCGACCGCCTTTTTTTCCCAGCTAGCATCAGCCAAAAAAAAAATTATACGTCGCAGCCCCAATTTTAATCGCGGCTCGACCACTTTTTTTCCCAGCTAGCATCAGCCAAAAAAAAAATGATAAGTCGCAGCGCCAATTTTAATCGCGGCCCGACCGCCTTTTTTCTCCAGCTAGCATCAGCCAAAACAAAATTTATACGTCGCAGCGCCAATTTTAATCGCGGCTCGACCAGCTTTTTTCTCCAGCTAGCATCAGCCAAAAAAAATTTATACGTCGCAGCCCCAATTTTAATCGCGGCTCGACCACTTTTTTCCCAGCTAGCATCAGCCAAAAAAAAATTTATACGTCGCAGCCCCAATTTTAATCGCGGCCCGACCGCCTTTTTTTCCCAGCTAGCATCAGCCAAAACAAAATTTATACGTCGCAGCCCCAATTTTAATCGCGACCCGACCACCTTTTTTCTCCAGCTAGCATCAGCCAAAACAAAATTTATACGTCGCAGCCCCAATTTTAATCGCGACCCGACCAGCTTTTTTCTCCAGCTAGCATCAGCCAAAAAAAATTTATACGTCGCAGCCCCAATTTTAATCGCGGCCCGACCGCCTTTTTTTCCCAGCTAGCATCAGCCAAAAAAAAATTTATACGTCGCAGCCCCAATTTTAATCGCGGCTCGACCACTTTTTTTCCCAGCTAGCATCAGCCAAAAAAAAATTTATACGTCGCAGCCCCAATTTTAATCGCGGCCCGACCGCCTTTTTTTCCCAGCTAGCATCAGCCAAAAAAAAAATTATACGTCGCAGCGCCAATTTTAATCGCGGCCCGACCGACTTTTTTCTCCAGCTAGCATCAGACAAAACAAAATTTATACGTCGCAGCCCCAATTTTAATCGCGACCCGACCACCTTTTTTCTCCAGCTAGCATCAGCCAAAACAAAATTTATACGTCGCAGCCCCAATTTTAATCGCGACCCGACCAGCTTTTTTTCCCAGCTAGCATCAGCCAAAAAAAAATTTATACGTCGCAGCCCCAATTTTAATCGCGGCTCGACCACTTTTTTTCCCAGCTAGCATCAGCCAAAAAAAAATTTATACGTCGCAGCCCCAATTTTAATCGCGGCCCGACCGCCTTTTTTTCCCAGCTAGCATCAGCCAAAAAAAAATTTATACGTCGCAGCGCCAATTTTAATCGCGGCTCGACCACTTTTTTTCCCAGCTAGCATCAGCCAAAAAAAAAATTATATGTCGCAGCGCCAATTCTAATCGCGGCTCGACCACTTTCTTTCCCCAGCTAGCATCAGCCAAAAAAAATTTTATACGTCGCAGCCCCAATTTTAATCGCGACCCGACCACCTTTTTTCTCCAGCTAGCATCAGCCAAAACAAAATTTATACGTCGCAGCCCCAATTTTAATCGCGGCCCGACCACCTTTTTTCCCCAGCTAGCATCAGCCAAAAAAAATTTATACGTCGCAGCCCCAATTTTAATCGCGACCCGACCACCTTTTTTCTCCAGCTAGCATCAGCCAAAACAAAATTTATACGTCGCAGCCCAAATTTTAATCGCGACCCGACCAGCTTTTTTCTCCAGCTAGCATCAGCCAAAAAAAATTTATACGTCGCAGCCCCAATTTTAATCGCGGCCCGACCGCCTTTTTTTCCCAGCTAGCATCAGCCAAAAAAAAAATTATACGTCGCAGCCCCAATTTTAATCGCGGCTCGACCACTTTTTTTCCCAGCTAGCATCAGCCAAAAAAAAAATGATAAGTCGCAGCGCCAATTTTAATCGCGGCCCGACCGCCTTTTTTCTCCAGCTAGCATCAGCCAAAACAAAATTTATACGTCGCAGCGCCAATTTTAATCGCGGCTCGACCAGCTTTTTTCTCCAGCTAGCATCAGCCAAAAAAAATTTATACGTCGCAGCCCCAATTTTAATCGCGGCTCGACCACTTTTTTCCCAGCTAGCATCAGCCAAAAAAAAATTTATACGTCGCAGCCCCAATTTTAATCGCGGCCCGACCGCCTTTTTTTCCCAGCTAGCATCAGCCAAAACAAAATTTATACGTCGCAGCCCCAATTTTAATCGCGACCCGACCACCTTTTTTCTCCAGCTAGCATCAGCCAAAACAAAATTTATACGTCGCAGCCCCAATTTTAATCGCGACCCGACCAGCTTTTTTCTCCAGCTAGCATCAGCCAAAAAAAATTTATACGTCGCAGCCCCAATTTTAATCGCGGCCCGACCGCCTTTTTTTCCCAGCTAGCATCAGCCAAAAAAAAATTTATACGTCGCAGCCCCAATTTTAATCGCGGCTCGACCACTTTTTTTCCCAGCTAGCATCAGCCAAAAAAAAATTTATACGTCGCAGCCCCAATTTTAATCGCGGCCCGACCGCCTTTTTTTCCCAGCTAGCATCAGCCAAAAAAAAAATTATACGTCGCAGCGCCAATTTTAATCGCGGCCCGACCGACTTTTTTCTCCAGCTAGCATCAGACAAAACAAAATTTATACGTCGCAGCCCCAATTTTAATCGCGACCCGACCAACTTTTTTCTCCAGCTAGCATCAGCCAAAACAAAATTTATACGTCGCAGCCCCAATTTTAATCGCGACCCGACCAGCTTTTTTCTCCAGCTAGCATCAGCCAAAAAAAATTTATACGTCGCAGCCCCAATTTTAATCGCGGCCCGACCGCCTTTTTTTCCCAGCTAGCATCAGCCAAAAAAAAATTTATACGTCGCAGCCCCAATTTTAATCGCGACCCGACCACCTTTTTTCTCCAGCTAGCATCAGCCAAAACAAAATTTATACGTCGCAGCCACAATTTTAATCGCGGCCCGACCACCTTTTTTCCCCAGCTAGCATCAGCCAAAACAAAATTTATACGTCGCAGCGCCAATTTTAATCGCGGCTCGACCACTTTTTTCTCCAGCTAGCATCAGCCAAAACAAAATTTATACGTCGCAGCCCCAATTTTAATCGCGACCCGACCAGCTTTTTTCTCCAGCTAGCATCAGCCAAAAAAAAATTATACGTCGCAGCCACAATTTTAATCGCGGTCCGACCACCTTTTTTCCCCAGCTAGCATCAGCCAAAACAAAATTTATACGTCGCAGCGCCAATTTTAATCGCGGCTCGACCACTTTTTTCTCCAGCTAGCATCAGCCAAAACAAAATTTATACGTCGCAGCCCCAATTTTAATCGCGACCCGACCAGCTTTTTTCTCCAGCTAGCATCAGCCAAAAAAAATTTATACGTCGCAGCCCCAATTTTAATCGCGGCTCGACCACTTTTTTTCCCAGCTAGCATCAGCCAAAAAAAAATTTATACGTCGCAGCCCCAATTTTAATCGCGGCCCGACCGCCTTTTTTTCCCAGCTAGCATCAGCCAAAAAAAAAATTATACGTCGCAGCGCCAATTTTAATCGCGGCCCGACCGACTTTTTTCTCCAGCTAGCATCAGACAAAACAAAATTTATACGTCGCAGCGCCAATTCTAATCGCGGCTCGACCACTTTTTTTCCCCAGCTAGCATCAGCCAAAAAAAATTTTATACGTCGCAGCCCCAATTTTAATCGCGGCCCGACCGCCTTTTTTTCCCAGCTAGCATCAGCCAAAAAAAAAATTATACGTCGCAGCGCCAATTTTAATCGCGGCTCGACCACTTTTTTTCCCCAGCTAGCATCAGCCAAAAAAAAAATTATACGTCGCAGCGACAATTTTAATCGCGGCTCGACCACTTTTTTTCCCAGCTAGCATCAGCCAAAAAAAAAATTATACGTCGCAGCCCCAATTTTAATCGCGGCCCGACCGCCTTTTTTTCCCAGCTAGCATCAGCCAAAAAAAAAATTATACGTCGCAGCCACAATTTTAATCGCGACCCGACCAGCTTTTTTCTCCAGCTAGCATCAGCCAAAAAAAAATTTATACGTCGCAGCCCCAATTTTAATCGCGGCCCGACCGCCTTTTTTTCCCAGCTAGCATCAGCCAAAAAAAATTTTATACGTCGCAGCCACAATTTTAATCGCGGCCCGACCACCTTTTTTCCCCAGCTAGCATCAGCCAAAAAAAATTTATACGTCGCAGCCCCAATTTTAATCGCGACCCGACCAGCTTTTTTCTCCAGCTAGCATCAGCCAAAAAAAAATTTATACGTCGCAGCCCCAATTTTAATCGCGGCCCGACCGCCTTTTTTTCCCAGCTAGCATCAGCCAAAAAAAATTTTATACGTCGCAGCCACAATTTTAATCGTGGCTCGACCACTTTTTTTCCCCAGCTAGCATCAGCCAAAAAAAAATGTAAACGTCGCAGCCCCAATTTTAATCGCGACCCGACCAGCTTTTTTCTCCAGCTAGCATCAGCCAAAAAAAAATTTATACGTCGCAGCCCCAATTTTAATCGCGGCCCGACCGCCTTTTTTTCCCAGCTAGCATCAGCCAAAAAAAATTTTATACGTCGCAGCCACAATTTTAATCGCGACCCGACCACCTTTTTTCTCCAGCTAGCATCAGCCAAAAAAAAATGTATACGTCGCAGCCACAATTTTAATCGTGGCTCGACCACTTTTTTTCCCCAGCTAGCATCAGCCAAAAAAAAATTTATACGTCGCAGCGCCAATTTTAATCGCGGCTCGACCACTTTTTTTCCCAGCTAGCATCAGCCAAAAAAAAAATTATACGTCGCAGCGCCAATTCTAATCGCGGCTCGACCACTTTATTTCCCCAGCTAGCATCAGCCAAAAAAAATTTTATACGTCGCAGCCCCAATTTTAATCGCGACCCGACCACCTTTTTTCTCCAGCTAGCATCAGCCAAAACAAAATTTATACGTCGCAGCCCCAATTTTAATCGCGGCCCGACCGCCTTTTTTTCCCAGCTAGCATCAGCCAAAAAAAAAATTATACGTCGCAGCGCCAATTCTAATCGCGGCTCGACCACTTTTTTTCCCCAGCTAGCATCAGCCAAAAAAAATTTTATACGTCGCAGCCCCAATTTTAATCGCGACCCGACCACCTTTTTTCTCCAGCTAGCATCAGCTAAAAAAAAATTTATACGTCGCAGCCACAATTTTAATCGCGGCTCGACCGCCTTTTTTCTCCAGCTAGCATCAGCCAAAACAAAATTTATACGTCGCAGCCCCAATTTTAATCGCGGCCCGACTGCCTTTTTTTCCCAGCTAGCATCATCCAAAAAAAAAAAATTATACGTCGCAGCCCCAATTTTAATCGCGGCCCGACCACCTTTTTTCCCCAGCTAGCATCAGTCAAAAAAAAATGTTTACGTCGCAGCCACAATTTTAATCGCGGCCCGACCACCTTTTTTCCCCAGCTAGCATCAGTCAAAAAAAAATGTTTACGTCGCAGCCACAATTTTAATCGCGGCCCGACCACCTTTTTTCCCCAGCTAGCATCAGCCAAAAAAAAATGTATACGTCGCAGCCACAATTTTAATCGCGGCCCGACCACCTTTTTTCCCCAGCTAGCATCAGCCAAAAATTTATACGTCGCAGCCCCAATTCTAATCGCGGCCCGACCACTTTTTCTCCCCCGCTAGCATCAGCCAAAAAAAATGTATACGTCGCAGCGCCAATTTTAATCGCGGCCCGACCACCTTTTTTCCCCAGCTAGCATCAGTCAAAAAAAAATGTTTACGTCGCAGCCACAATTTTAATCGCGGCCCGACCACCTTTTTTCCCCAGCTAGCATCAGCCAAAACAAAATTTATACGTCGCAGCCCCAATTTTAATCGCGGCCCGACTGCCTTTTTTTCCCAGCTAGCATCATCCAAAAAAAAAAAATTATACTTCGCAGCCCCAATTTTAATCGCGGCCCGACCACCTTTTTTCCCCAGCTAGCATCAGTCAAAAAAAAATGTTTACGTCGCAGCCACAATTTTAATCGCGGCCCGACCACCTTTTTTCCCCAGCTAGCATCAGTCAAAAAAAAATTTTTACGTCGCAGCCACAATTTTAATCGCGGCCCGACCACCTTTTTTCCCCAGCTAGCATCAGTCAAAAAAAAATGTTTACGTCGCAGCCACAATTTTAATCGCGGCCCGACCACCTTTTTCTCCCCCGCTAGCATCAGCCAAAAAAAATGTATACGTCGCAGCGCCAATTTTAATCGCGGCCCGACCACCTTTTTTCCCCAGCTAGCATCAGTCAAAAAAAAATACGTCGCAGCCCCAATTCTAATCGCGGCCCGACCACTTTTTCTCCCCCGCTAGCATCAGCCAAAAAAAATGTATACGTCGCAGCGCCAATTTTAATCGCGGCCCGACCACCTTTTTTCCCCAGCTAGCATCAGTCAAAAAAAAATACGTCGCAGCCCCAATTCTAATCGCGGCCCGACCACTTTTTCTCCCCCGCTAGCATCAGCCAAAAAAAATGTATACGTCGCAGCGCCAATTTTAATCGCGGCCCGACCACTTTTTCTCCCCCGCTAGCATCAGCCAAAAAAAATGTATACGTCGCAGCCCCAATTCTAATCGCGGCCCGACCACCTTTTTTCCCCAGCTAGCATCAGTCAAAAAAAAATACGTCGCAGCCCCAATTCTAATCGCGGCCCGACCACCTTTTTTCCCCAGCTAGCATCAGTCAAAAAAAAATACGTCGCAGCGCCAATTTTAATCGCGGCCCGACCACCTTTTTTCCCCAGCTAGCATCATTCAAAAAAAAATACGTCGCAGCCCCAATTCTAATCGCGGCCCGACCACTTTTTCTCCCCCGCTAGCATCAGCCAAAAAAAATGTATACGTCGCAGCGCCAATTTTAATCGCGGCCCGACCACCTTTTTTCCCCAGCTAGCATCAGTCAAAAAAAAATACGTCGCAGCCCCAATTCTAATCGCGGCCCGACCACTTTTTCTCCCCCGCTAGCATCAGCCAAAAAAAATGTATACGTCGCAGCGCCAATTTTAATCGCGGCCCGACCACTTTTTCTCCCCCGCTAGCATCAGCCAAAAAAAATGTATACGTCGCAGCCCCAATTCTAATCGCGGCCCGACCACTTTTTCTCCCCCGCTAGCATCAGCCAAAAAAAATTTATACGTCGCAGCCCCAATTCTAATCGCGGCCCGACCACTTTTTCTCCCCCGCTAGCATCAGCCAAAAAAAATGTGTACGTCGCAGCGCCAATTTTAATCGCGGCCCGACCACCTTTTTTCCCCAGCTAGCATCATCCAAAAAAAAAAAATTATACGTCGCAGCCCCAATTTTAATCGCGGCCCGACCACCTTTTTTCCCCAGCTAGCATCAGTCAAAAAAAAAATGTTTGCGTCGCAGCCACAATTTTAATCGCGGCCCGACCACCTTTTTTCCCCAGCTAGCATCAGTCAAAAAAAAATGTTTACGTCGCAGCCACAATTTTAATCGCTGCCCGACCTCCTTTTTTCCCAGCTAGCATCAGCCAAAACAAAATTTATACGTCGCAGCCCCAATTTTAATCGCGGCCCGACCGCCTTTTTTTCTCCAGCTAGCATCAGCCAAAACAAAATTTATACGTCGCAGCCCCAATTTTAATCGCGGCTCGACCACTTTTTTTCCCAGCTAGCATCAGCCAAAAAAAAATTTATACGTCGCAGCCCCAATTTTAATCGCGGCCCGACCGCCTTTTTTTCCCAGCTAGCATCAGCCAAAAAAAAAATTATACGTCGCAGCGCCAATTTTAATTGCGGCCCGACCGACTTTTTTCTCCAGCTAGCATCAGACAAAACAAAATTTATAGGTCGCAGCGCCAATTCTAATCGCGGCTCGACCACTTTTTTTCCCCAGCTAGCATCAGCCAAAAAAAATTTTATACGTCGCAGCCCCAATTTTAATCGCGGCCCGACCGCCTTTTTTTCCCAGCTAGCATCAGCCAAAAAAAAAATTATACGTCGCAGCGCCAATTTTAATCGCGGCCCGACCGACTTTTTTCTCCAGCTAGCATCAGTCAAAAAAAAATGTTTACGTCGCAGCCACAATTTTAATCGCTGCCCGACCTCCTTTTTTCCCAGCTAGCATCAGCCAAAACAAAATTTATACGTCGCAGCCCCAATTTTAATCGCGGCCCGACCGCCTTTTTTTCTCCAGCTAGCATCAGCCAAAAAAAAAATTATAAGTCGCAGCGCCAATTTTAATCGCGGCCCGACCGCCTTTTTTCTCCAGCTAGCATCAGCCAAAACAAAATTTATACGTCGCAGCGCCAATTTTAATCGCGGCTCGACCACTTTTTTTCCCAGCTAGCATCAGCCAAAAAAAAATTATACGTCGCAGCCACAATTTTAATCGCGGTCCGACCACCTTTTTTCCCCAGCTAGCATCAGCCAAAAAAAATTTATACGTCGCAGCCCCAATTTTAATCGCGACCCGACCAGCTTTTTTCTCCAGCTAGCATCAGCCAAAACAAAATTTATACGTCGCAGCGCCAATTTTAATCGCGGCTCGACCACTTTTTTTCCCAGCTAGCATCAGCCAAAAAAAAATTATGCGTCGCAGCCACAATTTTAATCGCGGCCCGACCACCTTTTTTCCCCAGCTAGCATCAGCCAAAAAAAAAATTATACGTCGCAGCCCCAATTTTAATCGCGGCTCGACCACTTTTTTTCCCAGCTAGCATCAGCCAAAAAAAAAATTATACGTCGCAGCGCCAATTCTAATCGCGGCCCGACCACCTTTTTTCCCCAGCTAGCATCAGCCAAAAAAAATTTATACGTCGCAGCCCCAATTTTAATCGCGGCCCGACCGCCTTTTTTTCCCAGCTAGCATCAGCCAAAAAAAAAATTATACGTCGCAGCGCCAATTTTAATCGCGGCCCGACCGACTTTTTTCTCCAGCTAGCATCAGACAAAACAAAATTTATACGTCGCAGCGCCAATTCTAATCGCGGCTCGACCACTTTTTTTCCCCAGCTAGCATCAGCCAAAAAAAATTTTATACGTCGCAGCCCCAATTTTAATCGCGGCCCGACCGCCTTTTTTTCCCAGCTAGCATCAGCCAAAAAAAAAATTATACGTCGCAGCGACAATTTTAATCGCGGCTCGACCACTTTTTTTCCCAGCTAGCATCAGCCAAAAAAAAAATTATACGTCGCAGCGCCAATTTTAATCGCGGCTCGACCACTTTTTTTCCCCAGCTAGCATCAGCCAAAAAAAAATTTATACGTCGCAGCCACAATTTTAATCGCGGCTCGACCACTTTTTTCCCCAGCTAGCATCAGCCAAAAAAAAATTTATACGTCGCAGCGCCAATTTTAATCGCGGCTCGACCACTTTTTTTCCCAGCTAGCATCAGCCAAAAAAAAAATTATATGTCGCAGCGCCAATTCTAATCGCGGCTCGACCACTTTCTTTCCCCAGCTAGCATCAGCCAAAAAAAATTTTATACGTCGCAGCCCCAATTTTAATCGCGACCCGACCACCTTTTTTCTCCAGCTAGCATCAGCCAAAACAAAATTTATACGTCGCAGCCCCAATTTTAATCGCGGCCCGACCGCCTTTTTTTCCCTGCTAGCATCAGCCAAAAAAAAATTTATACGTCGCAGCCCCAATTTTAATCGCGGCCCGACCGCCTTTTTTTCCCAGCTAGCATCAGCCAAAAAAAAAATTATACGTCGCAGCGCCAATTTTAATCGCGGCTCGACCACTTTTTTTCCCAGCTAGCATCAGCCAAAAAAAAAATTATACGTCGCAGCGCCAATTCTAATCGCGGCTCGACCACTTTTTTTCCCCAGCTAGCATCAGCCAAAAAAAAATTTATACGTCGCAGCCCCAATTTTAATCGCGACCCGACCACCTTTTTTCTCCAGCTAGCATCAGCCAAATCAAAATTTATACGTCGCAGCCCCAATTTTAATCGCGGCCCGACCGCCTTTTTTTCCCAGCTAGCATCAGCCAAAAAAAAATTTATACGTCGCAGCCCCAATTTTAATCGCGGAACGACCGCCTTTTTTCTCCAGCTAGCATCAGCCAAAACAAAATTTATACGTCGCAGCCCCAATTTTAATCGCGGCCCGACCGCCTTTTTTTCCCAGCTAGCATCAGCCAAAAAAAATTTTATACGTCGCAGCCCCAATTTTAATCGCGACCCGACCACCTTTTTTCTCTAGCTATCATCAGCCAAAACAAAATTTATACGTCGCAGCCCCAATTTTAATCGCGGCCCGACCGCCTTTTTTTCCCAGCTAGCATCAGCCAAAAAAAAAATTATACGTCGCAGCGCTAATTCTAATCGAGGCTCGACCACTTTTTTTTTCCCAGCTAGCATCAGCCAAAAAAAATTTTATACGTCGCAGCCCCAATTTTAATCGCGACCCGACCACCTTTTTTCCCCAGCTAGCATCAGCCAAAACAAAATTTATACGTCGCAGCCCCAATTTTAATCGCGACCCGACCACCTTTTTTCCCCAGCTAGCATCAGCCAAAAAAAATTTATACGTCGCAGCGCCAATTTTAATCGCGGCTCGACCACTTTTTTTCCCAGCTAGCATCAGCCAAAAAAAAAATTATACGTCGCAGCGCTAATTCTAATCGAGGCTCGACCACTTTTTTTTTCCCAGCTAGCATCAGCCAAAAAAAAATTTATACGTCGCAGCCCCAATTTTAATCGCGACCCGACCACCTTTTTTCTCTAGCTATCATCAGCCAAAACAAAATTTATACGTCGCAGCCCCAATTTTAATCGCGACCCGACCACCTTTTTTCCCCAGCTAGCATCAGCCAAAAAAAATTTATACGTCGCAGCGCCAATTTTAATCGCGGCTCGACCACTTTTTTTCCCAGCTAGCATCAGCCAAAAAAAAAATTATACGTCGCAGCGCCAATTCTAATCGCGGCTCGACCACTTTTTTTCCCCAGCTAGCATCAGCCAAAAAAAAATTTATACGTCGCAGCCCCAATTTTAATCGCGACCCGACCACCTTTTTTCTCCAGCTAGCATCAGCCAAAACAAAATGTATACGTCGCAGCCCCAATTTTAATCGCGGCCCGACCGCCTTTTTTTCCCAGCTAGCATCAGCCAAAAAAAAAATTATACGTCGCAGCGCCAATTTTAATCGCGGCTCGACCACTTTTTTTCCCAGCTAGCATCAGCCAAAAAAAAAATTATACGTCGCAGCGCTAATTCTAATCGAGGCTCGACCACTTTTTTTTTCCCAGCTAGCATCAGCCAAAAAAAATTTTATACGTCGCAGCCCCAATTTTAATCGCGACCCGACCACCTTTTTTCTCTAGCTATCATCAGCCAAAACAAAATTTATACGTCGCAGCCCCAATTTTAATCGCGGCCCGACCGCCTTTTTTCTCCAGCTAGCATCAGCCAAAAATTTATACGTCGCAGCCCCAATTCTAATCGCGGCCCGACCACTTTTTTTCCCCCGCTAGCATCAGCCAAAAAAAAAATTATACGTCGCAGCGCCAATTCTAATCGCGGCTCGACCACTTTTTTTCCCCAGCTAGCATCAGCCAAAAAAAAAATTATACGTCGCAGCCCCAATTTTAATCGCGACCCGACCACCTTTTTTCTCTAGCTAGCATCAGCCAAAACAAAATTTATACGTCGCAGCCCCAATTTTAATCGCGGCCCGACCGCCTTTTTTTCCCAGCTAGCATCAGCCAAAAAAAAATAATTATACGTCGCAGCCCCAATTTTAATCGCGGCCCGACTACCTTTTTCCCCAGCTAGCATCAGCCAAAAATTTATACGTCGCAGCCCCAATTCTAATCGCGGCCCGACCACTTTTTTTCCCCCGCTAGCATCAGCCAAAAAAAATGTATACGTCGCAGCGCCAATTTTAATCGCGGCTCGACCACTTTTTTTCCCCAGCTAGCATCAGCCAAAAAAAAAAAATTATACGTCGCAGCCCCAATTTTAATCGCGGCACGACCACCTTTTTTCCCAGCTAGCATCAGCCAAAAAAAAAATTATACGTCGCAGCGCCAATTCTAATCGCGGCTCGACCACTTTTTTTCCCCAGCTAGCATCAGCCAAAAAAAATTTTATACGTCGCAGCGCCAATTCTAATCGCGGCTCGACCACTTTTTTTACCCAGCTAGCATCAGCCAAAAAAAATTTTATACGTCGCAGCCCCAATTTTAATCGCGACCCGACCACCTTTTTTCTCCAGCTAGCATCAGCCAAAACAAAATTTATACGTCGCAGCCCCAATTTTAATCGCGGCCCGACCGCCTTTTTTTCCCAGCTAGCATCAGCCAAAAAAAAAATTATACGTCGCAGCGCCAATTTTAATCGCGGCTCGACCACTTTTTTTCCCAGCTAGCATCAGCCAAAAAAAAAATTATACGTCGCAGCGCTAATTCTAATCGCGGCTCGACCACTTTTTTTTTCCCAGCTAGCATCAGCCAAAAAAAATTTTATACGTCGCAGCCCCAATTTTAATCGCGACCCGACCACCTTTTTTCTCTAGCTAGCATCAGCCAAAACAAAATTTATACGTCGCAGCCCCAATTTTAATCGCGGCTCGACCACTTTTTTTCCCAGCTAGCATCAGCCAAAAAAAAAATTATACGTCGCAGCGCTAATTCTAATCGCGGCTCGACCACTTTTTTTCCCCAGCTAGCATCAGCCAAAAAAAATTTATACGTCGCAGCCCCAATTTTAATCGCGACCCGACCAGCTTTTTTCTCCAGCTAGCATCAGCCAAAAAAAAATTTATACGTCGCAGCCCCAATTTTAATCGCGGCCCGACCGCCTTTTTTTCCCAGCTAGCATCAGCCAAAAAAAATTTTATACGTCGCAGCCACAATTTTAATCGTGGCTCGACCACTTTTTTTCCCCAGCTAGCATCAGCCAAAAAAAAATGTAAACGTCGCAGCCCCAATTTTAATCGCGACCCGATCAGCTTTTTTCTCCAGCTAGCATCAGCCAAAAAAAAATTTATACGTCGCAGCCCCAATTTTAATCGCGGCCCGACCGCCTTTTTTTCCCAGCTAGCATCAGCCAAAAAAAATTTTATACGTCGCAGCCACAATTTTAATCGCGACCCGACCACCTTTTTTCTCCAGCTAGCATCAGCCAAAAAAAAATGTATACGTCGCAGCCACAATTTTAATCGTGGCTCGACCACTTTTTTTCCCCAGCTAGCATCAGCCAAAAAAAAATTTATACGTCGCAGCGCCAATTTTAATCGCGGCTCGACCACTTTTTTCCCAGCTAGCATCAGCCAAAAAAAAAATTATACGTCGCAGCGCCAATTCTAATCGCGGCTCGACCACTTTTTTTCCCCAGCTAGCATCAGCCAAAAAAAATTTTATACGTCGCAGCCCCAATTTTAATCGCGACCCGACCACCTTTTTTCTCCAGCTAGCATCAGCCAAAACAAAATTTATACGTCGCAGCCCCAATTTTAATCGCGGCCCGACCGCCTTTTTTTCCCAGCTAGCATCAGCCAAAAAAAAAATTATACGTCGCAGCCCCAATTTTAATCGCGGCCCGACTGCCTTTTTTCCCCAGCTAGCATCAGCCAAAAAAAAATGTTTACGTCGCAGCCACAATTTTAATCGCGGCCCGACCACCTTTTTCTCCCCCGCTAGCATCAGCCAAAAAAAATGTATACGTCGCAGCGCCAATTTTAATCGCGGCCCGACCACCTTTTTTCCCCAGCTAGCTTCAGTCAAAAAAAAATACGTCGCAGCCCCAATTCTAATCGCGGCCCGACCACTTTTTCTCCCCCGCTAGCATCAGCCAAAAAAAATGTATACGTCGCAGCGCCAATTTTAATCGCGGCCCGACCACCTTTTTTCCCCAGCTAGCATCAGTCAAAAAAAAATACGTCGCAGCCCCAATTCTAATCGCGGCCCGACCACTTTTTCTCCCCCGCTAGCATCAGCCAAAAAAAATGTATACGTCGCAGCGCCAATTTTAATCGCGGCCCGACCACTTTTTCTCCCCCGCTAGCATCAGCCAAAAAAAATGTATACGTCGCAGCCCCAATTCTAATCGCGGCCCGACCACCTTTTTTCCCCAGCTAGCATCAGTCAAAAAAAAATACGTCGCAGCCCCAATTCTAATCGCGGCCCGACCACCTTTTTTCCCCAGCTAGCATCAGTCAAAAAAAAATACGTCGCAGCGCCAATTTTAATCGCGGCCCGACCACCTTTTTTCCCCAGCTAGCATCAGTCAAAAAAAAATACGTCGCAGCCCCAATTCTAATCGCGGCCCGACCACTTTTTCTCCCCCGCTAGCATCAGCCAAAAAAAATGTATACGTCGCAGCGCCAATTTTAATCGCGGCCCGACCACCTTTTTTCCCCAGCTAGCATCAGTCAAAAAAAAATACGTCGCAGCCCCAATTCTAATCGCGGCCCGACCACTTTTTCTCCCCCGCTAGCATCAGCCAAAAAAAATGTATACGTCGCAGCGCCAATTTTAATCGCGGCCCGACCACTTTTTCTCCCCCGCTAGCATCAGCCAAAAAAAATGTATACGTCGCAGCCCCAATTCTAATCGCGGCCCGACCACTTTTTCTCCCCCGCTAGCATCAGCCAAAAAAAATTTATACGTCGCAGCCCCAATTCTAATCGCGGCCCGACCACTTTTTCTCCCCCGCTAGCATCAGCCAAAAAAAATGTATACGTCGCAGCGCCAATTTTAATCGCGGCCCGACCACCTTTTTTCCCCAGCTAGCATCATCCAAAAAAAAAAAATTATACGTCGCAGCCCCAATTTTAATCGCGGCCCGACCACCTTTTTTCCCCAGCTAGCATCAGTCAAAAAAAAAATGTTTGCGTCGCAGCCACAATTTTAATCGCGGCCCGACCACCTTTTTTCCCCAGCTAGCATCAGTCAAAAAAAAATGTTTACGTCGCAGCCACAATTTTAATCGCTGCCCGACCTCCTTTTTTCCCAGCTAGCATCAGCCAAAACAAAATTTATACGTCGCAGCCCCAATTTTAATCGCGGCCCGACCGCCTTTTTTTCCCAGCTAGCATCAGCCAAAACAAAATTTATGCGTCGCAGCGCCAATTCTAATCGCGGCTCGACCACTTTTTTTCCCCAGCTAGCATCAGCCAAAAAAAATTTTATACGTCGCAGCCCCAATTTTAATCGCGACTCGACCACCTTTTTTCTCCAGCTAGCATCAGCCAAAACAAAATTTATACGTCGCAGCCCCAATTTTAATCGCGGCCCGACCGCCTTTTTTTCCCAGCTAGCATCAGCCAAAAAAAAAATTATACGTCGCAGCGCCAATTCTAATCGCGGCTCGACCACTTTTTTTCCCCAGCTAGCATCAGCCAAAAAAAATTTTATACGTCGCAGCCCCAATTTTAATCGCGACCCGACCACCTTTTTTCTCCAGCTAGCATCAGCCAAAACAAAATTTATACGTCGCAGCCACAATTTTAATCGCGGCTCGACCACTTTTTTTCCCCAGCTAGCATCAGCCAAAAAAAAATTTATACGTCGCAGCGCCAATTTTAATCGCGGCTCGACCACTTTTTTTCCCAGCTAGCATCAGCCAAAAAAAAAATTATACGTCGCAGCGCCAATTCTAATCGCGGCTCGACCACTTTTTTTCCCCAGCTAGCATCAGCCAAAAAAAATTTTATACGTCGCAGCCCCAATTTTAATCGCGACCCGACCACCTTTTTTCTCCAGCTAGCATCAGCCAAAAAAAAATTTATGCGTCGCAGCCACAATTTTAATCGCGGCTCGACCGCCTTTTTTCTCCAGCTAGCATCAGCCAAAACAAAATTTATACGTCGCAGCCCCAAATTTAATCGCGGCCCGACTGCCTTTTTTTCCCAGCTAGCATCATCAAAAAAAAAAAAATTATACGTCGCAGCCCCAATTTTAATCGCGGCCCGACCACCTTTTTTCCCCAGCTAGCATCAGTCAAAAAAAAATGTTTACGTCGCAGCCACAATTTTAATCGCGGCCCGACCACCTTTTTTCCCCAGCTAGCATCAGTCAAAAAAAAATGTTTACGTCGCAGCCACAATTTTAATCGCGGCCCGACCACCTTTTTTCCCCAGCTAGCATCAGCCAAAAAAAAATGTATACGTCGCAGCGCCAATTTTAATCGCGGCCCGACCACCTTTTTTCCCCAGCTAGCATCAGTCAAAAAAAAATGTTTACGTCGCAGCCACAATTTTAATCGCGGCCCGACCACCTTTTTTCCCCAGTTAGCATCAGCCAAAAATTTATACGTCGCAGCCCCAATTCTAATCGCGGCCCGACCACTTTTTCTCCCCCGCTAGCTTCAGCCAAAAAAAATGTATACGTCGCAGCGCCAATTTTAATCGCGGCCCGACCACCTTTTTTCCCCAGCTAGCATCAGTCAAAAAAAAATGTTTACGTCGCAGCCACAATTTTAATCGCGGCCCGACCACCTTTTTTCCCCAGCTAGCATCAGCCAAAAAAAATTTATACGTCGCAGCCCCAATTTTAATCGCGACCCGACCAGCTTTTTTCTTCAGCTAGCATCAGCCAAAAAAAAATTTATACGTCGCAGCCCCAATTTTAATCGCGGCCCGACCGCCTTTTTTCCCAGCTAGCATCAGCCAAAAAAAAAATTATACGTCGCAGCGCCAATTTTAATCGCGGCTCGACCACTTTTTTTCCCAGCTAGCATCAGCCAAAAAAAAAAATTATACGTCGCAGCGCCAATTTTAATCGCGGCTCGACCACTTTTTTTCCCCAGCTAGCATCAGCCAAAAAAAAATTTATACGTCGCAGCCACAATTTTAATCGCGGCTCGACCACTTTTTTTCCCCAGCTAGCATCAGCCAAAAAAAAATTTATACGTCGCAGCGCCAATTTTAATCGCGGCTCGACCACTTTTTTTCCCAGCTAGCATCAGCCAAAAAAAAATTATACGTCGCAGCGCCAATTCTAATCGCGGCTCGACCACTTTTTTTCCCCAGCTAGCATCAGCCAAAAAAAAAATTATACGTCGCAGCGCCAATTCTAATCGCGGCTCGACCACTTTTTTTCCCCAGCTAGCATCAGCCAAAAAAAAATGTATACGTCGCAGCCCCAATTTTAATCGCGACCCGACCACCTTTTTTCCCCAGCTAGCATCAGCCAAAAAAAAATTTATACGTCGCAGCGCCAATTTTAATCGCGGCTCGACCACTTTTTTTCCCCAGCTAGCATCAGCCAAAAAAAAATTTATACGTCGCAGCCACAATTTTAATCGCGGCTCGACCACTTTTTTTCCCCAGCTAGCATCAGCCAAAAAAAAATTTATACGTCGCAGCGCCAATTTTAATCGCGGCTCGACCACTTTTTTTCCCAGCTAGCATCAGCCAAAAAAAAATTATACGTCGCAGCGCCAATTCTAATCGCGGCTCGACCACTTTTTTTCCCCAGCTAGCATCAGCCAAAAAAAAAATTATACGTCGCAGCGCCAATTCTAATCGCGGCTCGACCACTTTTTTTCCCAGCTAGCATCAGCCAAAAAAAAAAATTATACGTCGCAGCCACAATTTTAATCGCGGCTCGACCACTTTTTTTCCCCAGCTAGCATCAGCCAAAAAAAAATTTATACGTCGCAGCGCCAATTTTAATCGCGGCTCGACCACTTTTTTTCCCAGCTAGCATCAGCCAAAAAAAAATTTATACGTCGCAGCCACAATTTTAATCGCTGCCCGACCTCCTTTTTTCCCAGCTATCATCAGCCAAAACAAAATTTATACGTCGCAGCCCCAATTTTAATCGCGGCCCGACCGCCTTTTTTTCTCCAGCTAGCATCAGCCAAAACAAAATTTATACGTCGCAGCCCCAATTTTAATCGCGGCCCGACCACCTTTTTTCCCCAGCTAGCATCAGTCAAAAAAAAATGTATACGTCGCAGCGCCAATTTTAATCGCGGCCCGACCACCTTTTTTCCCCAGCTAGCATCAGTCAAAAAAAAATGTTTACGTCGCAGCCACAATTTTAATCGCGGCCCGACCACCTTTTTTCCCCAGCTAGCATCAGCCAAAAAAAATTTATACGTCGCAGCCCCAATTTTAATCGCGGCCCGACCGCCTTTTTTTCTCCAGCTAGCATCAGCCAAAACAAAATTTATACGTCGCAGCCCCAATTTTAATCGCGGCCCGACCACCTTTTTTCCCCAGCTAGCATCAGCCAAAAAAAAAATTATACGTCGCAGCGCCAATTTTAATCGCGGCTCGACCACTTTTTTTCCCAGCTAGCATCAGCCAAAAAAAAAATTATACGTCGCAGCGCCAATTCTAATCGCGGCTCGACCACTTTTTTTCCCCAGCTAGCATCAGCCAAAAAAAAATGTATACGTCGCAGCCCCAATTTTAATCGCGACCCGACCACCTTTTTTTTCCAGCTAGCATCAGCCAAAACAAAATTTATACGTCGCAGCCCCAATTTTAATCGCGACCCGACCACCTTTTTTCTCCAGCTAGCATCAGCCAAAACAAAATTTATACGTCGCAGCCCCAATTTTAATCGCGGCCCGACCGCCTTTTTTTCTCCAGCTAGCATCAGCCAAAACAAAATTTATACGTCGCAGCCACAATTTTAATCGCGGCCCGACCACCTTTTTTCCCCAGCTAGCATCAGCCAAAAAAAATTTATACGTCGCAGCCCCAATTTTAATCGCGGCCCGACCGCCTTTTTTTCTCCAGCTAGCATCAGCCAAAACAAAATTTATACGTCGCAGCCCCAATTTTAATCGCGGCTCGACCACTTTTTTTCCCAGCTAGCATCAGCCAAAAAAATTTTTATACGTCGCAGCCCCAATTTTAATCGCGACCCGACCAACTTTTTTCTCCAGCTAGCATCAGCCAAAACAAAATTTATACGTCGCAGCCCCAATTTTAATCGCGGCCCGACCGCCTTTTTTTCTCCAGCTAGCATCAGCCAAAACAAAATTTATACGTCGCAGCCACAATTTTAATCGCGGCCCGACCTCCTTTTTTCCCAGCTAGCATCAGCCAAAACAAAATTTATGCGTCGCAGCCCCAATTTTAATCGCGGCCCGACCGCCTTTTTTTCTCCAGCTAGCATCAGCCAAAACAAAATTTATACGTCGCAGCCCCAATTTTAATCGCGGCTCGACCACTTTTTTTCCCAGCTAGCATCAGCCAAAAAAAATTTATACGTCGCAGCCACAATTTTAATCGCGACCCGACCACCTTTTTTCTCCAGCTAGCATCAGCCAAAACAAAATTTATACGTCGCAGCCCCAATTTTAATCGCGGCCCGACCGCCTTTTTTTCTCCAGCTAGCATCAGCCAAAACAAAATTTATACGTCGCAGCCACAATTTTAATCGCGGCCCGACCTCCCTTTTTCCCAGCTAGCATCAGCCAAAACAAAATTTATACGTCGCAGCCCCAATTTTAATCGCGGCCCGACCGCCTTTTTTTCCCAGCTAGCATCAGCCAAAAAAAAAATTATACGTCGCAGCCCCAATTTTAATCGCGGCTCGACCACTTTTTTTCCCAGCTAGCATCAGCCAAAAAAAATTTTATACGTCGCAGCCCCAATTTTAATCGCGACCCGACCACCTTTTTTCTCCAGCTAGCATCAGCCAAAACAAAATTTATACGTCGCAGCCCCAATTTTAATCGCGGCCCGACCGCCTTTTTTTCTCCAGCTAGCATCAGCCAAAACAAAATTTATACGTCGCAGCCACAATTTTAATCGCGGCCCGACCACCTTTTTTCCCCAGCTAGCATCAGCCAAAACAAAATTTATACGTCGCAGCCCCAATTTTAATCGCGGCTCGACCACTTTTTTTCCCAGCTAGCATCAGCCAAAACAAAATTTATACGTCGCAGCCCCAATTTTAATCGCGGCTCGACCACTTTTTTTCCCAGCTAGCATCAGCCAAAAAAAAATTATACGTCGCAGCGCCAATTCTAATCGCGGCTCGACCACTTTTTTTCCCCAGCTAGCATCAGCCAAAAAAAAAATTATACGTCGCAGCGCCAATTCTAATCGCGGCTCGACCACTTTTTTTCCCCAGCTAGCATCAGCCAAAAAAAAATGTATACGTCGCAGCCCCAATTTTAATCGCGACCCGACCACCTTTTTTCCCCAGCTAGCATCAGCCAAAAAAAAATTTATACGTCGCAGCGCCAATTTTAATCGCGGCTCGACCACTTTTTTTCCCCAGCTAGCATCAGCCAAAAAAAAATTTATACGTCGCAGCCACAATTTTAATCGCGGCTCGACCACTTTTTTTCCCCAGCTAGCATCAGCCAAAAAAAAATTTATACGTCGCAGCGCCAATTTTAATCGCGGCTCGACCACTTTTTTTCCCAGCTAGCATCAGCCAAAAAAAAATTATACGTCGCAGCGCCAATTCTAATCGCGGCTCGACCACTTTTTTTCCCCAGCTAGCATCAGCCAAAAAAAAAATTATACGTCGCAGCGCCAATTCTAATCGCGGCTCGACCACTTTTTTTCCCAGCTAGCATCAGCCAAAAAAAAAAATTATACGTCGCAGCCACAATTTTAATCGCGGCTCGACCACTTTTTTTCCCCAGCTAGCATCAGCCAAAAAAAAATTTATACGTCGCAGCGCCAATTTTAATCGCGGCTCGACCACTTTTTTTCCCAGCTAGCATCAGCCAAAAAAAAATTTATACGTCGCAGCCACAATTTTAATCGCTGCCCGACCTCCTTTTTTCCCAGCTATCATCAGCCAAAACAAAATTTATACGTCGCAGCCCCAATTTTAATCGCGGCCCGACCGCCTTTTTTTCTCCAGCTAGCATCAGCCAAAACAAAATTTATACGTCGCAGCCCCAATTTTAATCGCGGCCCGACCACCTTTTTTCCCCAGCTAGCATCAGTCAAAAAAAAATGTATACGTCGCAGCGCCAATTTTAATCGCGGCCCGACCACCTTTTTTCCCCAGCTAGCATCAGTCAAAAAAAAATGTTTACGTCGCAGCCACAATTTTAATCGCGGCCCGACCACCTTTTTTCCCCAGCTAGCATCAGCCAAAAAAAATTTATACGTCGCAGCCCCAATTTTAATCGCGGCCCGACCGCCTTTTTTTCTCCAGCTAGCATCAGCCAAAACAAAATTTATACGTCGCAGCCCCAATTTTAATCGCGGCCCGACCACCTTTTTTCCCCAGCTAGCATCAGCCAAAAAAAAAATTATACGTCGCAGCGCCAATTTTAATCGCGGCTCGACCACTTTTTTTCCCAGCTAGCATCAGCCAAAAAAAAAATTATACGTCGCAGCGCCAATTCTAATCGCGGCTCGACCACTTTTTTTCCCCAGCTAGCATCAGCCAAAAAAAAATGTATACGTCGCAGCCCCAATTTTAATCGCGACCCGACCACCTTTTTTTTCCAGCTAGCATCAGCCAAAACAAAATTTATACGTCGCAGCCCCAATTTTAATCGCGACCCGACCACCTTTTTTCTCCAGCTAGCATCAGCCAAAACAAAATTTATACGTCGCAGCCCCAATTTTAATCGCGGCCCGACCGCCTTTTTTTCTCCAGCTAGCATCAGCCAAAACAAAATTTATACGTCGCAGCCACAATTTTAATCGCGGCCCGACCACCTTTTTTCCCCAGCTAGCATCAGCCAAAAAAAATTTATACGTCGCAGCCCCAATTTTAATCGCGGCCCGACCGCCTTTTTTTCTCCAGCTAGCATCAGCCAAAACAAAATTTATACGTCGCAGCCCCAATTTTAATCGCGGCTCGACCACTTTTTTTCCCAGCTAGCATCAGCCAAAAAAATTTTTATACGTCGCAGCCCCAATTTTAATCGCGACCCGACCAACTTTTTTCTCCAGCTAGCATCAGCCAAAACAAAATTTATACGTCGCAGCCCCAATTTTAATCGCGGCCCGACCGCCTTTTTTTCTCCAGCTAGCATCAGCCAAAACAAAATTTATACGTCGCAGCCACAATTTTAATCGCGGCCCGACCTCCTTTTTTCCCAGCTAGCATCAGCCAAAACAAAATTTATGCGTCGCAGCCCCAATTTTAATCGCGGCCCGACCGCCTTTTTTTCTCCAGCTAGCATCAGCCAAAACAAAATTTATACGTCGCAGCCCCAATTTTAATCGCGGCTCGACCACTTTTTTTCCCAGCTAGCATCAGCCAAAAAAAATTTATACGTCGCAGCCACAATTTTAATCGCGACCCGACCACCTTTTTTCTCCAGCTAGCATCAGCCAAAACAAAATTTATACGTCGCAGCCCCAATTTTAATCGCGGCCCGACCGCCTTTTTTTCTCCAGCTAGCATCAGCCAAAACAAAATTTATACGTCGCAGCCACAATTTTAATCGCGGCCCGACCTCCCTTTTTCCCAGCTAGCATCAGCCAAAACAAAATTTATACGTCGCAGCCCCAATTTTAATCGCGGCCCGACCGCCTTTTTTTCCCAGCTAGCATCAGCCAAAAAAAAAATTATACGTCGCAGCCCCAATTTTAATCGCGGCTCGACCACTTTTTTTCCCAGCTAGCATCAGCCAAAAAAAATTTTATACGTCGCAGCCCCAATTTTAATCGCGACCCGACCACCTTTTTTCTCCAGCTAGCATCAGCCAAAACAAAATTTATACGTCGCAGCCCCAATTTTAATCGCGGCCCGACCGCCTTTTTTTCTCCAGCTAGCATCAGCCAAAACAAAATTTATACGTCGCAGCCACAATTTTAATCGCGGCCCGACCACCTTTTTTCCCCAGCTAGCATCAGCCAAAACAAAATTTATACGTCGCAGCCCCAATTTTAATCGCGGCTCGACCACTTTTTTTCCCAGCTAGCATCAGCCAAAACAAAATTTATACGTCGCAGCCCCAATTTTAATCGCGGCTCGACCACTTTTTTTGCCAGCTAGCATCAGCCAAAAAAAATTTATACGTCGCAGCCCCAATTTTAATCGCGGCCCGACCGCCTTTTTTTCTCCAGCTAGCATCAGCCAAAACAAAATTTATACGTCGCAGCCACAATTTTAATCGCGGCCCGACCACCTTTTTTCCCCAGCTAGCATCAGCCAAAAAAAATTTATACGTCGCAGCCCCAATTTTAATCGCGGCCCGACCGCCTTTTTTTCTCCAGCTAGCATCAGCCAAAACAAAATTTATACGTCGCAGCCCCAATTTTAATCGCGGCTCGACCACTTTTTTTCCCAGCTAGCATCAGCCAAAAAAATTTTTATACGTCGCAGCCCCAATTTTAATCGCGACCCGACCAACTTTTTTCTCCAGCTAGCATCAGCCAAAACAAAATTTATACGTCGCAGCCCCAATTTTAATCGCGGCCCGACCGCCTTTTTTTCTCCAGCTAGCATCAGCCAAAACAAAATTTATACGTCGCAGCCCCAATTTTAATCGCGGCTCGACCACTTTTTTTCCCAGCTAGCATCAGCCAAAAAAATTTTTATACGTCGCAGCCCCAATTTTAATCGCGACCCGACCAACTTTTTTCTCCAGCTAGCATCAGCCAAAACAAAATTTATACGTCGCAGCCCCAATTTTAATCGCGGCCCGACCGCCTTTTTTTCTCCAGCTAGCATCAGCCAAAACAAAATTTATACGTCGCAGCCACAATTTTAATCGCGGCCCGACCTCCTTTTTTCCCAGCTAGCATCAGCCAAAACAAAATTTATGCGTCGCAGCCCCAATTTTAATCGCGGCCCGACCGCCTTTTTTTCTCCAGCTAGCATCAGCCAAAACAAAATTTATACGTCGCAGCCCCAATTTTAATCGCGGCTCGACCACTTTTTTTCCCAGCTAGCATCAGCCAAAAAAAATTTATACGTCGCAGCCACAATTTTAATCGCGACCCGACCACCTTTTTTCTCCAGCTAGCATCAGCCAAAACAAAATTTATACGTCGCAGCCCCAATTTTAATCGCGGCCCGACCGCCTTTTTTTCTCCAGCTAGCATCAGCCAAAACAAAATTTATACGTCGCAGCCACAATTTTAATCGCGGCCCGACCTCCCTTTTTCCCATCTAGCATCAGCCAAAACAAAATTTATACGTCGCAGCCCCAATTTTAATCGCGGCCCGACCGCCTTTTTTTCCCAGCTAGCATCAGCCAAAAAAAAAATTATACGTCGCAGCGCCAATTTTAATCGCGGCTCGACCACTTTTTTTCCCCAGCTAGCATCAGCCAAAAAAAAATTTATACGTCGCAGCCACAATTTTAATCGCGGCCCGACCTCCTTTTTTCCCAGCTAGCATCAGCCAAAACAAAATTTATGCGTCGCAGCCCCAATTTTAATCGCGGCCCGACCGCCTTTTTTTCTCCAGCTAGCATCAGCCAAAACAAAATTTATACGTCGCAGCCCCAATTTTAATCGCGGCTCGACCACTTTTTTTCAAAGCTAGCATCAGCCAAAAAAAATTTTATACGTCGCAGCCCCAATTTTAATCGCGACCCGACCACCTTTTTTCTCCAGCTAGCATCAGCCAAAACAAAATTTATACGTCGCAGCCCCAATTTTAATCGCGGCCCGACCGCCTTTTTTTCTCCAGCTAGCATCAGCCAAAACAAAATTTATACGTCGCAGCCACAATTTTAATCGCGGCCCGACCACCTTTTTTCCCCAGCTAGCATCAGCCAAAAAAAATTTTATACGTCGCAGCCCCAATTTTAATCGCGACCCGACCACCTTTTTTCTCCAGCTAGCATCAGCCAAAACAAAATTTATACGTCGCAGCCCCAATTTTAATCGCGACCCGACCACCTTTTTTCTCCAGCTAGCATCAGCCAAAACAAAATTTATACGTCGCAGCCACAATTTTAATCGCGGCCCGACCACCTTTTTTTCTCCAGCTAGCATCAGCCAAAACAAAATTTATACGTCGCAGCCACAATTTTAATCGCGGCCCGACCACCTTTTTTCCCCAGCTAGCATCAGCCAAAAAAAATTTTATACGTCGCAGCCCCAATTTTAATCGCGACCCGACCAGCTTTTTTCTCCAGCTAGCATCAGCCAAAACAAAATTTATACGTCGCAGCCCCAATTTTAATCGCGGCCCGACCGCCTTTTTTTCTCCAGCTAGCATCAGCCAAAACAAAATTTATACGTCGCAGCCACAATTTTAATCGCGGCCCGACCACCTTTTTTCCCCAGCTAGCATCAGCCAAAAAAAATTTTATACGTCGCAGCCCCAATTTTAATCGCGGCCCGACCGCCTTTTTTTCTCCAGCTAGCATCAGCCAAAACAAAATTTATACGTCGCAGCCACAATTTTAATCGCGGCCCGACCACCTTTTTTCCCCAGCTAGCATCAGCCAAAAAAAATTTTATACGTCGCAGCCCCAATTTTAATCGCGACCCGACCACCTTTTTTCCCCAGCTAGCATCAGCCAAAACAAAATTTATACGTCGCAGCCCCAATTTTAATCGCGGCCCGACCGCCTTTTTTTCTCCAGCTAGCATCAGCCAAAACAAAATTTATACGTCGCAGCCACAATTTTAATCGCGGCCCGACCACCTTTTTTCCCCAGCTAGCATCAGCCAAAAAAAATTTTATACGTCGCAGCCCCAATTTTAATCGCGACCCGACCACCTTTTTTCTCCAGCTAGCATCAGCCAAAACAAAATTTATACGTCGCAGCCCCAATTTTAATCGCGACCCGACCACCTTTTTTCTCCAGCTAGCATCAGCCAAAACAAAATTTATACGTCGCAGCCCCAATTTTAATCGCGGCCCGACCGCCTTTTTTTCTCCAGCTAGCATCAGCCAAAACAAAATTTATACGTCGCAGCCACAATTTTAATCGCGGCCCGACCACCTTTTTTCCCCAGCTAGCATCAGCCAAAAAAAATTTTATACGTCGCAGCCCCAATTTTAATCGCGACCCGACCACCTTTTTTCTCCAGCTAGCATCAGCCAAAACAAAATTTATACGTCGCAGCCCCAATTTTAATCGCGACCCGACCACCTTTTTTCTCCAGCTAGCATCAGCCAAAACAAAATTTATACGTCGCAGCCCCAATTTTAATCGCGGCCCGACCGCCTTTTTTTCTCCAGCTAGCATCAGCCAAAACAAAATTTATACGTCGCAGCCACAATTTTAATCGCGGCCCGACCACCTTTTTTCCCCAGCTAGCATCAGCCAAAAAAAATTTTATACGTCGCAGCCCCAATTTTAATCGCGACCCGACCAGCTTTTTTCTCCAGCTAGCATCAGCCAAAAAAAATTTTATACGTCGCAGCCCCAATTTTAATCGCGACCCGACCACCTTTTTTCTCCAGCTAGCATCAGCCAAAACAAAATTTATACGACGCAGCCCCAATTTTAATCGCGGCCCGACCGCCTTATTTTCCCTGCTAGCATCCGCCAAAAAAAAATTTATACGTCGTAGCCCCAATTTTAATCGCGGCCCGACCGCCTTTTTTTCCCAGCTAGCATCAGCCAAAAAAAAAATTATACGTCGCAGCCCCAATTTTAATCGCGACCCGACCACCTTTTTTTCCCAGCTAGCATCAGCCAAAAAAAAAATTATACGTCGCAGCCCCAATTTTAATCGCGGCCCGACCGCCTTTTTTTCTCCAGCTAGCATCAGCCAAAACAAAATTTTTACGTCGCAGCCACAATTTTAATCGCGGCCCGACCTCCTTTTTTCCCAGCTAGCATCAGCCAAAAAAAATTTATACGTCGCAGCCACAATTTTAATCGCGACCCGACCACCTTTTTTCTCCAGCTAGCATCAGCCAAAACAAAATTTATACGTCGCAGCCCCAATTTTAATCGCGGCCCGACCGCCTTTTTTTCTCCAGCTAGCATCAGCCAAAACAAAATTTATACGTCGCAGCCACAATTTTAATCGCGGCCCGACCTCCTTTTTTCCCAGCTAGCATCAGCCAAAACAAAATTTATACGTCGCAGCCCCAATTTTAATCGCGGCCCGACCGCCTTTTTTTCTCCAGCTAGCATCAGCCAAAACAAAATTTATGCGTCGCAGCCCCAATTTTAATCGCGGCTCGACCACTTTTTTTCCCAGCTAGCATCAGCCAAAAAAAATTTATACGTCGCAGCCACAATTTTAATCGCGACCCGACCACCTTTTTTCTCCAGCTAGCATCAGCCAAAACAAAATTTATACGTCGCAGCCCCAATTTTAATCGCGGCCCGACCGCCTTTTTTTCTCCAGCTAGCATCAGCCAAAACAAAATTTATACGTCGCAGCCACAATTTTAATCGCGGCCCGACCTCCTTTTTTCCCAGCTAGCATCAGCCAAAACAAAATTTATACGTCGCAGCCCCAATTTTAATCGCGGCCCGACCGCCTTTTTTTCCCAGCTAGCATCAGCCAAAAAAAAAATTATACGTCGCAGCGCCAATTTTAATCGCGGCTCGACCACTTTTTTTCCCCAGCTAGCATCAGCCAAAAAAAAATTTATACGTCGCAGCCACAATTTTAATCGCGGCCCGACCTCCTTTTTTCCCAGCTAGCATCAGCCAAAACAAAATTTATGCGTCGCAGCCCCAATTTTAATCGCGGCCCGACCGCCTTTTTTTCTCCAGCTAGCATCAGCCAAAACAAAATTTATACGTCGCAGCCCCAATTTTAATCGCGGCTCGACCACTTTTTTTCCCAGCTAGCATCAGCCAAAAAAAATTTTATACGTCGCAGCCCCAATTTTAATCGCGACCCGACCACCTTTTTTCTCCAGCTAGCATCAGCCAAAACAAAATTTATACGTCGCAGCCCCAATTTTAATCGCGGCCCGACCGCCTTTTTTTCTCCAGCTAGCATCAGCCAAAACAAAATTTATACGTCGCAGCCACAATTTTAATCGCGGCCCGACCACCTTTTTTCCCCAGCTAGCATCAGCCAAAAAAAATTTATACGTCGCAGCCCCAATTTTAATCGCGACCCGACCAGCTTTTTTCTCCAGCTAGCATCAGCCAAAAAAAAATTTATACGTCGCAGCCCCAATTTTAATCGCGACCCGACCACCTTTTTTCTCCAGCTAGCATCAGCCAAAACAAAATTTATACGTCGCAGCCCCAATTTTAATCGCGACCCGACCACCTTTTTTCTCCAGCTAGCATCAGCCAAAACAAAATTTATACGTCGCAGCCAAAATTTTAATCGCGGCCCGACCGCCTTTTTTTCCCAGCTAGCATCAGCCAAAAAAAAATTTATGCGTCGCAGCCACAATTTTAATCGCGGCCCGACCACCTTTTTTCCCAGCTAGCATCAGCCAAAACAAAATTTATACGTCGCAGCCCCAATTTTAATCGCGGCCCGACCGCCTTTTTTTCTCCAGCTAGCATCAGCCAAAACAAAATTTATACGTCGCAGCCCCAATTTTAATCGCGACCCGACCACCTTTTTTCTCCAGCTAGCATCAGCCAAAACAAAATTTATACGTCGCAGCCCCAATTTTAATCGCGGCCCGACCGCCTTTTTTCTCCAGCTAGCATCAGCCAAAACAAAATTTATACGTCGCAGCCCCAATTTTAATCGCGGCCCGACCGCCTTTTTTTCCCAGCTAGCATCAGCCAAAAAAAAAAAATTATACGTCGCAGCCCCAATTTTAATCGCGGCCCGACCACCTTTTTCGCCAGCTAGCATCAGCCAAAAATTTTTACGTCGCAGCCCCAATTCTAATCGCGGCCCGAACACTTTTTTTCCCCCGCTAGCATCAGCCAAAAAAAATGTATACGTTGCAGCCCCAATTTTAATGGCGGCCCGACCACTTTTTTTCCCCAGCTAGCACCAGTCAAAAAAAAATGTATACGTCGCAGCGCCAATTTTAATCGCGGCCCGACCACCTTTTTTCCCCAGCTAGCATCAGTCAAAAAAAAATGTATACGTCGCAGCCCCAATTCTAATCGCGGCCCGACCACTTTTTTTTCCCAGCTAGCATCAGCCAAAAAAAAATGTATAAGTCGCAGCGCCAATTTTAATCGCGGCCCGACCACCTTTTGTCCCCAGCTCGCATCAGTCAAAAAAAAATGTATACGTCGCAGCGCCAATTTTAATCGCGGCCCGACCACCTTTTTTTCCAGCTAACATCAGCCAAAAAAAAATTTATACGTCTCAGCCCCAATTTTAATCGCGGCCCGACCACCTTTTGTCCCCAGCTAGCATCAGCAAAAAAAAAAATTATACGTCGCAGCGCCAATTTTAATCGCGGCTCGACCACTTTTTTTTTCCAGCTAGCATCAGACAAAAAAAAATGTATACGTCGCAGCGCCAATTTTAATCGCGGCCCGACCACCTTTTTTTCCCAGCTAACATCAGCCAAAAAAAAATTTATACGTCGCAGCCCCAATTTTAATCGCGGCCCGACCACCTTTTTTCCCCAGCTAGCATCAGCCAAAAAAAAATTTATGCGTCGCAGCCACAATTTTAATCGCGGCCCGACCACCTTTTTTCCCCAGCTAGCATCAGCCAAAACAAAATTTATACGTCGCAGCCCCAATTTTAATCGCGGCCCGACCGCCTTTTTTCCCCAGCTAGCATCAGTCAAAAAAAAATGTATACGTCGCAGCGCCAATTTTAATCGCGGCCCGACCACCTTTTTTTCCAGCTAACATCAGCCAAAAAAAAATTTATACGTCGCAGCCCCAATTTTAATCGCGGCCCGACCACCTTTTGTCCCCAGCTAGCATCAGCCAAAAAAAAATTTATACGTCGCAGCCACAATTTTAATCGCGGCCCGACCGCCTTTTTTCCCCAGCTAGCATCAGTCAAAAATAAATGTATACGTCGCAGCGCCAATTTTAATCGCGGCCCGACCACCTTTTTTTCCAGCTAACATCAGTCAAAAAAAAATGTATACGTCGCAGCCCCAATTCTAATCGCGGCCCGACTACCTTTTTTTCCAGCTAACATCAGTCAAAAAAAAATGTATACGTCGCAGCCCCAATTTTAATCGCGGCCCGACCACCTTTTGTCCCCAGCTAGCATCAGCCAAAAAATAATTTATACGTCGCAGCCACAATTTTAATCGCGGCCCGACCACCTTTTTTTCCAGCTAACATCAGTCAAAAAAAAATGTATACGTCGCAGCGCCAATTTTAATCGCGGCCCGACCACCTTTTTTTCCAGCTAACATCAGTCAAAAAAAAATGTATACGTCGCAGCCCCAATTCTAATCGCGGCCCGACCACCTTTTTTTCCCAGCTAACATCAGCCAAAAAAAAATTTATACGTCGCAGCCACAATTTTAATCGCGGCTCGACCACCTTTTTTCCCCAGCTAGCATCAGCCAAAACAAAATTTATACGTCGAAGCCCCAATTTTAATCGCGACCCGACCACCTTTTTTCTCCAGCTAGCATCAGCCAAAACAAAATTTATACGTCGCAGCCCCAATTTTAATCGCGGCCCGACCGCCTTTTTTTCTCCAGCTAGCATCAGCCAAAACAAAATTTATACGTCGCAGCCAAAATTTTAATCGCGACCCGACCACCTTTTTTCTCCAGCTAGCATCAGCCAAAACAAAATTTATACGTCGCAGCCCCAATTTTAATCGCGGCCCGACCGCCTTTTTTTCTCCAGCTAGCATCAGCCAAAACAAAATTTATACGTCGCAGCCACAATTTTAATCGCGGCCCGACCACCTTTTTTCCCCAGCTAGCATCAGCCAAAAAAAATTTATACGTCGCAGCCCCAATTTTAATCGCGACCCGACCAGCTTTTTTCTCCAGCTAGCATCAGCCAAAAAAAATTTTATACGTCGCAGCCCCAATTTTAATCGCGACCCGACCACCTTTTTTCTCCAGCTTTTTTCATCAGCCAAAACAAAATTTATACGTCGCAGCCCCAATTTTAATCGCGGCCCGACCGCCTTTTTTTCCCTGCTAGCATCAGCCAAAAAAAAATTTATACGTCGCAGCCCCAATTTTAATCGCGGCCCGACCGCCTTTTTTTCCCAGCTAGCATCAGCCAAAAAAAAAATTATACGTCGCAGCGCCAATTTTAATCGCGGCTCGACCACTTTTTTTCCCAGCTAGCATCAGCCAAAAAAAAAATTATACGTCGCAGCGCCAATTCTAATCGAGGCTCGACCACTTTTTTTCCAAAGCTAGCATCAGCCAAAAAAAATTTTATACGTCGCAGCCCCAATTTTAATCGCGACCCGACCACCTTTTTTCTCCTGCTAGCATCAGCCAAAACAAAATTTATACGTCGCAGCCCCAATTTTAATCGCGGCCCCACCGCCTTTTTTTCCCAGCTAGCATCAGCCAAAAAAAAATTATACGTCGCAGCGCCAATTTTAATCGCGGCTCGACCACTTTTTTTCCCCAGCTAGCATCAGCCAAAAAAAAATTTATACGTCGCAGCCACAATTTTAATCGCGGCCCGACCACCTTTTTTCCCAGCTAGCATCAGCCAAAACAAAATTTATACGTCGCAGCCCCAATTTTAATCGCGGCCCGACCGCCTTTTTTTCTCCAGCTAGCATCAGCCAAAACAAAATTTATACGTCGCAGCCCCAATTTTAATCGCGGCTCGACCACTTTTTTTCCCAGCTAGCATCAGCCAAAAAAAAATTTATACGTCGCAGCCCCAATTTTAATCGCGGCCCGACCACCTTTTGTCCCCAGCTAACATCAGCCAAAAAAAAAATTATACGTCGCAGCCCCAATTTTAATCGCGGCCCGACCACCTTTTTTCCCCAGCTAGCATCAGCCAAAAAAAAATTTATACGTCGCAGCCACAATTTTAATCGCGGCCCGACCACCTTTTTTCCCCAGCTAGCATCAGCCAAAACAAAATTTATACGTCGCAGCCCCAATTTTAATCGCGACCCGACCACCTTTTTTTCCCAGCTAGCATCAGCCAAAAAAAAAATTATACGTCGCAGCCCCAATTTTAATCGCGGCCCGACCGCCTTTTTTTCTCAAGCTAGCATCAGCCAAAACAAAATTTTTACGTCGCAGCCACAATTTTAATCGCGGCCCGACCTCCTTTTTTCCCAGCTAGCATCAGCCAAAAAAAATTTATACGTCGCAGCCACAATTTTAATCGCGACCCGACCACCTTTTTTCTCCAGCTAGCATCAGCCAAAACAAAATTTATACGTCGCAGCCCCAATTTTAATCGCGGCCCGACCGCCTTTTTTTCTCCAGCTAGCATCAGCCAAAACAAAATTTATACGTCGCAGCCACAATTTTAATCGCGGCCCGACCTCCTTTTTTCCCAGCTAGCATCAGCCAAAACAAAATTTATACGTCGCAGCCCCAATTTTAATCGCGGCCCGACCGCCTTTTTTTCTCCAGCTAGCATCAGCCAAAACAAAATTTATGCGTCGCAGCCCCAATTTTAATCGCGGCTCGACCACTTTTTTTCCCAGCTAGCATCAGCCAAAAAAAATTTATACGTCGCAGCCACAATTTTAATCGCGACCCGACCACCTTTTTTCTCCAGCTAGCATCAGCCAAAACAAAATTTATACGTCGCAGCCCCAATTTTAATCGCGGCCCGACCGCCTTTTTTTCTCCAGCTAGCATCAGCCAAAACAAAATTTATACGTCGCAGCCACAATTTTAATCGCGGCCCGACCTCCTTTTTTCCCAGCTAGCATCAGCCAAAACAAAATTTATACGTCGCAGCCCCAATTTTAATCGCGGCCCGACCGCCTTTTTTTCCCAGCTAGCATCAGCCAAAAAAAAAATTATACGTCGCAGCGCCAATTTTAATCGCGGCTCGACCACTTTTTTTCCCCAGCTAGCATCAGCCAAAAAAAAATTTATACGTCGCAGCCACAATTTTAATCGCGGCCCGACCTCCTTTTTTCCCAGCTAGCATCAGCCAAAACAAAATTTATGCGTCGCAGCCCCAATTTTAATCGCGGCCCGACCGCCTTTTTTTCTCCAGCTAGCATCAGCCAAAACAAAATTTATACGTCGCAGCCCCAATTTTAATCGCGGCTCGACCACTTTTTTTCCCAGCTAGCATCAGCCAAAAAAAATTTTATACGTCGCAGCCCCAATTTTAATCGCGACCCGACCACCTTTTTTCTCCAGCTAGCATCAGCCAAAACAAAATTTATACGTCGCAGCCCCAATTTTAATCGCGGCCCGACCGCCTTTTTTTCTCCAGCTAGCATCAGCCAAAACAAAATTTATACGTCGCAGCCACAATTTTAATCGCGGCCCGACCACCTTTTTTCCCCAGCTAGCATCAGCCAAAAAAAATTTATACGTCGCAGCCCCAATTTTAATCGCGACCCGACCAGCTTTTTTCTCCAGCTAGCATCAGCCAAAAAAAATTTTATACGTCGCAGCCCCAATTTTAATCGCGACCCGACCACCTTTTTTCTCCAGCTAGCATCAGCCAAAACAAAATTTATACGTCGCAGCCCCAATTTTAATCGCGACCCGACCACCTTTTTTCTCCAGCTAGCATCAGCCAAAACAAAATTTATACGTCGCAGCCAAAATTTTAATCGCGGCCCGACCGCCTTTTTTTCCCAGCTAGCATCAGCCAAAAAAAAATTTATGCGTCGCAGCCACAATTTTAATCGCGGCCCGACCACCTTTTTTCCCAGCTAGCATCAGCCAAAACAAAATTTATACGTCGCAGCCCCAATTTTAATCGCGGCCCGACCGCCTTTTTTTCTCCAGCTAGCATCAGCCAAAACAAAATTTATACGTCGCAGCCCCAATTTTAATCGCGACCCGACCACCTTTTTTCTCCAGCTAGCATCAGCCAAAACAAAATTTATACGTCGCAGCCCCAATTTTAATCGCGGCCCGACCGCCTTTTTTCTCCAGCTAGCATCAGCCAAAACAAAATTTATACGTCGCAGCCCCAATTTTAATCGCGGCCCGACCGCCTTTTTTTCCCAGCTAGCATCAGCCAAAAAAAAAAAATTATACGTCGCAGCCCCAATTTTAATCGCGGCCCGACCACCTTTTTCGCCAGCTAGCATCAGCCAAAAATTTTTACGTCGCAGCCCCAATTCTAATCGCGGCCCGAACACTTTTTTTCCCCCGCTAGCATCAGCCAAAAAAAATGTATACGTTGCAGCCCCAATTTTAATGGCGGCCCGACCACTTTTTTTCCCCAGCTAGCACCAGTCAAAAAAAAATGTATACGTCGCAGCGCCAATTTTAATCGCGGCCCGACCACCTTTTTTCCCCAGCTAGCATCAGTCAAAAAAAAATGTATACGTCGCAGCCCCAATTCTAATCGCGGCCCGACCACTTTTTTTTCCCAGCTAGCATCAGCCAAAAAAAAATGTATAAGTCGCAGCGCCAATTTTAATCGCGGCCCGACCACCTTTTGTCCCCAGCTCGCATCAGTCAAAAAAAAATGTATACGTCGCAGCGCCAATTTTAATCGCGGCCCGACCACCTTTTTTTCCAGCTAACATCAGCCAAAAAAAAATTTATACGTCTCAGCCCCAATTTTAATCGCGGCCCGACCACCTTTTGTCCCCAGCTAGCATCAGCAAAAAAAAAAATTATACGTCGCAGCGCCAATTTTAATCGCGGCTCGACCACTTTTTTTTTCCAGCTAGCATCAGACAAAAAAAAATGTATACGTCGCAGCGCCAATTTTAATCGCGGCCCGACCACCTTTTTTTCCCAGCTAACATCAGCCAAAAAAAAATTTATACGTCGCAGCCCCAATTTTAATCGCGGCCCGACCACCTTTTTTCCCCAGCTAGCATCAGCCAAAAAAAAATTTATGCGTCGCAGCCACAATTTTAATCGCGGCCCGACCACCTTTTTTCCCCAGCTAGCATCAGCCAAAACAAAATTTATACGTCGCAGCCCCAATTTTAATCGCGGCCCGACCGCCTTTTTTCCCCAGCTAGCATCAGTCAAAAAAAAATGTATACGTCGCAGCGCCAATTTTAATCGCGGCCCGACCACCTTTTTTTCCAGCTAACATCAGCCAAAAAAAAATTTATACGTCGCAGCCCCAATTTTAATCGCGGCCCGACCACCTTTTGTCCCCAGCTAGCATCAGCCAAAAAAAAATTTATACGTCGCAGCCACAATTTTAATCGCGGCCCGACCGCCTTTTTTCCCCAGCTAGCATCAGTCAAAAATAAATGTATACGTCGCAGCGCCAATTTTAATCGCGGCCCGACCACCTTTTTTTCCAGCTAACATCAGTCAAAAAAAAATGTATACGTCGCAGCCCCAATTCTAATCGCGGCCCGACCACCTTTTTTTCCAGCTAACATCAGTCAAAAAAAAATGTATACGTCGCAGCCCCAATTTTAATCGCGGCCCGACCACCTTTTGTCCCCAGCTAGCATCAGCCAAAAAATAATTTATACGTCGCAGCCACAATTTTAATCGCGGCCCGACCACCTTTTTTTCCAGCTAACATCAGTCAAAAAAAAATGTATACGTCGCAGCGCCAATTTTAATCGCGGCCCGACCACCTTTTTTTCCAGCTAACATCAGTCAAAAAAAAATGTATACGTCGCAGCCCCAATTCTAATCGCGGCCCGACCACCTTTTTTTCCCAGCTAACATCAGCCAAAAAAAAATTTATACGTCGCAGCCACAATTTTAATCGCGGCTCGACCACCTTTTTTCCCCAGCTAGCATCAGCCAAAACAAAATTTATACGTCGAAGCCCCAATTTTAATCGCGACCCGACCACCTTTTTTCTCCAGCTAGCATCAGCCAAAACAAAATTTATACGTCGCAGCCCCAATTTTAATCGCGGCCCGACCGCCTTTTTTTCTCCAGCTAGCATCAGCCAAAACAAAATTTATACGTCGCAGCCAAAATTTTAATCGCGACCCGACCACCTTTTTTCTCCAGCTAGCATCAGCCAAAACAAAATTTATACGTCGCAGCCCCAATTTTAATCGCGGCCCGACCGCCTTTTTTTCTCCAGCTAGCATCAGCCAAAACAAAATTTATACGTCGCAGCCACAATTTTAATCGCGGCCCGACCACCTTTTTTCCCCAGCTAGCATCAGCCAAAAAAAATTTATACGTCGCAGCCCCAATTTTAATCGCGACCCGACCAGCTTTTTTCTCCAGCTAGCATCAGCCAAAAAAAATTTTATACGTCGCAGCCCCAATTTTAATCGCGACCCGACCACCTTTTTTCTCCAGCTTTTTTCATCAGCCAAAACAAAATTTATACGTCGCAGCCCCAATTTTAATCGCGGCCCGACCGCCTTTTTTTCCCTGCTAGCATCAGCCAAAAAAAAATTTATACGTCGCAGCCCCAATTTTAATCGCGGCCCGACCGCCTTTTTTTCCCAGCTAGCATCAGCCAAAAAAAAAATTATACGTCGCAGCGCCAATTTTAATCGCGGCTCGACCACTTTTTTTCCCAGCTAGCATCAGCCAAAAAAAAAATTATACGTCGCAGCGCCAATTCTAATCGAGGCTCGACCACTTTTTTTCCAAAGCTAGCATCAGCCAAAAAAAATTTTATACGTCGCAGCCCCAATTTTAATCGCGACCCGACCACCTTTTTTCTCCTGCTAGCATCAGCCAAAACAAAATTTATACGTCGCAGCCCCAATTTTAATCGCGGCCCCACCGCCTTTTTTTCCCAGCTAGCATCAGCCAAAAAAAAATTATACGTCGCAGCGCCAATTTTAATCGCGGCTCGACCACTTTTTTTCCCCAGCTAGCATCAGCCAAAAAAAAATTTATACGTCGCAGCCACAATTTTAATCGCGGCCCGACCACCTTTTTTCCCAGCTAGCATCAGCCAAAACAAAATTTATACGTCGCAGCCCCAATTTTAATCGCGGCCCGACCGCCTTTTTTTCTCCAGCTAGCATCAGCCAAAACAAAATTTATACGTCGCAGCCCCAATTTTAATCGCGGCTCGACCACTTTTTTTCCCAGCTAGCATCAGCCAAAAAAAAATTTATACGTCGCAGCCCCAATTTTAATCGCGGCCCGACCACCTTTTGTCCCCAGCTAGCATCAGCCAAAAAAAAAATTATACGTCGCAGCGCCAATTTTAATCGCGGCTCGACCACTTTTTTTTTCCAGCTAGCATCAGACAAAAAAAAATGTATACGTCGCAGCGCCAATTTTAATCGCGTCCCGACCACCTTTTTTTCCCAGCTAACATCAGCCAAAAAAAAAATTATACGTCGCAGCCCCAATTTTAATCGCGGCCCGACCACCTTTTTTCCCCAGCTAGCATCAGCCAAAAAAAAATTTATACGTCGCAGCCACAATTTTAATCGCGGCCCGACCACCTTTTTTCCCCAGCTAGCATCAGCCAAAACAAAATTTATACGTCGCAGCCCCAATTTTAATCGCGGCCCGACCGCCTTTTTTCCCCAGCTAACATCAGCCAAAAAAAAATTTATACGTCGCAGCCCCAATTTTAATCGCGGCCCGACCACCTTTAATCCCCAGCTAGCATCAGCCAAAAAAAAATTTATACGTCGCAGCCACAATTTTAATCGCGGCCCGACCGCCTTTTTTCCCCAGCTAGCATCAGTCAAAAATAAATGTATACGTCGCAGCGCCAATTTTAATCGCGGCCCGACCACCTTTTTTTCCAGCTAACATTAGTCAAAAAAAAATGTATACGTCGCAGCCCCAATTCTAATCGCGGCCCGACCACCTTTTTTTCCAGCTAACATCAGTCAAAAAAAAATGTATACGTCGCAGCCCCAATTCTAATCGCGGCTCGACCACTTTTTTTCCCCCTTGCATCAACCAAAAAAAAATTTATACGTCGCAGCCCCAATTTTAATCGCGGCCCGACCACCTTTTTTCCCCAACTAGCATCAGCCAAAACAAAATTTATACGTCGCAGCCCCAATTTTAATCGCGGCCCGACCGCCTTTTTTCCCCAGCTAGCATCAGTCAAAAAAAAATGTATACGTCGCAGCGCCAATTTTAATCGCGGCCCGACCACATTTTTTTCCAGCTAACATCAGTCAAAAAAAAATTTATACGTCGCAGCCCCAATTCTAATCGCGGCCCGACCACCTTTTTTTCCCAGCTAACATCAGCCAAAAAAAAATTTATACGTCGCAGCCACAATTTTAATCGCGGCCCGACCACCTTTTTTCCCCAGCTAGCATCAGCCAAAACAAAATTTATACGTCGCAGCCCCAATTTTAATCGCGGCCCGACCGCCTTTTTTCCCCAGCTAACATCAGTCAAAAAAAAATGTATACGTCGCAGCGCCAATTTTAATCGCGGCCCGACCACCTTTTTTTCCAGCTAACATCAGTCAAAAAAAAATGTATACGTCGCAGCCCCAATTGTAATCGCGGCCCGACCACCTTTTTTTTTCCAGCTAACATCAGCCAAAAAAAAATTTATACGTCGCAGCCCCAATTTTAATCGCGGCCCCACCACCTTTTTTCCCCAGCTAGCATCAGCCAAAAAAAAATTTATACGTCGCAGCCACAATTTTAATCGCGGCCCGACCACCTTTTTCCCCAGCTAGCATCAGTCAAAAAAAAATGTATACGTCGCAGCCCCAATTCTAATCGCGGCCCGACCACCTTTTTTTCCCAGCTAACATCAGCCAAAAAAAAATTTATACGTCGCAGCCCCAATTTTAATCGCGGCCCGACCACCTTTTTTCCCCAGCTAGCATCAGCCAAAAAAAAATGTATACGTCGCAGCCCCAATTTTAATCGCGGCCCGACCACCTTTTGTCCCCAGCTAGCATCAGTCAAAAAAAAATGTATACGTCGCAGCGCCAATTTTAATCGCGGCCCGACCACCTTTTTTTCCAGCTAACATCTGCCAAAAAAAAATTTATACGTCGCAGCCACAATTTTAATCGCGGCCCGACCGCCTTTTTTCCCCAGCTAGCATCAGTCAAAAAAAAATGTATACGTCGCAGCGCCAATTTTAATCGCGGCCCGACCACCTTTTTTTCCAGCTAACATCAGTCAAAAAAAAATGTATACGTCGCAGCCCCAATTCTAATCGCGGCCCGACCACCATTTTTTCCCAGCTAACATCAGCCAAAAAAAATTTATACGTCGCAGCCACAATTTTAATCGCGGCCCGACCACCCTTTTTCCCCAGCTAGCATCAGCCAAAAAAAATTTATACGTCGCAGCCCCAATTTTAATCGCGGCCCGACCGCCTTTTTTCCCCAGCTAGCATCAGTCAAAAAAAAATGTATACGTCGCAGCGCCAATTTTAATCGCGGCCCGACCACCTTTTTTTCCAGCTAACATCAGTCAAAAAAAAATGTATACGTCGCAGCCCCAATTCTAATCGCGGCCCGACCACCTTTTTTTCCCAGCTAACATCAGCCAAAAAAAAATTTATACGTCGCAGCCCCAATTTTAATCGCGGCCCGACCACCTTTTTTCCCCAGCTAGCATCGGCCAAAAAAAAATTTATACGTCGCAGCCACAATTTTAATCGCGGCCCGACCACCTTTTTTCCCCAGCTAGCATCAGTCAAAAAAAATGTATACGTCGCAGCGCCAATTTTAATCGCGGCCCGACCACCTTTTTTTCCAGCAAACATCAGCCAAAAAAAAATTTATACGTCGCAGCCCCAATTTTAATCGCGGCCCGACCACCTTTTTTCCCCAGCTAGCATCAGCCAAAAAAAAATTTATGCGTCGCAGAAACAATTTTAATCGCGGCCCGACCAAATTTTTTCGCCAGCTAGCATCAGCCAAAACAAAATTTATACGTCGCAGCGCCAATTTTAATCGCGGCCCGACCACCTTTTTTTCCAGCTAACATCAGTCAAAAAAAAATGTATACGTCGCAGCCCCAATTCTAATCGCGGCCCGACCACCTTTTTTTCCCAGCTAACATCAGCCAAAAAAAAATTTATACGTCGCAGCCAAAATTTTAATCGCGGCCCGACCACCTTTTTTCCCCAGCTAGCATCAGCCAAAAAAAAATGTATACGTCGCAGCCCCAATTTTAATCGCGGCCCGACCACCTTTTGTCCCCAGCTAGCATCAGTCAAAAAAAAATGTATACGTCGCAGCGCCAATTTTAATCGCGGCCCGACCACCTTTTTTTCCAGCTAACATCTGCCAAAAAAAAATTTATACGTCGCAGCCACAATTTTAATCGCGGCCCGACCGCCTTTTTTCCCCAGCTAGCATCAGTCAAAAAAAAATGTATACGTCGCAGCGCCAATTTTAATCGCGGCCCGACCACCTTTTTTTCCAGCTAACATCAGTCAAAAAAAAATGTATACGTCGCAGCGCCAATTTTAATCGCGGCCCGACCACCTTTTGTCCCCAGCTAGCATCAGCCAAAAAAAAATTTATAAGTCGCAGCCCCAATTTTAATCGCGGCCCGACCACCTTTTTTCCCCAGCTAGCATCAGCCAAAAAAAATGTATACGTCGCAGCCCCAATTTTAATCGCGGCCCGACCACCTTTTGTCCCCAGCTATCATCAGTCAAAAAAAAATGTATACGTCGCAGCGCCAATTTTAATCGCGGCCCGACCACCTTTTGTCCCCAGCTGGCATCAGTCAAAAAAAAATGTATACGTCGCAGCGCCAATTTTAATCGCGGCCCGACCACCTTTTTTTCCAGCTAACATCAGTCAAAAAAAAATTTATACGTCGCAGCCCCAATTTTAATCGCGGCTCGACCACTTTTTTTCCCAGCTAACATCAGCCAAAAAAAAATTTATACGTCGCAGCCCCAATTTTAATCGCGGCCCGACCACCTTTTTTCCCCAGCTAGCATCAGCCAAAAAAAAATTTATACGTCGCAGAAACAATTTTAATCGCGGCCCGACCACCTTTTTTCGCCAGCTAGCATCAGCCAAAACAGAATTTATACGTCGCAGCCCCAATTTTAATCGCGGCCCGACCGCCTTTTTTCCCCAGCTAGCATCAGTCAAAAAAAAATGTATACGTCGCAGCGCCAATTTTAATCGCGGCCCGACCACCTTTTTTCCCCAGCTAGCATCAGTCAAAAAAAAATGTATACGTCGCAGCGCCAATTCTAATCGCGGCCCGACCACCTTTTTTTAACAGCTAACATCAGCCAAAAAAAAATTTATAAGTCGCAGCGCCAATTTTAATCGCGGCCCGACCACCTTTTGTCCCCAGCTAGCATCAGCCAAAAAAAAATGTATGCGTCGCAGCCCCAATTTTAATCGCGGCCCGACCACCTTTTGTCCCCAGCTAGCATCAGTCAAAAAAAAATGTATACGTCGCAGCGCCAATTTTAATCGCGGCCCGAACACCTTTTTTAACCAGCTAGCATCAGTCAAAAAAAAATTTATACGTCGCAGCCCCAATTTTAATCGCGGCCCGACCACCTTTTGTCCCCAGCTAGCATCAGCCAAAAAAAAATGTATACTTCGCAGCCCCAATTTTAATCGCGGCCCGACCACCTTTTGTCCCCAGCTAGCATCAGCCAAAAAAAAATGTATACTTCGCAGCCCCAATTTTAATCGCGGCCCGACCACCTTTTGTCCCCAGCTAGCATCAGCCAAAAAAAAAAGTATACTTCGCAGCCCCAATTTTAATCGCGGCCCGACCACCTTTTGTCCCCAGCTAGCATCAGTCAAAAAAAAATGTATACGTCGCAGCCCCAATTCTAATCGCGGCCCGACCACTTTTTTTCCCCAGCTAGCATCAGCCAAAAAAAAATGTATACGTCGCAGCCCCAATTCTAATCGCGGCCCGACCACTTTTTTTCCCCAGCTAGCATCAGCCAAAAAAAAATTTATACGTCGCAGCGCCAATTTTAATCGCGGCCCGACCACCTTTTTTCCCCAGCTAGCATCAGTCAAAAAAAAATGTATACGTCGCAGCCCCAATTCTAATCGCGGCCCGACCACTTTTTTTTCCCAGCTAGCATCAGCCAAAAAAAAATGTATACGTCGCAGCCCCAATTTTAATCGCGGCCCGACCACCTTTTTTCCCCAGCTAGCATCAGCCAAAAAAAAATGTATACGTCGCAGCCCCAATTTTAATCGCGGCCCGACAACCTTTTGTCCCCAGCTAGCATCAGTCAAAAAAAAATGTATACGTCGCTGCGCCAATTTTAATCGCGGCCCAATCACCTTTTTTCTCTAGCTAGCATCAGCCAAAACGAAATTTATACGTCGCAGCCCCAATTCTAAACGCGGCCCGACCACTTTTTTTTCCCAGCTAGCATCACCCAAAAAAAAATGTATACGTCGCAGCGCCAATTTTAATCGCGGCCCGACCACTTTTTTTCCCCAGCTAGCATCAGCCAAAAAAAAATTTATACGTCGCAGCGCCAATTTTAATCGCGGCCCGACCATCTTTTTTCTCCAGCTAGCATCAGCCAAAAAAAAATTTATACGTCGCAGCCCCAATTCTAATCGCGGTTCGCCCACTTTTTTTCCCCAAGCTAGCATCAGCCAAAAAAAATGTATACGTCGCAGCGCCAATTTTAATCGCGGCCCGACCATCTTTTTTCCCCAGCTAGCATCAGCCAAAAAAAATGTATACGTCGCAGCGCCAATTTTAATCGCGGCCCGACCACTTTTTTTCCCCAGCTAGCATCAGTCAAAAAAAATGTATACGTCGCAGCCCCAATTCTAATCGCGGCCCGACCACTTTTTTTCCCCAGCTAGCATCAGCCAAAAAAAAATGTATACGTCGCAGCGCTAATTTTAATCGCGGCCCGACCATCTTTTTTCTCCAGCTAGCATCAGCCAAAAAAAAATTTATACGTCGCAGCCCCAATTCTAATCGCGGCCCGACCACTTTTTTTCCCCAGCTAGCATCAGCCAAAAAAAAATTTATACGTCGCAGCCCCAATTTTAATCGCGGCCCGACCATCTTTTTTCCCCAGCTAGCATCAGCCAAAAAAAAATGTATACGTCGCAGCGCCAATTTTAATCGCGGCCCGACTACTTTTTTTCCCCAGCCAGCATCAGTCAAAAAAAATGTATACGTCGCTGCGCCAATTTTAATCGCGGCCCAATCACCTTTTTTCTCTAGCTAGCATCAGCCAAAACGAAATTTATACGTCGCAGCCCCAATTTTAATCGCGGCCCGACCACCTTTTGTCCCCAGCTAGCATCAGTCAAAAAAAAATGTATACGTCGCAGCCCCAATTCTAATCGCGGCCCGACCACTTTTTTCCCCCAGCTAGCATCAGCCAAAAAAAATTTTATACGTCGCAGCCCCAATTTTAATCGCGGCCCGACCACCTTTTGTCCCCAGCTAGCATCAGTCAAAAAAAAATGTATACGTCGCAGCGCCAATTTTAATCGCGGCCCGACCACCTTTTTTCCCCAGCTAGCATCAGTCAAAAAAAAATGTATACGTCGCAGCCCCAATTCTAATCGCGGCCCGACCACTTTTTTTTCCCAGCTAGCATCAGCCAAAAAAAAATGTATACGTCGCAGCGCTAATTTTTATCGCGGCCAAACCATCTTTTTTCTTTAGCTAGCATCAGCCAAAAAAAATTTTATACGTCGCAGCCCCAATTTTAATCGCGGCCCGACCACCTTTTGTCCCCAGCTAGCATCAGCCAAAAAAAAATGTATACGTCGCAGCCCCAATTTTAATCGCGGCCCGACCACCTTTTTTCCCCAGCTAGCATCAGCCAAAAAAAAATGTATACGTCGCAGCCCCAATTTTAATCGCGGCCCGACAACCTTTTGTCCCCAGCTAGCATCAGTCAAAAAAAAATGTATACGTCGCTGCGCCAATTTTAATCGCGGCCCAATCACCTTTTTTCTCTAGCTAGCATCAGCCAAAACGAAATTTATACGTCGCAGCCCCAATTTTAATCGCGGCCCGACCACCTTTTTTCCCCAGCTAGCATCAGCCAAAAAAATTTTATACGTCGCTGCCCCAATTTTAATCGCGGCCCGACCACCTTTTGTCCCCAGCTAGCATCAGTCAAAAAAAAATGTATACGTCGCAGCCCCAATTCTAATCGCGGCCCGACCACTTTTTTTCCCCAGCTAGCATCAGCCAAAAAAAAATTTATACGTCGCAGCCCCAATTTTAATCGCGGCCCGACCACCTTTTGTCCCCAGCTAGCATCAGTCAAAAAAAAATTTTATACGTCGCAGCCCCAATTTTAATCGCGGCCCGACCACCTTTTGTCCCCAGCTAGCATCAGCCAAAAAAAAATGTATACGTCGCAGCCCCAATTTTAATCGCGGCCCGACCACCTTTTTTCCCCAGCTAGCATCAGCCAAAAAAAAATGTATACGTCGCAGCCCCAATTTTAATCGCGGCCCGACAACCTTTTGTCCCCAGCTAGCATCAGTCAAAAAAAAATGTATACGTCGCTGCGCCAATTTTAATCGCGGCCCAATCACCTTTTTTCTCTAGCTAGCATCAGCCAAAACGAAATTTATACGTCGCAACCCCAATTTTAATCGCGGCCCGACCACCTTTTTTCCCCAGCTAGCATCAGTCAAAAAAAAATGTATACGTCGCAGCGCCAATTTTAATCGCGGCCCGACCACCTTTTTTCCCCAGCTAGCATCAGCCAAAAAAAAATGTATACGTCGCAGCCCCAATTTTAATCGCGGCCCGACAACCTTTTGTCCCCAGCTAGCATCAGTCAAAAAAAAATGTATACGTCGCTGCGCCAATTTTAATCGCGGCCCAATCACCTTTTTTCTCTAGCTAGCATCAGCCAAAACGAAATTTATACGTCGCAGCCCCAATTTTTATCGCGGCCCGACCACCTTTTTTCCCCAGCTAGCATCAGTCAAAAAAAAATGTATACGTCGCAGCGCCAATTTTAATCGCGGCCCGACCACCTTTTTTCCCCAGCTAGCATCAGTCAAAAAAAAATGTATACGTCGCAGCGCCAATTTTAATCGCGGCCCGACCACCTTTTTTCCCCAGCTAGCATCAGCCAAAAAAAAATGTATACGTCGCAGCCCCAATTTTAATCGCGGCCCGACCACCTTTTGTCCCCAGCTAGCATCAGTCAAAAAAAAATTTTATACGTCGCAGCCCCAATTTTAATCGCGGCCCGACCACCTTTTGTCCCCAGCTAGCATCAGTCAAAAAAAAATGTATACGTCGCAGCGCCAATTTTAATCGCGGCCCGACCACCTTTTTTCCCCAGCTAGCATCAGCCAAAAAAAAATGTATACGTCGCAGCCCCAATTTTAATCGCGGCCCGACAACCTTTTGTCCCCAGCTAGCATCAGTCAAAAAAAAATGTATACGTCGCTGCGCCAATTTTAATCGCGGCCCAATCACCTTTTTTCTCTAGCTAGCATCAGCCAAAACGAAATTTATACGTCGCAGCCCCAATTTTAATCGCGGCCCGACCACCTTTTTTCCCCAGCTAGCATCAGCCAAAAAAAATTTTATACGTCGCTGCCCCAATTTTAATCGCGGCCCGACCACCTTTTGTCCCCAGCTAGCATCAGTCAAAAAAAAATGTATACGTCGCAGCGCCAATTTTAATCGCGGCCCGACCACCTTTTTTCCCCAGCTAGCATCAGTCAAAAAAAAATGTATACGTCGCAGCCCCAATTCTAATCGCGGCCCGACCACTTTTTTTCCCCAGCTAGCATCAGCCAAAAAAAAATTTATACGTCGCAGCCACAATTTTAATCGCGGCCCGACCACCTTTTTTCCCCAGCTAGCATCAGCCAAAACAAAATTTATACGTCGCAGCCCCAATTTTAATCGCGGCCCGACCGCCTTTTTTCCCCAGCTAACATCAGCCAAAAAAAAATTTATACGTCGCAGCCCCAATTTTAATCGCGGCCCGACCACCTTTAATCCCCAGCTAGCATCAGCCAAAAAAAAATTTATACGTCGCAGCCACAATTTTAATCGCGGCCCGACCGCCTTTTTTCCCCAGCTAGCATCAGTCAAAAATAAATGTATACGTCGCAGCGCCAATTTTAATCGCGGCCCGACCACCTTTTTTTCCAGCTAACATTAGTCAAAAAAAAATGTATACGTCGCAGCCCCAATTCTAATCGCGGCCCGACCACCTTTTTTTCCAGCTAACATCAGTCAAAAAAAAATGTATACGTCGCAGCCCCAATTCTAATCGCGGCTCGACCACTTTTTTTCCCCCTTGCATCAACCAAAAAAAAATTTATACGTCGCAGCCCCAATTTTAATCGCGGCCCGACCACCTTTTTTCCCCAACTAGCATCAGCCAAAACAAAATTTATACGTCGCAGCCCCAATTTTAATCGCGGCCCGACCGCCTTTTTTCCCCAGCTAGCATCAGTCAAAAAAAAATGTATACGTCGCAGCGCCAATTTTAATCGCGGCCCGACCACATTTTTTTCCAGCTAACATCAGTCAAAAAAAAATTTATACGTCGCAGCCCCAATTGTAATCGCGGCCCGACCACCTTTTTTTCCCAGCTAACATCAGCCAAAAAAAAATTTATACGTCGCAGCCACAATTTTAATCGCGGCCCGACCACCTTTTTTCCCCAGCTAGCATCAGCCAAAACAAAATTTATACGTCGCAGCCCCAATTTTAATCGCGGCCCGACCGCCTTTTTTCCCCAGCTAACATCAGTCAAAAAAAAATGTATACGTCGCAGCGCCAATTTTAATCGCGGCCCGACCACCTTTTTTTCCAGCTAACATCAGTCAAAAAAAAATGTATACGTCGCAGCCCCAATTGTAATCGCGGCCCGACCACCTTTTTTTTTCCAGCTAACATCAGCCAAAAAAAAATTTATACGTCGCAGCCCCAATTTTAATCGCGGCCCCACCACCTTTTTTCCCCAGCTAGCATCAGCCAAAAAAAAATTTATACGTCGCAGCCACAATTTTAATCGCGGCCCGACCACCTTTTTCCCCAGCTAGCATCAGTCAAAAAAAAATGTATACGTCGCAGCCCCAATTCTAATCGCGGCCCGACCACCTTTTTTTCCCAGCTAACATCAGCCAAAAAAAAATTTATACGTCGCAGCCCCAATTTTAATCGCGGCCCGACCACCTTTTTTCCCCAGCTAGCATCAGCCAAAAAAAAATGTATACGTCGCAGCCCCAATTTTAATCGCGGCCCGACCACCTTTTGTCCCCAGCTAGCATCAGTCAAAAAAAAATGTATACGTCGCAGCGCCAATTTTAATCGCGGCCCGACCACCTTTTTTTCCAGCTAACATCTGCCAAAAAAAAATTTATACGTCGCAGCCACAATTTTAATCGCGGCCCGACCGCCTTTTTTCCCCAGCTAGCATCAGTCAAAAAAAAATGTATACGTCGCAGCGCCAATTTTAATCGCGGCCCGACCACCTTTTTTTCCAGCTAACATCAGTCAAAAAAAAATGTATACGTCGCAGCCCCAATTCTAATCGCGGCCCGACCACCATTTTTTCCCAGCTAACATCAGCCAAAAAAAATTTATACGTCGCAGCCACAATTTTAATCGCGGCCCGACCACCCTTTTTCCCCAGCTAGCATCAGCCAAAAAAAATTTATACGTCGCAGCCCCAATTTTAATCGCGGCCCGACCGCCTTTTTTCCCCAGCTAGCATCAGTCAAAAAAAAATGTATACGTCGCAGCGCCAATTTTAATCGCGGCCCGACCACCTTTTTTTCCAGCTAACATCAGTCAAAAAAAAATGTATACGTCGCAGCCCCAATTCTAATCGCGGCCCGACCACCTTTTTTTCCCAGCTAACATCAGCCAAAAAAAAATTTATACGTCGCAGCCCCAATTTTAATCGCGGCCCGACCACCTTTTTTCCCCAGCTAGCATCGGCCAAAAAAAAATTTATACGTCGCAGCCACAATTTTAATCGCGGCCCGACCACCTTTTTTCCCCAGCTAGCATCAGTCAAAAAAAATGTATACGTCGCAGCGCCAATTTTAATCGCGGCCCGACCACCTTTTTTTCCAGCAAACATCAGCCAAAAAAAAATTTATACGTCGCAGCCCCAATTTTAATCGCGGCCCGACCACCTTTTTTCCCCAGCTAGCATCAGCCAAAAAAAAATTTATGCGTCGCAGAAACAATTTTAATCGCGGCCCGACCAAATTTTTTCGCCAGCTAGCATCAGCCAAAACAAAATTTATACGTCGCAGCGCCAATTTTAATCGCGGCCCGACCACCTTTTTTTCCAGCTAACATCAGTCAAAAAAAAATGTATACGTCGCAGCCCCAATTCTAATCGCGGCCCGACCACCTTTTTTTCCCAGCTAACATCAGCCAAAAAAAAATTTATACGTCGCAGCCAAAATTTTAATCGCGGCCCGACCACCTTTTTTCCCCAGCTAGCATCAGCCAAAAAAAAATGTATACGTCGCAGCCCCAATTTTAATCGCGGCCCGACCACCTTTTGTCCCCAGCTAGCATCAGTCAAAAAAAAATGTATACGTCGCAGCGCCAATTTTAATCGCGGCCCGACCACCTTTTTTTCCAGCTAACATCTGCCAAAAAAAAATTTATACGTCGCAGCCACAATTTTAATCGCGGCCCGACCGCCTTTTTTCCCCAGCTAGCATCAGTCAAAAAAAAATGTATACGTCGCAGCGCCAATTTTAATCGCGGCCCGACCACCTTTTTTTCCAGCTAACATCAGTCAAAAAAAAATGTATACGTCGCAGCGCCAATTTTAATCGCGGCCCGACCACCTTTTGTCCCCAGCTAGCATCAGCCAAAAAAAAATTTATAAGTCGCAGCCCCAATTTTAATCGCGGCCCGACCACCTTTTTTCCCCAGCTAGCATCAGCCAAAAAAAATGTATACGTCGCAGCCCCAATTTTAATCGCGGCCCGACCACCTTTTGTCCCCAGCTATCATCAGTCAAAAAAAAATGTATACGTCGCAGCGCCAATTTTAATCGCGGCCCGACCACCTTTTGTCCCCAGCTGGCATCAGTCAAAAAAAAATGTATACGTCGCAGCGCCAATTTTAATCGCGGCCCGACCACCTTTTTTTCCAGCTAACATCAGTCAAAAAAAAATTTATACGTCGCAGCCCCAATTTTAATCGCGGCTCGACCACTTTTTTTCCCAGCTAACATCAGCCAAAAAAAAATTTATACGTCGCAGCCCCAATTTTAATCGCGGCCCGACCACCTTTTTTCCCCAGCTAGCATCAGCCAAAAAAAAATTTATACGTCGCAGAAACAATTTTAATCGCGGCCCGACCACCTTTTTTCGCCAGCTAGCATCAGCCAAAACAGAATTTATACGTCGCAGCCCCAATTTTAATCGCGGCCCGACCGCCTTTTTTCCCCAGCTAGCATCAGTCAAAAAAAAATGTATACGTCGCAGCGCCAATTTTAATCGCGGCCCGACCACCTTTTTTCCCCAGCTAGCATCAGTCAAAAAAAAATGTATACGTCGCAGCGCCAATTCTAATCGCGGCCCGACCACCTTTTTTTAACAGCTAACATCAGCCAAAAAAAAATTTATAAGTCGCAGCGCCAATTTTAATCGCGGCCCGACCACCTTTTGTCCCCAGCTAGCATCAGCCAAAAAAAAATGTATGCGTCGCAGCCCCAATTTTAATCGCGGCCCGACCACCTTTTGTCCCCAGCTAGCATCAGTCAAAAAAAAATGTATACGTCGCAGCGCCAATTTTAATCGCGGCCCGAACACCTTTTTTAACCAGCTAGCATCAGTCAAAAAAAAATTTATACGTCGCAGCCCCAATTTTAATCGCGGCCCGACCACCTTTTGTCCCCAGCTAGCATCAGCCAAAAAAAAATGTATACTTCGCAGCCCCAATTTTAATCGCGGCCCGACCACCTTTTGTCCCCAGCTAGCATCAGCCAAAAAAAAATGTATACTTCGCAGCCCCAATTTTAATCGCGGCCCGACCACCTTTTGTCCCCAGCTAGCATCAGCCAAAAAAAAAAGTATACTTCGCAGCCCCAATTTTAATCGCGGCCCGACCACCTTTTGTCCCCAGCTAGCATCAGTCAAAAAAAAATGTATACGTCGCAGCCCCAATTCTAATCGCGGCCCGACCACTTTTTTTCCCCAGCTAGCATCAGCCAAAAAAAAATGTATACGTCGCAGCCCCAATTCTAATCGCGGCCCGACCACTTTTTTTCCCCAGCTAGCATCAGCCAAAAAAAAATTTATACGTCGCAGCGCCAATTTTAATCGCGGCCCGACCACCTTTTTTCCCCAGCTAGCATCAGTCAAAAAAAAATGTATACGTCGCAGCCCCAATTCTAATCGCGGCCCGACCACTTTTTTTTCCCAGCTAGCATCAGCCAAAAAAAAATGTATACGTCGCAGCCCCAATTTTAATCGCGGCCCGACCACCTTTTTTCCCCAGCTAGCATCAGCCAAAAAAAAATGTATACGTCGCAGCCCCAATTTTAATCGCGGCCCGACAACCTTTTGTCCCCAGCTAGCATCAGTCAAAAAAAAATGTATACGTCGCTGCGCCAATTTTAATCGCGGCCCAATCACCTTTTTTCTCTAGCTAGCATCAGCCAAAACGAAATTTATACGTCGCAGCCCCAATTCTAAACGCGGCCCGACCACTTTTTTTTCCCAGCTAGCATCACCCAAAAAAAAATGTATACGTCGCAGCGCCAATTTTAATCGCGGCCCGACCACTTTTTTTCCCCAGCTAGCATCAGCCAAAAAAAAATTTATACGTCGCAGCGCCAATTTTAATCGCGGCCCGACCATCTTTTTTCTCCAGCTAGCATCAGCCAAAAAAAAATTTATACGTCGCAGCCCCAATTCTAATCGCGGTTCGCCCACTTTTTTTCCCCAAGCTAGCATCAGCCAAAAAAAATGTATACGTCGCAGCGCCAATTTTAATCGCGGCCCGACCATCTTTTTTCCCCAGCTAGCATCAGCCAAAAAAAATGTATACGTCGCAGCGCCAATTTTAATCGCGGCCCGACCACTTTTTTTCCCCAGCTAGCATCAGTCAAAAAAAATGTATACGTCGCAGCCCCAATTCTAATCGCGGCCCGACCACTTTTTTTCCCCAGCTAGCATCAGCCAAAAAAAAATGTATACGTCGCAGCGCTAATTTTAATCGCGGCCCGACCATCTTTTTTCTCCAGCTAGCATCAGCCAAAAAAAAATTTATACGTCGCAGCCCCAATTCTAATCGCGGCCCGACCACTTTTTTTCCCCAGCTAGCATCAGCCAAAAAAAAATTTATACGTCGCAGCCCCAATTTTAATCGCGGCCCGACCATCTTTTTTCCCCAGCTAGCATCAGCCAAAAAAAAATGTATACGTCGCAGCGCCAATTTTAATCGCGGCCCGACTACTTTTTTTCCCCAGCTAGCATCAGTCAAAAAAAATGTATACGTCGCTGCGCCAATTTTAATCGCGGCCCAATCACCTTTTTTCTCTAGCTAGCATCAGCCAAAACGAAATTTATACGTCGCAGCCCCAATTTTAATCGCGGCCCGACCACCTTTTGTCCCCAGCTAGCATCAGTCAAAAAAAAATGTATACGTCGCAGCCCCAATTCTAATCGCGGCCCGACCACTTTTTTCCCCCAGCTAGCATCAGCCAAAAAAAATTTTATACGTCGCAGCCCCAATTTTAATCGCGGCCCGACCACCTTTTGTCCCCAGCTAGCATCAGTCAAAAAAAAATGTATACGTCGCAGCGCCAATTTTAATCGCGGCCCGACCACCTTTTTTCCCCAGCTAGCATCAGTCAAAAAAAAATGTATACGTCGCAGCCCCAATTCTAATCGCGGCCCGACCACTTTTTTTTCCCAGCTAGCATCAGCCAAAAAAAAATGTATACGTCGCAGCGCTAATTTTTATCGCGGCCAAACCATCTTTTTTCTTTAGCTAGCATCAGCCAAAAAAAATTTTATACGTCGCAGCCCCAATTTTAATCGCGGCCCGACCACCTTTTGTCCCCAGCTAGCATCAGCCAAAAAAAAATGTATACGTCGCAGCCCCAATTTTAATCGCGGCCCGACCACCTTTTTTCCCCAGCTAGCATCAGCCAAAAAAAAATGTATACGTCGCAGCCCCAATTTTAATCGCGGCCCGACAACCTTTTGTCCCCAGCTAGCATCAGTCAAAAAAAAATGTATACGTCGCTGCGCCAATTTTAATCGCGGCCCAATCACCTTTTTTCTCTAGCTAGCATCAGCCAAAACGAAATTTATACGTCGCAGCCCCAATTTTAATCGCGGCCCGACCACCTTTTTTCCCCAGCTAGCATCAGCCAAAAAAATTTTATACGTCGCTGCCCCAATTTTAATCGCGGCCCGACCACCTTTTGTCCCCAGCTAGCATCAGTCAAAAAAAAATGTATACGTCGCAGCCCCAATTCTAATCGCGGCCCGACCACTTTTTTTCCCCAGCTAGCATCAGCCAAAAAAAAATTTATACGTCGCAGCCCCAATTTTAATCGCGGCCCGACCACCTTTTGTCCCCAGCTAGCATCAGTCAAAAAAAAATTTTATACGTCGCAGCCCCAATTTTAATCGCGGCCCGACCACCTTTTGTCCCCAGCTAGCATCAGCCAAAAAAAAATGTATACGTCGCAGCCCCAATTTTAATCGCGGCCCGACCACCTTTTTTCCCCAGCTAGCATCAGCCAAAAAAAAATGTATACGTCGCAGCCCCAATTTTAATCGCGGCCCGACAACCTTTTGTCCCCAGCTAGCATCAGTCAAAAAAAAATGTATACGTCGCTGCGCCAATTTTAATCGCGGCCCAATCACCTTTTTTCTCTAGCTAGCATCAGCCAAAACGAAATTTATACGTCGCAACCCCAATTTTAATCGCGGCCCGACCACCTTTTTTCCCCAGCTAGCATCAGTCAAAAAAAAATGTATACGTCGCAGCGCCAATTTTAATCGCGGCCCGACCACCTTTTTTCCCCAGCTAGCATCAGCCAAAAAAAAATGTATACGTCGCAGCCCCAATTTTAATCGCGGCCCGACAACCTTTTGTCCCCAGCTAGCATCAGTCAAAAAAAAATGTATACGTCGCTGCGCCAATTTTAATCGCGGCCCAATCACCTTTTTTCTCTAGCTAGCATCAGCCAAAACGAAATTTATACGTCGCAGCCCCAATTTTTATCGCGGCCCGACCACCTTTTTTCCCCAGCTAGCATCAGTCAAAAAAAAATGTATACGTCGCAGCGCCAATTTTAATCGCGGCCCGACCACCTTTTTTCCCCAGCTAGCATCAGTCAAAAAAAAATGTATACGTCGCAGCGCCAATTTTAATCGCGGCCCGACCACCTTTTTTCCCCAGCTAGCATCAGCCAAAAAAAAATGTATACGTCGCAGCCCCAATTTTAATCGCGGCCCGACCACCTTTTGTCCCCAGCTAGCATCAGTCAAAAAAAAATTTTATACGTCGCAGCCCCAATTTTAATCGCGGCCCGACCACCTTTTGTCCCCAGCTAGCATCAGTCAAAAAAAAATGTATACGTCGCAGCGCCAATTTTAATCGCGGCCCGACCACCTTTTTTCCCCAGCTAGCATCAGCCAAAAAAAAATGTATACGTCGCAGCCCCAATTTTAATCGCGGCCCGACAACCTTTTGTCCCCAGCTAGCATCAGTCAAAAAAAAATGTATACGTCGCTGCGCCAATTTTAATCGCGGCCCAATCACCTTTTTTCTCTAGCTAGCATCAGCCAAAACGAAATTTATACGTCGCAGCCCCAATTTTAATCGCGGCCCGACCACCTTTTTTCCCCAGCTAGCATCAGCCAAAAAAAATTTTATACGTCGCTGCCCCAATTTTAATCGCGGCCCGACCACCTTTTGTCCCCAGCTAGCATCAGTCAAAAAAAAATGTATACGTCGCAGCGCCAATTTTAATCGCGGCCCGACCACCTTTTTTCCCCAGCTAGCATCAGTCAAAAAAAAATGTATACGTCGCAGCCCCAATTCTAATCGCGGCCCGACCACTTTTTTTCCCCAGCTAGCATCAGCCAAAAAAAAATTTATACGTCGCAGCCCCAATTTTAATCGCGGCCCGACCACCTTTTGTCCCCAGCTAGCATCAGTCAAAAAAAAATTTTATACGTCGCAGCCCCAATTTTAATCGCGGCCCGACCACCTTTTGTCCCCAGCTAGCATCAGCCAAAAAAAAATGTATACGTCGCAGCCCCAATTTTAATCGCGGCCCGACCACCTTTTTTCCCCAGCTAGCATCAGCCAAAAAAAAATGTATACGTCGCAGCCCCAATTTTAATCGCGGCCCGACAACCTTTTGTCCCCAGCTAGCATCAGTCAAAAAAAAATGTATACGTCGCTGCGCCAATTTTAATCGCGGCCCAATCACCTTTTTTCTCTAGCTAGCATCAGCCAAAACGAAATTTATACGTCGCAGCCCCAATTTTAATCGCGGCCCGACCACCTTTTTTCCCCAGCTAGCATCAGCCAAAAAAAATTTTATACGTCGCTGCCCCAATTTTAATCGCGGCCCGACCACCTTTTGTCCCCAGCTAGCATCAGTCAAAAAAAAATGTATACGTCGCAGCGCCAATTTTAATCGCGGCCCGACCACCTTTTTTCCCCAGCTAGCATCAGTCAAAAAAAAATGTATACGTCGCAGCCCCAATTCTTATCGCGGCCCGACCACTTTTTTTCCCCAGCTAGCATCAGCCAAAAAAAAATTTATACGTCGCAGCCCCAATTTTAATCGCGGCCCGACCACCTTTTGTCCCCAGCTAGCATCAGTCAAAAAAAAATTTTATACGTCGCAGCCCCAATTTTAATCGCGGCCCGACCACCTTTTGTCCCCAGCTAGCATCAGCCAAAAAAAAATGTATACGTCGCAGCCCCAATTTTAATCGCGGCCCGACCACCTTTTTTCCCCAGCTAGCATCAGTCAAAAAAAAATGTATACGTCGCAGCGCCAATTTTAATCGCGGCCCGACCACCTTTTTTCCCCAGCTAGCATCAGCCAAAAAAAAATGTATACGTCGCAGCCCCAATTTTAATCGCGGCCCGACAACCTTTTGTCCCCAGCTAGCATCAGTCAAAAAAAAATGTATACGTCGCTGCGCCAATTTTAATCGCGGCCCAATCACCTTTTTTCTCTAGCTAGCATCAGCCAAAACGAAATTTATACGTCGCAGCCCCAATTTTAATCGCGGCCCGACCACCTTTTTTCCCCAGCTAGCATCAGCCAAAAAAAATTTTATACGTCGCTGCCCCAATTTTAATCGCGGCCCGACCACCTTTTGTCCCCAGCTAGCATCAGTCAAAAAAAAATGTATACGTCGCAGCGCCAATTTTAATCGCGGCCCGACCACCTTTTGTCCCCAGCTAGCATCAGTCAAAAAAAAATGTATACGTCGCTGCGCCAATTTTAATCGCGGCCCAATCACCTTTTTTCTCTAGCTAGCATCAGCCAAAACGAAATTTATACGTCGCAGCCCCAATTTTAATCGCGGCCCGACCACCTTTTTTCCCCAGCTAGCATCAGCCAAAAAAAATTTTATACGTCGCTGCCCCAATTTTAATCGCGGCCCGACCACCTTTTGTCCCCAGCTAGCATCAGTCAAAAAAAAATGTATACGTCGCAGCGCCAATTTTAATCGCGGCCCGACCACCTTTTTTCCCCAGCTAGCATCAGTCAAAAAAAAATGTATACGTCGCAGCCCCAATTCTAATCGCGGCCCGACCACTTTTTTTCCCCAGCTAGCATCAGCCAAAAAAAAATTTATACGTCGCAGCCCCAATTTTAATCGCGGCCCGACCACCTTTTGTCCCCAGCTAGCATCAGTCAAAAAAAAATTTTATACGTCGCAGCCCCAATTTTAATCGCGGCCCGACCACCTTTTGTCCCCAGCTAGCATCAGCCAAAAAAAAATGTATACGTCGCAGCCCCAATTTTAATCGCGGCCCGACCACCTTTTTTCCCCAGCTAGCATCAGCCAAAAAAAAATGTATACGTCGCAGCCCCAATTTTAATCGCGGCCCGACAACCTTTTGTCCCCAGCTAGCATCAGTCAAAAAAAAATGTATACGTCGCTGCCCCAATTTTAATCGCGGCCCGACCACCTTTTTTCCCCAGCTAGCATCAGCCAAAAAAATTTTATACGTCGCTGCCCCAATTTTAATCGCGGCCCGACCACCTTTTGTCCCCAGCTAGCATCAGTCAAAAAAAAATGTATACGTCGCAGCCCCAATTCTAATCGCGGCCCGACCACTTTTTTTCCCCAGCTAGCATCAGCCAAAAAAAAATTTATACGTCGCAGCCCCAATTTTAATCGCGGCCCGACCACCTTTTGTCCCCAGCTAGCATCAGTCAAAAAAAAATTTTATACGTCGCAGCCCCAATTTTAATCGCGGCCCGACCACCTTTTGTCCCCAGCTAGCATCAGCCAAAAAAAAATGTATACGTCGCAGCCCCAATTTTAATCGCGGCCCGACCACCTTTTTTCCCCAGCTAGCATCAGCCAAAAAAAAATGTATACGTCGCAGCCCCAATTTTAATCGCGGCCCGACAACCTTTTGTCCCCAGCTAGCATCAGTCAAAAAAAAATGTATACGTCGCTGCGCCAATTTTAATCGCGGCCCAATCACCTTTTTTCTCTAGCTAGCATCAGCCAAAACGAAATTTATACGTCGCAACCCCAATTTTAATCGCGGCCCGACCACCTTTTTTCCCCAGCTAGCATCAGTCAAAAAAAAATGTATACGTCGCAGCGCCAATTTTAATCGCGGCCCGACCACCTTTTTTCCCCAGCTAGCATCAGCCAAAAAAAAATGTATACGTCGCAGCCCCAATTTTAATCGCGGCCCGACAACCTTTTGTCCCCAGCTAGCATCAGTCAAAAAAAAATGTATACGTCGCTGCGCCAATTTTAATCGCGGCCCAATCACCTTTTTTCTCTAGCTAGCATCAGCCAAAACGAAATTTATACGTCGCAGCCCCAATTTTTATCGCGGCCCGACCACCTTTTTTCCCCAGCTAGCATCAGTCAAAAAAAAATGTATACGTCGCAGCGCCAATTTTAATCGCGGCCCGACCACCTTTTTTCCCCAGCTAGCATCAGTCAAAAAAAAATGTATACGTCGCAGCGCCAATTTTAATCGCGGCCCGACCACCTTTTTTCCCCAGCTAGCATCAGCCAAAAAAAAATGTATACGTCGCAGCCCCAATTTTAATCGCGGCCCGACCACCTTTTGTCCCCAGCTAGCATCAGTCAAAAAAAAATTTTATACGTCGCAGCCCCAATTTTAATCGCGGCCCGACCACCTTTTGTCCCCAGCTAGCATCAGTCAAAAAAAAATGTATACGTCGCAGCGCCAATTTTAATCGCGGCCCGACCACCTTTTTTCCCCAGCTAGCATCAGCCAAAAAAAAATGTATACGTCGCAGCCCCAATTTTAATCGCGGCCCGACAACCTTTTGTCCCCAGCTAGCATCAGTCAAAAAAAAATGTATACGTCGCTGCGCCAATTTTAATCGCGGCCCAATCACCTTTTTTCTCTAGCTAGCATCAGCCAAAACGAAATTTATACGTCGCAGCCCCAATTTTAATCGCGGCCCGACCACCTTTTTTCCCCAGCTAGCATCAGCCAAAAAAAATTTTATACGTCGCTGCCCCAATTTTAATCGCGGCCCGACCACCTTTTGTCCCCAGCTAGCATCAGTCAAAAAAAAATGTATACGTCGCAGCGCCAATTTTAATCGCGGCCCGACCACCTTTTTTCCCCAGCTAGCATCAGTCAAAAAAAAATGTATACGTCGCAGCCCCAATTCTAATCGCGGCCCGACCACTTTTTTTCCCCAGCTAGCATCAGCCAAAAAAAAATTTATACGTCGCAGCCCCAATTTTAATCGCGGCCCGACCACCTTTTGTCCCCAGCTAGCATCAGTCAAAAAAAAATTTTATACGTCGCAGCCCCAATTTTAATCGCGGCCCGACCACCTTTTGTCCCCAGCTAGCATCAGCCAAAAAAAAATGTATACGTCGCAGCCCCAATTTTAATCGCGGCCCGACCACCTTTTTTCCCCAGCTAGCATCAGCCAAAAAAAAATGTATACGTCGCAGCCCCAATTTTAATCGCGGCCCGACAACCTTTTGTCCCCAGCTAGCATCAGTCAAAAAAAAATGTATACGTCGCTGCGCCAATTTTAATCGCGGCCCAATCACCTTTTTTCTCTAGCTAGCATCAGCCAAAACGAAATTTATACGTCGCAGCCCCAATTTTAATCGCGGCCCGACCACCTTTTTTCCCCAGCTAGCATCAGCCAAAAAAAATTTTATACGTCGCTGCCCCAATTTTAATCGCGGCCCGACCACCTTTTGTCCCCAGCTAGCATCAGTCAAAAAAAAATGTATACGTCGCAGCGCCAATTTTAATCGCGGCCCGACCACCTTTTTTCCCCAGCTAGCATCAGTCAAAAAAAAATGTATACGTCGCAGCCCCAATTCTAATCGCGGCCCGACCACTTTTTTTCCCCAGCTAGCATCAGCCAAAAAAAAATTTATACGTCGCAGCCCCAATTTTAATCGCGGCCCGACCACCTTTTGTCCCCAGCTAGCATCAGTCAAAAAAAAATTTTATACGTCGCAGCCCCAATTTTAATCGCGGCCCGACCACCTTTTGTCCCCAGCTAGCATCAGCCAAAAAAAAATGTATACGTCGCAGCCCCAATTTTAATCGCGGCCCGACCACCTTTTTTCCCCAGCTAGCATCAGCCAAAAAAAAATGTATACGTCGCAGCCCCAATTTTAATCGCGGTCCGACAACCTTTTGTCCCCAGCTAGCATCAGTCAAAAAAAAATGTATACGTCGCTGCGCCAATTTTAATCGCGGCCCAATCACCTTTTTTCTCTAGCTAGCATCAGCCAAAACGAAATTTATACGTCGCAGCCCCAATTTTAATCGCGGCCCGACCACCTTTTTTCCCCAGCTAGCATCAGCCAAAAAAAATTTTATACGTCGCTGCCCCAATTTTAATCGCGGCCCGACCACCTTTTGTCCCCAGCTAGCATCAGTCAAAAAAAAATGTATATGTCGCAGCGCCAATTTTAATCGCGGCCCGACCACCTTTTTTCCCCAGCTAGCATCAGTCAAAAAAAAATGTATACGTCGCAGCGCCAATTTTAATCGCGGCCCGACCACCTTTTTTCCCCAGCTAGCATCAGTCAAAAAAAAATGTATACGTCGCAGCCCCAATTCTAATCGCGGCCCGACCACTTTTTTTCCCCAGCTAGCATCAGCCAAAAAAAAATTTATACGTCGCAGCCCCAATTTTAATCGCGGCCCGACCACCTTTTGTCCCCAGCTAGCATCAGTCAAAAAAAAATTTTATACGTCGCAGCCCCAATTTTAATCGCGGCCCGACCACCTTTTGTCCCCAGCTAGCATCAGCCAAAAAAAAATGTATACGTCGCAGCCCCAATTTTAATCGCGGCCCGACCACCTTTTTTCCCCAGCTAGCATCAGCCAAAAAAAAATGTATACGTCGCAGCCCCAATTTTAATCGCGGCCCGACAACCTTTTGTCCCCAGCTAGCATCAGTCAAAAAAAATGTATACGTCGCTGCGCCAATTTTAATCGCGGCCCAATCACCTTTTTTCTCTAGCTAGCATCAGCCAAAACGAAATTTATACGTCGCAGCCCCAATTTTAATCGCGGCCCGACCACCTTTTTTCCCCAGCTAGCATCAGCCAAAAAAAATTTTATACGTCGCTGCCCCAATTTTAATCGCGGCCCGACCACCTTTTGTCCCCAGCTAGCATCAGTCAAAAAAAAATGTATACGTCGCAGCGCCAATTTTAATCGCGGCCCGACCACCTTTTTTCCCCAGCTAGCATCAGTCAAAAAAAAATGTATACGTCGCAGCCCCAATTCTAATCGCGGCCCGACCACTTTTTTTCCCCAGCTAGCATCAGCCAAAAAAAAATTTATACGTCGCAGCCCCAATTTTAATCGCGGCCCGACAACCTTTTGTCCCCAGCTAGCATCAGTCAAAAAAAAATGTATACGTCGCTGCGCCAATTTTAATCGCGGCCCAATCACCTTTTTTCTCTAGCTAGCATCAGCCAAAACGAAATTTATACGTCGCAGCCCCAATTTTAATCGCGGCCCAATCACCTTTTTTCTCTAGCTAGCATCAGCCAAAACGAAATTTATACGTCGCAGCCCCAATTTTAATCGCGGCCCGACAACCTTTTTCCTCCAGCTAGCATCAGCCAAAAAAAAATTTATACGTCGCAGCCCCAATTCTAATCGCGGCCCGACCACCTTTTTTCCCCAGCTAGCATCAGCCAAAAAAAAATTTATACGTCGCAGCCCCAATTTTAATCGCGACCCGACCACCTTTTTCCTCCAGCTAGCATCAGTCAAAAAAAAAATTATACGTCGCAGCCACAATTTTAATCGCGGCCCGACCACCTTTTTTCCCCAGCTAGCATCAGCCAAAAAGAAATTTATACGTCGCAGCGCCAATTTTAATCGCGGCCCGACCACCTTTTTTCTCCAGCTAGCATCAGCCAAAAAAAAATGTATACGTCGCAGCCCCAATTCTAATCGCGGCCCGACCACCTTTTTTCCCCAGCTAGCATCAGCCAAAAAATGTATACGTCGCAGCCCCAATTTTAATCGCGACCCGCCCACTTTTTTTCCCCAAGCTAGCATCAGCCAAAAAAAAATTTATACGTCGCAGCCCCAATTTTAATCGCGACCCGCCCACTTTTTTTCCCAAATCAGCCAAAAAAAAATGTATACGTCGCAGCCCCAATTCTAATCGCGGCCCGACCACCTTTTTTCCCGCTAGCATCAGCCAAAAAAAAAATGTATACGTCGCAGCGCCAATTTTAATCGCGACCCGACCACCTTTTTTCTCCAGCTAGCATCAGCCAAAACAAAATTTATACGTCGCAGCCCCAATTTTAATCGCGGCCCGACCGCCTTTTTTTCCCAGCTAGCATCAGCCAAAAAAAAAAATTATACGTCGCAGCCCCAATTTTAATCGCGGCCCGACCACCTTTTTTCCCCAGCTAGCATCAGTCAAAAAAAAATGTATACGTCGCAGCGCCAATTTTAATCGCGGCCCGACCACCTTTTTTTCCCAGCTAGCATCAGCCAAAAAAAAAAAATTATACGTCGCAGCCCCAATTCTAATCGCGGCCCGACCACCTTTTTTCCCCAGCTAGCATCAGCAAAAAAAAAATTATACGTCGCAGCGCCAATTTTAATCGCGGCCCGACCACCTTTTGTCCCCAGCTAGCATCAGTCAAAAAAAAAAGTATACGTCGCAGCCCCAATTTTATTCGCGGCCCGACCACCTTTTTTCCCCAGCTAGCATCAGTCAAAAAAAAATGTATGCGTCGCAGCGCCAATTTTAATCGCGGCCCGACCACCTTTTTTTCCCAGCTAGCATCAGCCAAAAAAAAAAAATTATACGTCGCAGCCCCAATTTTAATCGCGGCCCGACCACCTTTTTTCCCCAGCTAGCATCAGCCAAAAAAAAATTTATACGTCGCAGCCCCAATTTTAATCGCGACCCGCCCACTTTTTTTCCCCAAGCTAGCATCAGCCAAAAAAAAATGTATACGTCGCAGCCCCAATTCTAATCGCGGCCCGACCGCCTTTTTTTCCCAGCTAGCATCAGCCAAAAAAAAAAAATTATACGTCGCAGCCCCAATTCTAATCGCGGCCCGACCACCTTTTTTCCCAGCTAGCATCAGCCAAAAAAAAAATGTATACGTCGCAGGGCCAATTTTAATCGCGGCCCGACCACCTTTTTTCCCCAGCTAGCATCAGTCAAAAAAAAATGTATACGTCGCAGCCCCAATTTTAATCGCGGCCCGACCACCTTTTTTTCCAGCTAACATCAGCCAAAAAAAAATTTATACGTCGCAGCCACAATTTTAATCGCGGCCCGACCATCTTTTTTCCCCAGCTAGCATCAGCCAAAAAAAAAAAATTATACGTCGCAGCCCCAATTCTAATCGCGGCCCGACCACCTTTTTTCCCAGCTAGCATCAGCCAAAAAAAAAATGTATACGTCGCAGGGCCAATTTTAATCGCGGCCCGACCACCTTTTTTCCCCAGCTAGCATCAGTCAAAAAAAAATGTATACGTCGCAGCCCCAATTTTAATCGCGGCCCGACCACCTTTTTTTCCAGCTAACATCAGCCAAAAAAAAATTTATACGTCGCAGCCCCAATTCTAATCGCGGCCCGACCACCTTCTTTCTCCAGCTAGCATCAGCCAAAAAAAAATTTATACGTCGCAGCCCCAATTCTAATCGCGGCCCGACCACCTTTTTTCCCCAGCTAGCATCAGCCAAAAAAAATGTATACGTCGCAGCCCCAATTTTAATCGCGACCCGCCCACTTTTTTTCCCCAAGCTAGCATCAGCCAAAAAAAAATTTATACGTCGCAGCCCCAATTCTAATCGCGGCCCGACCACCTTTTTTTCCCAGCTAACATCAGCCAAAAAAAAATTTATAAGTCGCAGCGCCAATTTTAATCGCGGCCCGACCACCTTTTGTCCCCAGCTAGCATCAGTCAAAAAAAAAAGTATACGTCGCAGCCCCAATTTTAATCGCGGCCCGACCACCTTTTGTCCCCAGCTAGCATCAGTAAAAAAAAAATGTATACGTCGCAGCGCCAATTTTAATCGCGGCCCGACCACCTTTTTTCCCCAGCAAGCATCAGTCAAAAAAAAATGTATACGTCGCAGCGCCAATTTTAATCGCGGCCCGACCACTTTTTTTCCCCAGCTAGCATCAGCCAAAAAAAAATGTATGCATACGTCGCAGCGCCAATTTTAATCGCGGCCCGACCACCTTTTTTCCCCAGCTAGCATCAGTCAAAAAAAAATGTATACGTCGCAGCGCCAATTTTAATCGCGGCCCGACCACCTTTTTTCCCCAGCAAGCATCAGTCAAAAAAAAATGTATACGTCGCAGCCCCAATTCTAATCGCGGCCCGACCACCTTTTTTCCCAGCTAGCATCAGCCAAAAAAAAAATGTATACGTCGCAGCCCCAATTTTAATCGCGACCCGCCCACTTTTTTTCCCCAAGCTAGCATCAGCCAAAAAAAAATGTATACGTCGCAGCCCCAATTTTAATCGCGGCGCGACCACCTTTTTTCCCCAGCTAGCATCAGTCAAAAAAAAAAATGCGTCGCAGCGCCAATTTTAATCGCGGCACGACCATCTTTTTTCTCCAGCTAGCATCAGCCAAAAAAATATGTATACGTCGCAGCCCCAATTCTAATCGCGGCCCGACCACCTTTTTTCCCCAGCTAGCATCAGCCAAAAAAAAAATTATACGTCGCAGCGCCAATTTTAATCGCGACCCGACCACCTTTTTTCCCCAGCTGGCATCAGCCAAAAAGAAATTTATACGTCGCAGCGCCTATTTTAATCGCGACCCGACCACCTTTTTTCTCCAGCTAGCATCAGCCAAAAAAAAATGTATACGTCGCAGCCCCAATTCTAATCGCGGCCCGACCACCTTTTTTCCCCAGCTAGCATCAGCCAAAAAAAAAATTATACGTCGCAGCGCCAATTTTAATCGCGGCCTGACCACCTTCTTTCTCCAGCTAGCATCAGCCAAAAAAAAATTTATGCGTCGCAGCCCCAATTCTAATCGCGGCCCGACCACTTTTTTTCCCCAGCTAGCATCAACCAAAAAAAAAATTTATACGTCGCAGCCACAATTTTAATCGCGGCCCGACCACCTTTTTTCCCCAGCTAGCATCAGTCAAAAAAAAATTTATACGTCGCAGCCCCAATTTTAATCGCGGCCGGACACCTTTTTTCTCCAGCTAGCATCTGCCAAAAAAAAATTTATACGTCGCAGCCCCAATTCTAATCGCGGCCCGACCACCTTTTTTTCCCAGCTAACATCAGCCAAAAAAAAATTTATAAGTCGCAGCGCCAATTTTAATCGCGGCCCGACCACCTTTTGTCCCCAGCTAGCATCAGTCAAAAAAAAATGTATACGTCGCAGCCCCAATTTTAATCGCGGCCCGACCACCTTTTGTCCCCAGCTAGCATCAGTCAAAAAAAAATGTATACGTCGCAGCGCCAATTTTAATCGCGGCCCGACCACCTTTTTTTCCAGCTAACATCAGCCAAAAAAAAATTTATACGTCGCAGCGGCAATTTTAATCGCGGCCCGACCACCTTTTGTCCCCAGCTAGCATCAGTCAAAAAAAAATGTATACGTCGCAGCGCCAATTTTAATCGCGGCCCGACCACCTTTTTTCCCCAGCAAGCATCAGTCAAAAAAAAAATGTATACGTCGCAGCCCCAATTCTAATCGCGGCCCGACCACTTTTTTTTCCCAGCTAGCATCAGCCAAAAAAAAATGTATACGTCGCAGCGCCAATTTTAATCGCGACCCGACCACCTTTTTTTTTAGCTAACATCAGCCAAAAAAAAAATTATACGTCGCAGCCCCAATTTTAATCGCGGCCCGACCGTCTTTTTTCCCCAGCTAGCATCAGCCAAAAAAAAATGTATACGTCGCAGCGCCAATTTTAATCGCGGCCCGACCACTTTTTTTCTCCAGCTAGCATCAAAAAAAAAAAATGTATACGTCGCAGCGCCAATTTTAATCGCGGCCCGACCACCTTTTTTCTCCAGCTAGCATCAGCCAAAAAAAATTTATAAGTTGCAGCCCCAATTCTAATCGCGGCTCGACCACTTTTTTTTCCCCAGCTAGCATCAGCCAAAAACAAAATTTATACGTCGCAGCCACAATTTTAATCGCGGCCCGACCACCTTTTTTCCCCAGCTAGCATCAGCCAAAAAAAAAATTATACGTCGCAGCGCCAATTTTAATCGCGGCTCGACCACTTTTTTTCCCCAGCTAGCATCAGCCTAAAAAAAATTTATACGTCGCAGCCACAATTTTAATCGCGGCCCGACCACTTTTTTTCTCCAGCTAGCATCAGCCAAAACAAAATTTATACGTCGCAGCCCCAATTTTAATCGCGGCCCGACCGCCTTTTTTTCCCAGCTAGAATCAGCCAAAAAAAAAAAATTATACGTCGCAGCCCCAATTTTAATCGCGGCCCGACCACCTTTTTCCCCAGCTAGCATCAGCCAAAAATTTATACGTCGCAGCCCCAATTTTAATCGCGACCCGACCAGCTTTTTTTTCCAGCTAGCATCAGCCAAAAAAAAATTTATACGTCGCAGCCCCAATTCTAATCGCGGCCCGACCACCTTTTTTTCCCAGCTAACATCAGCCAAAAAAAAATTTATACGTCGCAGCCCCAATTTTAATCGCGGCCCGACCACCTTTTCTCCCCAGCTAACATCAGCCAAAAAAAAATTTATACGTCGCAGCCCCAATTTTAATCGCGGCCCGACCACCTTTTTTCCCCAGCTAGCATCAGTCAAAAAAAAATTTATACGTCGCAGCCCCAATTTTAATCGCGGCCCGACCACCTTTTTTCCCCAGCTAGCATCAGCCAAAAAAAAATGTATACGTCGCAGCCCCAATTTTAATCGCGGCCCGACCACCTTTTGTCCCCAGATAGCATCAGTCAAAAAAAAATGTATACGTCGCAGCGCCAATTTTAATCGCGGCCCGACCACCTTTTTTCCCCAGCTAGCATCAGTCAAAAAAAAATGTATACGTGGCAGCCCCAATTCTAATCGCGGCCCGACCACTTTTTTTCCCCAGCTAGCATCAGCCAAAAAAAAATGTATACGTCGCAGCGCCAATTTTAATCGCGGCCCGACCATCTTTTGTCCCCAGCTAGCATCAGTCAAAAAAAAATGTATACGTCGCAGCGCCAATTTTAATCGCGGCCCAATCACCTTTTTTCTCTAGCTAGCATCAGCCAAAAAGAAATTTATACGTCGCAGCCCCAATTTTAATCGCGGCCCGACCACTTTTTTTCCCCAGCTAGCATCAGTCAAAAAAAATGTATATGTCGCAGCCCCAATTTTAATCGCGGCCCGACCACTTTTTTTCCCCAGCTAGCATCAGTCAAAAAAAATGTATATGTCGCAGCCCCAATTTTAATCGCGGCCCGACCATCTTTTTTCTCCAGCTAGCATCAGCCAAAAAAAAAAATTATACGTCGCAGCCCCAATTTTAATCGCGGCCCGACCGCCTTTTTTTCTCTGCTAGCATCAGCCAAAAAAAAATTTATACGTCGCAGCCCCAATTCTAATCGCGGCCCGACCACCTTTTTTTCCCAGTTAACATCAGCCAAAAAAAATTTTATACGTCGCAGCCCCAATTTTAATCGCGGCCCGACCACCTTTTTACCTCAGCTAGCTTCAGCCAAAAAGAAATTTATACGTCGCAGCCCCAATTCTAATCGCGGCCCGACCACTTTTTTTTCCCAGCTAGCATCACCCAAAAAAAAATTTATACGTCGCAGCCCCAATTTTAATCGCGGCCCGACCACCTTTTTTCCCCAGCTAGCATCAGTCAAAAAAAAATTTATACGTCGCAGCCCCAATTTTAATCGCGGCCCGACCACCTTTTTTCCGCAGCTAGCATCAGCCAAAAAAAAATGTATACGTCGCAGCCCCAATTTTAATCGCGGCCCGACCACCTTTTGTCCCCAGATAGCATCAGTCAAAAAAAAATGTATACGTCGCAGCGCCAATTTTAATCGCGGCCCGACCACCTTTTTTCCCCAGCTAGCATCAGTCAAAAAAAAATGTATACGTCGCAGCCCCAATTCTAATCGCGGCCCGACCACTTTTTTTCCCTAGCTAGCATCAGCCAAAAAAAAATGTATACGTCGCAGCGCCAATTCTAATCGCGGCCCGACCACTTTTTTTCCCCAGCTAGCATCAGTCAAAAAAAAATGTATGCGTCGCAGCGCCAATTTTAATCGCGGCCCGACCATCTTTTTTCCCCAGCTAGCATCAGCCAAAAAAAAATGTATACGTCGCAGCGCCAATTTTAATCGCGGCCCGACCATCTTTTTTCTCCAGCTAGCATCAGCCAAAAAAAAAAATTATACGTCGCAGCCCCAATTTTAATCGCGGCCCGACCGCCTTTTTTTCTCTGCTAGCATCAGCCAAAAAAAAATGTATACGTCGCAGCCCCAATTCTAATCGCGGCCCGACCACCTTTTTTTCCCAGTTAACATCAGCCAAAAAAAATTTTATACGTCGCAGCCCCAATTTTAATCGCGGCCCGACCACCTTTTTACCTCAGCTAGCTTCAGCCAAAAAGAAATTTATACGTCGCAGCCCCAATTCTAATCGCGGCCCGACCACTTTTTTTTCCCAGCTAGCATCACCCAAAAAAAAATTTATACGTCGCAGCCCCAATTTTAATCGCGGCCCGACCACTTTTTTTCCCCAGCTAGCATCAGCCAAAAAAAATGTATGCGTCGCAGCGCCAATTTTAATCGCGGCCCGACCATCTTTTTTCCCCAGCTAGCATCAGCCAAAAAAAAATGTATACGTCGCAGCGCCAATTTTAATCGCGGCCCGACCATCTTTTTTCTCCAGCTAGCATCAGCCAAAAAAAAAAATTATACGTCGCCGCCCCAATTTTAATCGCGGCCCGACCGCCTTTTTTTCTCTGCTAGCATCAGCCAAAAAAAAATTTATACGTCGCAGCCCCAATTCTAATCGCGGCCCGACCACCTTTTTTTCCCAGTTAACATCAGCCAAAAAAAATTTTATACGTCGCAGCCCCAATTTTAATCGCGGCCCGACCACCTTTTTACCTCAGCTAGCTTCAGCCAAAAAGAAATTTATACGTCGCAGCCCCAATTCTAATCGCGGCCCAACCACTTTTTTTTCCCAGCTAGCATCACCCAAAAAAAAATTTATACGACGCAGCCCCAATTTTAATAGCGACCCGAAAACCTTTTTTCTCCAGCTAACATCAGTCAAAAAAAAATGTATACGTCGCAGCGCCAATTTTAATCGCGGCCCGACCACCTTTTTTCCCCAGCAAGCATCAGTCAAAAAAAAATGTATACGTCGCAGCCCCAATTCTAATCGCGGCCCGACCACTTTTTTTTCCCAGCTAGCATCAGCCAAAAAAAAATGTATACGTCGCAGCGCCAATTTTAATCGCGACCCGACCACCTTTTTTTCCAGCTAACATAAGCCAAAAAAAAATTTATACGTCGCAGCCCCAATTTTAATCGCGGCCCGACCGTCTTTTTTCCCCAGCTAGCATCAGCCAAAAAAAAATGTATACGTCGCAGCGCCAATTTTAATCGCGGCCCGACCACTTTTTTTCTCCAGCTAGCATCAGCCAAAAAAAATTTATAAGTTGCAGCCCCAATTCTAATCGCGGCTCGACCACTTTTTTTTCCCAGCTAGCATCAGCCAAAAAAAATGTATTCGTCGCAGCGCCAATTTTAATCGCGACCCGACCACCTTTTTTTCCAGCTAACATCAGCCAAAAAAAAATTTATACGTCGCAGCCCCAATTTTAATCGCGGCCCGACCACCTTTTTTCCCCAGCTAGCATCAGTCAAAAAAAAATTTATACGTCGCAGCCCCAATTTTAATCGCGGCCCGACCACCTTTTTTCCCCAGCTAGCATCAGTCAAAAAAAAATTTATACGTCGCAGCCCCAATTTTAATCGCGGCCCGACCACCTTTTTTCCCCAGCTAGCATCAGCCAAAAAAAAATGTATACGTCGCAGCGCCAATTTTAATCGCGGCCCGACCACCTTTTTTCCCCAGCTAGCATCAGTCAAAAAAAAATTTATACGTCGCAGCCCCAATTTTAATCGCGGCCCGACCACCTTTTTTCCCCAGCTAGCATCAGCCAAAAAAAAATGTATACGTCGCAGCGCCAATTTTAATCGCGGCCCGACCACCTTTTTTCCCCAGCTAGCATCAGCCAAAAAAAAATGTATACGTCGCAGCCCCAATTTTAATCGCGGCCCGACCACCTTTTGTCCCCAGCTAGCATCAGTCAAAAAAAAATGTATACGTCGCAGCGCCAATTTTAATAGCGACCCGAAAACCTTTTTTCTCCAGCTAACATCAGCCAAAACAAAATTTATACGTCGCAGCCCCAATTTTAATCGCGACCCGACCACCTTTTTTCTCCAGCTAGCATCACCCAAAAAAAAATTTATACGTCGCAGCCCCAATTTTAATCGCGGCCCGACCACCTTTTTTTCCCCAGCTAGCATCAGAAAAAAAAAAAATGTATACGTCGCAGCGCCAATTTTAATCGCGGCCCGACAACCTTTTTTCTCCAGCTAGCATCAGCCAAAAAAAATTTATAAGTTGCAGCCCCAATTCTAATCGCGGCTCGACCACTTTTTTTCTCCAGCTAGCATCACCCAAAAAAAATTTATACGTCGCAGCCCCAATTCTAATCGCGGCGCGACCACTTTTTTTCCCCAGCTAGCATCAGAAAAAAAAAAAATGTATACGTCGCAGCGCCAATTTTAATCGCGGCCCGACCACCTTTTTTCTCCAGCTAGCATCAGCCAAAAAAAATTTATAAGTTGCAGCCCCAATTCTAATCGCGGCTCGACCACTTTTTTTCCCCAGCTAGCATCAGCCAAAAAAAAATTTATACGTCGCAGCCACAATTTTAATCGCGACCCGACCACCTTTTTTCTCCAGCTAACATCAGTCAAAAAAAAAATGTATACGTCGCAGCGCCAATTTTAATCGCGGCCCGACCACCTTTTTTCCCCAGGAAGCATCAGTCAAAAAAAAATGTATACGTCGCAGCCCCAATTCTAATCGCGGCCCGAACACTTTTTTTTCCCAGCTAGCATCAGCCAAAAAAAAATTTATACGTCGCAGCCACAATTTTAATCGCGGCCCGACCACCTTTTTTCCCCAGCTAGCATCAGCCAAAAAAAAAATTATACGTCGCAGCGCCAATTTTAATCGCGGCTCGACCACTTTTTTTCCCCAGCTAGCATCAGCCAAAAAAAAATTTATACGTCGCAGCCACAATTTTAATCGCGGACCGACCACCTTTTTTTTCCTGCTAGCATCAGCCAAAAAAAATTTATACGTCGCAGCCCCAATTTTAATCGCGACCCGACCACCTTTTTTCTCCAGCTAGCATCAGCCAAAACAAAATTTATACGTCGCAGCCCCAATTTTAATCGCGGCCCGACCGCCTTTTTTTCCCAGCTAGCATCAGCCAAAAAAAAAAATTATACGTCGCAGCCCCAATTTTAATCGCGGCCCGACCACCTTTTTTTCCCAGCTAACATCAGCCAAAAAAAAATTTATACGTCGCAGCCCCAATTTTAATCGCGGCCCGACCACCTTTTTTCCCCAGCTAGCATCAGTCAAAAAAAAATGTATACGTCGCAGCGCCAATTTTAATCGCGGCCCGACCACCTTTTTTCCCCAGCTAGCATCAGTCAAAACAAAATTTATACGTCGCAGCCCCAATTCTAATCGCGGCCCGACCACCTTTTTTTCCCAGCTAACATCAGCCAAAAAAAAATTTATACGTCGCAGCCCCAATTTTAATCGCGGCCCGACCACATTTTTTCCCCAGCTAGCATCAGTCAAAAAAAAATGTATACGTCGCAGCGCCAATTTTAATCGCGGCCCGACCACCTTTTTTTCCCAGCTAACATCAGCCAAAAAAAAATTTATACGTCGCAGCCCCAATTTTAATCGCGGCCCGACCACCTTTTTTCCCCAGCTAGCATCAGTCAAAAAAAAATGTATACGTCGCAGCGCCAATTTTAATCGCGGCCCGACCACCTTTTTTCCCCAGCTAGCATCAGTCAAAACAAAATTTATACGTCGCAGCCCCAATTCTAATCGCGACCCGAAAACCTTTTTTCTCCAGCTAACATCAGCCAAAACAAAATTTATACGTCGCAGCCCCAATTTTAATCGCGACCCGACCACCTTTTTTCTCCAGCTAGCATCACCCAAAAAAAAATTTATACGTCGCAGCCCCAATTTTAATCGCGGCCCGACCACCTTTTTTTCCCCAGCTAGCATCAGAAAAAAAAAAAATGTATACGTCGCAGCGCCAATTTTAATCGCGGCCCGACCACCTTTTTTCTCCAGCTAGCATCAGCCAAAAAAAATTTATAAGTTGCAGCCCCAATTCTAATCGCGGCTCGACCACTTTTTTTCTCCAGCTAGCATCACCCAAAAAAAATTTATACGTCGCAGACCCAATTCTAATCGCGGCGGGACCACTTTTTTTCCCCAGCTAGCATCAGAAAAAAAAATAATGTATACGTCGCAGCGCCAATTTTAATCGCGGCCCGACCACCTTTTTTCTCCAGCTAGCATCAGCCAAAAAAAATTTATAAGTTGCAGCCCCAATTCTAATCGCGGCTCGACCACTTTTTTTCCCCAGCTAGCATCAGCCAAAAAAAAATTTATACGTCGCAGCCACAATTTTAATCGCGACCCGACCACCTTTTTTCTCCAGCTAACATCAGTCAAAAAAAAATGTATACGTCGCAGCCCCAATTCTAATCGCGGCGCGACCACTTTTTTTCCCCAGCTAGCATCAGAAAAAAAAAATGTATATGTCGCAGCGCCAATTTTAATCGCGGCCCGACCACCTTTTTTCTCCAGCTAGCATCAGCCAAAAAAAATTTATAAGTTGCAGCCCCAATTCTAATCGCGGCTCGACCACCTTTTTTCCCCAGCTAGCATAAGCCAAAAAAAAAATTATACGTCGCAGCGCCAATTTTAATCGCGCCCCGACCACCTTATTTCTCCAGCTAGCATCAGTCAAAAAAAAATGTATACGTCGCAGCCCCAATTCTAATCGCGGCGCGACCACTTTTTTTCCCCAGCTAGCATCAGAAAAAAAAAATATGTATACGTCACAGCGCCAATTTTAATCGCGGCCCGACCACCTTTTTTCTCCAGCTAGCATCAGCCAAAAAAAATTTATAAGTTGCAGCCCCAATTCTAATCGCGGCTCGACCACTTTTTTTCCCCAGCTAGCATCAGCCAAAAAAAAATGTATGCGTCGCAGCGCCAATTTTAATCGCGGCCCGACCATCTTTTTTCCCCAGCTAGCATCAGCCAAAAAAAATGTATACGTCGCAGCGCCAATTTTAATCGCGGCCCGACCACTTTTTTTCCCCAGCTAGCATCAGCCAAAAAAAAATGTATGCGTCGCAGCGCCAATTTTAATCGCGGCCCGACCATCTTTTTTGCCCAGCTAGCATCAGCCAAAAAAAAATGTATACGTCGCAGCGCCAATTTTAATCGCGGCCCGACCATCTTTTTTCTCCAGCTAGCATCAGCCAAAAAAAAAATTATACGTCGCAGCCCCAATTTTAATCGCGGCCTGACCGCCTTTTTTTCCCTGCTAGCATCAGCCAAAAAAAAATTTATACGTCGCAGCCCCAATTTTAATCGCGGCCCGACCACCTTTTTACCTCAGCTAGCATCAGCCAAAAAAAAAATTATACGTCGCAGTCCCATTTTTAATCGCGGCCCAATCACCTTTTTTCTCTAGCTAGCATCAGCCAAAAAGAAATGTATACGTCGCAGCCCCAATTCTAATCGCGGCCCGACCACTTTTTTTTCCCAGCTAGCATCACCCAAAAAAAAATTTATACGTCGCAGCCACAATTTTAATCGCGGCCCGACCACCTTTTTTCCCCAGCTAGCATCAGTCAAAAAAAAATGTATACGTCGCAGCCCCAATTCTAATCGCGGCCCGACCACTTTTTTTTTCCAGCTAGCATCAGACAAAAAAAATGTATACGTCGCAGCGCCAATTTTAATCGCGGCCCGACCACCTTTTTTTCCCAGCTAACATCAGCCAAAAAAAAATTTATACGTCGCAGCCCCAATTTTAATCGCGGCCCGACCACCTTTTTTTCCCAGCTAGCATCAGTCAAAAAAAAATGTATACGTCGCAGCGCCAATTTTAATCGCGGCCCGACCACCTTTTTTCCCCAGCTAGCATCAGTCAAAAAAAAATGTATACGTCGCAGCCCCAATTTTAATCGCGGCTCGACCACTTTTTTTCCCAGCTAACATCAGCCAAAAAAAAATGTATACGTCGCAGCGCCAATTTTAATCGCGGCCCGACCACCTTTTTTTCCCAGCTAACATCAGCCAAAAAAAAATTTATACGTCGCACCCCAATTTTAATCGCGGCCCGACCACCTTTTTTCCCCAGCTAGCATCAGCCAAAAAAAAATTTATACGTCGCAGCCACAATTTTAATCGCGGCCCGACCACCTTTTTTCCCCAGCTAACATCAGCCAAAAAAAAATTTATAAGTCGCAGCGCCAATTTTAATCGCGGCCCGACCACCTTTTGTCCCCAGCTAGCATCAGCCAAAAAAAAATGTATACGTCGCAGCCCCAATTTTAATCGCGGCCCGACCACCTTTTGTCCCCAGCTAGCATCAGTCAAAAAAAATGTATACGTAGCAGCCCCAATTTTAATCGCGACCCGACCACCTTTTTTCTCCAGCTAGCATCAGCCAAAAAAAAATGTATACGTCGCAGCTCCAATTTTAATCGCGGCCCGACCGCCTTTTTTCCCCAGCTAGCATCAGCCAAAAAAAAATGTATACGTCGCAGCCCCAATTTTAATCGCGGCCAGACCACCTTTTGTCCCCAGCTAGCATCAGTCAAAAAAAAATGTATACGTCGCTGCGCCAATTTTAATCGCGGCCCAATCACCTTTTTTCTCTAGCTAGCATCAGCCAAAACGAAATTTATACGTCGCAGCCCCAATTTTAATCGCGGCCCGACCACCTTTTTTCCCCAGCTAGCATCAGCCAAAAAAAATTTTATACGTCGCAGCCCCAATTTTAATCGCGGCCCGACCACCTTTTGTCCCCAGCTAGCATCAGTCAAAAAAAAATGTATACGTCGCAGCGCCAATTTTAATCGCGGCCCGACCACCTTTTTTCCCCAGCTAGCATCAGTCAAAAAAAAATGTATACGTCGCAGCCCCAATTTTAATCGCGGCTCGACCACTTTTTTTTCCAGCTAACATCAGCCAAAAAAAAATTTATACGTCGCAGCCCCAATTTTAATCGCGGCCCGACCACCTTTTTTCCCCAGCTAGCATCAGCCAAAAAAAAATTTATACGTCGCAGAAACAATTTTAATCGCGGCCCGACCACCTTTTTTCGCCAGCTAGCATCAGCCAAAACAAAATTTATACGTCGCAGCCCCAATTTTAATCGCGGCCCGACCGCCTTTTTTCCCCAGCTAGCATCAGTCAAAAAAAAATGTATACGTCGCAGCGCCAATTTTAATCGCGGCCCGACCACCTTTTTTCCCCAGCTAGCATCAGTCAAAAAAAAATGTATACGTCGCAGCGCCAATTCTAATCGCGGCCCGACCACCTTTTTTTCCCAGCTAACATCAGCCAAAAAAAAATTTATAAGTCGCAGCGCCAATTTTAATCGCGGCCCGACCACCTTTTGTCCCCAGCTAGCATCAGCCAAAAAAAAATGTATACGTCGCAGCCCCAATTTTAATCGCGGCCCGACCACCTTTAGTCCCCAGCTAGCATCAGTCAAAAAAAAATGTATACATCGCAGCGCCAATTTTAATCGCGGCCCGACCACCTTTTTTCCCCAGCTAGCATCAGCCAAAAAAAATGTATACGTCGCAGCGCCAATTTTAATCGCGGCCCGACCACTTTTTTTCCCCAGCTAGCATCAGTCAAAAAAAATGTATACGTCGCAGCCCCAATTCTAATCGCGGCCCGACCACTTTTTTTCCCCAGCTAGCATCAGCCAAAAAAAAATGTATACGTCGCAGCGCTAATTTTAATCGCGGCCCGACCATCTTTTTTCTCCAGCTAGCATCAGCCAAAAAAAAATTTATACGTCGCAGCCCCAATTCTAATCGCGGCCCGACCACTCTTTTTCCCCAGCTAGCATCAGCCAAAAAAAAATTTATACGTCGCAGCCCCAATTTTAATCGCGGCCCGACCATCTTTTTTCCCCAGCTAGCATCAGCCAAAAAAAAATGTATACGTCGCAGCGCCAATTTTAATCGCGGCCCGACTACTTTTTTTCCCCAGCTAGCATCAGTCAAAAAAAATGTATACGTCGCAGCCCCAATTCTAATCGCGGCCCGACCACTTTTTTCCCCCAGCTAGCATCAGCCAAAAAAAATTTTATACGTCGCAGCCCCAATTTTAATCGCGGCCCGACCACCTTTTGTCCCCAGCTAGCATCAGTCAAAAAAAAATGTATACGTCGCAGCGCCAATTTTAATCGCGGCCCGACCACCTTTTTTCCCCAGCTAGCATCAGTCAAAAAAAAATGTATACGTCGCAGCCCCAATTCTAATCGCGGCCCGACCACTTTTTTTTCCCAGCTAGCATCAGCCAAAAAAAAATGTATACGTCGCAGCGCTAATTTTAATCGCGGCCAAACCATCTTTTTTCTTTAGCTAGCATCAACCAAAAAAAATTTTATACGTCGCAGCCCCAATTTTCATCGCGGCCCGACCACCTTTTGGCCCCAGCTAGCATCAGCCAAAAAAAAATGTATACGTCGCAGCCCCAATTTTAATCGCGGCTCGACCACCTTTTTTCCCCAGCTAGCATCAGCCAAAAAAAAATGTATACGTCGCAGCCCCAATTTTAATCGCGGCCCGACAACCTTTTGTCCCCAGCTAGCATCAGTCAAAAAAAAATGTATACGTCGCTGCGCCAATTTTAATCGCGGCCCAATCACCTTTTTTCTCTAGCTAGCATCAGCCAAAACGAAATTTATACGTCGCAGCCCCAATTTTAATCGCGGCCCGACCACCTTTTTTCCCCAGCTAGCATCAGCCAAAAAAAATTTTATACGTCGCAGCCCCAATTTTAATCGCGGCCCCACCACCTTTTGTCCCCAGCTAGCATCAGTCAAAAAAAAATGTATACGTCGCAGCGCCAATTTTAATAGCGGCCCGACCACCTTTTTTCCCCAGCTAGCATCAGTCAAAAAAAAATGTATACGTCGCAGCCAAAATTCTAATCGCTGCCCGACCACTTTTTTTCCCCAGCTAGCATCAGCCAAAAAAAAATTTATACGTCGCAGCCCCAATTTTAATCGCGGCCCGACCACCTTTTGTCCCCAGCTAGCATCAGTCAAAAAAAAATGTATACGTCGCAGCGCCAATTTTAATCGCGGCCCGACCACTTTTTTTCCCAGCTAACATCAGCCAAAAAAAAATTTATACGTCGCAGCCACAATTTTAATCGCGGCCCGACCACCTTTTTTCCCCAGCTAGCATCAGCCAAAACAAAATTTATACGTCGCAGCCCCAATTTTAATCGCGGCCCGACAACCTTTTGTCCCCAGCTAGCATCAGTCAAAAAAAAATGTATACGTCGCTGCGCCAATTTTAATCGCGGCCCAATCACCTTTTTTCTCTAGCTAGCATCAGCCAAAACGAAATTTATACGTCGCAGCCCCAATTTTAATCGCGGCCCGACCATCTTTTTTCCCCAGCTAGCATCAGCCAAAAAAAAATGTATACGTCGCAGCGCCAATTTTAATCGCGGCCCGACCACTTTTTTTCCCCAGCTAGCATCAGCCAAAAAAAAATGTATACGTCGCAGCGCTAATTTTAATCGCGGCCCGACCATCCTTTTTCTCCAGCTAGCATCAGCCAAAAAAAAATGTATACGTCGCAGCCCCAATTTTAATCGCGGCCCGACCACCTTTTATCCCCAGCAAGCATCAGTCAAAAAAAAATGTATACGTCGCAGCCCCAATTCTAATCGCGGCCCGACCACTTTTTTTCCCCAGCTAGCATCAGTCAAAAAAAATGTATACGTCGCAGCCCCAATTCTAATCGCGGCCCGACCACTTTTTTTCCCCAGCTAGCATCAGCCAAAAAAAAATGTATACGTCGCAGCGCTAATTTTAATCGCGGCCCGACCATCTTTTTTCTCCAGCTAGCATCAGCCAAAAAAAAATTTATACGTCGCAGCCCCAATTCTAATCGCGGCCCGACCATCTTTTTTCTCCAGCTAGCATCAGCCAAAAAAAAATTTATACGTCGCAGCCCCAATTTTAATCGCGGCCCGACCATCTTTTTTCCCCAGCTAGCATCAGCCAAAAAAAAATGTATACGTCGCAGCGCCAATTTTAATCGCGGCCCGACCATCTTTTTTCTCCAGCTAGCATCAGCCAAAAAAAAAATTATACGTCGCAGCCCCAATTATAATCGCGGCCCGACCACCTTTTTTTCCCAGCTAACATTAGCCAAAAAAAAATTTATACGTCGCAGCCCCAATTTTAATCGCGGCCCGACCACCTTTTTACTTCAGCTAGCATCAGCCAAAAAAAAATTATACGTCGCATCCCCATTTTTAATCGCGGCCCAATCACCTTTTTTCTCTAGCTAACATCAGCCAAAAAGAAATTTATACGTCGCAGCCCCAATTCTAATCGCGGCCCGACCACTTTTTTTTCCCAGCTAGCATCACCCAAAAAAAAATTTATACGTCGCAGCCCCAATTTTAATCGCGGCCCGACCATCTTTTTTCCCCAGCTAGCATCAGCCAAAAAAAAATGTAAACGTCGCAGCGCCAATTTTAATCGCGGCCCGACCATCTTTTTACTTCAGCTAGCATCAGCCAAAAAAAAAATTATACGTCGCAGCCCCATTTTTAATCGCGGCCCGACCACCTTTTTTCCCCAGCTAGCATCAGTCAAAAAAAAATGTATACGTCGCAGCCCAATTTTAATCGCGGCCCGACCACCTTTTGTCCCCAGCTAGCATCAGCCAAAAAATAATTTATACGTCGCAGCCCCAATTTTAATCGCGGCCCGACCACCTTTTTTCCCCAGCTATCATCAGTCAAAAAAAAATGTATACGTCGCAGCCACAATTTTAATCGCGACCCGCCCACTTTTTTTCCCCAAGCTAGCATCAGCCAAAAAATAATTTATACGTCGCAGCCCCAATTCTAATCGCGGCTCGACCACTTTTTTTCCCCCTAGCATCAACCAAAAAAAAATTTATACTTCGCAGCCCCAATTTTAATCGCGGCCCGACCACCTTTTTTCTCCAGCTAGCATCAGCCAAAAAAAAATGTATACGTCGCAGCCCCAATTCTAATCGCGGCCCGACCACCTTCTTTCCCCAGCTAGCATCAGCCAAAAAAAAAATTATACGTCGCAGCGCCAATTTTAATCGCTGCCCGACCACCTTTTTTCCCCAGCTAGCATCAGTCAAAAAAAAATGTATACGTCGCAGCCCAATTTTAATCGCGGCCCGACCACCTTTTGTCCCCAGCTAGCATCAGCCAAAAAATAATTTATACGTCGCAGCCCCAATTCTAATCGCGGCTCGACCACTTTTTTTCCCCCTAGCATCAACCAAAAAAAAATTTATACGTCGCAGCCACAATTTTAATCGCGACCCGCTCACTTTTTTTCCCCAAGCTAGCATCAGCCAAAAAATAATTTATACGTCGCAGCCCCAATTCTAATCGCGGCTCGACCACTTTTTTTCCCCCTAGCATCAACCAAAAAAAAATTTATACGTCGCAGCCCCAATTTTAATCGCGACCCGACCACCTTTTTCCTCCAGCTAGCATCAGCCAAAAAAAAAATTATACGTCGCAGCCCCAATTTTAATCGCGACCCGACCACCTTTTTCCTCCAGCTAGCATCAGCCAAAAAAAAAATTATACGTCGCAGCCACAATTTTAATCGCGGCCCGACCACCTTTTTTCCCCAGCTAGCATCAGCCAAAAAGAAATTTATACGTCGCAGCGCCAATTTTAATCGCGACCCGACCACCTTTTTTCCCCAGCTGGCATCAGCCAAAAAGAAATTTATACGTCGCAGCGCCAATTTTAATCGCGGCCCGACCACCTTTTTTCTCCAGCTAGCATCAGCCAAAAAAAATGTATACGTCGCAGCCCCAATTCTAATCGCGGCCCGACCACCTTTTTTCCCCAGCTAGCATCAGCCAAAAAAAAAATTATACGTCGCAGCGCCAATTTTAATCGCGGCCCGACCACCTTCTTTCTCCAGCTAGCATCAGCCAAAAAAAAATGTATACGTCGCAGCCCCAATTCTAATCGCGGCCCGACCACCTTTTTTCCCGCTAGCATCAGCCAAAAAAAAAATGTATACGTCGCAGCGCGAATTTTAATCGCGACCCGACCACCTTTTTCCTCCAGCTAGCATCAGCCAAAACAAAATTTATGCGTCGCAGAACAAATTTTAATCGCGGCCCGACCGCCTTTTTTTCCCAGCTAGCATCAGCCAAAAAAAAAAAATTATACGTCGCAGCCCCAATTTTAATCGCGGCCCGACCACCTTTTTTCCCCAGCTAGCATCAGTCAAAAAAAAATGTATACGTCGCAGCGCCAATTTTAATCGCGGCCCGACCACCTTTTTTTCCCAGCTAGCATCAGCCAAAAAAAAAAATTATACGTCGCAGCCCCAATTCTAATCGCGGCCCGACCACCTTTTTTCCCCAGCTAGCATCAGCCAAAAAAAAAATTATACGTCGCAGCGCCAATTTTAATCGCGGCCCGACCACCTTTTGTCCCCAGCTAGCATCACTCAAAAAAAAAAGTATACGTCGCAGCCCCAATTTTAATCGCGGCCCGACCACCTTTTTTCCCCAGCTAGCATCAGTCAAAAAAAAATGTATACGTCGCAGCGCCAATTTTAATCGCGGCCCGACCACCTTTTTTCTCCAGCTAGCATCAGCCAAAAAAAAATGTATACGTCGCAGCCCCAATTCTAATCGCGGCCCGACCACCTTTTTTTCCCAGCTAGCATCAGCCAAAAAAAAAAATTATACGTCGCAGCCCCAATTCTAATCGCGGCCCGACCACCTTTTTTCCCCAGCTAGCATCAGCCAAAAAAAAAATTATACGTCGCAGCGCCAATTTTAATCGCGGCCCGACCACCTTTTGTCCCCAGCTAGCATCAGTCAAAAAAAAAGTATACGTCGCAGCCCCAATTTTAATCGCGGCCCGACCACCTTTTTTCCCCAGCTAGCATCAGCCAAAAAAAAATTTATACGTCGCAGCCCCAATTTTAATCGCGACCCGCCCACTTTTTTTCCCCAAGCTAGCATCAGCCAAAAAAAAATGTATACGTCGCAGCCCCAATTTTAATCGCGGCCCGACCACCTTCTTTCTCCAGCTAGCATCAGCCAAAAAAAAATTTATACGTCGCAGCCCCAATTTTAATCGCGACCCGACCACCTTTTTCCTCCAGCTAGCATCAGCCTAAAAAAAAATTATACGTCGCAGCCCCAATTTTAATCGCGACCCGACCACCTTTTTCCTCCAGCTAGCATCAGCCAAAAAAAAAATTATACGTCGCAGCCACAATTTTAATCGCGGCCCGACCACCTTTTTTCCCCAGCTAGCATCAGCCAAAAAGAAATTTATACGTCGCAGCGCCAATTTTAATCGCGACCCGACCACCTTTTTTCCCCAGCTGGCATCAGCCAAAAAGAAATTTATACGTCGCAGCGCCAATTTTAATCGCGGCCCGACCACCTTTTTTCTCCAGCTAGCATCAGCCAAAAAAAATGTATACGTCGCAGCCCCAATTCTAATCGCGGCCCGACCACCTTTTTTCCCCAGCTAGCATCAGCCAAAAAAAATATTATACGTCGCAGCGCCAATTTTAATCGCGGCCCGACCACCTTCTTTCTCCAGCTAGCATCAGCCAAAAAAAAATTTATACGTCGCAGCCCCAATTCTCATCGCGGCCCGACCACCTTTTTTCCCCAGCTAGCATCAGCCAAAAAAAAATTTATACGTCGCAGCCCCAATTTTAATCGCGACCCGACCACCTTTTTCCTCCAGCTAGCATCAGCCAAAAAAAAAATTATACGTCGCAGCCACAATTTTAATCGCGGCCCGACCACCTTTTTTCCCCAGCTAGCATCAGCCAAAAAGAAATTTATACGTCGCAGCGCCAATTTTAATCGCGGCCCGACCACCTTTTTTCTCCAGCTAGCATCAGCCAAAAAAAAATGTATACGTCGCATCCCCAATTCTAATCGCGGCCCGACCACCTTTTTTCCCCAGCTAGCATCAGCCAAAAAAAATGTATACGTCGCAGCCCCAATTTTAATCGCGACCCGCCCACTTTTTTTCCCCAAGCTAGCATCAGCCAAAAAAAAATTTATACGTCGCAGCCCCAATTTTAATCGCGACCCGCCCACTTTTTTTCCCCAAGCTAGCATCAGCCAAAAAAAATGTATACGTCGCAGCCCCAATTCTAATCGCGGCCCGACCACCTTTTTTCCCCAGCTAGCATCAGTCAAAAAAAAATGTATACGTCGCAGCGCCAATTTTAATCGCGGCCCGACCACCTTTTTTTCCCAGCTAACATCAGCCAAAAAAAAATTTATAAGTCGCAGCGCCAATTTTAATCGCGGCCCGACCACCTTTTGTCCCCAGCTAGCATCAGTCAAAAAAAAAAGTATACGTCGCAGCCCCAATTCTAATCGCGGCCCGACCACCTTTTTTTCCCAGCTAACATCAGCCAAAAAAAATTTATAAGTCGCAGCGCCAATTTTAATCGCGGCCCGACCACCTTTTGTCCCCAGCTAGCATCAGTAAAAAAAAAATGTATACGTCGCAGCGCCAATTTTGATCGCGGCCCGACCACCTTTTTTCCCCAGCAAGCATCAGTCAAAAAAAAATGTATACGTCGCAGCGCCAATTTTAATCGCGGCCCGACCACTTTTTTTCCCCAGCTAGCATCAGCCAAAAAAAAATGTATACGTCGCAGCGCCAATTTTAATCGCGGCCCGACCACCTTTTGTCCCCAGCTAGCATCAGTCAAAAAAAATGTATACGTCGCAGCCCCAATTCTAATCGCGACCCGCCCACTTTTTTTCCCCAAGCTAGCATCAGCCAAAAAAAAATTTATACGTCGCAGCCCCAATTCTAATCGCGGCCCGACCACCTTTTTTTCCCAGCTAACATCAGCCAAAAAAAAATTTATAAGTCGCAGCGCCAATTTTAATCGCGGCCCGACCACCTTTTGTCCCCAGCTAGCATCAGTCAAAAAAAAAAGTATACGTCGCAGCGCCAATTTTAATCGCGGCCCGACCACCTTTTTTCCCCAGCTAGCATCAGTCCAAAAAAAATGTATACGTCGCAGCGCCAATTTTAATCGCGGCCCGACCACCTTTTTTCCCCAGCAAGCATCAGTCAAAAAAAAATGTATACGTCGCAGCCCCAATTCTAATCGCGGCCCGACCACCTTTTTTCCCAGCTAGCATCAGCCAAAAAAAAAATTTATACGTCGCAGCCCCAATTTTAATCGCGACCCCAGCTGGCATCAGCCAAAAATAAATTTATACGTCGCAGCGCCAATTTTAATCGCGACCCGACCACCTTTTTTCTCCAGCTAGCATCAGCCAAAAAAAAATGTATACGTCGCAGCCCCAATTCTAATCGCGACCCGCCCACTTTTTTTCCCCAAGCTAGCATCAGCCAAAAAAAAATTTATACGTCGCAGCCCCAATTCTAATCGCGGCCCGACCACCTTTTTTTCCCAGCTAACATCAGCCAAAAAAAAATTTATACGTCGCAGCCCCAATTTTAATCGCGGCCCGACCACCTTTTTTTCCCAGCTAGCATCAGTCAAAAAAAAATGTATACGTCGCAGCGCCAATTTTAATCGCGGCCCGACCACCTTTTTTCCCCAGCTAGCATCAGCCAAAAAATAATTTATACGTCGCAGCCCCAATTCTAATCGCGGCCCGACCACCTTTTTTTCCCAGCTAACATCAGCCAAAAAAAAATTTATAAGTCGCAGCGCCAATTTTAATCGCGGCCCGACCACCTTTTGTCCCCAGCTAGCATCAGTCAAAAAGAAAAGTATACGTCGCAGCCCCAATTTTAATCGCGGCCCGACCACCTTTTGTCCCCAGCTAGCATCAGTAAAAAAAAAATGTATACGTCGCAGCGCCAATTTTGATCGCGGCCCGACCACCTTTTTTCCCCAGCAAGCATCAGTCAAAAAAAAATGTATACGTCGCAGCGCCAATTTTAATCGCGGCCCGACCACTTTTTTTCCCCAGCTAGCATCAGCCAAAAAAAAATGTATGCATACGTCGCAGCGCCAATTTTAATCGCGGCCCGACCACCTTTTTTCCCCAGCTAGCATCAGTCCAAAAAAAATGTATACGTCGCAGCGCCAATTTTAATCGCGGCCCGACCACCTTTTTTCCCCAGCAAGCATCAGTCAAAAAAAAATGTATACGTCGCAGCCCCAATTCTAATCGCGGCCCGACCACCTTTTTTCCCAGCTAGCATCAGCCAAAAAAAAAATTTATACGTCGCAGCCCCAATTTTAATCGCGACCCCAGCTGGCATCAGCCAAAAATAAATTTATACGTCGCAGCGCCAATTTTAATCGCGACCCGACCACCTTTTTTCTCCAGCTAGCATCAGCCAAAAAAAAATGTATACGTCGCAGCCCCAATTCTAATCGCGGCCCGACCACCTTTTTTCCCCAGCTAGCATCAGCCAAAAAAAAAATTATACGTCGCAGCGCCAATTTTAATCGCGGCCCGACCACCTTCTTTCTCCAGCTAGCATCAGCCAAAAAAAAATTTATACGTCGCAGCCCCAATTCTAATCGCGGCCCGACCACTTTTTTTCCCCAGCTAGCATCAACCAAAAAAAAAATTTATACGTCGCAGCCACAATTTTAATCGCGGCCCGACCACTTTTTTTCCGCAGCTAGCATCAGTCAAAAAAAAATTTATACGTCGCAGCCCCAATTTTAATCGCGGCCCGACCACCTTTTTTCTCCAGCTAGCATCTGCCAAAAAAAAATTTATACGTCGCAGCCCCAATTCTAATCGCGGCCCGACCACCTTTTTTTCCCAGCTAACATCAGCCAAAAAAAAATTTATAAGTCGCAGCGCCAATTTTAATCGCGGCCCGACCACCTTTTGTCCCCAGCTAGCATCAGTCAAAAAAAAATGTATACGTCGCAGCCCCAATTTTAATCGCGGCCCGACCACCTTTTGTCCCCAGCTAGCATCAGTCAAAAAAAAATGTATACGTCGCAGCGCCAATTTTAATCGCGGCCCGACCACCTTTTTTTCCAGCTAACATCAGCCAAAAAAAAATTTATACGTCGCAGCGGCAATTTTAATCGCGGCCCGACCACCTTTTGTCCCCAGCTAGCATCAGTCAAAAAAAAATGTATACGTCGCAGCGCCAATTTTAATCGCGGCCCGACCACCTTTTTTCCCCAGCAAGCATCAGTCAAAAAAAAATGTATACGTCGCAGCCCCAATTCTAATCGCGGCCCGACCACTTTTTTTTCCCAGCTAGCATCAGCCAAAAAAAAATGTATACGTCGCAGCGCCAATTTTAATCGCGACCCGACCACCTTTTTTTCCAGCTAACATCAGCCAAAAAAAAATTTATACGTCGCAGCCCCAATTTTAATCGCGGCCCGACCGTCTTTTTTCCCCAGCTAGCATCAGCCAAAAAAAAATGTATACGTCGCAGCGCCAATTTTAATCGCGGCCCGACCACTTTTTTTCTCCAGCTAGCATCAAAAAAAAAAAATGTATACGTCGCAGCGCCAATTTTAATCGCGGCCCGACCACCTTTTTTCTCCAGCTAGCATCAGCCAAAAAAAATTTATAAGTTGCAGCCCCAATTCTAATCGCGGCTCGACCACTTCTTTTCCCCAGCTAGCATCAGCCAAAAAAAAATTTATACGTCGCAGCCACAATTTTAATCGCGGCCCGACCACCTTTTTTCCCCAGCTAGCATCAGCCAAAAAAAAAATTATACGTCGCAGCGCCAATTTTAATCGCGGCTCGACCACTTTTTTTCCCCAGCTAGCATCAGCCTAAAAAAAATTTATACGTCGCAGCCACAATTTTAATCGCGGCCCGACTACCTTTTTTTTCCAGCTAGCATCAGCCAAAAAAAATTTATACGTCGCAGCCCCAATTTTAATCGCGACCCGAATACCTTTTTTCTCCAGCTAGCATCAGCCAAAACAAAATATATACGTCGCACCCCCAATTTTAATCGCGGCCCGACCGCCTTTTTTTCCCAGCTAGAATCAGCCAAAAAAAAAAAATTATACGTCGCAGCCCCAATTTTAATCGCGGCCCGACCACCTTTTTCCCCAGCTAGCATCAGCCAAAAATTTATACGTCGCAGCCCCAATTTTAATCGCGACCCGACCAGCTTTTTTTTCCAGATAGCATCAGCCAAAAAAAAATTTATACGTCGCAGCCCCAATTCTAATCGCGTCCCGACCACCTTTTTTTCCCAGCTAACATCAGCCAAAAAAAAATTTATACGTCGCAGCCCCAATTTTAATCGCGGCCCGACCACCTTTTTTCCCCAGCTAGCATCAGTCAAAAAAAAATGTATACGTCGCAGCCCCAATTTTAATCGCGACCCGCCCACTTTTTTTCCCCAAGCTAGCATCAGCCAAAAAAAAATGTATACGTCGCAGCCCCAATTTTAATCGCGGCGCGACCACCTTTTTTCCCCAGCTAGCATCAGTCAAAAAAAAAAATGCGTCGCAGCGCCAATTTTAATCGCGGCACGACCATCTTTTTTCTCCAGCTAGCATCAGCCAAAAAAATATGTATACGTCGCAGCCCCAATTCTAATCGCGGCCCGACCACCTTTTTTCCCCAGCTAGCATCAGCCAAAAAAAAAATTATACGTCGCAGCGCCAATTTTAATCGCGACCCGACCACCTTTTTTCCCCAGCTGGCATCAGCCAAAAATAAATTTATACGTCGCAGCGCCAATTTTAACCGCGACCCGACCACCTTTTTTCTCCAGCTAGCATCAGCCAAAAAAAAATGTATACGTCGCAGCCCCAATTCTAATCGCGGCCCGACCACCTTTTTTCCCCAGCTAGCATCAGCCAAAAAAAAAATTATACGTCGCAGCGCCAATTTTAATCGCGGCCCGACCACCTTCTTTCTCCAGCTAGCATCAGCCAAAAAAAAATTTATACGTCGCAGCCCCAATTCTAATCGCGGCCCGACCACTTTTTTTCCCCAGCTAGCATCAACCAAAAAAAAAATTTATACGTCGCAGCCACAATTTTAATCGCGGCCCGACCACTTTTTTTCCGCAGCTAGCATCAGTCAAAAAAAAATTTATACGTCGCAGCCCCAATTTTAATCGCGGCCCGACCACCTTTTTTCTCCAGCTAGCATCTGCCAAAAAAAAATTTATACGTCGCAGCCCCAATTCTAATCGCGGCCCGACCACCTTTTTTTCCCAGCTAACATCAGCCAAAAAAAAATTTATAAGTCGCAGCGCCAATTTTAATCGCGGCCCGACCACCTTTTGTCCCCAGCTAGCATCAGTCAAAAAAAAATGTATACGTCGCAGCCCCAATTTTAATCGCGGCCCGACCACCTTTTGTCCCCAGCTAGGATCAGTCAAAAAAAAATGTATACGTCGCAGCGCCAATTTTAATCGCGGCCCGACCACCTTTTTTTCCAGGTAACATCAGCCAAAAAAAAATTTATACGTCGCAGCGGCAATTTTAATCGCGGCCCGACCACCTTTTGTCCCCAGCTAGCATCAGTCAAAAAAAAATGTATACGTCGCAGCGCCAATTTTAATCGCGGCCCGACCACCTTTTTTCCCCAGCAAGCATCAGTCAAAAAAAAATGTATACGTCGCAGCCCCAATTCTAATCGCGGCCCGACCACTTTTTTTTCCCAGCTAGCATCAGCCAAAAAAAAATGTATACGTCGCAGCGCCAATTTTAATCGCGACCCGACCACCTTTTTTTCCAGCTAACATCAGCCAAAAAAAAATTTATACGTCGCAGCCCCAATTTTAATCGCGGCCCGACCGTCTTTTTTCCCCAGCTAGCATCAGCCAAAAAAAAATGTATACGTCGCAGCGCCAATTTTAATCGCGGCCCGACCACTTTTTTTCTCCAGCTAGCATCAAAAAAAAAAATGTATACGTCGCAGCGCCAATTTTAATCGCGGCCCGACCACCTTTTTTCTTCAGCTAGCATCAGCCAAAAAAAATTTATAAGTTGCAGCCCCAATTCTAATCGCGGCTCGACCACTTTTTTTCCCCAGCTAGCATCAGCCAAAAAAAAATTTATACGTCGCAGCCACAATTTTAATCGCGGCCCGACCACCTTTTTTCCCCAGCTAGCATCAGCCAAAAAAAAAATTATACGTCGCAGCGCCAATTTTAATCGCGGCTCGACCACTTTTTTTCCCCAGCTAGCATCAGCCTAAAAAAAATTTATACGTCGCAGCCACAATTTTAATCGCGGCCCGACCACCTATTTTTTCCAGCTAGCAACAGCCAAAAAAAATTTATACGTCGCAGCCCCAATTTTAATCGCGACCCGACCACCTTTTTTCTCCAGCTAGCATCAGCCAAAACAAAATATATACGTCGCACCCCCAATTTTAATCGCGGCCCGACCGCCTTTTTTTCCCAGCTAGAATCAGCCAAAAAAAAAAAATTATACGTCGCAGCCCCAATTTTAATCGCGGCCCGACCACCTTTTTCCCCAGCTAGCATCAGCCAAAAATTTATACGTCGCAGCCCCAATTTTAATCGCGACCCGACCAGCTTTTTTTTCCAGCTAGCATCAGCCAAAAAAAAATTTATACGTCGCAGCCCCAATTCTAATCGCGTCCCGACCACCTTTTTTTCCCAGCTAACATCAGCCAAAAAAAAATTTATACGTCGCAGCCCCAATTTTAATCGCGGCCCGACCACCTTTTTTCCCCAGCTAGCATCAGTCAAAAAAAAATGTATACGTCGCAGCGCCAATTTTAATCGCGGCCCGACCACCTTTTTTCCCCAGCTAGCATCAGTCAAAACAAAATTTATACGTCGCAGCCCCAATTCTAATCGCGGCCCGACCACTTTTTTTTCCCAGCTAACATCAGCCAAAAAAAAATGTATACGTCGCAGCCCCAATTTTAATCGCGGCCCGACCACATTTTTTCCCCAGCTAGCATCAGTCAAAAAAAAATGTATACGTCGCAGCGCCAATTTTAATCGCGGCCCGACCACCTTTTTTTCCAGCTAACATCAGCCAAAAAAAAATTTATACGTCGCAGCCCCAATTTTAATCGCGACCCGACCAGCTTTTTTTTCCAGCTAGCATCAGCCAAAAAAAAATTTATACGTCGCAGCCCCAATTCTAATCGCGTCCCGACCACCTTTTTTTCCCAGCTAACATCAGCCAAAAAAAAATTTATACGTCGCAGCCCCACTTTTAATCGCGGCCCGACCACCTTTTTTCCCCAGCTAGCATCAGTCAAAAAAAAATTTATACGTCGCAGCCCCAATTTTAATCGCGGCCCGACCACCTTTTTTCCCCAGCTAGCATCAGCCAAAAAAAAATGTATACGTCGCAGCCCCAATTTTAATCCCGGCCCGACCACCTTTTGTCCCCAGATAGCATCAGTCAAAAAAAAATGTATACGTCGCAGCGCCAATTTTAATCGCGGCCCGACCACCTTTTTTCTCCAGCTAGCATCAGTCAAAAAAAAATGTATAGGTCGCAGCCCCAATTCTAATCGCGGCCCGACCACTTTTTTTCCCCAGCTAGCATCAGCCAAAAAGAAATTTATACGTCGCAGCCCCAATTTTAATCGCGACCCGACCACCTTTTTTCTCCAGCTAGCATCACCCAAAAAAAAATTTATACGTCGCAGCCCCAATTCTAATCGCGGCGCGACCACCTTTTTTCTCCAGCTAGCATCCCCCAAAAAAAAATTTATACGTCGCAGCCCCAATTTTAATCGCGGCCCGACCACCTTTTTTTCCCCAGCTAGCATCAGAAAAAAAAAAATGTATACGTCGCAGCGCCAATTTTAATCGCGGCCCGACCACCTTTTTTCCCCAGCTAGCATCAGTCAAAAAAAAATTTATACGTCGCAGCCCCAATTTTAATCGCGGCCCGACCACCTTTTTTCCCCAGCTAGCATCAGCCAAAAAAAAATGTATACGTCGCAGCGCCAATTTTAATCGCGACCCGACCACCTTTTTTCCCCAGCTAGCATCACCCAAAAAAAAATTTATACGTCGCAGCCCCAATTTTAATCGCGGCCCGACCACCTTTTTTTCCCCAGCTAGCATCAGAAAAAAAAAAAATGTATACGTCGCAGCGCCAATTTTAATCGCGGCCCGACCACATTTTTTCCCCAGCTAGCATCAGTCAAAAAAAAATGTATACGTCGCAGCGCCAATTTTAATCGCGGCCCGACCACCTTTTTTTCCAGCTAACATCAGCCAAAAAAAAATTTATACGTCGCAGCCCCAATTTTAATCGCGGCCCGACCACCTTTTTTCCCCAGCTAGCATCAGTCAAAAAAAAATTTATACGTCGCAGCCCCAATTTTAATCGCGGCCCGACCACATTTTTTCCCCAGCTAGCATCAGTCAAAAAAAAATGTATAAGTCGCAGCGCCAATTTTAATCGCGGCCCGACCACCTTTTTTTCCAGCTAACATCAGCCAAAAAAAAATTTATACGTCGCAGCCCCAATTTTAATCGCGGCCCGACCACCTTTTTTCCCCAGCTAGCATCAGCCAAAAAAAAATGTATACGTCGCAGCGCCAATTTTAATCGCGGCCCGACCACCTTTTTTCCCCAGCTAGCATCACCCAAAAAAAAATTTATACGTCGCAGCCCCAATTTTAATCGCGGCCCGACCACCTTTTGTTCCCAGCTAGCATCAGTCAAAAAAAAAATGTATACGTCGCAGCGCCAATTTTAATAGCGACCCGAAAACCTTTTTTCTCCAGCTAACATCAGCCAAAACAAAATTTATACGTCGCAGCCCCAATTTTAATCGCGACCCGACCACATTTTTTTCCAGCTAACATCAGCCAAAAAAAAATTTATACGTCGCAGCCCCAATTTTAATCGCGGCCCGACCACCTTTTTTCTCCAGCTAGCATCAGCCAAAAAAAAATTATAAGTTGCAGCCCCAATTCTAATCGCGGCTCGACCACTTTTTTTTCCCAGCTAGCATCAGCCAAAAAAAAATGTATACGTCGCAGCGCCAATTTTAATCGCGGCCCGACCACCTTTTTTCTCCAGCTAGCATCAGAAAAAAAAAAAATGTATACGTCGCAGCGCCAATTTTAATCGCGGCCCGACCACCTTTTTTCTCCAGCTAGCATCAGAAAAAAATAATTTATAAGTTGCAGCCCCAATTCTAATCGCGGCTCGACCACTTTTTTTCTCCAGCTAGCATCACCCAAAAAAAATTTATACGTCGCAGCCCCAATTCTAATCGCGGCGCGACCACTTTTTTTCCCCAGCTAGCATCAGCCAAAAAAAAATGTATACGTCGCAGCGCCAATTTTAATCGCGACCCGACCACCTTTTTTTCCAGCTAACATCAGCCAAAAAAAAATTTATACGTCGCAGCCCCAATTCTAATCGCGGCTCGACCACTTTTTTTTCCCAGCTAGCATCAGCCAAAAAAAAATGTATGCGTCGCAGCGCCAATTTTAATCGCGGCCCGACCACCTTTTTTTCCCCAGCTAGCATCAGAAAAAAAAAAAATGTATACGTCGCAGCGCCAATTTTAATCGCGGAACGACCACCTTTTTTCTCCAGCTAGCATCAGCCAAAAAATATTTATAAGTTGCAGCCCCAATTCTAATCGCGGCTCGACCACTTTTTTTTCCCAGCTAGCATCAGCCAAAAAAAAATGTATACGTCGCAGCGCCAATTTTAATCGCGGCTCGACCACTTTTTTTCCCCAGCTAGCATCAGCCAAAAAAAAATGTATACGTCGCAGCGCCAATTTTAATCGCGGCTCGACCACTTTTTTTCTCCAGCTAGCATCACCCAAAAAAAATTTATACGTCGCAGCCCCAATTCTAATCGCGGCTCGACCACTTTTTTTTCCCAGCTAGCATCAGCCAAAAAAAAATGTATACGTCGCAGCGCCAATTTTAATCGCGGCTCGACCACTTTTTTTCTCCAGCTAGCATCACCCAAAAAAAATTTATACGTCGCAGCGCCAATTTTAATCGCGGCCCGACCACCTTTTTTCTCCAGCTAGCATCAGCCAAAAAAAATTTATAAGTTGCAGCCCCAATTCTAATCGCGGCTCGACCACTTTTTTTCTCCAGCTAGCATCACCCAAAAAAAATTTATACGTCGCAGCCCCAATTCTAATCGCGGCGCGACCACTTTTTTTCCCCAGCTAGCATCAGAAAAAAAAAAAATGTATACGTCGCAGCGCCAATTTTAATCGCGACCCGACCACCTTTTTTTCCAGCTAACATCAGCCAAAAAAAAATTTATACGTCGCAGCCCCAATTCTAATCGCGGCGCGACCACTTTTTTTCCCCAGCTAGCATCAGCCAAAAAAAAATGTATACGTCGCAGCGCCAATTATAATCGCGATCCGACCACCTTTTTTTCCAGCTAACATCAGCCAAAAAAAAATTTATACGTCGCAGCCCCAATTCTAATCGCGGCTCGACCACTTTTTTTTCCCAGCTAGCATCAGCCAAAAAAAAATGTATACGTCGCAGCGCCAATTTTAATCGCGGCTCGACCACTTTTTTTCCCCAGCTAGCATCAGCCAAAAAAAAATGTATACGTCGCAGCGCCAATTTTAATCGCGGCTCGACCACTTTTTTTCTCCAGCTAGCATCACCCAAAAAAAATTTATACGTCGCAGCCCCAATTCTAATCGCGGCTCGACCACTTTTTTTTCCCAGCTAGCATCAGCCAAAAAAAAATGTATACGTCGCAGCGCCAATTTTAATCGCGGCTCGACCACTTTTTTTCTCCAGCTAGCATCACCCAAAAAAAATTTATACGTCGCAGCGCCAATTTTAATCGCGGCCCGACCACCTTTTTTCTCCAGCTAGCATCAGCCAAAAAAAATTTATAAGTTGCAGCCCCAATTCTAATCGCGGCTCGACCACTTTTTTTTCCCAGCTAGCATCAGCCAAAAAAAAATGTATGCGTCGCAGCGCCAATTTTAATCGCGGCCCGACCACCTTTTTTTCCCCAGCTAGCATCAGAAAAAAAAAAAATGTATACGTCGCAGCGCCAATTTTAATCGCGGAACGACCACCTTTTTTCTCCAGCTAGCATCAGCCAAAAAATATTTATAAGTTGCAGCCCCAATTCTAATCGCGGCTCGACCACTTTTTTTTCCCAGCTAGCATCAGCCAAAAAAAAATGTATACGTCGCAGCGCCAATTTTAATCGCGGCTCGACCACTTTTTTTCCCCAGCTAGCATCAGCCAAAAAAAAATGTATACGTCGCAGCGCCAATTTTAATCGCGGCTCGACCACTTTTTTTCTCCAGCTAGCATCACCCAAAAAAAATTTATACGTCGCAGCCCCAATTCTAATCGCGGCTCGACCACTTTTTTTTCCCAGCTAGCATCAGCCAAAAAAAAATGTATACGTCGCAGCGCCAATTTTAATCGCGGCTCGACCACTTTTTTTCTCCAGCTAGCATCACCCAAAAAAAATTTATACGTCGCAGCGCCAATTTTAATCGCGGCCCGACCACCTTTTTTCTCCAGCTAGCATCAGCCAAAAAAAATTTATAAGTTGCAGCCCCAATTCTAATCGCGGCTCGACCACTTTTTTTCTCCAGCTAGCATCACCCAAAAAAAATTTATACGTCGCAGCCCCAATTCTAATCGCGGCGCGACCACTTTTTTTCCCCAGCTAGCATCAGAAAAAAAAAAAATGTATACGTCGCAGCGCCAATTTTAATCGCGGCTCGACCACTTTTTTTCTCCAGCTAGCATCACCCAAAAAAAAATTATACGTCGCAGCCCCAATTCTAATCGCGGCGCGACCACTTTTTTTCCCCAGCTAGCATCAGCCAAAAAAAAATGTATACGTCGCAGCGCCAATTTTAATCGCGGCTCGACCACTTTTTTTCTCCAGCTAGCATCACCCAAAAAAAATTTATACGTCGCAGCCCCAATTCTAATCGCGGCTCGACCACTTTTTTTCCCAGCTAGCATCAGCCAAAAAAAAATGTATGCGTCGCAGCGCCAATTTTAATCGCGACCCGACCACCTTTTTTTCCAGCTAACATCAGCCAAAAAAAAATTTATACGTCGCAGCCCCAATTCTAATCGCGGCTCGACCACTTTTTTTTCCCAGCTAGCATCAGCCAAAAAAAAATGTATACGTCGCAGCGCCAATTTTAATCGCGGCTCGACCACTTTTTTTCTCCAGCTAGCATCACCCAAAAAAAATTTATACGTCGCAGCGCCAATTTTAATCGCGGCCCGACCACCTTTTTTCCCCAGCAAGCATCAGTCAAAAAAAAATGTATACGTCGCAGCCCCAATTCTAATCGCGGCCCGACCACTTTTTTTTCCCAGCTAGCATCAGCCAAAAAAAAATGTATACGTCGCAGCGCCAATTTTAATCGCGACCCGACCACCTTTTTTTCCAGCTAACATCAGCCAAAAAAAAATTTATACGTCGCAGCCCCAATTTTAATCGCGGCCCGACCACCTTTTTTCTCCAGCTAGCATCAGCCAAAAAAAATTTATAAGTTGCAGCCCCAATTCTAATCGCGGCTCGACCACTTTTTTCCCCAGCTAGCATCAGCCAAAAAAAAATGTATACGTCGCAGCGCCAATTTTAATCGCGGCCCGACCACTTTTTTTCTCCAGCTAGCATCAGAAAAAAAAAAAATGTATACGTCGCAGCGCCAATTTTAATCGCGGCCCGACCACCTTTTTTCTCCAGCTAGCATCAGCCAAAAAAAATTTATAAGTTGCAGCCCCAATTCTAATCGCGGCTCGACCACTTTTTTTTCCCAGCTAGCATCAGCCAAAAAAAAATGTATACGTCGCAGCGCCAATTTTAATCGCGACCCGACCACCTTTTTTTCCAGCTAACATCAGCCAAAAAAAAATTTATACGTCGCAGCCCCAATTTTAATCGCGGCCCGACCGTCTTTTTTCCCCAGCTAGCATCAGCCAAAAAAAAATGTATACGTCGCAGCGCCAATTTTAATCGCGGCCCGACCACTTTTTTTCTCCAGCTAGCATCAGAAAAAAAAAAATGTATACGTCGCAGCGCCAATTTTAATCGCGGCCCGACCACCTTTTTTCTCCAGCTAGCATCAGCCAAAAAAAAATTATAAGTTGCAGCCCCAATTCTAATAGCGGCTCGACCACTTTTTTTCCCCAGCTAGCATCAGCCAAAAAAAAATTTATACGTCGCAGCCACAATTTTAATCGCGGCCCGACCACCTTTTTTCCCCAGCTAGCATCAGCCAAAAAAAAAATTATACGTCGCAGCCCCAATTTTAATCGCGGCCCGAACGCCTTTTTTTTCCAGCCAGCATCAGCCAAAAATTTATACGTCGCAGCCCCAATTTTAATCGCGACCCGACCAGCATTTTTGTCCAGCTAGCATCAGCCAAAAAAAAATTTATGCGTCGCAGCCCCAATTCTAATCGCGGCCCGACCACCTTTTTTTCCCAGCTAACATCAGCCAAAAAAAAATTTATACGTCGCAGCCCCAATTTTAATCGCGGCCCGACCACTTTTTTTCCCCAGCTAGCATCAGTCAAAAAAAAATGTATACGTCGCAGCGCCAATTTTAATCGCGGCCCGACCACCTTTTTTCCCCAGCTAGCATCAGTCAAAACAAAATTTATACGTCGCAGCCCCAATTCTAATCGCGGCCCGACCACCTTTTTTCCCAGCTAACATCAGCCAAAAAAAAATTTATACGTCGCAGCCCCAATTTTAATCGCGGCCCGACCACATTTTTTCCCCAGCTAGCATCAGTCAAAAAAAAATGTATACGTCGCAGCGCCAATTTTAATCGCGGCCCGACCACCTTTTTTTCCAGCTAACATCAGCCAAAAAAAAATTTATACGTCGCAGCCCCAATTTTAATCGCGGCCCGACCACCTTTTTTCCCCAGCTAGCATCAGTCAAAAAAAAATTTATACGTCGCAGCGCCAATTTTAATCGCGGCCCGACCACCTTTTTTCTCCAGCTAGCATCAGCCAAAAAAAATTTATAAGTTGCAGCCGCAATTCTAATCGCGGCTCGACCACTTTTTTTCTCCAGCTAGCATCACCCAAAAAAAATTTATACGTCGCAGACCCAATTCTAATCGCGGCGCGACCACTTTTTTTCCCCAGCTAGCATCAGAAAAAAAAAAAATGTATACGTCGCAGCGCCAATTTTAATCGCGGCCCGACCACCTTTTTTCTCCAGCTAGCATCAGCCAAAAAAAATTTATAAGTTGCAGCCCCAATTCTAATCGCGGCTCGACCACTTTTTTTCCCCAGCTAGCATCAGCCAAAAAAAAATTTATACGTCGCAGCCACAATTTTAATCGCGACCCGACCACCTTTTTTCTCCAGCTAACATCAGTCAAAAAAAAATGTATACGTCGCAGCCCCAATTCTAATCGCGGCGCGACCACTTTTTTTCCCCAGCTAGCATCAGAAAAAAAAAAATGTATACGTCGCAGCGCCAATTTTAATCGCGGCCCGACCACCTTTTTTCTCCAGCTAGCATCAGCCAAAAAAAATTTATAAGTTGCAGCCCCAATTCTAATCGCGGCTCGACCACCTTTTTTCCCCAGCTAGCATAAGCCAAAAAAAAAATTATACGTCGCAGCGCCAATTTTAATCGCGCCCCGACCACCTTTTTTCTCCACTAGCATCAGTCAAAAAAAAATGTATACGTCGCAGCCCCAATTCTAATCGCGGCGCGACCACTTTTTTTCCCCAGCTAGCATCAGAAAAAAAAAAAATGTATACGTCGCAGCGCCAATTTTAATCGCGGCCCGACCACCTTTTTTCTCCAGCTAGCATCAGCCAAAAAAAATTTATAAGTTGCAGCCCCAATTCTAATCGCGGCTCGACCACTTTTTTTCCCCAGCTAGCATCAGCCAAAAAAAAATGTATGCGTCGCAGCGCCAATTTTAATCGCGGCCCGACCATCTTTTTTCCCCAGCTAGCATCAGCCAAAAAAAAATGTATACGTCGCAGCGCCAATTTTAATCGCGGCCCGACCACTTTTTTTCCCCAGCTAGCATCAGCCAAAAAAAAATGTATGCGTCGCAGCGCCAATTTTAATCGCGGCCCGACCATCTTTTTTCCCCAGCTAGCATCAGCCAAAAAAAAATGTATACGTCGCAGCGCCAATTTTAATCGCGGCCCGACCACTTTTTTTCCCCAGCTAGCATCAGCCAAAAAAAAATGTATGCGTCGCAGCGCCAATTTTAATCGCGGCCCGACCACCTTTTTACCTCAGCTAGCATCAGCCAAAAAAAAAATTATACGTCGCAGCCCCATTTTTAATCGCGGCCCAATCACCTTTTTTCTCTAGCTATCATCAGCCAAAAAGAAATTTATACGTCGCAGCCCCAATTCTAATCGCGGCCCGACCACTTTTTTTTCCCAGCTAGCATCACCCAAAAAAAAATTTATACGTCGCAGCCACAATTTTAATCGCGGCCCGACCACCTTTTTTCCCCAGCTAGCATCAGTCAAAAAAAAATGTATACGTCGCAGCCCCAATTCTAATCGCGGCTCGACCACTTTTTTTTTCCAGCTAGCATCAGACAAAAAAAATGTATACGTCGCAGCGCCAATTTTAATCGCGGCCCGACCACATTTTTTTCCCAGCTAACATCAGCCAAAAAAAAATTTATACGTCGCAGCCCCAATTTTAATCGCGGCCCGACCACCTTTTTTCCCCAGCTAGCATCAGCCAAAAAAAAATTTATACGTCGCAGCCACAATTTTTATCGCGGCCCGACCACCTTTTTTCCCCAGCTAGCATCAGCCAAAAAAAAAATTATACGTCGCAGCGCCAATTTTAATCGCGGCTCGACCACTTTTTTTTTCCAGCTAGCATCAGAAAAAAAAAAAATGTATACGTCGCAGCGCCAATTTTAATCGCGGCCCGACCACCTTTTTTCACCAGCTAGCATCAGCCAAAAAAAAATTTATACGTCGCAGCCACAATTTTTATCGCGGCCCGACCACCTTTTTTCCCCAGCTAGCATCAGCCAAAAAAAAATTTATACGTCGCAGCCCCAATTCTAATCGCGGCCCGACCACCTTTTTTTCCCAGTTAACATCAGCCAAAAAAAAATTTATACGTCGCAGCCCCAATTTTAATCGCGGCCCGACCACCTTTTTACCTCAGCCAGCATCAGCCAAAAAAAAAATTATACGTCGCAGCCCCATTTTTAATCGCGGCCCAATCACCTTTTTTCTCTAGCTAGCATCAGCCAAAAAGAAATTTATACGTCGCAGCCCCAATTCTAATCGCGGCCCGACCACTTTTTTTTCCCAGCTAGCATCACCCAAAAAAAAATTTATACGTCGCAGCCACAATTTTAATCGCGGCCCGACCACCTTTTTTCCCCAGCTAGCATCAGTCAAAAAAAAATTTATAAGTTGCAGCCCCAATTCTAATCGCGGCCCGACCACTTTTTTTTTCCAGCTAGCATCAGACAAAAAAAATGTATACGTCGCAGCGCCAATTTTAATCGCGGCCCGACCACCTTTTTTTCCCAGCTAACATCAGCCAAAAAAAAATTTATACGTCGCAGCCCCAATTTTAATCGCGGCCCGACCACCTTTTTTCCCCAGCTAGCATCAGCCAAAAAAAAATTTATACGTCGCAGCCACAATTTTTATCGCGGCCCGACCACCTTTTTTCCCCAGCTAGCATCAGCCAAAAAAAAAATTATACGTCGCAGCGCCAATTTTAATCGCGGCTCGACCAGTTTTTTTTTCCAGCTAGCATCAGAAAAAAAAAAAATGTATACGTCGCAGCGCCAATTTTAATCGCGGCCCGACCACCTTTTTTCTCCAGCTAGCATCAGCCAAAAAAAATTTATAAGTTGCAGCCCCAATTCTAATCGCGGCTCGACCACTTTTTTTCTCCAGCTAGCATCACCCAAAAAAAATTTATACGTCGCAGCGCCAATTTTAATCGCGGCCCGACCACCTTTTTTCTCCAGCTAGCATCAGCCAAAAAAAAATTATAAGTTGCAGCCCCAATTCTAATCGCGGCTCGACCACTTTTTTTCCCCAGCTAGCATCAGCCAAAAAAAATTTATACGTCGCAGCGCCAATTTTAATCGCGGCCCGACCACCTTTTTTCTCCAGCTAGCATCAGCCAAAAAAAATTATAAGTTGCAGCCCTAATTCTAATCGCGGCTCGACCACTTTTTTTCCCCAGCTAGCATCAGCCAAAAAAAATGTATACGTCGCAGCGCCAATTTTAATCGCGGCCCGACCACCTTTTTTCTCCAGCTAGCATCAGCCAAAAAAAAATTATAAGTTGCAGCCCCAATTCTAATCGCGGCTCGACCACCTTTTTTCCCCAGCTAGCATCAGCCAAAAAAAAATTTATACGTCGCAGCCACAATTTTAATCGCGACCCGACAAACCTTTTTTCTCCATCTAACATCAGTCAAAAAAAAATGTATACGTCGCAGCCACAATTTTAATCGCGGCCCGACCACCTTTTTTCCCCAGCTAGCATCAGCCAAAACAAAATTTATACGTCGCAGCCCCAATTTTAATCGCGGCCCGACCACCTTTTTTCCCCAGCTAGCATCAGCCAAAAAAAAATTTATACGTCGCAGCCCCAATTTTAATCGCAGCCCGACCACCTTTTTTCCCCAGCTAGCATCAGCCAAAAAAAAATTTATACGTCGCAGCCCCAATTTTAATCGCGGCCCGACCACCTTTTGTCCCCAGCTAGCATCAGTCAAAAAAAAATGTATACGTCGCAGCGCCAATTTTAATCGCGGCCCGACCGCCTTTTTTCCCCAGCTAGCATCAGCCAAAAAAAAATTTATACGTCGCAGCCCCAATTTTAATCGCAGCCCGACCACCTTTTTTCCCCAGCTAGCATCAGCCAAAAAAAAATTTATACGTCGCAGCCCCAATTTTAATCGCGGCCCGACCACCTTTTTTCCCCAGCTAGCATCAGCCAAAACAAAATTTATACGTCGCAGCCACAATTTTAATCGCGGCCCGACCACCTTTTTTCCCCAGCTAGCATCAGTCAAAAAAAAATGTATACGTCGCAGCGCCAATTTTAATCGCGGCCCGACCGCCTTTTTTCCCCAGCTAGCATCAGACAAAAAAAAATGTATACGTCGCAGCCACAATTTTAATCGCGGCCCGACCGCCTTTTTTCCCCAGCTAGCATCAGCCAAAAAAAAATGTATACGTCGCAGCGCCACATCTAATCGCATCCCGACCACATTTTTTCCCCAGCTAGCATCAGCCAAAACAAAATTTATACGTCGCAGCCACAATTTTAATCGCGGCCCGACCACCTTTTGTCCCCAGCTAGCATCAGTCAAAAAAAAATGTATACGTCGCAGCCACAATTTTAATCGCAGCCCGACCACCTTTTGTCCCCAGCTAGCATCAGCCAAAACAAAATTTATACGTCGCAGCCACAATTTTAATCGCGGCCCGACCACCTTTTGTCCCCAGCTAGCATCAGTCAAAAAAAAATGTATACGTCGCAGCGCCAATTTTAATCGCGGCCCGACCGCCTTTTTTCCCCAGCTAGCATCAGACAAAAAAAAATGTATACGTCGCAGCCACAATTTTAATCGCGGCCCGACCACCTTTTTTCCCCAGCTAGCATCAGCCAAAACAAAATTTATACGTCGCAGCCACAATTTTAATCGCGGCCCGACCACCTTTTTTCCCCAGCTAGCATCAGCCAAAACAAAATTTATACGTCGCAGCCCCAATTTTAATCGCGGCCCGACCACCTTTTTTCCCCAGCTTGCATCAGCCAAAACAAAATTTATACGTCGCAGCCACAATTTTAATCGCGGCCCGACCACCTTTTTTCCCCAGCTAGCATCAGCCAAAACAAAATTTATACGTCGCAGCCACAATTTTAATCGCGGCCCGACCACCTTTTTTCCCCAGCTAGCATCAGCCAAAACAAAATTTATACGTCGCAGCCACAATTTTAATCGCGGCCCGACCACCTTTTTTCCCCAGCTAGCATCAGCCAAAACAAAATTTATACGTCGCAGCCCCAATTTTAATCGCGGCCCGACCACTTTTTTTTTCCAGCTAGCATCAGACAAAAAAAAATGTATACGTCGCAGCGCCAATTTTAATCGCGGCCCGACCACCTTTTTTTCCCAGCTAACATCAGCCAAAAAAAAATTAATAGGTCGCAGCCCCAATTTTAATCGCGGCCCGACCACCTTTTTTCCCCAGCTAGCATCAGTCAAAAAAAAATGTATACGTCGCAGCGCCAATTTTAATCGCGGCCCGACCACCTTTTTTTCCAGCTAACATCAGCCAAAAAAAAATTTATACGTCGCAGCCCCAATTTTAATCGCGGCCCGACCACCTTTTTTCCCCAGCTAGCATCAGCCAAAACAAAATTTATACGTCGCAGCCACAATTTTAATCGCGGCCCGACCACCTTTTTTCCCCAGCTAGCATCAGCCAAAAAAAAATGTATACGTCGCAGCCCCAATTTTAATCGCGGCCCGACCACCTTTTGTCCCCAGCTAGCATCAGCCAAAAAAAAATTTATACGTCGCAGCCCCAATTTTAATCGCGGCCCGACCACCTTTTTTCCCCAGCTAGCATCAGCCAAAAAAAAATTTATACGTCGCAGCCACAATTTTAATCGCGGCCCGACCACCTTTTTTCCCCAGCTAGCATCAGCCAAAACAAAATTTATACGTCGCAGCCCCAATTTTAATCGCGACCCGACCGCCTTTTTTCCCCAGCTAGCATCAGCCAAAAAAAAATTTATACGTCGCAGCCACAATTTTAATCGCGGCCCGACCACCTTTTTTTCCCAGCTAACATCAGCCAAAAAAAAATTTATACGTAGCAGCCCCAATTTTAATCGCGGCCCGACCGCCTTTTTTCCCCAGCTAGCATCAGCCAAAACAAAATTTATACGTCGCAGCCACAATTTTAATCGCAGCCCGACCACCTTTTTTCCCCAGCTAGCATCAGCCAAAAAAAAATTTATACGTCGCAGCCACAATTTTAATCGCGGCCCGACCACCTTTTTTTCCCAGCTAACATCAGCCAAAACAAAATTTATACGTCGCAGCCCCAATTTTAATCGCGGCCCGACCGCCTTTTTTCCCCAGCTAGCATCAGCCAAAAAAAAATTTATACGTCGCAGCCACAATTTTAATCGCGGCCCGACCACCTTTTTTTCCCAGCTAACATCATTAAAAAAAAAATTTATACGTCGCAGCCCCAATTTTAATCGCAGCCCGACCACCTTTTTTCCCCAGCTAGCATCAGCCAAAAAAAAATTTATACGTCGCAGCCACAATTTTAATCGCGGCCCGACCACCTTTTTTTCCCAGCTAACATCAGCCAAAACAAAATTTATACGTCGCAGCCCCAATTTTAATCGCGGCCCGACCGCCTTTTTTCCCCAGCTAGCATCAGCCAAAACAAAATTTATACGTCGCAGCCACAATTTTAATCGCATCCCGACCACCTTTTTTCCCCAGCTAGCATCAGCCACAACAAAATTTATACGTCGCAGCCCCAATTTTAATCGCGGCCCGACCACCTTTTGTCCCCAGCTAGCATCAGCCAAAACAAAATTATAAGTTGCAGCCCCAATTCTAATCGCGGCTCGACCACTTTTTTTCCCCAGCTAGCATCAGCCAAAAAAAATGTATACGTCGCAGCGCCAATTTTAATCGCGGCCCGACCACCTTTTTTTCCCAGCTAACATCAGCCAAAAAAAAATTTATACGTCGCAGCCCCAATTTTAATCGCGGCCCGACCACCTTTTTTCCCCAGCTAGCATCAGCCAAAAAAAAATTTATACGTCGCAGCCACAATTTTTATCGCGGCCCGACCACCTTTTTTCCCCAGCTAGCATAAGCCAAAAAAAAAATTATACGTCGCAGCGCCAATTTTAATCGCGGCTCGACCACTTTTTTTTTCCAGCTAGCATCAGAAAAAAAAAAAATGTATACGTCGCAGCGCCAATTTTAATCGCGGCCCGACCACCTTTTTTCTCCAGCTAGCATCAGCCAAAAAAAATTTATAAGTTGCAGCCCCAATTCTAATCGCGGCTCGACCACTTTTTTTCTCCAGCTAGCATCACCCAAAAAAAATTTATACGTCGCAGCCCCAATTTTAATCGCAGCCCGACCACCTTTTTTCCCCAGCTAGCATCAGCCAAAAAAAAATTTATACGTCGCAGCCCCAATTTTAATCGCAGCCCGACCACCTTTTTTCCCCAGCTAGCATCAGCCAAAAAAAAATTTATACGTCGCAGCCCCAATTTTAATCGCGGCCCGACCACCTTTTGTCCCCAGCTAGCATCAGTCAAAAAAAAATGTATACGTCGCAGCGCCAATTTTAATCGCGGCCCGACCGCCTTTTTTCCCCAGCTAGCATCAGCCAAAAAAAAATTTATACGTCGCAGCCCCAATTTTAATCGCAGCCCGACCACCTTTTTTCCCCAGCTAGCATCAGCCAAAAAAAAATTTATACGTCGCAGCCCCAATTTTAATCGCGGCCCGACCACCTTTTTTCCCCAGCTAGCATCAGCCAAAACAAAATTTATACGTCGCAGCCACAATTTTAATCGCGGCCCGACCACCTTTTTTCCCCAGCTAGCATCAGTCAAAAAAAAATGTATACGTCGCAGCGCCAATTTTAATCGCGGCCCGACCGCCTTTTTTCCCCAGCTAGCATCAGACAAAAAAAAATGTATACGTCGCAGCCACAATTTTAATCGCGGCCCGACCACCTTTTTTCCCCAGCTAGCATCAGCCAAAACAAAATTTATACGTCGCAGCCCCAATTTTAATCGCGGCCCGACCACCTTTTTTCCCCAGCTAGCATCAGCCAAAACAAAATTTATACGTCGCAGCCACAATTTTAATCGCGGCCCGACCACCTTTTTTCCCCAGCTAGCATCAGTCAAAAAAAAATGTATACGTCGCAGCGCCAATTTTAATCGCGGCCCGACCGCCTTTTTTCCCCAGCTAGCATCAGACAAAAAAAAATGTATACGTCGCAGCCACAATTTTAATCGCGGCCCGACCGCCTTTTTTCCCCAGCTAGCATCAGCCAAAAAAAAATGTATACGTCGCAGCGCCACATCTAATCGCATCCCGACCACATTTTTTCCCCAGCTAGCATCAGCCAAAACAAAATTTATACGTCGCAGCCACAATTTTAATCGCGGCCCGACCACCTTTTGTCCCCAGCTAGCATCAGTCAAAAAAAAATGTATACGTCGCAGCCACAATTTTAATCGCAGCCCGACCACCTTTTGTCCCCAGCTAGCATCAGCCAAAACAAAATTTATACGTCGCAGCCACAATTTTAATCGCGGCCCGACCACCTTTTGTCCCCAGCTAGCATCAGTCAAAAAAAAATGTATACGTCGCAGCGCCAATTTTAATCGCGGCCCGACCGCCTTTTTTCCCCAGCTAGCATCAGACAAAAAAAAATGTATACGTCGCAGCCACAATTTTAATCGCGGCCCGACCACCTTTTTTCCCCAGCTAGCATCAGCCAAAACAAAATTTATACGTCGCAGCCACAATTTTAATCGCGGCCCGACCACCTTTTTTCCCCAGCTAGCATCAGCCAAAACAAAATTTATACGTCGCAGCCCCAATTTTAATCGCGGCCCGACCACCTTTTTTCCCCAGCTTGCATCAGCCAAAACAAAATTTATACGTCGCAGCCACAATTTTAATCGCGGCCCGACCACCTTTTTTCCCCAGCTAGCATCAGCCAAAACAAAATTTATACGTCGCAGCCACAATTTTAATCGCGGCCCGACCACCTTTTTTCCCCAGCTAGCATCAGCCAAAACAAAATTTATACGTCGCAGCCCCAATTTTAATCGCGGCCCGTCCGCCTTTTTTCCCCAGCTAGCATCAGCCAAAAAAAAATGTATACGTCGCAGCGCCACATCTAATCGCATCCCGACCACATTTTTTCCCCAGCTAGCATCAGCCAAAACAAAATTTATACGTCGCAGCCCCAATTTTAATCGCGGCCCGACCGCCTTTTTTCCCCAGCTAACATCAGCCAAAAAAAAATTTATACGTCGCAGCCACAATTTTAATCGCGGCCCGACCACCTTTTTTTCCCAGCTAACATCAGCCAAAAAAAAATGTATACGTCGCAGCCCCAATTTTAATCGCGGCCCGACCACCTTTTGTCCCCAGCTAGCATCAGTCAAAAAAAATGTATACGTAGCAGCCCCAATTTTAATCGCGACCCGACAACCTTTTTTCCCCAGCTAGCATCAGCCAAAACAAAATTTATACGTCGCAGCCCCAATTTTAATCGCGGCCCGACCGCCTTTTTTCCCCAGCTAGCATCAGCCAAAAAAAAATTTATACGTCGCAGCCACAATTTTAATCGCGGCCCGACCACCTTTTTTTCCCAGTTAACATCAGCCAAAAAAAAATTTATACGTCGCAGCCCCAATTTTAATCGCAGCCCGACCACCTTTTGTCCCCAGCTAGCATCAGTCAAAAAAAAATTTATACGTCGCAGCCCCAACTTTAATCGCAGCCCGACCACCTTTTTTCCCCAGCTAGCATCAGCCAAAAAAAAATTTATACGTCGCAGCCCCAATTTTAATCGCGGCCCGACCACCTTTTGTCCCCAATTTTAATCGCGACCCGACCGCCTTTTTTCCCCAGCTAGCATCAGCCAAAAAAAAATTTATACGTCGCAGCCACAATTTTAATCGCGGCCCGACCACCTTTTTTTCCCAGCTAACATCAGCCAAAAAAAAATTTATACGTCGCAGCCCCAATTTTAATCGCGGCCCGACCGCCTTTTTTCCCCAGCTAGCATCAGCCAAAACAAAATTTATACGTCGCAGCCACAATTTTAATCGCATCCCGACCACCTTTTTTCCCCAGCTAGCATCAGCCAAAACAAAATTTATACGTCGCAGCCCCAATTTTAATCGCGGCCCGACCGCCTTTTTTCCCCAGCTAGCATCAGCCAAAACAAAATTTATACGTCGCAGCCCCAATTTTAATCACGGCCCGACCACCTTTTTTCCCCAGGTAGCATCAGCCAAAAAAAAATGTATACGTCGCAGCCCCAATTTTAATCGCGGCCCGACCACCTTTTGTCCCCAGCTAGCATCAGCCAAAACAAAATTTATACGTCGCAGCCACAATTTTAATCGCATCCCGACCACCTTTTTTCCCCAGCTAGCATCAGCCAAAAAAAAATGTATACGTCGCAGCCCCAATTTTAATCGCGGCCCGACCGCCTTTTTTCCCCAGCTAGCATCAGCCAAAACAAAATTTATACGTCGCAGCCACAATTTTAATCGCATCCCGACCACCTTTTTTCCCCAGCTAGCATCAGCCAAAAAAAAATGTATACGTCGCAGCCCCAATTTTAATCGCGGCCCGACCACCTTTTTTCCCCAGCTAGCATCAGCCAAAACAAAATTTATACGTCGCAGCCCCAATTTTAATCGCGGCCCGACCGCCTTTTTTCCCCAGCTAGCATCAGCCAAAAAAAAGTGTATACGTCGCAGCCACAATTTTAATCGCGGCCCGACCACCTTTTTTTCCCAGCTAACATCAGCCAAAAAAAAATTTATACGTCGCAGCCCCAATTTTAATCGCAGCCCGACCACCTTTTTTCCCCAGCTAGCATCAGCCAAAAAAAAATTTATACGTCGCAGCCACAATTTTAATCGCGGCATGACCACCTTTTTTCCCCAGCTAGCATCAGCCAAAACAAAATTTATACGTCGCAGCCCCAATTTTAATCGCGGCCCGACCGCCTTTTTTCCCCAGCTAGCATCAGCCAAAACAAAATTTATAAGTCGCAGCCCCAATTTTAATCGCGGCCCGACCGCCTTTTTTCCCCAGCTAGCATCAGCCAAAAAAAAATTTATACGTCGCAGCGCCAATTTTAATCGCGGCCCGACCACCTTTTTTTCCAGCTAACATCAGCCAAAAAAAAATTTATACGTCGCAGCCCCAATTTTAATCGCGGCCCGACCACCTTTTTTCCCCAGCTAGCATCAGTCAAAAAAAAATTTATACGTCGCAGCCCCAATTTTAATCGCGGCCCGACCACCTTTTTTCCCCAGCTAGCATCAGCCAAAAAAAAATGTATACGTCGCAGCCCCAATTTTAATCGCGGCCCGACCACCTTTTGTCCCCAGCTAGCATCAGTCAAAAAAAAATTTATACGTAGCAGCCACAATTTTAATCGCGGCCCGACCACCTTTTTTTCCCAGCTAACATCAGCCAAAAAAAAATTTATACGTCGCAGCCCCAATTTTAATCGCGGCCCGACCACCTTTTTTCCCCAGCTAGCATCAGCCAAAAAAAAATGTATACGTCGCAGCCCCAACTTTAATCGCGGCCCGACCACCTTTTGTCCCCAGCTAGCATCAGCCAAAAAAAAATTTATACGTCGCAGCCCCAATTTTAATCGCGGCCCGACCACCTTTTTCCCCAGCTAGCATCAGCCAAAAAAAAATTTATACGTCGCAGCCACAATTTTAGTCGCGGCCCGACCACCTTTTTTTCCCAGCTAACATCAGCCAAAACAAAATTTATACGTCGCAGCCCCAATTTTAATCGCGGCCCGACCGCCTTTTTTCCCCAGCTAGCATCAGCCAAAAAAAAATTTATACGTCGCAGCCACAATTTTAATCGCGGCCCGACCACCTTTTTTTCCCAGCTAACATCAGCCAAAAAAAAATTTATACGTCGCAGCCCCAATTTTAATCGCGGCCCGACCACCTTTTTTCCCCAGCTAACATCAGCCAAAAAAAAATGTATACGTCGCAGCCACAATTTTAATCGCGGCCCGACCACCTTTTGTCCCCAGCTAGCATCAGTCAAAAAAAATGTATACGTAGCAGCCCCAATTTTAATCGCGACCCGACCACCTTTTTTCTCCAGCTAGCATCAGACAAAAAAAAATGTATTCGTCGCAGCGCCAATTTTAATCGCGGCCCGACCACCTTTTTTTCCCAGCTAACATCAGCCAAAAAAAAAATTATACGTCGCAGCGCCAATTTTAATCGCGGCTCGACCACTTTTTTTTTCCAGCTAGCATCAGACAAAAAAAAATGTATACGCCGTAGCGCCAATTTTAATCGCGGCCCGACCACCTTTTTTTCCCAGCTAACATCAGCCAAAAAAAAATTTATACGTCGCAGCCCTAATTTTAATCGCGGCCCGACCACCTTTTTTCCCCAGCTAGCATCAGAAAAAAAAAAATTTATACGTCGCAGCCACAATTTTAATCGCGGCCCGACCACCTTTTTTCCCCAGCTAGCATCAGCCAAAACAAAATTTATACGTCGCAGCCCCAATTTTAATCGCGGCCCGACCACCTTTTTTCCCCAGCTAGCATCAGCCAAAAAAAAATTTATACGTCGCAGCCACAATTTTAATCGCGGCCCGACCACCTTTTTTCCCCAGCTAGCATCAGCCAAAACAAAATTTATACGTCGCAGCCCCAATTTTAATCGCGGCTCGACCACTTTTTTTTTCCAGCTAGCATCAGACAAAAAAAAATGTATACGTCGCAGCGCCAATTTTAATCGCGGCCCGACCACCTTTTTTTCCCAGCTAACATCAGCCAAAAAAAAATTAATAGGTCGCAGCCCCAATTTTAATCGCGGCCCGACCACCTTTTTTCCCCAGCTAGCATCAGTCAAAAAAAAATGTATACGTCGCAGCGCCAATTTTAATCGCGGCCCGACCACCTTTTTTTCCAGCTAACATCAGCCAAAAAAAAATTTATACGTCGCAGCCCCAATTTTAATCGCGGCCCGACCACCTTTTTTCCCCAGCTAGCATCAGCCAAAACAAAATTTATACGTCGCAGCCACAATTTTAATCGCGGCCCGACCACCTTTTTTCCCCAGCTAGCATCAGCCAAAAAAAAATGTATACGTCGCAGCCCCAATTTTAATCGCGGCCCGACCACCTTTTGTCCCCAGCTAGCATCAGCCAAAAAAAAATTTATACGTCGCAGCCCCAATTTTAATCGCGGCCCGACCACCTTTTTTCCCCAGCTAGCATCAGCCAAAAAAAAATTTATACGTCGCAGCCACAATTTTAATCGCGGCCCGACCACCTTTTTTCCCCAGCTAGCATCAGCCAAAACAAAATTTATACGTCGCAGCCCCAATTTTAATCGCGACCCGACCGCCTTTTTTCCCCAGCTAGCATCAGCCAAAAAAAAATTTATACGTCGCAGCCACAATTTTAATCGCGGCCCGACCACCTTTTTTTCCCAGCTAACATCAGCCAAAAAAAAATTTATACGTAGCAGCCCCAATTTTAATCGCGGCCCGACCGCCTTTTTTCCCCAGCTAGCATCAGCCAAAACAAAATTTATACGTCGCAGCCACAATTTTAATCGCAGCCCGACCACCTTTTTTCCCCAGCTAGCATCAGCCAAAAAAAAATTTATACGTCGCAGCCACAATTTTAATCGCGGCCCGACCACCTTTTTTTCCCAGCTAACATCAGCCAAAACAAAATTTATACGTCGCAGCCCCAATTTTAATCGCGGCCCGACCGCCTTTTTTCCCCAGCTAGCATCAGCCAAAAAAAAATTTATACGTCGCAGCCACAATTTTAATCGCGGCCCGACCACCTTTTTTTCCCAGCTAACATCATTAAAAAAAAAATTTATACGTCGCAGCCCCAATTTTAATCGCAGCCCGACCACCTTTTTTCCCCAGCTAGCATCAGCCAAAAAAAAATTTATACGTCGCAGCCACAATTTTAATCGCGGCCCGACCACCTTTTTTTCCCAGCTAACATCAGCCAAAACAAAATTTATACGTCGCAGCCCCAATTTTAATCGCGGCCCGACCGCCTTTTTTCCCCAGCTAGCATCAGCCAAAACAAAATTTATACGTCGCAGCCACAATTTTAATCGCATCCCGACCACCTTTTTTCCCCAGCTAGCATCAGCCACAACAAAATTTATACGTCGCAGCCCCAATTTTAATCGCGGCCCGACCGCCTTTTTTCCCCAGCTAGCATCAGCCAAAACAAAATTTATACGTCGCAGCTCCAATTTTAATCGCGGCCCGACCGCCTTTTTTCCCCAGCCAGCATCAGCCAAAAAAAATTTATACGTCGCAGCCACAATTTTAATCGCGGCCCGACCACCTTTTTTTCCCAGCTAACATCAGCCAAAAAAAAATTTATACGTCGCAGCCCCAATTTTAATCGCAGCCCGACCACCTTTTGTCCCCAGCTAGCATCAGTCAAAAAAAAATTTATACGTCGCAGCCCCAACTTTAATCGCAGCCCGACCACCTTTTTTCCCCAGCTAGCATCAGCCAAAAAAAAATTTATACGTCGCAGCCACAATTTTAATCGCGGCCCGACCGCCTTTTTTCCCCAGCTAGCATCAGCCAAAAAAAAATTTATACGTCGCAGCCCCAATTTTAATCGCGGCCCGACCGCCTTTTTTCCCCAGCCAGCAGCAGCCAAAAAAAAATTTATACGTCGCAGCCACAATTTTAATCGCGGCCCGACCACCTTTTTTTCCCAGCTAACATCAGCCAAAAAAAAATTTATACGTCGCAGCCCCAATTTTAATCGCAGCCCGACCACCTTTTGTCCCCAGCTAGCATCAGTCAAAAAAAAATTTATACGTCGCAGCCCCAACTTTAATCGCAGCCCGACCACCTTTTTTCCCCAGCTAGCATCAGCCAAAAAAAAATTTATACGTCGCAGCGCCAATTTTAATCGCGGCCCGACCACCTTTTTTTCCAGCTAACATCAGCCAAAAAAAAATTTATACGTCGCAGCCCCAATTTTAATCGCGGCCCGACCGCCTTTTTTCCCCAGCTAGCATCAGCCAAAACAAAATTTATACGTCGCAGCCCCAATTTTAATCGCGGCCCGACCGCCTTTTTTCCCCAGCTAGCATCAGCCAAAACAAAATTTATACGTCGCAGCCACAATTTTAATCGCATCCCGACCACATTTTTTCCCCAGCTAGCATCAGCCAAAACAAAATTTATACGTCGCAGCCCCAATTTTAATCGCGGCCCGACCGCCTTTTTTCCCCAGCTAGCATCAGCCAAAACAAAATTTATACGTCGCAGCCCCAATTTTAATCGCATCCCGACCACATTTTTTCCCCAGCTAGCATCAGCCAAAAAAAAATTTATACGTCGCAGCCACAATTTTAATCGCATCCCGACCACATTTTTTCCCCAGCTAGCATCAGCCAAAACAAAATTTAAACGTCGCAGCCCCAATTTTAATCGCAGCCCGACCACCTTTTTTCCCCAGCTAGCATCAGCCAAAAAAAAATTTATGCGTCGCAGCCCCAATTTTAATCGCGGCCCGACCACCTTTTTTCCCCAGCTAGCATCAGCCAAAACAAAATTTATACGTCGCAGCCCCAATTTTAATCGCGGCCCGACCGCCTTTTTTCCCCAGCTAGCATCAGCCAAAACAAAATTTATACGTCGCAGCCACAATTTTAATCGCATCCCGACCACATTTTTTCCCCAGCTAGCATCAGCCAAAACAAAATTTATACGTCGCAGCCCCAATTTTAATCGCGGCCCGACCGCCTTTTTTCCCCAGCTAGCATCAGCCAAAACAAAATTTATACGTCGCAGCCACAATTTTAATCGCGGCCCGACCACCTTTTTTTCCCAGCTAACATCAGCCAAAAAAAAATTTATACGTCGCAGCCCCAATTTTAATCGCAGCCCGACCACCTTTTTTCCCCAGCTAGCATCAGCCAAAAAAAAATTTATACGTCGCAGCCACAATTTTAATCGCGGCCCGACCACCTTTTTTCCCCAGCTAGCATCAGCCAAAACAAAATTTATACGTCGCAGCCCCAATTTTAATCGCGGCCCGACCGCCTTTTTTCCCCAGCTAGCATCAGCCAAAAAAAAATTTATACGTCGCAGCGCCAATTTTAATCGCGGCCCGACCACCTTTTTTTCCAGCTAACATCAGCCAAAAAAAAATTTATACGTCGCAGCTCCAATTTTAATCGCGGCCCGACCACCTTTTTTCCCCAGCTAGCATCAGTCAAAAAAAAATTTATACGTCGCAGCCCCAATTTTAATCGCGGCCCGACCACCTTTTTTCCCCAGCTAGCATCAGCCAAAAAAAAATGTATACGTCGCAGCCCCAATTTTAATCGCGGCCCGACCACCTTTTGTCCCCAGCTAGCATCAGTCAAAAAAAAATTTATACGTAGCAGCCACAATTTTAATCGCGGCCCGACCACCTTTTTTTCCCAGCTAGCATCAGCCAAAAAAAAATTTATACGTCGCAGCCCCAATTTTAATCGCGGCCCGACCACCTTTTTTCCCCAGCTAGCATCAGCCAAAAAAAAATGTATACGTCGCAGCCCCAATTTTAATCGCGGCCCGACCACCTTTTGTCCCCAGCTAGCATCAGCCAAAAAAAAATTTATACGTCGCAGCCCCAATTTTAATCGCGGCCCGACCACCTTTTTTCCCCAGCTAGCATCAGCCAAAAAAAAATTTATACGTCGCAGCCACAATTTTAATCGCGGCCCGACCACCTTTTTTTCCCAGCTAGCATCAGCCAAAACAAAATTTATACGTCGCAGCCACAATTTTAATCGCGGCATGACCACCTTTTTTTCCAGCTAACATCAGCCAAAAAAAAATTTATACGTCGCAGCCCCAATTTTAATCGCGGCCCGACCGCCTTTTTTCCCCAGCTAGCATCAGCCAAAACAAAATTTATACGTCGCAGCCACAATTTTAATCGCATCCCGACCACCTTTTTTCCCCAGCTAGCATCAGCCAAAACAAAATTTATACGTCGCAGCCCCAATTTTAATCGCGGCCCGACCGCCTTTTTTCCCCAGCTAGCATCAGCCAAAAAAAAATGTATACGTCGCAGCCCCAATTTTAATCGCGGCCCGACCACCTTTTGTCCCCAGCTAGCATCAGCCAAAAAAAAATTTATACGTCGCAGCCCCAATTTTAATCGCGGCCCGACCACCTTTTTTCCCCAGCTAGCATCAGCCAAAAAAAAATGTATACGTCGCAGCCCCAATTTTAATCGCGGCCCGACCACCTTTTGTCCCCAGCTAGCATCAGTCAAAAAAAAATTTATACGTAGCAGCCACAATTTTAATCGCGGCCCGACCACCTTTTTTTCCCAGCTAACATCAGCCAAAAAAAAATTTATACGTCGCAGCCCCAATTTTAATCGCGGCCCGACCACCTTTTTTCCCCAGCTAGCATCAGCCAAAAAAAAATGTATACGTCGCAGCCCCAATTTTAATCGCGGCCCGACCACCTTTTGTCCCCAGCTAGCATCAGCCAAAAAAAAATTTATACGTCGCAGCCCCAATTTTAATCGCGGCCCGACCACCTTTTTTCCCCAGCTAGCATCAGCCAAAAAAAAATTTATACGTCGCAGCCACAATTTTAATCGCGGCCCGACCACCTTTTTTTCCCAGCTAACATCAGCCAAAACAAAATTTATACGTCGCAGCCCCAATTTTAATCGCGGCCCGACCGCCTTTTTTCCCCAGCTAGCATCAGCCAAAAAAAATTTATACGTCGCAGCCACAATTTTAATCGCGGCATGACCACCTTTTTTTCCAGCTAACATCAGCCAAAAAAAAATTTATACGTCGCAGCCCCAATTTTAATCGCGGCCCGACCGCCTTTTTTCCCCAGCTAGCATCAGCCAAAACAAAATTTATACGTCGCAGCCACAATTTTAATCGCGACCCGACCACCTTTTTTCTCCAGCTAGCATCAGCCAAAACAAAATTTATACGTCGCAGCCCCAATTTTAATCGCGGCCCGACCGCCTTTTTTTCCCAGCTAGCATCAGCCAAAAAAAAAATTATACGTCGCAGCGACAATTTTAATCGCGGCTCGACCACTTTTTTTCCCCAGCTAGCATCAGCCAAAAAAAAATTTATACGTCGCAGCCACAATTCTAATCGCGGCTCGACCACTTTCTTTCCCCAGCTAGCATCAGCCAAAAAAAATTTTATACGTCGCAGCCCCAATTTTAATCGCGACCCGACCACCTTTTTTCTCCAGCTAGCATCAGCCAAAACAAAATTTATACGTCGCAGCCCCAATTTTAATCGCGGCCCGACCGCCTTTTTTTCCCTGCTAGCATCAGCCAAAAAAAAAATTATACGTCGCAGCCCCAATTTTAATCGCGGCTCGACCACTTTTTTTCCCAGCTAGCATCAGCCAAAAAAAAAATTATACGTCGCAGCGCCAATTCTAATCGCGGCTCGACCACTTTTTTTCCCCAGCTAGCATCAGCCAAAAAAAAATGTATACGTCGCAGCCCCAATTTTAATCGCGGCCCGACCACCTTTTGTCCCCAGCTAGCATCAGTCAAAAAAAAATTTATACGTCGCAGCCCCAATTTTAATCGCGGCCCGACCACCTTTTTTCCCCAGCTAGCATCAGCCAAAAAAAAATTTATACGTCGCAGCCACAATTTTAATCGCGGCCCGACCACCTTTTTTTCCCAGCTAACATCAGCCAAAACAAAATTTATACGTCGCAGCCCCAATTTTAATCGCGGCCCGACCGCCTTTTTTCCCCAGCTAGCATCAGCCAAAAAAAATTTATACGTCGCAGCCACAATTTTAATCGCGGCATGACCACCTTTTTTTCCAGCTAACATCAGCCAAAAAAAAATTATATGTCGCAGCGCCAATTCTAATCGCGGCTCGACCACTTTCTTTCCCCAGCTAGCATCAGCCAAAAAAAATTTATACGTCGCAGCCCCAATTTTAATCGCGGCCCGACCGCCTTTTTTCCCCAGCTAGCATCAGCCAAAACAAAATTTATACGTCGCAGCCACAATTTTAATCGCGACCCGACCACCTTTTTTCTCCAGCTAGCATCAGCCAAAACAAAATTTATACGTCGCAGCCCCAATTTTAATCGCGGCCCGACCGCCTTTTTTTCCCAGCTAGCATCAGCCAAAAAAAAAATTATACGTCGCAGCGACAATTTTAATCGCGGCTCGACCACTTTTTTTCCCCAGCTAGCATCAGTCAAAAAAAAATTTATACGTAGCAGCCACAATTTTAATCGCGGCCCGACCACCTTTTTTTCCCAGCTAACATCAGCCAAAAAAAAATTTATACGTCGCAGCCCCAATTTTAATCGCGGCCCGACCACCTTTTTTCCCCAGCTAGCATCAGCCAAAAAAAAATGTATACGTCGCAGCCCCAATTTTAATCGCGGCCCGACCACCTTTTGTCCCCAGCTAGCATCAGCCAAAAAAAAATTTATACGTCGCAGCCCCAATTTTAATCGCGGCCCGACCACCTTTTTTCCCCAGCTAGCATCAGCCAAAAAAAAATTTATACGTCGCAGCCACAATTTTAATCGCGGCCCGACCACCTTTTTTTCCCAGCTAACATCAGCCAAAACAAAATTTATACGTCGCAGCCCCAATTTTAATCGCGGCCCGACCGCCTTTTTTCCCCAGCTAGCATCAGCCAAAAAAAATTTATACGTCGCAGCCACAATTTTAATCGCGGCATGACCACCTTTTTTTCCAGCTAACATCAGCCAAAAAAAAATTTATACGTCGCAGCCCCAATTTTAATCGCGGCCCGACCGCCTTTTTTCCCCAGCTAGCATCAGCCAAAACAAAATTTATACGTCGCAGCCCCAATTTTAATCGCGGCCCGACCGCCTTTTTTCCCCAGCTAGCATCAGCCAAAACAAAATTTATACGTCGCAGCCACAATTTTAATCGCATCCCGACCACCTTTTTTCCCCAGCTAGCATCAGCCAAAACAAAATTTATACGTCGCAGCCCCAATTTTAATCGCGGCCCGACCGCCTTTTTTTCCCCAGCTAGCATCAGCCAAAAAAAAATGTATACGTCGCAGCCCCAATTTTAATCGCGGCCCGACCACCTTTTGTCCCCAGCTAGCATCAGCCAAAAAAAAATTTATACGTCGCAGCCCCAATTTTAATCGCGGCCCGACCTCCTTTTTTCCCCAGCTAGCATCAGCCAAAAAAAAATGTATACGTCGCAGCCCCAATTTTAATCGCGGCCCGACCACCTTTTGTCCCCAGCTAGCATCAGTCAAAAAAAAATTTATACGTAGCAGCCACAATTTTAATCGCGGCCCGACCACCTTTTTTTCCCAGCTAACATCAGCCAAAAAAAAATTTATACGTCGCAGCCCCAATTTTAATCGCGGCCCGACCACCTTTTTTCCCCAGCTAGCATCAGCCAAAAAAAAATGTATACGTCGCAGCCCCAATTTTAATCGCGGCCCGACCACCTTTTGTCCCCAGCTAGCATCAGCCAAAAAAAAATTTATACGTCGCAGCCCCAATTTTAATCGCGGCCCGACCACCTTTTTTCCCCAGCTAGCATCAGCCAAAAAAAAATTTATACGTCGCAGCCACAATTTTAATCGCGGCCCGACCACCTTTTTTTCCCAGCTAACATCAGCCAAAACAAAATTTATACGTCGCAGCCCCAATTTTAATCGCGGCCCGACCGCCTTTTTTCCCCAGCTAGCATCAGCCAAAAAAAATTTATACGTCGCAGCCACAATTTTAATCGCGGCATGACCACCTTTTTTTCCAGCTAACATCAGCCAAAAAAAAATTTATACGTCGCAGCCCCAATTTTAATCGCGGCCCGACCGCCTTTTTTCCCCAGCTAGCATCAGCCAAAACAAAATTTATACGTCGCAGCCACAATTTTAATCGCGACCCGACCACCTTTTTTCTCCAGCTAGCATCAGCCAAAACAAAATTTATACGTCGCAGCCCCAATTTTAATCGCGGCCCGACCGCCTTTTTTTCCCAGCTAGCATCAGCCAAAAAAAAAATTATACGTCGCAGCGACAATTTTAATCGCGGCTCGACCACTTTTTTTCCCCAGCTAGCATCAGCCAAAAAAAAATTTATACGTCGCAGCCACAATTCTAATCGCGGCTCGACCACTTTCTTTCCCCAGCTAGCATCAGCCAAAAAAAATTTTATACGTCGCAGCCCCAATTTTAATCGCGACCCGACCACCTTTTTTCTCCAGCTAGCATCAGCCAAAACAAAATTTATACGTCGCAGCCCCAATTTTAATCGCGGCCCGACCGCCTTTTTTTCCCTGCTAGCATCAGCCAAAAAAAAATTTATACGTCGCAGCCCCAATTTTAATCGCGGCTCGACCACTTTTTTTCCCAGCTAGCATCAGCCAAAAAAAAAATTATACGTCGCAGCGCCAATTCTAATCGCGGCTCGACCACTTTTTTTCCCCAGCTAGCATCAGCCAAAAAAAATTTTATACGTCGCAGCCCCAATTTTAATCGCGACCCGACCGCCTTTTTTTCCCAGCTAGCATCAGCCAAAAAAAAAATTATACGTCGCAGCGACAATTTTAATCGCGGCTCGACCACTTTTTTTCCCAGCTAGCATCAGCCAAAAAAAAAATTATACGTCGCAGCGCCAATTTTAATCGCGGCTCGACCACTTTTTTTCCCCAGCTAGCATCAGCCAAAAAAAAATTTATACGTCGCAGCCACAATTTTAATCGCGGCCCGACCACCTTTTTTCTCCAGCTAGCATCAGAAAAAACAAAATTTATACGTCGCAGCCCCAATTTTAATCGCGGCCCGACCGCCTTTTTTTCCCAGCTAGCATCAGCCAAAAAAAAAATTATACGTCGCAGCGCCAATTTTAATCGCGGCTCGACCACTTTTTTTCCCAGCTAGCATCAGCCAAAAAAAAAAATTATACGTCGCAGCGCCAATTCTAATCGCGGCTCGACCACTTTTTTTCCCCGGCTAGCATCAGCCAAAAAAAAAATTATACGTCGCAGCGCCAATTCTAATCGCGGCTCGACCACTTTTTTTCCCCAGCTAGCATCAGCCAAAAAAAATTTTATACGTCGCAGCCCCAATTTTAATCGCGACCCGACCACCTTTTTTCTCCAGCTAGCATCAGCCAAAAAAAAATTTATACGTCGCAGCCACAATTTTAATCGCGGCTCGACCACTTTTTTTCCCCAGCTAGCATCAGCCAAAAAAAAATTTATACGTCGCAGCCACAATTTTAATCGCGGCCCGACCACCTTTTTTCCCAGCTAGCATCAGCCAAAACAAAATTTATACGTCGCAGCCCCAATTTTAATCGCGACCCGACCACCTTTTTTCTCCAGCTAGCATCAGCCAAAACAAAATTTATACGTCGCAGCCCCAATTTTAATCGCGGCCCGACCGCCTTTTTTCCCAGCTAGCATCAGCCAAAACAAAATTTATACGTCGCAGCGCCAATTCTAATCGCGGCTCGACCACTTTCTTTCCCCAGCTAGCATCAGCCAAAAAAAATTTATACGTCGCAGCCCCAATTTTAATCGCGACCCGACCAGCTTTTTTCTTCAGCTAGCATCAGCCAAAACAAAATTTATACGTCGCAGCCCCAATTTTAATCGCGGCCCGACCGCCTTTTTTTCCCAGCTAGCATCAGCCAAAAAAAAAATTATACGTCGCAGCGCCAATTTTAATCGCGGCTCGACCACTTTTTTTCCCAGCTAGCATCAGCCAAAAAAAAAGATATACGTCGCAGCGCCAATTCTAATCGCGGCTCGACCACTTTTTTTCCCCAGCTAGCATCAGCCAAAAAAAATTTTATACGTCGCAGCCCCAATTTTAATCGCGGCTCGTCCACTTTTTTTCCCCAGCTAGCATCAGCCAAAAAAAATTTTATACGTCGCAGCCCCAATTTTAATCGCGACCCGACCACCTTTTTTCTCCAGCTAGCATCAGCAAAACAAAATTTATACGTCGCAGCCCCAATTTTAATCGCGGCCCGACCGCCTTTTTTTCCCTGCTAGCATCAGCCAAAAAAAAATTTATACGTCGCAGCGCCAATTTTAATCGCGGCTCGACCACTTTTTTTCCCCAGCTAGCATCAGCCAAAAAAAAATTTATACGTCGCAGCCCCAATTTTAATCGCGGCCCGACCGCCTTTTTTTCCCTGCTAGCATCAGCCAAAAAAAAATTTATACGTCGCAGCCCCAATTTTAATCGCGGCTCGACCACTTTTTTTCCCAGCTAGCATCAGCCAAAAAAAAAATTATACGTCGCAGCGCCAATTTTAATCGCGGCTCGACCACTTTTTTTCCCAGCTAGCATCAGCCAAAAAAAAAATTATACGTCGCAGCGCCAATTCTAATCGCGGCTCGACCACTTTTTTTCCCCAGCTAGCATCAGCCAAAAAAAATTTTATACGTCGCAGCCCCAATTTTAATCGCGACCCGACCACCTTTTTTCTCCAGCTAGCATCAGCCAAAAAAAAAGTTATACGTCGCAGCCACAATTTTAATCGCGGCCCGACCACCTTATTTCCCCAGCTAGCATCAGCCAAAACAAAATTTATACGTCGCAGCCCCAATTTTAATCGCGGCCCGACCGCCTTTTTTCCCAGCTAGCATCAGCCAAAACAAAATTTATACGTCGCAGCGCTAATTCTAATCGCGGCTCGACCACTTTTTTTCCCCAGCTAGCATCAGCCAAAAAAAATTTTATACGTCGCAGCCCCAATTTTAATCGCGGCCCGACCGCCTTTTTTTCCCAGCTAGCATCAGCCAAAAAAAAAATTATACGTCGCAGCGACAATTTTAATCGCGGCTCGACCACTTTTTTTCCCAGGTAGCATCAGCCAAAAAAAAAATTATACGTCGCAGCGCCAATTTTAATCGCGGCTCGACCACTTTTTTTCCCCAGCTAGCATCAGCCAAAAAAAAATTTATACGTCGCAGCCACAATTTTAATCGCGGCCCGACCACCTTTTTTCTCCAGCTAGCATCAGAAAAAACAAAATTTATACGTCGCAGCCCCAATTTTAATCGCGGCCCGACCGCCTTTTTTTCCCAGCTAGCATCAGCCAAAAAAAAAATTATACGTCGCAGCGCCAATTTTAATCGCGGCTCGACCACTTTTTTTCCCAGCTAGCATCAGCCAAAAAAAAAAATTATACGTCGCAGCGCCAATTCTAATCGCGGCTCGACCACTTTTTTTCCCCGGCTAGCATCAGCCAAAAAAAATTTTATACGTCGCAGCCCCAATTTTAATCGCGACCCGACCACCTTTTTTCCCCAGCTAGCATCAGCCAAAACAAAATTTATACGTCGCAGCCCCAATTTTAATCGCGGCCCGACCGCCTTTTTTTCCCAGCTAGCATCAGCCAAAAAAAAAATTATACGTCGCAGCGCCAATTCTAATCGCGGCTCGACCACTTTTTTTCCCCAGCTAGCATCAGCCAAAAAAAAATTTATACGTCGCAGCCACAATTTTAATCGCGGCCCGACCACCTTTTTTCCCAGCTAGCATCAGCCAAAACAAAATTTATACGTCGCAGCCCCAATTTTAATCGCGACCCGACCACCTTTTTTCTCCAGCTAGCATCAGCCAAAACAAAATTTATACGTCGCAGCCCCAATTTTAATCGCGGCCCGACCGCCTTTTTTCCCAGCTAGCATCAGCCAAAACAAAATTTATACGTCGCAGCGCCAATTCTAATCGCGGCTCGACCACTTTCTTTCCCCAGCTAGCATCAGCCAAAAAAAATTTATACGTCGCAGCCCCAATTTTAATCGCGACCCGACCAGCTTTTTTCTTCAGCTAGCATCAGCCAAAAAAAATTTATACGTCGCAGCCCCAATTTTAATCGCGGCTCGACCACTTTTTTTCCCAGCTAGCATCAGCCAAAAAAAAATTATACGTCGCAGCCCCAATTTTAATCGCGACCCGACCACCTTTTTTCCCCAGCTAGCATCAGCCAAAAAAAATTTATACGTCGCAGCCCCAATTTTAATCGCGACCCGACCAGCTTTTTTCTCCAGCTAGCATCAGCCAAAACAAAATGTATACGTCGCAGCCACAATTTTAATCGCGGCCCGACCACCTTTTTTCCCCAGCTAGCATCAGCCAAAAAAAATTTATACGTCGCAGCCCCAATTTTAATCGCGACCCGACCAGCTTTTTTCTTCAGCTAGCATCAGCCAAAAAAAAATTTATACGTCGCAGCCCCAATTTTAATCGCGGCCCGACCGCCTTTTTTTCCCAGCTAGCATCAGCCAAAAAAAAATTATACGTCGCAGCGCCAATTTTAATCGCGGCTCGACCACTTTTTTTCCCAGCTAGCATCAGCCAAAACAAAATTTATACGTCGCAGCGCCAATTTTAATCGCGGCTCGACCACTTTTTTTCCCAGCTAGCATCAGCCAAAAAAAAAATTATACGTCGCAGCGCCAATTCTAATCGCGGCTCGACCACTTTTTTTCCCCAGCTAGCATCAGCCAAAAAAAAATTATACGTCGCAGCCCCAATTTTAATCGCGACCCGACCAGCTTTTTTCTCCAGCTAGCATCAGCCAAAACAAAATGTATACGTCGCAGCGCCAATTTTAATCGCGGCTCGACCACTTTTTTTCCCAGCTAGCATCAGCCAAAAAAAAATTATACGTCGCAGCCCCAATTTTAATCGCGACCCGACCACCTTTTTTCCCCAGCTAGGATCAGCCAAAAAAAATTTATACGTCGCAGCCCCAATTTTAATCGCGACCCGACCAGCTTTTTTCTCCAGCTAGCATCAGCCAAAACAAAATGTATACGTCGCAGCCACAATTTTAATCGCGGCCCGACCACCTTTTTTCCCCAGCTAGCATCAGCCAAAAAAAATTTATACGTCGCAGCCCCAATTTTAATCGCGACCCTACCAGCTTTTTTCTTCAGCTAGCATCAGCCAAAAAAAAATTTATACGTCGCAGCCCCAATTTTAATCGCGGCCCGACCGCCTTTTTTTCCCAGCTAGCATCAGCCAAAAAAAAATTATACGTCGCAGCGCCAATTTTAATCGCGGCTCGACCACTTTTTTTCCCAGCTAGCATCAGCCAAAACAAAATTTATACGTCGCAGCGCCAATTCTAATCGCGGCTCGACCACTTTTTTTCCCCAGCTAGCATCAGCCAAAAAAAATTTTATACGTCGCAGCCCCAATTTTAATCGCGGCCCGACCGCCTTTTTTTCCCAGCTAGCATCAGCCAAAAAAAAAATTATACGTCGCAGCGACAATTTTAATCGCGGCTCGACCACTTTTATTCCCAGCTAGCATCAGCCAAAAAAAAAATTATACGTCGCAGCGCCAATTTTAATCGCGGCTCGACCACTTTTTTTCCCAGCTAGCATCAGCCAAAAAAAAAATTATATGTCGCAGCGCCAATTCTAATCGCGGCTCGACCACTTTCTTTCCCCAGCTAGCATCAGCCAAAAAAAATTTTATACGTCGCAGCCCCAATTTTAATCGCGACCCGACCGACTTTTTTCTCCAGCTAGCATCAGCCAAAACAAAATTTATACGTCGCAGCGCCAATTCTAATCGCGGCTCGACCACTTTTTTTCCCCAGCTAGCATCAGCCAAAAAAAATTTTATACGTCGCAGCCCCAATTTTAATCGCGGCCCGACCGCCTTTTTTTCCCAGCTAGCATCAGCCAAAAAAAAAAATTATACGTCGCAGCGACAATTTTAATCGCGGCTCGACCACTTTTTTTCCCAGCTAGCATCAGCCAAAAAAAAAATTATACGTCGCAGCGCCAATTTTAATCGCGGCTCGACCACTTTTTTTCCCCAGCTAGCATCAGCCAAAAAAAAATTTATACGTCGCAGCCACAATTTTAATCGCGGCTCGACCACTTTTTTCCCCAGCTAGCATCAGCCAAAAAAAAATTTATACGTTGCAGCGCCAATTTTAATCGCGGCTCGACCACTTTTTTTCCCAGCTAGCATCAGCCAAAAAAAAAATTATATGTCGCAGCGCCAATTCTAATCGCGGCTCGACCACTTTCTTTCCCCAGCTAGCATCAGCCAAAAAAAATTTTATACGTCGCAGCCCCAATTTTAATCGCGACCCGACCACCTTTTTTCTCCAGCTAGCATCAGCCAAAACAAAATTTATACGTCGCAGCCCCAATTTTAATCGCGGCCCGACCGCCTTTTTTTCCCAGCTAGCATCAGCCAAAAAAAAAATTATACGTCGCAGCCACAATTTTAATCGCGGCTCGACCACTTTTTTTCCCAGCTAGCATCAGCCAAAAAAAAAATTATATGTCGCAGCGCCAATTTTAATCGCGGCCCGACCGCCTTTTTTTCCCTGCTAGCATCAGCCAAAAAAAAATTTATACGTCGCAGCCCCAATTTTAATCGCGGCCCGACCGCCTTTTTTTCCCAGCTAGCATCAGCCAAAAAAAAATTATACGTCGCAGCGCCAATTTTAATCGCGGCTCGACCACTTTTTTTCCCAGCTAGCATCAGCCAAAAAAAAAATTATACGTCGCAGCGCCAATTCTAATCGCGGCTCGACCACTTTTTTTCCCCAGCTAGCATCAGCCAAAAAAAATTTTATACGTCGCAGCCCCAATTTTAATCGCGACCCGACCACCTTTTTTCTCCAGCTAGCATCAGCCAAAACAAAATTTATACGTCGCAGCCCCAATTTTAATCGCGGCCCGACCGCCTTTTTTTCCCAGCTAGCATCAGCCAAAAAAAAAATTATACGTCGCAGCCACAATTTTAATCGCGGCTCGACCACTTTTTCTTCCAGCTAGCATCAGCCAAAAAAAAATTTATACGTCGCAGCAACAATTTTAATCGCGGCCCGACCACCTTATTTCCCCAGCTAGCATCAGCCAAAACAAAATTTATACGTCGCAGCCCCAATTTTAATCGCGGCCCGACCGCCTTTTTTCCCAGCTAGCATCAGCCAAAACAAAATTTATACGTCGCAGCGCCAATTCTAATCGCGGCTCGACCACTTTTTTTCCCCAGCTAGCATCAGCCAAAAAAAATTTTATACGTCGCAGCCCCAATTTTAATCGCGGCCCGACCGCCTTTTTTTTTCAGCTAGCATCAGCCAAAAAAAAATTATACGTCGCAGCGACAATTTTAATCGCGGCTCGACCACTTTTTTTCCCAGCTAGCATCAGCCAAAAAAAAAATTATACGTCGCAGCGCCAATTTTAATCGCGGCTCGACCACTTTTTTTCCCCAGCTAGCATCAGCCAAAAACAATTTTATACGTCGCAGCCCCAATTTTAATCGCGACCCGACCACCTTTTTTCTCCAGCTAGCATCAGCCAAAACAAAATGTATACGTCGCAGCCCCAATTTTAATCGCGGCCCGACCGCCTTTTTTTCCCTGCTAGCATCAGCCAAAAAAAAATTTATACGTCGAAGCCCCAATTTTAATCGCGGCCCGACCGCCTTTTTTTCCCAGCTAGCATCAGCTAAAAAAAAAATTATACGTCGCAGCGCCAATTTTAATCGCGGCTCGACCACTTTTTTTCCCAGCTAGCATCAGCCAAAAAAAAAATTATACGTCGCAGCGCCAATTCTAATCGCGGCTCGACCACTTTTTTTCCCCAGCTAGCATCAGCCAAAAAAAAATTTATACGTCGCAGCCCCAATTTTAATCGCGGCCCGACCGCCATTTTTTCCCAGCTAGCATCAGCCAAAAAAAAAATTATACGTCGCAGCGCCAATTTTAATCGCGGCCCGACCGACTTTTTTCTCCAGCTAGCATCAGCCAAAACAAAATTTATACGTCGCAGCGCCAATTCTAATCGCGGCTCGACCACTTTTTTTCCCCAGCTAGCATCAGCCAAAAAAAATTTTATACGTCGCAGCCCCAATTTTAATCGCGGCCCGACCGCCATTTTTTCCCAGCTAGCATCAGCCAAAAAAAAAATTATACGTCGCAGCGACAATTTTAATCGCGGCTCGACCACTTTTTTTCCCAGCTAGCATCAGCCAAAAAAAAAATTATACGTCGCAGCGCCAATTTTAATCGCGGCCCGACCGCCTTTTTTTCCCAGCTAGCATCAGCTAAAAAAAAAATTATACGTCGCAGCGCCAATTTTAATCGCGGCTCGACCACTTTTTTTCCCAGCTAGCATCAGCCAAAAAAAAAATTATATGTCGCAGCGCCAATTCTAATCGCGGCTCGACCACTTTCTTTCCCCAGCTAGCATCAGCCAAAAACAATTTTATACGTCGCAGCCCCAATTTTAATCGCGACCCGACCACCTTTTTTCTCCAGCTAGCATCAGCCAAAACAAAATGTATACGTCGCAGCCCCAATTTTAATCGCGGCCCGACCGCCTTTTTTTCCCTGCTAGCATCAGCCAAAAAAAAATTTATACGTCGAAGCCCCAATTTTAATCGCGGCCCGACCGCCTTTTTTTCCCAGCTAGCATCAGCTAAAAAAAAAATTATACGTCGCAGCGCCAATTTTAATCGCGGCTCGACCACTTTTTTTCCCAGCTAGCATCAGCCAAAAAAAAAATTATACGTCGCAGCGCCAATTCTAATCGCGGCTCGACCACTTTTTTTCCCCAGCTAGCATCAGCCAAAAAAAAATTTATACGTCGCAGCCCCAATTTTAATCGCGGCCCGACCGCCATTTTTTCCCAGCTAGCATCAGCCAAAAAAAAAATTATACGTCGCAGCGCCAATTTTAATCGCGGCCCGACCGACTTTTTTCTCCAGCTAGCATCAGCCAAAACAAAATTTATACGTCGCAGCGCCAATTCTAATCGCGGCTCGACCACTTTTTTTCCCCAGCTAGCATCAGCCAAAAAAAATTTTATACGTCGCAGCCCCAATTTTAATCGCGGCCCGACCGCCATTTTTTCCCAGCTAGCATCAGCCAAAAAAAAAATTATACGTCGCAGCGACAATTTTAATCGCGGCTCGACCACTTTTTTTCCCAGCTAGCATCAGCCAAAAAAAAAATTATACGTCGCAGCGCCAATTTTAATCGCGGCCCGACCACCTTATTTCCCCAGCTAGCATCAGCCAAAACAAAATTTATACGTCGCAGCCCCAATTTTAATCGCGGCCCGACCGCCTTTTTTCCCAGCTAGCATCAGCCAAAACAAAATTTATACGTCGCAGCGCCAATTCTAATCGCGGCTCGACCACTTTTTTTCCCCAGCTAGCATCAGTCAAAAAAAATTTTATACGTCGCAGCCCCAATTTTAATCGCGGCCCGACCGCCTTTTTTCCCAGCTAGCATCAGCCAAAACAAAATTTATACGTCGCAGCCCCAATTTTAATCGCGGCCCGACCGCCTTTTTTTCCCTGCTAGCATCAGCCAAAAAAAAATTTATACGTCGAAGCCCCAATTTTAATCGCGGCCCGACCGCCTTTTTTTCCCAGCTAGCATCAGCTAAAAAAAAAATTATACGTCGCAGCGCCAATTTTAATCGCGGCTCGACCACTTTTTTTCCCAGCTAGCATCAGCCAAAAAAAAAATTATATGTCGCAGCGCCAATTCTAATCGCGGCTCGACCACTTTCTTTCCCCAGCTAGCATCAGCCAAAAACAATTTTATACGTCGCAGCCCCAATTTTAATCGCGACCCGACCACCTTTTTTCTCCAGCTAGCATCAGCCAAAACAAAATGTATACGTCGCAGCCCCAATTTTAATCGCGGCCCGACCGCCTTTTTTTCCCTGCTAGCATCAGCCAAAAAAAAATTTATACGTCGAAGCCCCAATTTTAATCGCGGCCCGACCGCCTTTTTTTCCCAGCTAGCATCAGCTAAAAAAAAAATTATACGTCGCAGCGCCAATTTTAATCGCGGCTCGACCACTTTTTTTCCCAGCTAGCATCAGCCAAAAAAAAAATTATACGTCGCAGCGCCAATTCTAATCGCGGCTCGACCACTTTTTTTCCCCAGCTAGCATCAGCCAAAAAAAAATTTATACGTCGCAGCCCCAATTTTAATCGCGGCCCGACCGCCATTTTTTCCCAGCTAGCATCAGCCAAAAAAAAAATTATACGTCGCAGCGCCAATTTTAATCGCGGCCCGACCGACTTTTTTCTCCAGCTAGCATCAGCCAAAACAAAATTTATACGTCGCAGCGCCAATTCTAATCGCGGCTCGACCACTTTTTTTCCCCAGCTAGCATCAGCCAAAAAAAATTTTATACGTCGCAGCCCCAATTTTAATCGCGGCCCGACCGCCATTTTTTCCCAGCTAGCATCAGCCAAAAAAAAAATTATACGTCGCAGCGACAATTTTAATCGCGGCTCGACCACTTTTTTTCCCAGCTAGCATCAGCCAAAAAAAAAATTATACGTCGCAGCGCCAATTTTAATCGCGGCCCGACCACCTTATTTCCCCAGCTAGCATCAGCCAAAACAAAATTTATACGTCGCAGCCCCAATTTTAATCGCGGCCCGACCGCCTTTTTTCCCAGCTAGCATCAGCCAAAACAAAATTTATACGTCGCAGCGCCAATTCTAATCGCGGCTCGACCACTTTTTTTCCCCAGCTAGCATCAGTCAAAAAAAATTTTATACGTCGCAGCCCCAATTTTAATCGCGGCCCGACCGCCTTTTTTCCCAGCTAGCATCAGCCAAAAAAAAAATTATACGTCGCAGCGACAATTTTAATCGCGGCTCGACCACTTTTTTTCCCAGCTAGCATCAGCCAAAAAAAAAATTATACGTCGCAGCCACAATTTTAATCGCGGCCCGACCACCTTATTTCCCCAGCTAGCATCAGCCAAAACAAAATTTATACGTCGCAGCCCCAATTTTAATCGCGGCCCGACCGCCTTTTTTCCCAGCTAGCATCAGCCAAAACAAAATTTATACGTCGCAGCGCCAATTCTAATCGCGGCTCGACCACTTTTTTTCCCCAGCTAGCATCAGCCAAAAAAAATTTATAAGTTGCAGCCCCAATTTTAATCGCGGCCCGACCGCCTTTTTTTCCCAGCTAGCATCAGCCAAAAAAAAAATTATGCGTCGCAGCGACAATTTTAATCGCGGCTCGACCACTTTTTTTCCCAGCTAGCATCAGCCAAAAAAAAAATTATACGTCGCAGCGCCAATTTTAATCGCGGCTCGACCACTTTTTTTCCCCAGCTAGCATCAGCCAAAAAAAAATTTATACGTCGCAGCCACAATTTTAATCGCGGCCCGACCGCCTTTTTTTCCCAGCTAGCATCAGCCAAAAAAAAAATTATACGTCGCAGCGACAATTTTAATCGCGGCTCGACCACTTTTTTTCCCAGCTAGCATCAGCCAAAAAAAAAATTATACGTCGCAGCGCCAATTTTAATCGCGACCCGACCACCTTTTTTCTCCAGCTAGCATCAGAAAAAACAAAATTTATACGTCGCAGCCCCAATTTTAATCGCGGCCCGACCGCCTTTTTTTCCCAGCTAGCATCAGCCAAAAAAAAAATTATACGTCGCAGCGCCAATTTTAATCGCGGCTCGACCACTTTTTTTCCCAGCTAGCATCAGCCAAAAAAAAAAATTATACGTCGCAGCGCCAATTCTAATCGCGACCCGACCACTTTTTTTCCCCGGCTAGCATCAGCCAAAAAAAATTTTATACGTCGCAGCCCCAATTTTAATCGCGACCCGACCACCTTTTTTCTCCAGCTAGCATCAGCCAAAACAAAATTTATACGTCGCAGCCCCAATTTTAATCGCGGCCCGACCGCCTTTTTTTCCCAGCTAGCATCAGCCAAAAAAAAAATTATACGTCGCAGCGCCAATTCTAATCGCGGCTCGAACACTTTTTTTCCCCAGCTAGCATCAGCCAAAAAAAAATTTATACGTCGCAGCCACAATTTTAATCGCGGCCCGACCACCTTTTTTCCCAGCTAGCATCAGCCAAAACAAAATTTATACGTCGCAGCGCCAATTTTAATCGCGGCTCGACCACTTTTTTTCCCAGCTAGCATCAGCCAAAAAAAAAATTATACGTCGCAGCGCCAATTCTAATCGCGGCTCGACCACTTTTTTTCCCCAGCTAGCATCAGCCAAAAAAAATTTTATACGTCGCAGCCCCAATTTTAATCGCGACCCGACCACCTTTTTTCTCCAGCTAGCATCAGCCAAAACAAAATTTATACGTCGCAGCCCCAATTTTAATCGCGGCCCGACCGCCTTTTTTTCCCAGCTAGCATCAGCCAAAAAAAAAATTATACGTCGCAGCCACAATTTTAATCGCGGCTCGACCACTTTTTTTCCCAGCAAGCATCAGCCAAAAAAAAATTTATACGTCGCAGCCACAATTTTAATCGCGGCCCGACCACCTTATTTCCCCAGCTAGCATCAGCCAAAACAAAATTTATACGTCGCAGCCCCAATTTTAATCGCGGCCCGACCGCCTTTTTTCCCAGCTAGCATCAGCCAAAACAAAATTTATACGTCGCAGCGCCAATTCTAATCGCGGCTCGACCACTTTTTTTCCCCAGCTAGCATCAGCCAAAAAAAATTTTATACGTCGCAGCCCCAATTTTAATCGCGGCCCGACCGCCTTTTTTTCCCAGCTAGCATCAGCCAAAAAAAAAATTATACGTCGCAGCGACAATTTTAATCGCGGCTCGACCACTTTTTTTCCCAGCTAGCATCAGCCAAAAAAAAAATTATACGTCGCAGCGCCAATTTTAATCGCGGCTCGACCACTTTTTTTCCCCAGCTAGCATCAGCCAAAAAAAAATTTATACGTCGCAGCCACAATTTTAATCGCGGCTCGACCACTTTTTTCCCCAGCTAGCATCAGCCAAAAAAAAATTTATACGTCGCAGCGCCAATTTTAATCGCGGCTCGACCACTTTTTTTCCCAGCTAGCATCAGCCAAAAAAAAAATTATATGTCGCAGCGCCAATTCTAATCGCGGCTCGACCACTTTCTTTCCCCAGCTAGCATCAGCCAAAAAAAAATTTATACGTCGCAGCCCCAATTTTAATCGCGGCCCGACCGCCTTTTTTTCCCAGCTAGCATCAGCCAAAAAAAAAATTATACGTCGCAGCGACAATTTTAATCGCGGCTCGACCACTTTTTTTCCCAGCTAGCATCAGCCAAAAAAAAATTTATACGTCGCAGCGCCAATTTTAATCGCGACCCGACCACCTTTTTTCTCCAGCTAGCATCAGCCAAAACAAAATTTATACGTCGCAGCCCCAATTTTAATCGCGGCCCGACCGCCTTTTTTTCCCTGCTAGCATCAGCCAAAAAAAAATTTATACGTCGAAGCCCCAATTTTAATCGCGGCCCGACCGCCTTTTTTTCCCAGCTAGCATCAGCCAAAAAAAAAATTATACGTCGCAGCGCCAATTTTAATCGCGGCTCGACCACTTTTTTTCCCAGCTAGCATCAGCCAAAAAAAAAATTATACGTCGCAGCGCCAATTCTAATCGCGGCTCGACCACTTTTTTTCCCCAGCTAGCATCAGCCAAAAAAAATTTTATACGTCGCAGCCCCAATTTTAATCGCGACCCGACCACCTTTTTTCTCCAGCTAGCATCAGCCAAAACAAAATTTATACGTCGCAGCCCCAATTTTAATCGCGGCCCGACCGCCTTTTTTTCCCAGCTAGCATCAGCCAAAAAAAAATTTATGCGTCGCAGCCCCAATTTTAATCGCGGCCCGACCGCCTTTTTTTCCCAGCTAGCATCAGCCAAAAAAAAAATTATGCGTCCCAGCGCCAATTTTAATCGCGGCTCGACCACTTTTTTTCCCAGCTAGCATCAGCCAAAAAAAAAATTATACGTCGCAGCGCCAATTCTAATCGCGGCTCGACCACTTTTTTTCCCCAGCTAGCATCAGCCAAAAAAAAATTTATACGTCGCAGCCCCAATTTTAATCGCGGCCCGACCGCCTTTTTTTCCCAGCTAGCATCAGCCAAAAAAAAAATTATACGTCGCAGCGCCAATTTTAATCGCGGCCCGACCGACTTTTTTCTCCAGCTAGCATCAGCCAAAACAAAATTTATACGTCGCAGCGCCAATTCTAATCGCGGCTCGACCACTTTTTTTCCCCAGCTAGCATCAGCCAAAAAAAATTTTATACGTCGCAGCCCCAATTTTAATCGCGGCCCGACCGCCATTTTTTCCCAGCTAGCATCAGCCAAAAAAAAATTATACGTCGCAGCGACAATTTTAATCGCGGCTCGACCACTTTTTTTCCCAGCTAGCATCAGCCAAAAAAAAAATTATACGTCGCAGCGCCAATTTTAATCGCGGCCCGACCACCTTATTTCCCCAGCTAGCATCAGCCAAAACAAAATTTATACGTCGCAGCCCCAATTTTAATCGCGGCCCGACCGCCTTTTTTCCCAGCTAGCATCAGCCAAAACAAAATTTATACGTCGCAGCGCCAATTCTAATCGCGGCTCGACCACTTTTTTTCCCCAGCTAGCATCAGCCAAAAAAAATTTTATACGTCGCAGCCCCAATTTTAATCGCGGCCCGACCGCCTTTTTTCCCAGCTAGCATCAGCCAAAAAAAAAATTATACGTCGCAGCGACAATTTTAATCGCGGCTCGACCACTTTTTTTCCCAGCTAGCATCAGCCAAAAAAAAAATTATACGTCGCAGCCACAATTTTAATCGCGGCCCGACCACCTTATTTCCCCAGCTAGCATCAGCCAAAACAAAATTTATACGTCGCAGCCCCAATTTTAATCGCGGCCCGACCGCCTTTTTTCCCAGCTAGCATCAGCCAAAACAAAATTTATACGTCGCAGCGCCAATTCTAATCGCGGCTCGACCACTTTTTTTCCCCAGCTAGCATCAGCCAAAAAAAATTTTATACGTCGCAGCCCCAATTTTAATCGCGGCCCGACCGCCTTTTTTTCCCAGCTAGCATCAGCCAAAAAAAAAATTATACGTCGCAGCGACAATTTTAATCGCGGCTCGACCACTTTTTTTCCCAGCTAGCATCAGCCAAAAAAAAAATTATACGTCGCAGCGCCAATTTTAATCGCGGCTCGACCACTTTTTTTCCCCAGCTAGCATCAGCCAAAAAAAAATTTATACGTCGCAGCCACAATTTTAATCGCGGCCCGACCGCCTTTTTTTCCCAGCTAGCATCAGCCAAAAAAAAAATTATACGTCGCAGCGACAATTTTAATCGCGGCTCGACCACTTTTTTTCCCAGCTAGCATCAGCCAAAAAAAAAATTATACGTCGCAGCGCCAATTTTAATCGCGACCCGACCACCTTTTTTCTCCAGCTAGCATCAGAAAAAACAAAATTTATACGTCGCAGCCCCAATTTTAATCGCGGCCCGACCGCCTTTTTTTCCCAGCTAGCATCAGCCAAAAAAAAAATTATACGTCGCAGCGCCAATTTTAATCGCGGCTCGACCACTTTTTTTCCCCGGCTAGCATCAGCCAAAAAAAATTTTATACGTCGCAGCCCCAATTTTAATCGCGACCCGACCACCTTTTTTCTCCAGCTAGCATCAGCCAAAACAAAATTTATACGTCGCAGCCCCAATTTTAATCGCGGCCCGACCGCCTTTTTTTCCCAGCTAGCATCAGCCAAAAAAAAAATTATACGTCGCAGCGCCAATTCTAATCGCGGCTCGACCACTTTTTTTCACCAGCTAGCATCAGCCAAAAAAAAATTTATACGTCGCAGCCACAATTTTAATCGCGGCCCGACCACCTTTTTTCCCAGCTAGCATCAGCCAAAACAAAATTTATACGTCGCAGCCCCAATTTTAATCGCGACCCGACCACCTTTTTTCTCCAGCTAGCATCAGCCAAAACAAAATTTATACGTCGCAGCCCCAATTTTAATCGCGGCCCGACCGCCTTTTTTTCCCAGCTAGCATCAGCCAAAAAAAATTTATACGTCGCAGCCCCAATTTTAATCGCGACCCGACCACCTTTTTTCTCCAGCTAGCATCAGCCAAAACAAAATTTATACGTCGCAGCCCCAATTTTAATCGCGGCCCGACCACCTTTTTTCCCCAGCTAGCATCAGCCAAAAAAAAATTTATACGTCGCAGCCACAATTTTAATCGCGGCCCGACCACCTTTTTTCCCCAGCTAGCATCAGCCAAAACAAAATTTATACGTCGCAGCCCCAATTTTAATCGCGGCCCGACCGCCTTTTTTTCCCAGCTAGCATCAGCCAAAAAAAAATTTATACGTCGCAGCCCCAATTTTAATCGCGGCCCGACCGCCTTTTTTTCCCAGCTAGCATCAGCCAAAAAAAATATTATACGTCGCAGCGCCAATTTTAATCGCGGCTCGACCACTTTTTTTCCCAGCTAGCATCAGCCAAAAAAAAATTATACGTCGCAGCGCCAATTTTAATCGCGGCTCGACCACTTTTTTTCCCCAGCTAGCATCAGCCAAAAAAAAAAAATTATACGTCGCAGCCCCAATTTTAATCGCGGCTCGACCACTTTTTTTCCCAGCTAGCATCAGCCAAAAAAAAAATTATACGTCGCAGCGCCAATTTTAATCGCGGCTCGACCACTTTTTTTCCCCAGCTAGCATCAGCCAAAAAAAAATTTATACGTCGCAGCCACAATTTTAATCGCGGCCCGACCACCTTTTTTCCCAGCTAGCATCAGCCAAAACAAAATTTATACGTCGCAGCCCCAATTTTAATCGCGGCCCGACCGCCTTTTTTTCCCAGCTAGCATCAGCCAAAAAAAAAAAATTATACGTCGCAGCCCCAATTTTAATCGCGGCTCGACCACTTTTTTTCCCAGCTAGCATCAGCCAAAAAAAAAATTATACGTCGCAGCCACAATTTTAATCGCGGCCCGACCACCTTTTTTCCCAGCTAGCATCAGCCAAAACAAAATTTATACGTCGCAGCCCCAATTTTAATCGCGGCCCGACCGCCTTTTTTTCCCAGCTAGCATCAGCCAAAAAAAAAAAATTATACGTCGCAGCCCCAATTTTAATCGCGGCTCGACCACTTTTTTTCTCCAGCTAGCATCAGCCAAAACAAAATTTATACGTCGCAGCCCCAATTTTAATCGCGGCCCGACCGCCTTTTTTTCCCAGCTAGCATCAGCCAAAAAAAAAAAATTATACGTCGCAGCCCCAATTTTAATCGCGGCCCGACCACCTTTTTCCCCAGATAGCATCAGCCAAAAATTTATACGTCGCAGCCCCAATTTTAATCGCGGCCCGACCGCCTTTTTTTCCCAGCTAGCATCAGCCAAAAAAAAAAAATTATACGTCGCAGCCCCAATTTTAATCGCGACCCGACCAGCTTTTTTCTTCAGCTAGCATCAGCCAAAAAAAAATTTATACGTCGCAGCCCCAATTTTAATCGCGGCCCGACCGCCTTTTTTTCCCAGCTAGCATCAGCCAAAAAAAAATTATACGTCGCAGCGCCAATTTTAATCGCGGCTCGACCACTTTTTTTCCCAGCTAGCATCAGCCAAAACAAAATTTATACGTCGCAGCGCCAATTTTAATCGCGGCTCGACCACTATTTTTCCCAGCTAGCATCAGCCAAAAAAAAAATTATACGTCGCAGCGCCAATTCTAATCGCGGCTCGACCACTTTTTTTCCCCAGCTAGCATCAGCCAAAAAAAAATTTATACGTCGCAGCCCCAATTTTAATCGCGGCCCGACCGCCTTTTTTTCCCAGCTAGCATCAGCCAAAAAAAAAATTATACGTCGCAGCGCCAATTTTAATCGCGGCCCGACCGACTTTTTTCTCCAGCTAGCATCAGCCAAAACAAAATTTATACGTCGCAGCGCCAATTCTAATCGCGGCTCGACCACTTTTTTTCCCCAGCTAGCATCAGCCAAAACAAAATTATACGTCGCAGCGCCAATTTTAATCGCGGCTCGACCACTTTTTTTCCCCAGCTAGCATCAGCCAAAAAAAAATTTATACGTCGCAGCCCCAATTTTAATCGCGGCCCGACCGCCTTTTTTTCCCAGCTAGCATCAGCCAAAAAAAAATTATACGTCGCAGCGCCAATTTTAATCGCGGCTCGACCACTTTTTTTCCCCAGCTAGCATCAGCCAAAAAAAAATTTATACGTCGCAGCCCCAATTTTAATCGCGGCCCGACCGCCTTTTTTTCCCAGCTAGCATCAGCCAAAAAAAAAATTATACGTCGCAGCGCCAATTTTAATCGCGGCTCGACCACTTTTTTTCCCAGCTAGCATCAGCCAAAAAAAAAATTATACGTCGCAGCGCCAATTTTAATCGCGACCCGACCACCTTTTTTCTCCAGCTAGCATCAGCCAAAACAAAATTTATACGTCGCAGCGCCAATTCTAATCGCGGCTCGACCACTTTTTTTCCCCAGCTAGCATCAGCCAAAAAAAATTTTATACGTCGCAGCCCCAATTTTAATCGCGGCCCGACCGCCTTTTTTTCCCAGCTAGCATCAGCCAAAAAAAAAATTATACGTCGCAGCGCCAATTTTAATCGCGGCCCGACCGACTTTTTTCTCCAGCTAGCATCAGCCAAAACAAAATTTATACGTCGCAGCGCCAATTCTAATCGCGGCTCGACCACTTTTTTTCCCCAGCTAGCATCAGCCAAAACAAAATTATACGTCGCAGCGCCAATTTTAATCGCGACCCGACCACCTTTTTTCTCCAGCTAGCATCAGCCAAAACAAAATTTATACGTCGCAGCCCCAATTTTAATCGCGGCCCGACCGCCTTTTTTTCCCAGCTAGCATCAGCCAAAAAAAAATTATACGTCGCAGCGCCAATTTTAATCGCGGCTCGACCACTTTTTTTCCCCAGCTAGCATCAGCCAAAAAAAAATTTATACGTCGCAGCCCCAATTTTAATCGCGGCCCGACCGCCTTTTTTTCCCAGCTAGCATCAGCCAAAAAAAAAATTATACGTCGCAGCGCCAATTTTAATCGCGGCCCGACCGACTTTTTTCTCCAGCTAGCATCAGCCAAAACAAAATTTATACGTCGCAGCGCCAATTCTAATCGCGGCTCGACCACTTTTTTTCCCCAGCTAGCATCAGCCAAAAAAAATTTTATACGTCGCAGCCCCAATTTTAATCGCGGCCCGACCGCCTTTTTTTCCCAGCTAGCATCAGCCAAAAAAAAAATTACACGTCGCAGCGACAATTTTAATCGCGGCTCGACCACTTTTTTTCCCAGCTAGCATCAGCCAAAAAAAAAATTATACGTCGCAGCGCCAATTTTAATCGCGGCTCGACCACTTTTTTTCCCCAGCTAGCATCAGCCAAAAAAAAATTTATACGTCGCAGCCACAATTTTAATCGCGGCTCGACCACTTTTTTCCCCAGCTAGCATCAGCCAAAAAAAAATTTATACGTTGCAGCGCCAATTTTAATCGCGGCTCGACCACTTTTTTTCCCAGCTAGCATCAGCCAAAAAAAAAATTATACGTCGCAGCGCCAATTCTAATCGCGGCTCGACCACTTTCTTTCCCCAGCTAGCATCAGCCAAAAAAAAAATTATACGTCGCAGCGCCAATTTTAATCGCGGCTCGACCACTTTTTTTCCCCAGCTAGCATCAGCCAAAAAAAAATTTATACGTCGCAGCCACAATTTTAATCGCGGCTCGACCACTTTTTTCCCCAGCTAGCATCAGCCAAAAAAAAATTTATACGTTGCAGCGCCAATTTTAATCGCGGCTCGACCACTTTTTTTCCCAGCTAGCATCAGCCAAAAAAAAAATTATATGTCGCAGCGCCAATTCTAATCGCGGCTCGACCGCCTTTTTTTCCCAGCTAGCATCAGCCAAAAAAAAAATTATACGTCGCAGCGCCAATTTTAATCGCGGCTCGACCACTTTTTTCCCCAGCTAGCATCAGCCAAAAAAAAATTTATACGTTGCAGCGCCAATTTTAATCGCGGCTCGACCACTTTTTTTCCCCAGCTAGCATCAGCCAAAAAAAAATTTATACGTCGCAGCCCCAATTTTAATCGCGGCCCGACCGCCTTTTTTTCCCAGCTAGCATCAGCCAAAAAAAAAATTATACGTCGCAGCGCCAATTTTAATCGCGGCTCGACCACTTTTTTTCCCAGCTAGCATCAGCCAAAAAAAAAATTATACGTCGCAGCGCCAATTCTAATCGCGGCTCGACCACTTTTTTTCCCCAGCTAGCATCAGCCAAAAAAAATTTTATACGTCGCAGCCCCAATTTTAATCGCGACCCGACCACCTTTTTTCTCCAGCTAGCATCAGCCAAAACAAAATTTATACGTCGCAGCCCCAATTTTAATCGCGGCCCGACCGCCTTTTTTTCCCAGCTAGCATCAGCCAAAAAAAAATTTATACGTCGCAGCCCCAATTTTAATCGCGGCCCGACCGCCTTTTTTTCCCAGCTAGCATCAGCCAAAAAAAAATTTATACGTCGCAGCCACAATTTTAATCGCGGCCCGACCACCTTATTTCCCCAGCTAGCATCAGCCAAAACAAAATTTATACGTCGCAGCCCCAATTTTAATCGCGGCCCGACCGCCTTTTTTCCCAGCTAGCATCAGCCAAAACAAAATTTATACGTCGCAGCGCCAATTCTAATCGCGGCTCGACCACTTTTTTTCCCCAGCTAGCATCAGCCAAAAAAAATTTTATACGTCGCAGCCCCAATTTTAATCGCGGCCCGACCGCCTTTTTTTCCCAGCTAGCATCAGCCAAAAAAAAAATTATACGTCGCAGCCACAATTTTAATCGCGGCTCGACCACTTTTTTCCCCAGCTAGCATCAGCCAAAACAAAATTTATACGTCGCAGCGCCAATTCTAATCGCGGCTCGACCACTTTTTTTCCCCAGCTAGCATCAGCCAAAAAAAAATTTATACGTCGCAGCCACAATTTTAATCGCGGCTCGACCACTTTCTTTCCCCAGCTAGCATCAGCCAAAAACAATTTTATACGTCGCAGCCCCAATTTTAATCGCGACCCGACCACCTTTTTTCTCCAGCTAGCATCAGCCAAAACAAAATTTATACGTCGCAGCCCCAATTTTAATCGCGGCCCGACCGCCTTTTTTTCCCTGCTAGCATCAGCCAAAAAAAAATTTATACGTCGAAGCCCCAATTTTAATCGCGGCCCGACCGCCTTTTTTTCCCAGCTAGCATCAGCCAAAAAAAAAATTATACATCGCAGCGCCAATTCTAATCGCGGCTCGACCACTTTTTTTCCCCAGCTAGCATCAGCCAAAAAAAATTTTATACGTCGCAGCCCCAATTTTAATCGCGACCCGACCACCTTTTTTCTCCAGCTAGCATCAGCCAAAACAAAATTTATACGTCGCAGCCCCAATTTTAATCGCGGCCCGACCGCCTTTTTTTCCCAGCTAGCATCAGCCAAAAAAAAATTTATGCGTCGCAGCCCCAATTTTAATCGCGGCCCGACCGCCTTTTTTTCCCAGCTAGCATCAGCCAAAAAAAAAATTATACGTCGCAGCGCCAATTTTAATCGCGGCTCGACCACTTTTTTTCCCAGCTAGCATCAGCCAAAAAAAAAATTATACGTCGCAGCGCCAATTCTAATCGCGGCTCGACCACTTTTTTTCCCCAGCTAGCATCAGCCAAAAAAAATTTTATACGTCGCAGCCCCAATTTTAATCGCGACCCGACCACCTTTTTTCTCCAGCTAGCATCAGCCAAAACAAAATTTATACGTCGCAGCCCCAATTTTAATCGCGGCTCGACCACTTTTTTCCCCAGCTAGCATCAGCCAAAAAAAAATTTATACGTCGCAGCGCCAATTCTAATCGCGGCTTGACCACTTTTTTTTCCCAGCTAGAATCAGCCAAAAAAAAAATTATACGTCGCAGCGCCAATTTTAATCGCGGCTCGACCACTTTTTTTCCCAGCTAGCATCAGCCAAAAAAAAAATTATACGTCGCAGCGCCAATTCTAATCGCGGCTCGACCACTTTTTTTCCCAGCTAGCATCAGCCAAAAAAAAAATTATACGTCGTAGCGCCAATTTTAATCGCGGCTCGACCACTTTTTTTCCCAGCTAGCATCAGCCAAAAAAAAAATTATACGTCGCAGCGACAATTTTAATCGCGGCTCGACCACTTTTTTTCCCCAGCTAGCATCAGCCAAAAAAAAATTTATACGTCGCAGCCACAATTCTAATCGCGGCTCGACCACTTTCTTTCCCCAGCTAGCATCAGCCAAAAAAAATTTTATACGTCGCAGCCCCAATTTTAATCGCGACCCGACCACCTTTTTTCTCCAGCTAGCATCAGCCAAAACAAAATTTATACGTCGCAGCCCCAATTTTAATCGCGGCCCGACCGCCTTTTTTTCCCTGCTAGCATCAGCCAAAAAAAAATTTATACGTCGCAGCCCCAATTTTAATCGCGGCCCGACCGCCTTTTTTTCCCAGCTAGCATCAGCCAAAAAAAAAATTATAAGTCGCAGCGCCAATTTTAATCGCGGCTCGACCACTTTTTTTCCCAGCTAGCATCAGCCAAAAAAAAAATTATACGTCGCAGCCCCAATTTTAATCGCGACCCGACCACCTTTTTTCTCCAGCTAGCATCAGCCAAAACAAAATTTATACGTCGCAGCCCCAATTTTAATCGCGGCCCGACCGCCTTTTTTTCCCAGCTAGCATCAGCCAAAAAAAAATTTATGCGTCGCAGCCCCAATTTTAATCGCGGCCCGACCGCCTTTTTTTCCCAGCTAGCATCAGCCAAAAAAAAAATTATACGTCGCAGCCACAATTTTAATCGCGGCTCGACCACTTTTTTCCCCAGCTAGCATCAGCCAAAAAAAAATTTATACGTCGCAGCGCCAATTTTAATCGCGGCTCGACCACTTTTTTTCCCAGCTAGCATCAGCCAAAAAAAAAATTATATGTCGCAGCGCCAATTCTAATCGCGGCTCGACCACTTTCTTTCCCCAGCTAGCATCAGCCAAAAACAATTTTATACGTCGCAGCCCCAATTTTAATCGCGACCCGACCACCTTTTTTCTCCAGCTAGCATCAGCCAAAACAAAATTTATACGTCGCAGCCCCAATTTTAATCGCGGCCCGACCGCCTTTTTTTCCCTGCTAGCATCAGCCAAAAAAAAATTTATACGTCGAAGCCCCAATTTTAATCGCGGCCCGACCGCCTTTTTTTCCCAGCTAGCATCAGCCAAAAAAAAAATTATACGTCGCAGCGCCAATTTTAATCGCGGCTCGACCACTTTTTTTCCCAGCTAGCATCAGCCAAAAAAAAAATTATACGTCGCAGCGCCAATTCTAATCGCGGCTCGACCACTTTTTTTCCCCAGCTAGCATCAGCCAAAAAAAATTTTATACGTCGCAGCCCCAATTTTAATCGCGACCCGACCACCTTTTTTCTCCAGCTAGCATCAGCCAAAACAAAATTTATACGTCGCAGCCCCAATTTTAATCGCGGCCCGACCGCCTTTTTTTCCCAGCTAGCATCAGCCAAAAAAAAATTTATGCGTCGCAGCCCCAATTTTAATCGCGGCCCGACCGCCTTTTTTTCCCAGCTAGCATCAGCCAAAAAAAAAATTATGCGTCGCAGCGCCAATTTTAATCGCGGCTCGACCACTTTTTTTCCCAGCTAGCATCAGCCAAAAAAAAAATTATACGTCGCAGCGCCAATTCTAATCGCGGCTCGACCACTTTTTTTCCCCAGCTAGAATCAGCCAAAAAAAAAATTATACGTCGCAGCGCCAATTTTAATCGCGGCTCGACCACTTTTTTTCCCAGCTAGCATCAGCCAAAAAAAAAATTATACGTCGCAGCGCCAATTCTAATCGCGGCTCGACCACTTTTTTTCCCAGCTAGCATCAGCCAAAAAAAAAATTATACGTCGCAGCGCCAATTTTAATCGCGGCTCGACCACTTTTTTTCCCAGCTAGCATCAGCCAAAAAAAAAATTATACGTCGCAGCGACAATTTTAATCGCGGCTCGACCACTTTTTTTCCCCAGCTAGCATCAGCCAAAAAAAATTTTATACGTCGCAGCCCCAATTTTAATCGCGACCCGACCACCTTTTTTCTCCAGCTAGCATCAGCCAAAACAAAATTTATACGTCGCAGCCCCAATTTTAATCGCGGCCCGACCGCCTTTTTTTCCCAGCTAGCATCAGCCAAAAAAAAATGTATACGTCGCAGCCACAATTTTAATCGCGACCCGACCACCTTTTTTCTCCAGCTAGCATCAGCCAAAACAAAATTTATACGTCGCAGCCCCAATTTTAATCGCGGCCCGACCGCCTTTTTTTCCCAGCTAGCATCAGCCAAAAAAAAAATTATACGTCGCAGCGCCAATTTTAATCGCGGCTCGACCACTTTTTTTCCCAGCTAGCATCAGCCAAAAAAAAAATTATACGTCGCAGCGCCAATTCTAATCGCGGCTCGACCACTTTTTTTCCCCAGCTAGCATCAGCCAAAAAAAATTTTATACGTCGCAGCCCCAATTTTAATCGCGGCTCGACCACTTTTTTTCCCCAGCTAGCATCAGCCAAAAAAAATTTTATACGTCGCAGCCCCAATTTTAATCGCGGCCCGACCGCCTTTTTTTCCCTGCTAGCATCAGCCAAAAAAAAATTTATACGTCGCAGCCCCAATTTTAATCGCGGCCCGACCACTTTTTTTCCCCAGCTAGCATCAGCCAAAAAAAAATTTATACGTCGCAGCCACAATTTTAATCGCGGCCCGACCACCTTTTTTCTCCAGCTAGCATCAGCCAAAACAAAATTTATACGTCGCAGCCCCAATTTTAATCGCGGCCCGACCGCCTTTTTTTCCCAGCTAGCATCAGCCAAAAAAAAAATTATACGTCGCAGCGACAATTTTAATCGCGGCTCGACCACTTTTTTTCCCCAGCTAGCATCAGCCAAAAAAAAATTTATACGTCGCAGCCACAATTTTAATCGCGGCCCGACCACCTTTTTTCTCCAGCTAGCATCAGCCAAAACAAAATTTATACGTCGCAGCCCCAATTTTAATCGCGGCCCGACCGCCTTTTTTTCCCAGCTAGCATCAGCCAAAAAAAAAATTATACGTCGCAGCGACAATTTTAATCGCGGCTCGACCACTTTTTTTCCCCAGCTAGCATCAGCCAAAAAAAAATTTATACGTCGCAGCCACAATTTTAATCGCGGCCCGACCACCTTTTTTCTCCAGCTAGCATCAGCCAAAACAAAATTTATACGTCGCAGCCCCAATTTTAATCGCGGCCCGACCGCCTTTTTTTCCCAGCTAGCATCAGCCAAAAATAAAATTATACGTCGCAGCGCCAATTTTAATCGCGGCTCGACCACTTTTTTTCCCCAGCTAGCATCAGCCAAAAAAAAATTTATACGTCGCAGCCACAATTTTAATCGCGGCCCGACCACCTTTTTTCTCCAGCTAGCATCAGCCAAAACAAAATTTATACGTCGCAGCCCCAATTTTAATCGCGGCCCGACCGCCTTTTTTTCCCAGCTAGCATCAGCCAAAAAAAAAATTATACGTCGCAGCGACAATTTTAATCGCGGCTCGACCACTTTTTTTCCCCAGCTAGCATCAGCCAAAAAAAAATTTATACGTCGCAGCCACAATTCTAATCGCGGCTCGACCACTTTCTTTCCCCAGCTAGCATCAGCCAAAAAAAATTTTATACGTCGCAGCCCCAATTTTAATCGCGACCCGACCACCTTTTTTCTCCAGCTAGCATCAGCCAAAACAAAATTTATACGTCGCAGCCCCAATTTTAATCGCGGCCCGACCGCCTTTTTTTCCCTGCTAGCATCAGCCAAAAAAAAATTTATACGTCGCAGCCCCAATTTTAATCGCGGCCCGACCGCCTTTTTTTCCCAGCTAGCATCAGCCAAAAAAAAAATTATACGTCGCAGCGCCAATTTTAATCGCGGCTCGACCACTTTTTTTCCCAGCTAGCATCAGCCAAAAAAAAAATTATACGTCGCAGCGCCAATTCTAATCGCGGCTCGACCACTTTTTTTCCCCAGCTAGCATCAGCCAAAAAAAATTTTATACGTCGCAGCCCCAATTTTAATCGCGACCCGACCACCTTTTTTCTCCAGCTAGCATCAGCCAAAAAAAAATTTATACGTCGCAGCCACAATTTTAATCGCGGCCCGACCACCTTATTTCCCCAGCTAGCATCAGCCAAAACAAAATTTATACGTCGCAGCCCCAATTTTAATCGCGGCCCGACCGCCTTTTTTCCCAGCTAGCATCAGCCAAAACAAAATTTATACGTCGCAGCGCTAATTCTAATCGCGGCTCGACCACTTTTTTTCCCCAGCTAGCATCAGCCAAAAAAAATTTTATACGTCGCAGCCCCAATTTTAATCGCGGCCCGACCGCCTTTTTTTCCCAGCTAGCATCAGCCAAAAAAAAAATTATACGTCGCAGCGACAATTTTAATCGCGGCTCGACCACTTTTTTTCCCAGCTAGCATCAGCCAAAAAAAAAATTATACGTCGCAGCGCCAATTTTAATCGCGGCTCGACCACTTTTTTTCCCCAGCTAGCATCAGCCAAAAAAAAATTTATACGTCGCAGCCACAATTTTAATCGCGGCCCGACCACCTTTTTTCTCCAGCTAGCATCAGAAAAAACAAAATTTATACGTCGCAGCCCCAATTTTAATCGCGGCCCGACCGCCTTTTTTTCCCAGCTAGCATCAGCCAAAAAAAAAATTATACGTCGCAGCGCCAATTTTAATCGCGGCTCGACCACTTTTTTTCCCAGCTAGCATCAGCCAAAAAAAAAAATTATACGTCGCAGCGCCAATTCTAATCGCGGCTCGACCACTTTTTTTCCCCGGCTAGCATCAGCCAAAAAAAATTTTATACGTCGCAGCCCCAATTTTAATCGCGACCCGACCACCTTTTTTCCCCAGCTAGCATCAGCCAAAACAAAATTTATACGTCGCAGCCCCAATTTTAATCGCGGCCCGACCGCCTTTTTTTCCCAGCTAGCATCAGCCAAAAAAAAAATTATACGTCGCAGCGCCAATTCTAATCGCGGCTCGACCACTTTTTTTCCCCAGCTAGCATCAGCCAAAAAAAAATTTATACGTCGCAGCCACAATTTTAATCGCGGCCCGACCACCTTTTTTCCCAGCTAGCATCAGCCAAAACAAAATTTATACGTCGCAGCCCCAATTTTAATCGCGGCCCGACCGCCTTTTTTTCCCAGCTAGCATCAGCCAAAAAAAATTTATACGTCGCAGCCCCAATTTTAATCGCGACCCGACCACCTTTTTTCTCCAGCTAGCATCAGCCAAAACAAAATTTATACGTCGCAGCCCCAATTTTAATCGCGGCCCGACCACCTTTTTTCCCCAGCTAGCATCAGCCAAAAAAAATTTTAAACGTCGCAGCCACAATTTTAATCGCGGCCCGACCACCTTTTTTCCCCAGCTAGCATCAGCCAAAACAAAATTTATACGTCGCAGCCCCAATTTTAATCGCGGCCCGACCGCCTTTTTTTCCCAGCTAGCATCAGCCAAAAAAAAATTTATACGTCGCAGCCCCAATTTTAATCGCGGCCCGACCGCCTTTTTTTCCCAGCTAGCATCAGCCAAAAAAAATATTATACGTCGCAGCGCCAATTTTAATCGCGGCTCGACCACTTTTTTTCCCAGCTAGCATCAGCCAAAAAAAAATTATACGTCGCAGCGCCAATTTTAATCGCGGCTCGACCACTTTTTTTCCCCAGCTAGCATCAGCCAAAAAAAAATTTTTACGTCGCAGCCACAATTTTAATCGCGGCTCGACCACTTTTTTTCCCCAGCTAGCATCAGCCAAAAAAAAATTTATACGTCGCAGCGCCAATTTTAATCGCGGCTCGACCACTTTTATTCCCAGCTAGCATCAGCCAAAAAAAAATTATACGTCGCAGCGCCAATTCTAATCGCGGCCCGACCACCTTTTTTCCCCAGCTAGCATCAGCCAAAACAAAATTTATACGTCGCAGCCCCAATTTTAATCGCGGCCCGACCGCATTTTTTCCCCAGCTAGCATCAGCCAAAACAAAATTTATACGTCGCAGCCCCAATTTTAATCGCGGCCCGACCGCCTTTTTTCCCAGCTAGCATCAGCCAAAAAAAATATTATACGTCGCAGCGCCAATTTTAATCGCGGCTCGACCACTTTTTTTCCCAGCTAGCATCAGCCAAAAAAAAATTATACGTCGCAGCGCCAATTTTAATCGCGGCTCGACCACTTTTTTTCCCCAGCTAGCATCAGCCAAAAAAAAATTTTTACGTCGCAGCCACAATTTTAATCGCGGCTCGACCACTTTTTTTCCCCAGCTAGCATCAGCCAAAAAAAAATTATACGTCGCAGCGCCAATTCTAATCGCGGCCCGACCACATTTTTTCCCCAGCTAGCATCAGCCAAAAAAAAATTTATACGTCGCAGCCACAATTTTAATCGCATCCCGACCACATTTTTTCCCCAGCTAGCATCAGCCAAAACAAAATTTAAACGTCGCAGCCCCAATTTTAATCGCATCCCGACCACATTTTTTCCCCAGCTAGCATCAGCCAAAACAAAATTTATACGTCGCAGCCCCAATTTTAATCGCGGCCCGACCGCCTTTTTTCCCCAGCTAGCATCAGCCAAAACAAAATTTATACGTCGCAGCCCCAATTTTAATCGCATCCCGACCACATTTTTTCCCCAGCTAGCATCAGCCAAAACAAAATTTATACGTCGCAGCCCCAATTTTAATCGCGGCCCGACCGCCTTTTTTCCCCAGCTAGCATCAGCCAAAACAAAATTTATACGTCGCAGCCACAATTTTAATCGCATCCCGACCACATTTTTTCCCCAGCTAGCATCAGCCAAAACAAAATTTATACGTCGCAGCCCCAATTTTAATCGCGGCCCGACCGCCTTTTTTCCCCAGCTAGCATCAGCCAAAACAAAATTTATACGTCGCAGCCCCAATTTTAATCGCATCCCGACCACATTTTTTCCCCAGCTAGCATCAGCCAAAAAAAAATTTATACGTCGCAGCCACAATTTTAATCGCATCCCGACCACATTTTTTCCCCAGCTAGCATCAGCCAAAACAAAATTTAAACGTCGCAGCCCCAATTTTAATCGCAGCCCGACCACCTTTTTTCCCCAGCTAGCATCAGCCAAAAAAAAATTTATGCGTCGCAGCCCCAATTTTAATCGCGGCCCGACCACCTTTTTTCCCCAGCTAGCATCAGCCAAAACAAAATTTATACGTCGCAGCCCCAATTTTAATCGCGGCCCGACCGCCTTTTTTCCCCAGCTAGCATCAGCCAAAACAAAATTTATACGTCGCAGCCACAATTTTAATCGCATCCCGACCACATTTTTTCCCCAGCTAGCATCAGCCAAAACAAAATTTATACGTCGCAGCCCCAATTTTAATCGCGGCCCGACCGCCTTTTTTCCCCAGCTAGCATCAGCCAAAACAAAATTTATACGTCGCAGCCACAATTTTAATCGCGGCCCGACCACCTTTTTTTCCCAGCTAACATCAGCCAAAAAAAAATTTATACGTCGCAGCCCCAATTTTAATCGCAGCCCGACCACCTTTTTTCCCCAGCTAGCATCAGCCAAAAAAAAATTTATACGTCGCAGCCACAATTTTAATCGCGGCCCGACCACCTTTTTTCCCCAGCTAGCATCAGCCAAAACAAAATTTATACGTCGCAGCCCCAATTTTAATCGCGGCCCGACCGCCTTTTTTCCCCAGCTAGCATCAGCCAAAAAAAAATTTATACGTCGCAGCGCCAATTTTAATCGCGGCCCGACCACCTTTTTTTCCAGCTAACATCAGCCAAAAAAAAATTTATACGTCGCAGCTCCAATTTTAATCGCGGCCCGACCACCTTTTTTCCCCAGCTAGCATCAGTCAAAAAAAAATTTATACGTCGCAGCCCCAATTTTAATCGCGGCCCGACCACCTTTTTTCCCCAGCTAGCATCAGCCAAAAAAAAATGTATACGTCGCAGCCCCAATTTTAATCGCGGCCCGACCACCTTTTGTCCCCAGCTAGCATCAGTCAAAAAAAAATTTATACGTAGCAGCCACAATTTTAATCGCGGCCCGACCACCTTTTTTTCCCAGCTAGCATCAGCCAAAAAAAAATTTATACGTCGCAGCCCCAATTTTAATCGCGGCCCGACCACCTTTTTTCCCCAGCTAGCATCAGCCAAAAAAAAATGTATACGTCGCAGCCCCAATTTTAATCGCGGCCCGACCACCTTTTGTCCCCAGCTAGCATCAGCCAAAAAAAAATTTATACGTCGCAGCCCCAATTTTAATCGCGGCCCGACCACCTTTTTTCCCCAGCTAGCATCAGCCAAAAAAAAATTTATACGTCGCAGCCACAATTTTAATCGCGGCCCGACCACCTTTTTTTCCCAGCTAGCATCAGCCAAAACAAAATTTATACGTCGCAGCCACAATTTTAATCGCGGCATGACCACCTTTTTTTCCAGCTAACATCAGCCAAAAAAAAATTTATACGTCGCAGCCCCAATTTTAATCGCGGCCCGACCGCCTTTTTTCCCCAGCTAGCATCAGCCAAAACAAAATTTATACGTCGCAGCCACAATTTTAATCGCATCCCGACCACCTTTTTTCCCCAGCTAGCATCAGCCAAAAAAAAATGTATACGTCGCAGCCCCAATTTTAATCGCGGCCCGACCACCTTTTTTCCCCAGCTAGCATCAGCCAAAAAAAAATTTATACGTCGCAGCCACAATTTTAATCGCGGCCCGACCGCCTTTTTTCCCCAGCTAGCATCAGCCAAAAAAAAATTTATACGTCGCAGCCACAATTTTAATCGCGGCCCGACCACCTTTTTTCCCCAGCTAGCATCAGCCAAAACAAAATTTATACGTCGCAGCCACAATTTTAATCGCGGCCCGACCACATTTTTTCCCCAGCTAGCATCAGCCAAAACAAAATTTATACGTCGTAGCCCCAATTTTAATCGCGGCCCGACCGCCTTTTTTTCCCAGCTAACATCAGCCAAAACAAAATTTATACGTCGTAGCCCCAATTTTAATCGCGGCCCGACCGCCTTTTTTTCCCAGCTAACATCAGCCAAAAAAAAATTTATACGTCGCAGCCCCAATTTTAATCGCGGCCCGACCACCTTTTTTCCCCAGCTAGCATCAGCCAAAACAAAATTTATACGTCGTAGCCCCAATTTTAATCGCGGCCCGACCGCCTTTTTTTCCCAGCTAACATCAGCCAAAAAAAAATTTATACGTCGTAGCCCCAATTTTAATCGCGGCCCGACCGCCTTTTTTCCCCAGCTAGCATCAGCCAAAAAAAAATTTATCCGTCGCAGCCACAATTTTAATCGCGGCCCGACCACCTTTTTTCCCCAGCTAGCATCAGCCAAAACAAAATTTATACGTCGCAGCCACAATTTTAATCGCGGCCCGACCACCTTTTTTTCCCAGCTAACATCAGCCAAAACAAAATTTATACGTCGTAGCCCCAATTTTAATCGCGGCCCGACCGCCTTTTTTCCCCAGCTAGCATCAGCCAAAAAAAAATTTATACGTCGCAGCCACAATTTTAATCGCGGCCCGACCACCTTTTTTTCCCAGCTAACATCAGCCAAAACAAAATTTATACGTCGTAGCCCCAATTTTAATCGCGGCCCGACCGCCTTTTTTTCCCAGCTAACATCAGCCAAAAAAAAATTAATACGTCGCAGCCCCAATTTTAATCGCGGCCCGACCGCCTTTTTTCCCCAGCTAGCATCAGCCAAAACAAAATTTATACGTTGCAGCCACAATTTTAATCGCATCCCGACCACCTTTTTTCCCCAGCTAGCATCAGCCAAAACAAAATTTATACGTCGCAGCCCCAATTTTAATCGCGGCCCGACCGCCTTTTGTCCCCAGCTAGCATCAGCCAAAACAAAATTTATACGTCGCAGCGCCAATTTTAATCGCGGCCCGACCACCTTTTTTTCCAGCTAACATCAGCCAAAAAAAAATTTATACGTCGCAGCCACAATTTTAATCGCGGCCCGACCACCTTTTTTCCCCAGCTAGCATCAGCCAAAACAAAATTTATACGTCGCAGTAACAATTTTAATCGCGGCCCGACCACCTTTTGTCCCCAGCTAGCATCAGCCAAAAAAAAATTTATACGTCGCAGCCACAATTTTAATCGCGGCCCGACCGCCTTTTTTCCCCAGCTAGCATCAGCCAAAACAAAATTTATACGTCGCAGCCCCAATTTTAATCGCGGCCCGACCGCCTTTTTTCCCCAGCCAGCATCAGCCAAAAAAAAATTTATACGTCGCAGCCACAATTTTAATCGCGGCCCGACCACCTTTTTTTCCCAGCTAACATCAGCCAAAAAAAAATTTATACGTCGCAGCCCCAATTTTAATCGCAGCCCGACCACCTTTTGTCCCCAGCTAGCATCAGTCAAAAAAAAATTTATACGTCGCAGCCCCAATTTTAATCGCGGCCCGACCGCCTTTTTTCCCCAGCCAGCATCAGCCAAAAAAAAATTTATACGTCGCAGCGCCAATTTTAATCGCGGCCCGACCACCTTTTTTTCCAGCTAACATCAGCCAAAAAAAATTTATACGTCGCAGCCCCAATTTTAATCGCGGCCCGACCACCTTTTTTCCCCAGCTAGCATCAGTCAAAAAAAAATTTATACGTCGCAGCCCCAATTTTAATCGCGGCCCGACCACCTTTTTTCCCCAGCTAGCATCAGCCAAAAAAAAATGTATACGTCGCAGCCCCAATTTTAATCGCGGCCCGACCACCTTTTGTCCCCAGCTAGCATCAGTCAAAAAAAAATTTATACGTAGCAGCCACAATTTTAATCGCGGCCCGACCACCTTTTTTTCCCCAGCTAGCATCAGCCAAAAAAAAATTTATACGTCGCAGCCCCAATTTTAATCGCGGCCCGACCGCCTTTTTTCCCCAGCTAGCATCAGCCAAAAAAAAATTTATACGTCGCAGCCACAATTTTAATCGCAGCCCGACCACCTTTTTTCCCCAGCTAGCATCAGCCAAAAAAAAATTTATACGTCGCAGCCCCAATTTTAATCGCGGCCCGACCACCTTTTTTCCCCAGCTAGCATCAGCCAAAACAAAATTTATACGTCGCAGCCCCAATTTTAATCGCGGCCCGACCGCCTTTTTTCCCCAGCTAACATCAGCCAAAAAAAAATTTATACGTCGCAGCCCCAATTTTAATCGCGGCCCGACCGCCTTTTTTCCCCAGCCAGCATCAGCCAAAAAAAAATTTATACGTCGCAGCGCCAATTTTAATCGCGGCCCGACCACCTTTTTTTCCAGCTAACATCAGCCAAAAAAAATTTATACGTCGCAGCCCCAATTTTAATCGCGGCCCGACCACCTTTTTTCCCCAGCTAGCATCAGTCAAAAAAAAATTTATACGTCGCAGCCCCAATTTTAATCGCGGCCCGACCACCTTTTTTCCCCAGCTAGCATCAGCCAAAAAAAAATGTATACGTCGCAGCCCCAATTTTAATCGCGGCCCGACCACCTTTTGTCCCCAGCTAGCATCAGTCAAAAAAAAATTTATACGTAGCAGCCACAATTTTAATCGCGGCCCGACCACCTTTTTTTCCCCAGCTAGCATCAGCCAAAAAAAAATTTATACGTCGCAGCCCCAATTTTAATCGCGGCCCGACCGCCTTTTTTCCCCAGCTAGCATCAGCCAAAAAAAAATTTATACGTCGCAGCCACAATTTTAATCGCAGCCCGACCACCTTTTTTCCCCAGCTAGCATCAGCCAAAAAAAAATTTATACGTCGCAGCCACAATTTTAATCGCGGCCCGACCACCTTTTTTCCCCAGCTAGCATCAGCCAAAACAAAATTTATACGTCGCAGCCACAATTTTAATCGCGGCCCGACCACCTTTTTTCCCCAGCTAGCATCAGCCAAAACAAAATTTATACGTCGTAGCCCCAATTTTAATCGCGGCCCGACCGCCTTTTTTTCCCAGCTAACATCAGCCAAAACAAAATTTATACGTCGTAGCCCCAATTTTAATCGCGGCCCGACCGCCTTTTTTTCCCAGCTAACATCAGCCAAAAAAAAATTTATACGTCGCAGCCCCAATTTTAATCGCGGCCCGACCACCTTTTTTCCCCAGCTAGCATCAGCCAAAACAAAATTTATACGTCGTAGCCCCAATTTTAATCGCGGCCCGACCGCCTTTTTTTCCCAGCTAACATCAGCCAAAAAAAAATTTATACGTCGTAGCCCCAATTTTAATCGCGGCCCGACCGCCTTTTTTCCCCAGCTAGCATCAGCAAAAAAAAAATTTATACGTCGCAGCCACAATTTTAATCGCGGCCCGACCACCTTTTTTCTCCAGCTAGCATCAGCCAAAACAAAATTTATACGTCGCAGCCACAATTTTAATCGCGGCCCGACCACCTTTTTTTCCCAGCTAACATCAGCCAAAACAAAATTTATACGTCGTAGCCCCAATTTTAATCGCGGCCCGACCGCCTTTTTTCCCCAGCTAGCATCAGCCAAAAAAAAATTTATACGTCGCAGCCACAATTTTAATCGCGGCCCGACCACCTTTTTTTCCCAGCTAACATCAGCCAAAACAAAATTTATACGTCGTAGCCCCAATTTTAATCGCGGCCCGACCGCCTTTTTTTCCCAGCTAACATCAGCCAAAAAAAAATTTATACGTCGCAGCCCCAATTTTAATCGCGGCCCGACCGCCTTTTTTCCCCAGCTAGCATCAGCCAAAACAAAATTTATACGTTGCAGCCACAATTTTAATCGCATCCCGACCACCTTTTTTCCCCAGCTAGCATCAGCCAAAACAAAATTTATACGTCGCAGCCCCAATTTTAATCGCGGCCCGACCGCCTTTTGTCCCCAGCTAGCATCAGCCAAAACAAAATTTATACGTCGCAGCGCCAATTTTAATCGCGGCCCGACCACCTTTTTTTCCAGCTAACATCAGCCAAAAAAAAATTTATACGTCGCAGCCACAATTTTAATCGCGGCCCGACCACCTTTTTTCCCCAGCTAGCATCAGCCAAAACAAAATTTATACGTCGCAGCCACAATTTTAATCGCGGCCCGACCACCTTTTGTCCCCAGCTAGCATCAGCCAAAAAAAAATTTATACGTCGCAGCCACAATTTTAATCGCGGCCCGACCGCCTTTTTTCCCCAGCTAGCATCAGCCAAAACAAAATTTATACGTCGCAGCCCCAATTTTAATCGCGGCCCGACCGCCTTTTTTCCCCAGCCAGCATCAGCCAAAAAAAAATTTATACGTCGCAGCCACAATTTTAATCGCGGCCCGACCACCTTTTTTTCCCAGCTAACATCAGCCAAAAAAAAATTTATACGTCGCAGCCCCAATTTTAATCGCAGCCCGACCACCTTTTGTCCCCAGCTAGCATCAGTCAAAAAAAAATTTATACGTCGCAGCCCCAATTTTAATCGCGGCCCGACCGCCTTTTTTCCCCAGCCAGCATCAGCCAAAAAAAAATTTATACGTCGCAGCCACAATTTTAATCGCGGCCCGACCACCTTTTTTTCCCAGCCAGCATCAGCCAAAAAAAAATTTATACGTCGCAGCCACAATTTTAATCGCGGCCCGACCACCTTTTTTTCCCAGCTAACATCAGCCAAAAAAAAATTTATACGTCGCAGCCCCAATTTTAATCGCGGCCCGACCACCTTTTTTCCCCAGCTAGCATTAGCCAAAAAAAAATGTATACGTCGCAGCCCCAATTTTAATCGCGGCCCGACCACCTTTTTTCCCCAGCTAGCATCAGCCAAAAAAAAATTTATACGTCGCAGCCCCAATTTTAATCGCGGCCCGACCACCTTTTTTCCCCAGCTAGCATCAGCCAAAAAAAAATTTATACGTCGCAGCCACAATTTTAATCGCGGCCCGACCACCTTTTTTTCCCAGCTAACATCAGCCAAAACAAAATTTATACGTCGTAGCCCCAATTTTAATCGCGGTCCGACCGCCTTTTTTCCCCAGCTAGCATCAGCCAAAAAAAAATTTATACGTCGCAGCCACAATTTTAATCGCGGCCCGACCACCTTTTTTTCCCAGCTAACATCAGCCAAAACAAAATTTATACGTCGTAGCCCCAATTTTAATCGCGGCCCGACCGCCTTTTTTTCCCAGCTAACATCAGCCAAAAAAAAATTTATACGTCGCAGCCCCAATTTTAATCGCGGCCCGGCCGCCTTTTTTCCCCAGCTAGCATCAGCCAAAACAAAATTTATACGTTGCAGCCACAATTTTAATCGCATCCCGACCACCTTTTTTCCCCAGCCAGCATCAGCCAAAAAAAAATTTATACGTCGCAGCCACAATTTTAATCGCGGCCCGACCACCTTTTTTTCCCAGCTAACATCAGCCAAAAAAAAATGTATACGTCGCAGCCCCAATTTTAATCGCGGCCCGACCGCCTTTTTTCCCCAGCTAGCATCAGTCAAAAAAAAATTTATACGTCGCAGCCCCAACTTTAATCGCAGCCCGACCACCTTTTTTCCCCAGCTAGCATCAGCCAAAAAAAAATTTATACGTCGCAGCCACAATTTTAATCGCGGCCCGACCACCTTTTTTCCCCAGCTAGCATCAGCCAAAACAAAATTTATACGTCGCAGCCACAATTTTAATCGCGGCCCGACCACCTTTTTTCCCCAGCTAGCATCAGCCAAAACAAAATTTATACGTCGCAGCCCCAATTTTAATCGCGGCCCGACCGCCTTTTTTCCACAGCTAGCATCAGCCAAAACAAAATTTATACGTCGCAGCCCCAATTTTAATCGCGGCCCGACCGCCTTTTTTCCCCAGCTAGCATCAGCCAAAAAAAAATTTATACGTCGCAGCCTTAATTTTAATCGCGGCCCGACCACCTTTTTTCCCCAGCTAGCATCAGCCAAAAAAAAATTTATACGTCGCAGCCACAATTTTAATCGCGGCCCGACCACCTTTTTTCCCCAGCTAGCATCAGCCAAAACAAAATTTATACGTCGCAGCCCCAATTTTAATCGCGGCTCGACCACTTTTTTTTTCCAGCTAGCATCAGACAAAAAAAAATGTATACGTCGCAGCGCCAATTTTAATCGCGGCCCGACCACCTTTTTTTCCCAGCTAACATCAGCCAAAAAAAAATTTATAGGTCGCAGCCCCAATTTTAATCGCGGCCCGACCACCTTTTTTCCCCAGCTAGCATCAGTCAAAAAAAAATGTATACGTCGCAGCGCCAATTTTAATCGCGGCCCGACCACCTTTTTTTCCAGCTAACATCAGCCAAAAAAAAATTTATACGTCGCAGCCCCAATTTTAATCGCGGCCCGACCACCTTTTTTCCCCAGCTAGCATCAGCCAAAACAAAATTTATACGTCGCAGCCACAATTTTAATCGCGGCCCGACCACCTTTTTTCCCCAGCTAGCATCAGCCAAAAAAAAATTTATACGTCGCAGCCCCAATTTTAATCGCGGCCCGAACACCTTTTGTCCCCAGCTAGCATCAGCCAAAACAAAATTTATACGTCGCAGCCCCAATTTTAATCGCGGCCCGACCACCTTTTTTCCCCAGCTAGCATCAGCCAAAAAAAAATTTATACGTTGCAGCCACAATTTTAATCGCGGCCCGACCACCTTTTTTTCCCAGCTAACATCAGCCAAAACAAAATTTATACGTCGCAGCCCCAATTTTAATCGCGGCCCGACCGCCTTTTTTCCCCAGCTAGCATCAGCCAAAAAAAAATTTATACGTCGCAGCCACAATTTTAATCGCGGCCCGACCACCTTTTTTTCCCAGCTAACATCAGCCAAAAAAAAATTTATACGTCGCAGCCCCAATTTTAATCGCGGCCCGATCGCCTTTTTTCCCCAGCTAGCATCAGCCAAAACAAAATTTATACGTCGCAGCCACAATTTTAATCGCATCCCGACCACCTTTTTTCCCCAGCTAGCATCAGCCAAAACAAAATTTATACGTCGCAGCTAACATCAGCCAAAAAAAAATTTATACGTCGCAGCCCCAATTTTAATCGCAGCCCGACCACCTTTTGTCCCCAGCTAGCATCAGTCAAAATAAAATTTATACGTCGCAGCCCCAACTTTAATCGCAGCCCGACCACCTTTTTTCCCCAGCTAGCATCAGCCAAAAAAAAATTTATACGTCGCAGCCCCAATTTTAATCGCGGCCCGACCACCTTTTTTCCCCAGCTAGCATCAGCCAAAAAAAAATTTATACGTCGCAGCCACAATTTTAATCGCGGCCCGACCACCTTTTTTCCCCAGCTAGCATCAGCCAAAACAAAATTTATACGTCGCAGCCACAATTTTAATCGCGGCCCGACCAAATTTTTTCCCCAGCTAGCATCAGCCAAAACAAAATTTATACGTCGCAGCCCCAATTTTAATCGCGGCCCGACCGCCTTTTTTCCCCAGCTAGCATCAGCCAAAAAAAAATTTATACGTCGCAGCCACAATTTTAATCGCGGCCCGACCACCTTTTTTTCCAAGCTAACATCAGCCAAAAAAAAATTTATACGTCGCAGCCCCAATTTTAATCGCAGCCCGACCACCTTTTTTCCCCAGCTAGAATCAGCCAAAAAAAAAATTTATACGTCGCAGCCACAATTTTAATCGCGGCCCGACCACCTTTTTTCCCCAGCTAGCATCAGCCAAAACAAAATTTATACGTCGAAGCCCCAATTTTAATCGCGGCCCGACCGCCTTTTTTCCCCAGCTAGCATCAGCCAAAAAAAAATTTATACGTCGCAGCGCCAATTTTAATCGCGGCCCGACCACCTTTTTTTCCAGCTAACATCAGCCAAAAAAAAATTTATACGTCGCAGCCCCAATTTTAATCGCGGCCCGACCACCTTTTTTCCCCAGCTAGCATCAGTCAAAAAAAAATTTATACGTCGCAGCCCCAATTTTAATCGCGGCCCGACCACCTTTTTTCCCCAGCTAGCATCAGCCAAAAAAAAATGTATACGTCGCAGCCCCAATTTTAATCGCGGCCCGACCACCTTTTGTCCCCAGCTAGCATCAGTCAAAAAAAAAATTATACGTAGCAGCCACAATTTTAATCGCGGCCCGACCACCTTTTTTTCCCAGCTAACATCAGCCAAAAAAAAATTTATACGTCGCAGCCCCAATTTTAATCGCGGCCCGACCACCTTTTGTCCCCAGCTAGCATCAGCCAAAAAAAAATTTATACGTCGCAGCCCCAATTTTAATCGCGGCCCGACCACCTTTTGTCCCCAGCTAGCATCAGTCAAAAAAAAATTTATACGTAGCAGCCACAATTTTAATCGCGGCCCGACCACCTTTTTTTCCCAGCTAACATCAGCCAAAAAAAAATTTATACGTCGCAGCCCCAATTTTAATCGCGGCCCGACCACCTTTTTTCCCCAGCTAGCATCAGCCAAAAAAAAATGTATACGTCGCAGCCCCAATTTTAATCGCGGCCCGACCGCCTTTTTTCCCCAGCTAGCATCAGCCAAAAAAAAATTTATACGTCGCAGCGCCAATTTTAATCGCGGCCCGACCACCTTTTTTTCCAGCTAACATCAGCCAAAAAAAAATTTATACGTCGCAGCCCCAATTTTAATCGCGGCCCGACCACCTTTTTTCCCCAGCTAGCATCAGTCAAAAAAAAATGTATACGTCGCAGCACCAATTTTAATCGCGGCCCGACCACCTTTTTTCCCCAGCTAGCATCAGCCAAAAAAAAATGTATACGTCGCAGCCCCAATTTTAATCGCGGCCCGACCACCTTTTGTCCCCAGATAGCATCAGTCAAAAAAAAATTTATACGTAGCTGCCACAATTTTAATCGCGGCCCGACCACCTTTTTTTCCCAGCTAACATCAGCCAAAAAAAAATTTATACGTCGCAGCCCCAATTTTAATCGCGGCCCGACCACCTTTTTTCCCCAGCTAGCATCAGCCAAAAAAAAATGTATACGTCGCAGCCCCAATTTTAATCGCGGCCCGACCACCTTTTGTCCCCAGCTAGCATCAGCCAAAAAAAAATTTATACGTCGCAGCCCCAATTTTAATCGCGGCCCGACCACCTTTTTTCCCCAGCTAGCATCAGCCAAAAAAAAATTTATACGTCGCAGCCACAATTTTAATCGCGGCCCGACCACCTTTTTTTCCCAGCTAACATCAGCCAAAACAAAATTTATACGTCGCAGCCCCAATTTTAATCGCGGCCCGACCGCCTTTTTTCCCCAGCTAGCATCAGCCAAAAAAAAATTTATACGTCGCAGCCACAATTTTAATCGCGGCCCGACCACCTTTTTTTCCCAGCTAACATCAGCCAAAAAAAAATTTATACGTCGCAGCCCCAATTTTAATCGCAGCCCGACCACCTTTTGTCCCCAGCTAGCATCAGTCAAAAAAAAATTTATACGTCGCAGCCCCAACTTTAATCGCAGCCCGACCACCTTTTTTCCCCAGCTAGCATCAGCCAAAAAAAAATTTATACGTCGCAGCCACAATTTTAATCGCGGCCCGACCACCTTTTTTCCCCAGCTAGCATCAGCCAAAACAAAATTTATACGTCGCAGCCACAATTTTAATCGCGGCCCGACCACCTTTTTTCCCCAGCTAGCATCAGCCAAAACAAAATTTATACGTCGCAGCCCCAATTTTAATCGCGGCCCGACCGCCTTTTTTCCCCAGCTAGCATCAGCCAAAAAAAAATTTATACGTCGCAGCCACAATTTTAATCGCGGCCCGACCACCTTTTTTTCCCAGCTAACATCAGCCAAAAAAAAATTTATACGTCGCAGCCCCAATTTTAATCGCAGCCCGACCACCTTTTTTCCCCAGCTAGCATCAGCCAAAAAAAAATTTATACGTCGCAGCCACAATTTTAATCGCGGCCCGGCCAACTTTTTTTCCCCAGCTAGCATCAGCCAAAACAAAATTTATACGTCGCAGCCCCAATTTTATTCGCGGCCCGACCGCCTTTTTTCTCCAGCTAGCATCAGCCAAAACAAAATTTATACGTCGCAGCCCCAATTTTAATCGCGGCCCGACCGCCTTTTTTCCCCAGCTAGCATCAGCCAAAAAAAAATTTATACGTCGCAGCGCCAATTTTAATCGCGGCCCGACCACCTTTTTTTCCAGCTAACATCAGCCAAAAAAAAATTTATACGTCGCAGCCCCAATTTTAATCGCGGCCCGACCACCTTTTTTCCCCAGCTAGCATCAGTCAAAAAAAAAATTTATACGTCGCAGCCCCAATTTTAATCGCGGCCCGACCGCCTTTTTTCCCCAGCTAGCATCAGCCAAAAAAAAATGTATACGTCGCAGCCCCAATTTTAATCGCGGCCCGACCACCTTTTGTCCCCAGCTAGCATCAGTCAAAACAAAATTTATACGTCGCAGCCCCAATTTTAATCGCGGCCCGACCACCTTTTTTCCCCAGCTAGCATCAGTCAAAAAAAAAATTTATACGTCGCAGCCCCAATTTTAATCGCGGCCCGACCACCTTTTTTCCCCAGCTAGCATCAGCCAAAAAAAAATTTATACGTCGCAGCCCCAACTTTAATCGCAGCCCGACCACCTTTTTTCCCCAGCTAGCATCAGCCAAAAAAAAATTTATACGTCGCAGCCACAATTTTAATCGCGGCCCGACCACCTTTTTTCCCCAGCTAGCATCAGCCAAAACAAAATTTATACGTCGCAGCCCCAATTTTAATCGCGGCCCGACCGCCTTTTTTCCCCAGCTAGCATCAGCCAAAAAAAAATGTATACGTCGCAGCCCCAATTTTAATCGCGGCCCGACCACCTTTTGTCCCCAGCTAGCATCAGTCAAAACAAAATTTATACGTCGCAGCCCCAATTTTAATCGCGGCCCGACCGCCTTTTTTCCCCAGCTAGCATCAGCCAAAAAAAAATTTATACGTCGCAGCCCCAATTTTAATCGCGGCCCGACCACCTTTTTTCCCCAGCTAGCATCAGCCAAAAAAAAATTTATACGTCGCAGCCCCAATTTTAATCGCGGCCCGACCACCTTTTTTTCCCAGCTAACATCAGCCAAAAAAAAATTTATACGTCGCAGCCACAATTTTAATCGCGGCCCGACCACCTTTTTTCCCCAGCTAACATCAGCCAAAAAAAATGTATACGTCGCAGCCACAATTTTAATCGCGGCCCGACCACCTTTTGTCCCCAGCTAGCATCAGTCAAAAAAAATGTATACGTAGCAGCCACAATTTTAATCGCGGCCCGACCACCTTTTTTTCCCAGCTAACATCAGCCAAAAAAAAATTTATACGTCGCAGCCACAATTTTAATCGCGGCCCGACCACCTTTTTTTCCCAGCTAACATCAGTCAAAACAAAATTTATACGTCGCAGCCCCAATTTTAATCGCGGCCCGACCGCCTTTTTTCCCCAGCTAGCATCAGCCAAAAAAAAATTTATACGTCGCAGCCCTAATTTTAATCGCGGCCCGACCGCCTTTTTTCCCCAGCTAGCATCAGCCAAAAAAAAATTTATACGTCGCAGCCTTAATTTTAATCGCGGCCCGACCACCTTTTTTCCCCAGCTAGCATCAGCCAAAAAAAAAATTATACGTCGCAGCCTTAATTTTAATCGCGGCCCGACCACCTTTTTTCCCCAGCTAGCATCAGCCAAATAAAAATTTATACGTCGCAGCCAAAATTTTAATCGCGGCCCGACCACCTTTTTTCCCCAGCTAGCATCAGCCAAAACAAAATTTATACGTCGCAGCCCCAATTTTAATCGCGGCCCGACCACCTTTTTTCCCCAGCTAGCATCAGTCAAAAACAAATGTATACGTCGCAGCGCCAATTTTAATCGCGGCCCGACCACCTTTTTTCCCCAGCTAGCATCAGTCAAAAACAAATGTATACGTCGCAGCGCCAATTTTAATCGCGGCCCGACCACCTTTTTTCCCCAGCTAGCATCAGTCAAAAAAAAATGTATTCGTCGCAGCCCCAATTTTAATCGCGGCCCGACCACCTTTTGTCCCCAGCTAGCATCAGTCAAAAAAAAATTTATGCGTAGCAGCCACAATTTTAATCGCGGCCCGACCACCTTTTTTTCCCAGCTAACATCAGCCAAAAAAAAATTTATACGTCGCAGCCCCAATTTTAATCGCGGCCCGACCGCCTTTTTTCGCCAGCTAGCATCAGCCAAAAAAAAAATGTATACGTCGCAGCCCCAATTTTAATCGCGGCCCGACCACCTTTTGTCCCCAGCTAGCATCAGCCAAAAAAAAATTTATACGTCGCAGCCACAATTTTAATCGCGGCCCGACCACCTTTTTTTCCCAGCTAACATCAGCCAAAACAAAATTTATACGTCGCAGCCCCAATTTTAATCGCGGCCCGACCGCCTTTTTTCCCCAGCTAGCATCAGCCAAAAAAAAATTTATACGTCGCAGCCACAATTTTAATCGCGGCCCGACCACCTTTTTTCCCAGCTAACATCAGCCAAAAAAAAATTTATACGTCGCAGCCCCAATTTTAATCGCAGCCCGACCACCTTTTGTCCCCAGCTAGCATCAGTCAAAAAAAAATTTATACGTCGCAGCCCCAACTTTAATCGCAGCCCGACCACCTTTTTTCCCCAGCTAGCATCAGCCAAAAAAAAATTTATACGTCGCAGCCACAATTTTAATCGCGGCCCGACCACCTTTTTTCCCCAGCTAGCATCAGCCAAAACAAAATTTATACGTCGCAGCCACAATTTTAATCGCGGCCCGACCACCTTTTTTCCCCAGCTGGCATCAGCCAAAACAAAATTTATACGTCGCAGCCCCAATTTTAATCGCGGCCCGACCGCCTTTTTTCCCCAGCTAGCATCAGCCAAAAAAAAATTTATACGTCGCAGCCACAATTTTAATCGCGGCCCGACCACCTTTTTTTCCCAGCTAACATCAGCCAAAAAAAAATTTATACGTCGCAGCCCCAATTTTAATCGCAGCCCGACCACCTTTTTTCCCCAGCTAGCATCAGCCAACAAAAAAATTTATACGTCGCAGCCACAATTTTAATCGCGGCCCGACCACCTTTTTTCCCCAGCTAGCATCAGCCAAAACAAAATTTATACGTCGCAGCCCCAATTTTAATCGCGGCCCGACCGCCTTTTTTCCCCAGCTAGCATCAGCCAAAACAAAATTTATACGTCGCAGCCCCAATTTTAATCGCGGCCCGACCGCCTTTTTTCCCCAGCTAGCATCAGCCAAAAAAAAATTTATACGTCGCAGCGCCAATTTTAATCGCGGCCCGACCACCTTTTTTTCCAGCTAACATCAGCCAAAAAAAAATTTATACGTCGCAGCCCCAATTTTAATCGCGGCCCGACCACCTTTTTTCCCCAGCTAGCATCTGCCAAAAAAAAATGTATACGTCGCAGCCCCAATTTTAATCGCGGCCCGACCACCTTTTGTCCCCAGCTAGCATCAGTCAAAAAAAAATTTATACGTAGCAGCCACAATTTTAATCGCGGCCCGACCACCTTTTTTTCCCAGCTAACATCAGCCAAAAAAAAATTTATACGTCGCAGCCCCAATTTTAATCGCTGCCCGACCACCTTTTTTCCCCAGCTAACATCAGCCAAAAAAAATGTATACGTCGCAGCCACAATTTTAATCGCGGCCCGACCACCTTTTTTCCCCAGCTAGCATCAGCCAAAACAAAATTTATACGTCGCAGCCCCAATTTTAATCGCGGCCCGACCGCCTTTTTTCCCCAGCTAGCATCAGTCAAAAAAAAATTTATACGTCGCAGCCACAATTTTAATCGCGGCCCGACCACCTTTTTTCCCCAGCTAGCATCAGCCAAAACAAAATTTATACGTCGCAGCCCCAACTTTAATCGCAGCCCGACCACCTTTTTTCCCCAGCTAGCATCAGCCAAAAAAAAATTTATACGTCGCAGCCACAATTTTAATCGCGGCCCGACCACCTTTTTTCCCCAGCTAGCATCAGCCAAAACAAAATTTATACGTCGCAGCCACAATTTTAATCGCGGCCCGACCACCTTTTTTCCCCAGCTAGCATCAGCCAAAACAAAATTTATACGTCGCAGCCCCAATTTTAATCGCTTCCCGACCGCCTTTTTTCCCCAGCTAGCATCAGCCAAAAAAAAATTTATACGTCGCAGCCACAATTTTAATCGCGGCCCGACCACCTTTTTTTCCCAGCTAACATCAGCCAAAAAAAAATTTATACGTCGCAGCCCCAATTTTAATCGCAGCCCGACCACCTTTTTTCCCCAGCTAGCATCAGCCAAAAAAAAATTTATACGTCGCAGCCACAATTTTAATCGCGGCCCGGCCAACTTTTTTTCCCCAGCTAGCATCAGCCAAAACAAAATTTATACGTCGCAGCCCCAATTTTATTCGCGGCCCGACCGCCTTTTTTCTCCAGCTAGCATCAGCCAAAACAAAATTTATACGTCGCAGCCCCAATTTTAATCGCGGCCCGACCGCCTTTTTTCCCCAGCTAGCATCAGCCAAAAAAAAATTTATACGTCGCAGCGCCAATTTTAATCGCGGCCCGACCACCTTTTTTTCCAGCTAACATCAGCCAAAAAAAAATTTATACGTCGCAGCCCCAATTTTAATCGCGGCCCGACCACCTTTTTTCCCCAGCTAGCATCAGTCAAAAAAAAAATTTATACGTCGCAGCCCCAATTTTAATCGCGGCCCGACCACCTTTTTTCCCCAGCTAGCATCAGCCAAAAAAAAATGTATACGTCGCAGCCCCAATTTTAATCGCGGCCCGACCACCTTTTGTCCCCAGCTAGCATCAGTCAAAACAAAATTTATACGTCGCAGCCCCAATTTTAATCGCGGCCCGACCGCCTTTTTTCCCCAGCTAGCATCAGCCAAAAAAAAATTTATACGTCGCTGCCCCAATTTTAATCGCGGCCCGACCACCTTTTTTCCCCAGCTAGCATCAGCCAAAAAAAAATGTATACGTCGCAGCCCCAATTTTAATCGCGGCCCGACCACCTTTTTTTCCCAGCTAACATCAGCCAAAAAAAAATTTATACGTCGCAGCCACAATTTTAATCGCGGCCCGACCACCTTTTTTCCCCAGCTAACATCAGCCAAAAAAAATGTATACGTCGCAGCCACAATTTTAATCGCGGCCCGACCACCTTTTGTCCCCAGCTAGCATCAGTCAAAAAAAATGTATACGTAGCAGCCACAATTTTAATCGCGGCCCGACCACCTTTTTTTCCCAGCTAACATCAGCCAAAAAAAAATTTATACGTCGCAGCCACAATTTTAATCGCGGCCCGACCACCTTTTTTTCCCAGCTAACATCAGTCAAAACAAAATTTATACGTCGCAGCCCCAATTTTAATCGCGGCCCGACCGCCTTTTTTCCCCAGCTAGCATCAGCCAAAAAAAAATTTATACGTCGCAGCCCTAATTTTAATCGCGGCCCGACCGCCTTTTTTCCCCAGCTAGCATCAGCCAAAAAAAAATTTATACGTCGCAGCCTTAATTTTAATCGCGGCCCGACCACCTTTTTTCCCCAGCTAGCATCAGCCAAAAAAAAAATTATAAGTCGCAGCCTTAATTTTAATCGCGGCCCGACCACCTTTTTTCCCCAGCTAGCATCAGCCAAATAAAAATTTATACGTCGCAGCCAAAATTTTAATCGCGGCCCGACCACCTTTTTTCCCCAGCTAGCATCAGCCAAAACAAAATTTATACGTCGCAGCCCCAATTTTAATCGCGGCCCGACCACCTTTTTTCCCCAGCTAGCATCAGTCAAAAACAAATGTATACGTCGCAGCGCCAATTTTAATCGTGGCCCGACCACCTTTTTTCCCCAGCTAGCATCAGTCAAAAACAAATGTATACGTCGCAGCGCCAATTTTAATCGCGGCCCGACCACCTTTTTTCCCCAGCTAGCATCAGTCAAAAAAAAATGTATTCGTCGCAGCCCCAATTTTAATCGCGGCCCGACCACCTTTTGTCCCCAGCTAGCATCAGTCAAAAAAAAATTTATACGTAGCAGCCACAATTTTAATCGCGGCCCGACCACCTTTTTTTCCCAGCTAACATCAGCCAAAAAAAAATTTATACGTCGCAGCCCCAATTTTAATCGCGGCCCGACCGCCTTTTTTCCCCAGCTAGCATCAGCCAAAAAAAAAATGTATACGTCGCAGCCCCAATTTTAATCGCGGCCCGACCACCTTTTGTCCCCAGCTAGCATCAGCCAAAAAAAATTTATACGTCGCAGCCACAATTTTAATCGCGGCCCGACCACCTTTTCTTCCCAGCTAACATCAGCCAAAACAAAATTTATACGTCGCAGCCCCAATTTTAATCGCGGCCCGACCGCCTTTTTTCCCCAGCTAGCATCAGCCAAAAAAAAATTTATACGTCGCAGCCACAATTTTAATCGCGGCCCGACCACCTTTTTTCCCAGCTAACATCAGCCAAAAAAAAATTTATACGTCGCAGCCCCAATTTTAATCGCAGCCCGACCACCTTTTGTCCCCAGCTAGCATCAGTCAAAAAAAAATTTATACGTCGCAGCCCCAACTTTAATCGCAGCCCGACCACCTTTTTTCCCCAGCTAGCATCAGCCAAAAAAAAATTTATACGTCGCAGCCACAATTTTAATCGCGGCCCGACCACCTTTTTTCCCCAGCTAGCATCAGCCAAAACAAAATTTATACGTCGCAGCCACAATTTTAATCGCGGCCCGACCACCTTTTTTCCCCAGCTGGCATCAGCCAAAACAAAATTTATACGTCGCAGCCCCAATTTTAATCGCGGCCCGACCGCCTTTTTTCCCCAGCTAGCATCAGCCAAAAAAAAATTTATACGTCGCAGCCACAATTTTAATCGCGGCCCGACCACCTTTTTTTCCCAGCTAACATCAGCCAAAAAAAAATTTATACGTCGCAGCCCCAATTTTAATCGCAGCCCGACCACCTTTTTTCCCCAGCTAGCATCAGCCAACAAAAAAATTTATACGTCGCAGCCACAATTTTAATCGCGGCCCGACCACCTTTTTTCCCCAGCTAGCATCAGCCAAAACAAAATTTATACGTCGCAGCCCCAATTTTAATCGCGGCCCGACCGCCTTTTTTCCCCAGCTAGCATCAGCCAAAACAAAATTTATACGTCGCAGCCCCAATTTTAATCGCGGCCCGACCGCCTTTTTTCCCCAGCTAGCATCAGCCAAAAAAAAATTTATACGTCGCAGCGCCAATTTTAATCGCGGCCCGACCACCTTTTTTTCCAGCTAACATCAGCCAAAAAAAAATTTATACGTCGCAGCCCCAATTTTAATCGCGGCCCGACCACCTTTTTTTCCCAGCTAGCATCAGCCAAAAAAAAATGTATACGTCGCAGCCCCAATTTTAATCGCGGCCCGACCACCTTTTGTCCCCAGCTAGCATCCGTCAAAAAAAAATTTATACGTAGCAGCCACAATTTTAATCGCGGCCCGACCACCTTTTTTTCCCAGCTAACATCAGCCAAAAAAAAATTTATACGTCGCAGCCCCAATTTTAATCGCGGCCCGACCACCTTTTTTCCCCAGCTAGCATCAGCCAAAAAAAAATGTATACGTCGCAGCCCCAATTTTAATCGCGGCCCGACCACCTTTTGTCCCCAGCTAGCATCAGCCAAAAAAAAATTTATACGTCGCAGCCCCAATTTTAATCGCGGCCCGACCACCTTTTTTCCCCAGCTAACATCAGTCAAAACAAAATTTATACGTCGCAGCCCCAATTTTATTCGCGGCCCGACCGCCTTTTTTCCCCAGCTAGCATCAGCCAAAAAAAAATTTATACGTCGCAGCCACAATTTTAATCGCGGCCCGACCACCTTTTTTTCCCAGCTAACATTAGCCAAAAAAAAATTTATACGTCGCAGCCCCAATTTTAATCGCGGCCCGACCACCTTTTTTCCCCAGCTAACATCAGCCAAAAAAAATGTATACGTCGCAGCCACAATTTTAATCGCGGCCCGACCACCTTTTTTCCCCAGCTAGCATCAGCCAAAACAAAATTTATACGTCGCAGCCCCAATTTTAATCGCGGCCCGACAGCCTTTTTTCCCCAGCTAGCATCAGCCAAAAAAAAATTTATACGTCGCAGCCCCAATTTTAATCGCGGCCCGACCACCTTTTTTCCCCAGCTAACATCAGCCAAAAAAAATGTATACGTCGCAGCCACAATTTTAATCGCGGCCCGACCACCTTTTGTCCCCAGCTAGCATCAGTCAAAAAAAATGTATACGTAGCAGCCCCAATTTTAATCGCGACCCGACCACCTTTTTTCTCCATCTAGCATCAGACAAAAAAAAATGTATTCGTCGCAGCGCCAATTTTAATCGCGGCCCGACCACCTTTTTTTCCCAGCTAACATCAGCCAAAAAAAAAATTATACGTCGCAGCGCCAATTTTAATCGCGGCTCGACCACTTTTTTTTTCCAGCTAGCATCAGACAAAAAAAAATGTATACGCCGCAGCGCCAATTTTAATCGCGGCCCGACCACCTTTTTTTCCCAGCTAACATCAGCCAAAAAAAAATTTATACGTCGCAGCCCTAATTTTAATCGCGGCACGACCGCCTTTTTTCCCCAGCTAGCATCAGCCAAAAAAAAATTTATACGTCGCAGCCTTAATTTTAATCGCGGCCCGACCACCTTTTTTCCCCAGCTAGCATCAGCCAAAAAAAAATTTATACGTCGCAGCCACAATTTTAATCGCGGCCCGACCACCTTTTTTCCCCAGCTAGCATCAGCCAAAACAAAATTTATACGTCGCAGCCCCAATTTTAATCGCGGCCCGACCACCTTTTTTCCCCAGCTAGCATCAGTCAAAAACAAATGTATACGTCGCAGCGCCAATTTTAATCGCGGCCCGACCACCTTTTTTCCCCAGCTAGCATCAGTCAAAAACAAATGTATACGTCGCAGCGCCAATTTTAATCGCGGCCCGACCACCTTTTTTCCCCAGCTAGCATCAGTCAAAAAAAAATGTATTCGTCGCAGCCCCAATTCTAATCGCGGCCCGACCACCTTTTTTCCCCAGCTAGCATCAGCCAAAAAAAAATGTATACGTCGCAGCCCCAATTTTAATCGCGGCCCGACCACCTTTTGTCCCCAGCTAGCATCAGTCAAAAAAAAAATTATACGTAGCAGCCACAATTTTAATCGCGGCCCGACCACCTTTTTTTCCCAGCTAACATCAGCCAAAAAAAATTTATACGTCGCAGCCCCAATTTTAATCGCGGCCCGACCACCTTTTTTCCCCAGCTAGCATCAGCCAAAAAAAAATGTATACGTCGCAGCCCCAATTTTAATCGCGGCCCGACCACCTTTTGTCCCCAGCAAGCATCAGCCAAAAAAAAATTTATACGTCGCAGCCCCAATTTTAATCGCGGCCCGACCACCTTTTTTCCCCAGCTAGCATCAGCCAAAAAAAAATTTATACGTCGCAGCCACAATTTTAATCGCGGCCCGACCACCTTTTTTTCCCAGCTAACATCAGCCAAAAAAAAATTTATACGTCGCAGCCCCAATTTTAATCGCGGCCCGACCACCTTTTTTCCCCAGCTAGCATCAGCCAAAACAAAATTTATACGTCGCAGCCACAATTTTAATCGCGGCCCGACCACCTTTTTTCCCCAGCTAGCATCAGCCAAAACAAAATTTATACGTCGCAGCCACAATTTTAATCGCGGCCCGACCACCTTTTTTCCCCAGCTAGCATCAGCCAAAAAAAAATTTATACGTCGCAGCCCCAACTTTAATCGCAGCCCGACCACCTTTTTTCCCCAGCTAGCATCAGCCAAAAAAAAATTTATACGTCGCAGCCACAATTTTAATCGCGGCCCGACCACCTTTTTTCCCCAGCTAGCATCAGCCAAAACAAAATTTATACGTCGCAGCCACAATTTTAATCGCGGCCCGACCACCTTTTTTCCCCAGCTAGCATCAGCCAAAAAAAAATTTATACGTCGCAGCCCCAACTTTAATCGCAGCCCGACCACCTTTTTTCCCCAGCTAGCATCAGCCAAAAAAAAATTTATACGTCGCAGCCACAATTTTAATCGCGGCCCGACCACCTTTTTTCCCCAGCTAGCATCAGCCAAAACAAAATTTATACGTCGCAGCCCCAATTTTAATCGCGGCCCGACCGCCTTTTTTCCCCAGCTAGCATCAGCCAAAAAAAAATTTATACGTCGCAGCCACAATTTTAATCGCGGCCCGACCACCTTTTTTTCCCAGCTAACATCAGCCAAAAAAAAATTTATACGTCGCAGCCCCAATTTTAATCGCAGCCCGACCACCCTTTTTCCCCAGCTAGCATCAGCCAAAAAAAAATTTATACGTCGCAGCCACAATTTTAATCGCGGCCCGACCACCTTTTTTCCCCAGCTAGCATCAGCCAAAACAAAATTTATACGTCGCAGCCCCAATTTTAATCGCGGCCCGACCGCCTTTTTTCCCCAGCTAGCATCAGCCAAAACAAAATTTATACGTCGCAGCCCCAATTTTAATCGCGGCCCGACCGCCTTTTTTCCCCAGCTAGCATCAGCCAAAAAAAAAATTATACGTCGCAGCGCCAATTTTAATCGCGGCCCGACCACCTTTTTTTTCAGCTAACATCAGCCAAAAAAAAATTTATACGTCGCAGCCCCAATTTTAATCGCGGCCCGACCACCTTTTTTCCCCAGCTAGCATCAGTCAAAAAAAAAATTTATACGTCGCAGCCCCAATTTTAATCGCGGCCCGACCACCTTTTTTCCCCAGCTAGCATCAGCCAAAAAAAAATGTATACGTCGCAGCCCCAATTTTAATCGCGGCCCGACCACCTTTTGTCCCCAGCTAGCATCAGTCAAAAAAAATTTATACGTAGCAGCCACAATTTTAATCGCGGCCCGACCACCTTTTTTTCCCAGCTAACATCAGCCAAAAAAAAATTTATACGTCGCAGCCCCAATTTTAATCGCGGCCCGACCACCTTTTTTCCCCAGCTAGCATCAGCCAAAAAAAAATGTATACGTCGCAGCCCCAATTTTAATCGCGGCCCGACCACCTTTTGTCCCCAGCTAGCATCAGCCAAAAAAAAATTTATACGTCGCAGCCCCAATTTTAATCGCGGCCCGACCACCTTTTTTCCCCAGCTAGCATCAGCCAAAAAAAAATTTATACGTCGCAGCCACAATTTTAATCGCGGCCCGACCACCTTTTTTTCCCAGCTAACATCAGTCAAAACAAAATTTATACGTCGCAGCCCCAATTTTAATCGCGGCCCGACCGCCTTTTTTCCCCAGCTAGCATCAGCCAAAAAAAAATTTATACGTCGCAGCCACAATTTTAATCGCGGCCCGACCACCTTTTTTTCCCAGCTAACATCAGCCAAAAAAAAATTTATACGTCGCAGCCCCAATTTTAATCGCGGCCCGACCACCTTTTTTCCCCAGCTAACATCAGCCAAAAAAAAATGTATACGTCGCAGCCACAATTTTAATCGCGGCCCGACCACCTTTTGTCCCCAGCTAGCATCAGTCAAAAAAAATGTATACGTAGCAGCCCCAATTTTAATCGCGACCCGACCACCTTTTTTCTCCAGCTAGCATCAGACAAAAAAAAATGTATTCGTCGCAGCGCCAATTTTAATCGCGGCCCGACCACCTTTTTTTCCCAGCTCACATCAGCCAAAAAAAAAATTATACGTCGCAGCGCCAATTTTAATCGCGGCTCGACCACTTTTTTTTTCCAGCTAGCATCAGACAAAAAAAAATGTATACGCCGCAGCGCCAATTTTAATCGCGGCCCGACCACCTTTTTTTCCCAGCTAACATCAGCCAAAAAAAAATTTATACGTCGCAGCCCTAATTTTAATCGCGGCCCGACCGCCTTTTTTCCCCAGCTAGCATCAGCCAAAAAAAAATTTATACGTCGCAGCCTTAATTTTAATCGCGGCCCGACCACCTTTTTTCCCCAGCTAGCATCAGCCAAAACAAAATTTATACGTCGCAGCCCCAATTTTAATCGCGGCTCGACCACTTTTTTTTCCAGCTAGCATCAGACAAAAAAAAATGTATACGTCGCAGCGCCAATTTTAATCGCGGCCCGACCACCTTTTTTTCCCAGCTAACATCAGCCAAAAAAAAATTTATAGGTCGCAGCCCCAATTTTAATCGCGGCCCGACCACCTTTTTTCCCCAGCTAGCATCAGTCAAAAAAAAATGTATACGTCGCAGCGCCAATTTTAATCGCGGCCCGACCACCTTTTTTTCCAGCTAACATCAGCCAAAAAAAAATTTATACGTCGCAGCCCCAATTTTAATCGCGGCCCGACCACCTTTTTTCCCCAGCTAGCATCAGTCAAAAAAAAATTTATACGTCGCAGCCCCTATTTTAATCGCGGCCCGACCACCTTTTTTCCCCAGCTAGCATCAGCCAAAAAAAAATGTATACGTCGCAGCGCCAATTTTAATCGCGGCCCGACCATCTTTTGTCCCCAGCTAGCATCAGTCAAAAAAAAATTTATACGACGCAGCCCCAATTTTAATAGCGACCCGAAAACCTTTTTTTCCCAGCTAGCATCAGCCAAAACAAAATTTATACGTCGCAGCCCCAATTTTAATCGCGGCCCGACCGCCTTTTTTCCCCAGCTAGCATCAGCCAAAAAAAAATTTATACGTCGCAGCCACAATTTTAATCGCGGCCCGACCACCTTTTTTTCCCAGCTAGCATCAGCCAAAACAAAATTTATACGTCGCAGCCACAATTTTAATCGCGGCCCGACCGCCTTTTTTCCCCAGCTAGCATCAGCCAAAAAAAAATGTATACGTCGCTGCCACAATTTTAATCGCGGCCCGACTACCTTTTTTCTCCAGCTAGCATCAGCCAAAACAAAATTTATACGACGCAGCCCCAATTTTAATAGCGACCCGAAAACCTTTTTTCTCCAGCTAACATCAGCCAAAACAAAATTTATACGTCGCAGCCCCAATTTTAATCGCGACCCGACCACCTTTTTTCTCCAGCTAGCATCACCCAAAAAAAAATTTATACGTCGCAGCCCCAATTTTAATCGCGGCCCGACCACCTTTTTTTCCCCAGCTAGCATCAGAAAAAAAAAAATGTATACTTCGCAGCGTCAATTTTAATCGCGGCCCGACCACCTTTTTTCTTCAGCTAGCATCAGCCAAAAAAAATTTATAAGTTGCAGCCCCAATTCTAATCGCGGCTCGACCACTTTTTTTCTCCAGCTAGCATCACCCAAAAAAAATTTATACGTCGCAGCCCCAATTCTAATCGCGGCGCGACCACTTTTTTTCCCCAGCTAGCATCAGAAAAAAAAAAAATGTATACGTCGCAGCGCCAATTTTAATCGCGGCCCGACCACCTTTTTTCTCCAGCTAGCATCAGCCAAAAAAAATTTATAAGTTGCAGCCCCAATTCTAATCGCGGCTCGACCACTTTTTTTCCCCAGCTAGCATCAGCCAAAAAAAAATTTATACGTCGCAGCCACAATTTTAATCGCGACCCGACCACCTTTTTTCTCTAGCTAGCATCAGTCAAAAAAAAATGTATACGTCGCAGCCCCAATTCTAATCGCGGCGCGACCACTTTTTTTCCCCAGCTAGCATCAGAAAAACAAAAAAATGTGTACGTCGCAGCGCCAATTTTAATCGCGGCCCGACCACCTTTTTTCTCCAGCTAGCATCAGCCAAAAAAAATTTATAAGTTGCAGCCCCAATTCTAATCGCGGCTCGACCACTTTTTTTCCCCAGCTAGCATCAGCCAAAAAAAATTTTATACGTCGCAGCCCCAATTTTAATCGCGACCCGACCACCTTTTTACTCCAGCTAGCATCAGCCAAAACAAAATTTATACGTCGCAGCCCCAATTTTAATCTCGGCTCGACCACTTTTTTTCCCCAGCTAGCATCAGCCAAAAAAAATTTTATACGTCGCAGCCCCAATTTTAATCGCGACCCGACCACCTTTTTTCTCCAGCTAGCATCAGCCAAAACAAAATTTTATACGTCGCAGCCCCAATTTTAATCGCGACCCGACCACCTTTTTTCTCCAGCTAGCATCAGCCAAAAAAAATTTATACGTCGCAGATCCAATTTTAATCGCGGCTCGACCACTTTTTTTCCCCAGCTAGCATCAGCCAATAAAAAATTTATACGTCCCAGCCACAATTTTAATCGCGGCCCGACTACCTTTTTTCTCCAGCTAGCATCAGCCAAAAAAAAAATTATACGTCGCAGCCCCAATTTTAATCGCGACCCGACCACCTTTTTTCTCCAGCTAGCATCAGCCAAAACAAAATTTATACGTCGCAGCCCCAATTTTAATCGCGGCCCGACCGCCTTTTTTTCCCAGCTAGCATCAGCCAAAAAAAATTTATACGTCGCAGCCCCAATTTTAATCGCGGCTCGACCACTTTTTTTTTTCCAGCTAGCATCAGACAAAAAAAAATGTATACGTCGCAGCGCCAATTTTAATCGCGGCTCGACCACTTTTTTTCCCAGCTGGCATCAGCCAAAAAAAAATTATACGTCGCAGCCACAATTTTAATCGCGGCTCGACCACTTTTTTTCCCCAGCTAGCATCAGCCAAAAAAAAAATTATACGTCGCAGCGCCAATTTTAATCGCGGCTCGACCACTTTTTTTTTCAGCTAGCATCAGCCAAAAAAAAAATTATACGTCGCAGCGCCAATTCTAATCGCGGCTCGACCACTTTTTTTCCCCAGCTAGCATCAGCCAAAAAAAATTTTAAACGTCGCAGCCCCAATTTTAATCGCGACCCAACCACCTTTTTTCTCCAGCTAGCATCAGCCAAAACAAAATGTATACTTCGCAGCCCCAATTTTAATCGCGGCCCGACCGCCTTTTTTCCCCAGCTAGCATCAGCCAAAAAAAAATGTATACGTCGCAGCGCCAATTCTAATCGCGGCCCGACCACCTTTTTTCTCCAGCTAGCATCAGCCAAAACAAAATGTATACTTCGCAGCCCCAATTTTAAACGCGACCCGACCACCTTTTTTCTCCAGCTAGCATCAGCCAAAACAAAATTTATACGTCGCAGCCCCAATTTTAATCGCGGCCCGACCGCCTTTTTTCCCCAGCTAGCATCAGCCAAAAAAAAATGTATACGTCGCAGCGCCAATTCTAATCGCGGCCCGACCGCCTTTTTTCCCCAGCTAGCATCAGCCAAAACAAAATGTATACTTCGCAGCCCCAATTTTAAACGCGACCCGACCACCTTTTTTCTCCAGCTAGCATCAGCCAAAAAAAAATGTATACGTCGCAGCGCCAATTCTAATCGCGGCCCGACCACCTTTTTTCTCCAGCTAGCATCAGCCAAAACAAAATGTATACTTCGCAGCCCCAATTTTAAACGCGACCCGACCACCTTTTTTCTCCAGCTAGCATCAGCCAAAACAAAATTTATACGTCGCAGCGCCAATTCTAATCGCGGCCCGACCACCTTTTTTCTCCAGCTAGCATCAGAAAAAAAAAATGTATACGTCGCAGCGCCAATTTTAATCGCGGCCCGACCACCTTTTTTCTCCAGCTAGCATCAGCCAAAAAAAATTTATACGTCGCAGCCCCAATTTTAATCGCGGCTCGACCACTTTTTTTCCCCAGCTAGCATCAGCCAATAAAAAATTTATACGTCCCAGCCACAATTTTAATCGCGGCCCGACTACCTTTTTTCTCCAGCTAGCATCAGCCAAAAAAAAATTTATACGTCGCAGCCCCAATTTTAATCGCGACCCGACCACCTTTTTTCTCCAGCTAGCATCAGCCAAAACAAAATTTATACGTCGCAGCCCCAATTTTAATCGCGGCCCGACCGCCTTTTTTTCCCAGCTAGCATCAGCCAAAAAAAATTTATACGTCGCAGCCCCAATTTTAATCGCGGCTCGACCACTTTTTTTTTTCCAGCTAGCATCAGACAAAAAAAAATGTATACGTCGCAGCGCCAATTTTAATCGCGGCTCGACCACTTTTTTTCCCAGCTGGCATCAGCCAAAAAAAAATTATACGTCGCAGCCACAATTTTAATCGCGGCTCGACCACTTTTTTTCCCCAGCTAGCATCAGCCAAAAAAAAAATTATACGTCGCAGCGCCAATTTTAATCGCGGCTCGACCACTTTTTTTTTCAGCTAGCATCAGCCAAAAAAAAAATTATACGTCGCAGCGCCAATTCTAATCGCGGCTCGAAAACTTTTTTTCCCCAGCTAGCATCAGCCAAAAAAAATTTTAAACGTCGCAGCCCCAATTTTAATCGCGACCCAACCACCTTTTTTCTCCAGCTAGCATCAGCCAAAACAAAATGTATACTTCGCAGCTCCAATTTTAATCGCGGCCCGACCGCCTTTTTTCCCCAGCTAGCATCAGCCAAAAAAAAATGTATACGTCGCAGCGCCAATTCTAATCGCGGCCCGACCACCTTTTTTCTCCAGCTAGCATCAGCCAAAACAAAATGTATACTTCGCAGCCCCAATTTTAAACGCGACCCGACCACCTTTTTTCTCCAGCTAGCATCAGCCAAAACAAAATTTATACGTCGCAGCCCCAATTTTAATCGCGGCCCGACCGCCTTTTTTCCCCAGCTAGCATCAGCCAAAAAAAAATGTATACGTCGCAGCGCCAATTCTAATCGCGGCCCGACCGCCTTTTTTCCCCAGCTAGCATCAGCCAAAACAAAATGTATACTTCGCAGCCCCAATTTTAAACGCGACCCGACCACCTTTTTTCTCCAGCTAGCATCAGCCAAAAAAAAATGTATACGTCGCAGCGCCAATTCTAATCGCGGCCCGACCACCTTTTTTCTCCAGCTAGCATCAGCCAAAACAAAATGTATACTTCGCAGCCCCAATTTTAAACGCGACCCGACCACCTTTTTTCTCCAGCTAGCATCAGCCAAAACAAAATTTATACGTCGCAGCGCCAATTCTAATCGCGGCCCGACCACCTTTTTTCTCCAGCTAGCATCAGCCAAAACAAAATGTATACTTCGCAGCCCCAATTTTAAACGCGACCCGACCACCTTTTTTCTCCAGCTAGCATCAGCCAAAACAAAATTATACGTCGCAGCCACAATTTTAATCGCGGCCCGACCGCCTTTTTTCCCCAGCTAGCATCAGCCAAAAAAAAATGTATACGTCGCAGCGCCAATTCTAATCGCGGCCCGACCACCTTTTTTCTCCAGCTAGCATCAGCCAAAACAAAATGTATACTTCGCAGCCCCAATTTTAATCGCGGCCCGACCGCCTTTTTTCCCCAGCTAGCATCAGCCAAAAAAAATTTTAAACGTCGCAGCCCCAATTTTAATCGCGACCCGACCACCTTTTTTCTCCAGCTAGCATCAGCCAAAACAAAATGTATACTTCGCAGCCCCAATTTTAATCGCGGCCCGACCGCCTTTTTTCCCCAGCTAGCATCAGCCAAAAAAAAATGTATACGTCGCAGCGCCAATTCTAATCGCGGCCCGACCACCTTTTTTCTTCAGCTAGCATCAGCCAAAAAAAATTTATAAGTTGCAGCCCCAATTCTAATCGCGGCTCGACCACTTTTTTTCTCCAGCTAGCATCAGCCAAAAAAAAAATTATACGTCGCAGCGCCAATTCTAATCGCGGCCCGACCACCTTTTTTCTCCAGCTAGCATCAGCCAAAACAAAATGTATACTTCGCAGCTCCAATTTTAAACGCGACCCGACCACCTTTTTTCTCCAGCTAGCATCAGCCAAAACAAAATTTATACGTCGCAGCCCCAATTTTAATCGCCTCCCGACCACCTTTTTTCTCCAGCTAGCATCAGAAAAAAAAAATGTATACGTCGCAGCCCCAATTCTAATCGCGGCGCGACCACTTTTTTTTACCAGCTAGCATCAGAAAAAAAAAAAATGTATACGTCGCAGCGCCAATTTTAATCGCGGCCCGACCACCTTTTTTCTCCAGCTAGCATCAGCCAAAAAAAATTTAAAAGTTGCAGCCCCAATTCTAATCGCGGCTCGACCACTTTTTTTCAGCAGCTCGCATCACCCAAAAAAAATTTATACGTCGCAGCCCCAATTTTAAACGCGACCCGACCACCTTTTTTCTCCAGATAGCATCAGCCAAAACAAAATTTATACGTCGCAGCCCCAATTTTAAACGCGACCCGACCACCTTTTTTCTCCAGCTAGCATCAGCCAAAACAAAATTTATACGTCGCAGCCCCAATTTTAAACGCGACCCGACCAAATTTTTTCTCCAGCAAGCATCACCCAAAAAAAAATTTATACGTCGCAGCCCCAATTTTAATCGCGACCCGACCACCTTTTTTCTCCAGCTAGCATCAGTCAAAAAAAAATGTATACGTCGCAGCCCCAATTCTAATCGCGGCCCGACCACTTTTTTTTACCAGCTAGCATCAGAAAAAAAAAAAATGTATACGTCGCAACGCCAATTTTAATCGCGGCCCGACCACCTTTTTTCTCCAGCTAGCATCAGCCAAAAAAAATTTATAAGTTGCAGCGCCAATTCTAATCGCTGCTCGACCACTTTTTTCCACCAGCTAGCATCAGCCAAAAAAAGTTTTATACGTCGCAGCCCCAATTTTAAACGCGACCCGACCACCTTTTTTCTCCAGCTAGCATCACCCAAAAAAAAATTTATACGTCGCAGCCCCAATTTTAATCGCGGCCCGACCACCTTTTTTTCCCCAGCTAGCATCAGAAAAAAAAAAATGTATACGTCGCAGCTCCAATTTTAATCGCGGCCCGACCACCTTTTTTCTCCAGCTAGCATCAGCCAAAAAAAATTTATAAGTTGCAGCCCCAATTCTAATCGCGGCTCGACCACTTTTTTTCCCCAGCTAGCATCAGCCAAAAAAAAATTTATACGTCGCAGCCACAATTTTAATCGCGGCCCGACCACCTTTTTTCCCTAGCTAGCATAAGCCAAAAAAAAAATTATACGTCGCAGCGCCAATTTTAATCGCGCCCCGACCACCTTTTTTCTCCAGCTAGCATCAGTCAAAAAAAAATGTATACGTCGCAGCCCCAATTCTAATCGCGGCGCGACCACTTTTTTTTACCAGCTAGCATCAGAAAAAAAAAAAATGTATACGTCGCAGCGCCAATTTTAATCGCGGCCCGACCACCTTTTTTCTCCAGCTAGCATCAGCCAAAAAAAATTTATATGTTGCAGCGCCAATTCTAATCGCTGCTCGACCACTTTTTTCCCCCAGCTAGCAGCAGCCAAAAAAAGTTTTATACGTCGCAGCCCCAATTTTAAACGCGACCGTACCACCTTTTTTCTCCAGCTAGCATCAGCCAAAACAAAATTTATACGTCGCAGCCCCAATTTTAATCGCGGCCCGACCACCTTTTTTCTCCAGCTAGCATCACCCAAAAAAAAATTTATACGTCGCAGCCCCAATTTTAATCGCGGCCCGACCACCTTTTTTCTCCAGCTAGCATCACCCAAAAAAAAATTTATACGTCGCAGCCCCAATTTTAATCGCGGCCCGACCACCTTATTTTCCCCAGCTAGCATCAGAAAAAAAAAATGTATACGTCGCAGCGCCAATTTTAATCGCGGCCCGACCACCTTTTTTCTCCAGCTAGCATCAGCCAAAACAAAATTTATACGTCGCAGCCCCAATTTTAATCGCGACCCGACCACCTTTTTTCTCCAGCTAGCATCAGCCAAAACAAAATTTATACGTCGCAGCCCCAATTTTAATCGCGACCCGACCACCTTTTTTCTCCAGCTAGCATCACCCAAAAAAAAATTTATACGTCGCAGCCCCAATTTTAATCGCGGCCCGACCACCTTTTTTCCCCAGCTAGCATCAGTCAAAAAAAAATGTATTCGTCGCAGCCCCAATTCTAATCGCGGCCCGACCACATTTTTTTTTCCCAGCTAGCATCAGCCAAAAAAAAATGTATACGTCGCAGCGCTAATTTTAATCGCGGCCCGACCACCTTTTTTTCCAAGCTAGCATCAGTCAAAAAAAAATGTATACGTCGCAGCGCCAATTTTAATCGCGGCCCGACCACCTTTTTTCCCCAGCTAGCATCAGTCAAAAACAAATGTATACGTCGCAGCGCCAATTTTAATCGCGGCCCGACCACCTTTTTTCCCCAGCTAGCATCAGTCAAAAACAAATGTATACGTCGCAGCGCCAATTTTAATCGCGGCCCGACCACCTTTTTTCCCCAGCTAGCATCAGTCAAAAAAAAATTTATACGTCGCAGCCCCAATTTTAATCGCGGCCCGACCACCTTTTGTCCTAAGCTAGCATCAGTCAAAAAAAATGAATACGTCGCAGCGCCAATTTTAATCGCGGCCCGACCACCTTTTTTTCCAAGCTTGCATCAGTCAAAAAAAAATGTATACGTCACAGCGCCAATTTTAATCGCGGCCCAACCACCTTTTTTTCCAAGCTAGCATCAGTCAAAAAAAAATGTATACGTCGCAGCGCCAATTTTAATCGCGGCCCGACCACCTTTTTTCCCCAGCTAGCATCAGTCAAAAACAAATGTATACGTCGCAGCGCCAATTTTAATCGCGGCGCGACCACCTTTTTTCCCCAGCTAGCATCAGTCAAAAAAAAATTTATACGTCGCAGCGCCAATTTTAATCGCGGCCCAACCACCTTTTTTTCCAAGCTTGCATCAGTCAAAAAAAAATGTATACGTCGCAGCGCCAATTTTAATCGCGGCCCGACCACCTTTTTTCCCCAGCTAGCATCAGTCAAAAACAAATGTATACGTCGCAGCGCCAATTTTAATCGCGGCCCGACCACCTTTTTTCCCCAGCTAGCATCAGTCAAAAACAAATGTATACGTCGCAGCGCCAATTTTAATCGCGGCCCAACCACCTTTTTTTCCAAGCTTGCATCAGTCAAAAAAAAATGTATACGTCGCAGCGCCAATTTTAATCGCGGCCCGACCACCTTTTTTTCCAAGCTTGCATCAGTCAAAAAAAAATGTATACGTCGCAGCGCCAATTTTAATCGCGGCCCGACCACCTTTTTTCCCCAGCTAGCATCAGTCAAAAACAAATGTATACGTCGCAGCGCCAATTTTAATCGCGGCCCGACCACCTTTTTTTCCAAGCTTGCATCAGTCAAAAAAAAATGTATACGTCGCAGCGCCAATTTTAATCGCGGCCCAACCACCTTTTTTTCCAAGCTAGCATCAGTCAAAAACAAATGTATACGTCGCAGCGCCAATTTTAATCGCGGCCCGACCACCTTTTTTCCCCAGCTAGCATCAGTCAAAAACAAATGTATACGTCGCAGCGCCAATTTTAATCGCGGCCCGACCACCTTTTTTCCCCAGCTAGCATCAGTCAAAAAAAAATTTATACGTCGCAGCGCCAATTTTAATCGCGGCCCAACCACCTTTTTTTCCAAGCTAGCATCAGTCAAAAAAAAATGTATACGTCGCAGCGCCAATTTTAATCGCGGCCCGACCACCTTTTTTCCCCAGCTAGCATCAGTCAAAAACAAATGTATACGTCGCAGCGCCAATTTTAATCGCGGCCCGACCACCTTTTTTCCCCAGCTAGCATCAGTCAAAAAAAAATTTATACGTCGCAGCCCCAATTTTAATCGCGGCCCGACCACCTTTTGTCCTAAGCTAGCATCAGTCAAAAAAAATGTATACGTCGCAGCGCCAATTTTAATCGCGGCCCGACCACCTTTTTTCCCCAGCTAGCATCAGTCAAATAAAAATGTATACGTCGCAGCCCCAATTCTAATCGCGGCGCGACCACCTTTTTTTCTCTAGCTAGCATCAGCCAAAACGAAATTTATACATCGCAGCCCCAATTCTAATCGCGGCCCGACCACTTTTTTTTCCCAGCTAGCATCACCCAAAAAAAAATTTATACGTCGCAGCCCCAATTTTAATCGCGGACCGACCACCTTTTTATCCCAGCTAGCATCAGCCAAAAAAAAATTTATACGTCGCAGCCCCAATTTTAATCGCGGCCCGACCACCTTTTTTCCCCAGCTATCATCAGCCAAAAAAAAATGTATACGTCGCAGCCCCAATTTTAATCGTGGCCCGACCGCCTTTTTTCCCCAGCTAGCATCAGCCAAAAAAAAATTTATACGTCGCAGCCACAATTTTAATCGCGGCCCGACCACCTTTTTTCCCCAGCTAGCATCAGTCAAAAAAAAATTTATACGTCGCAGCCCCAATTTTAATCGCGGCCCGACCACCTTTTTTCCCCAGCTAGCATCAGCCAAAAAAAAATGTATACGTCGCAGCCCCAATTTTAATCGCGGACCGACCACCTTTTTTCCCCAGCTAGCATCAGCCAAAAAAAAATTTATACGTCGCAGCCACAATTTTAATCGCGGCCCGACCACCTTTTTTCCCCAGCTAGCATCAGCCAAAAAAAATTTATACGTCGCAGCCCCAATTTTAATCGCGACCCGACCACCTTTTTTCCCCAGCTAGCATCAGCCAAAAAAAATTTATACGTCGCAGCCCCAATTTTAATCGCGACCCGACCACCTTTTTTCTCCAGCTAGCATCAGCCAAAACAAAAATTTATACGTCGCAGCCCCAATTTTAATAGCGGCCCGACCACCTTTTTTCTCCAGCTAGCATCAGCCAAAACAAAAATTTATACGTCGCAGCCCCAATTTTAATAGCGGCCCGACCACCTTTTTTCTCCAGCTAGCATCAGCCAAAAAAAATTTATACGTCGCAGCCCCAATTCTAATCGCGGCCCGACCACCTTTTTCCCCAGCTAGCATCAGCCAAAAATTTATACGTCGCAGCCCCAATTTTAATCGCGGACCGACCACCTTTTTTCCCCAGCTAGCATCAGCCAAAAAAAAATTTATACGTCGCAGCCACAATTTTAATCGCGGCCCGACCACCTTTTTTCCCCAGCTAGCATCAGCCAAAAAAAATTTATACGTCGCAGCCCCAATTTTAATCGCGACCCGACCACCTTTTTTCTCCAGCTAGCATCAGCCAAAACAAAAATTTATACGTCGCAGCCCCAATTTTAATAGCGGCCCGACCACCTTTTTTCTCCAGCTAGCATCAGCCAAAAAAAATTTATACGTCGCAGCCCCAATTCTAATCGCGGCCCGACCACCTTTTTCCCCAGCTAGCATCAGCCAAAAATTTATACGTCGCAGCCCCAATTTTAATCGCGGACCGACCACCTTTTTTCCCCAGCTAGCATCAGCCAAAAAAAAATTTATACGTCGCAGCCCCAATTTTAATCGCGGCCCGACCGCCTTTTTTCCCAGCTAGCATCAGCCAAAAAAAAAAAATTATACGTCGCAGCCCCAATTTTAATAGCGGCCCGACCACCTTTTTTCTCCAGCTAGCATCAGCCAAAAAAAATTTATACGTCGCAGCCCCAATTCTAATCGCGGCCCGACCACCTTTTTCCCCAGCTAGCATCAGCCAAAAATTTATACGTCGCAGCCCCAATTTTAATCGCGGACCGACCACCTTTTTTCCCCAGCTAGCATCAGCCAAAACAAAAATTTATACGTCGCAGCCCCAATTTTAATCGCGGCCCGACCGCCTTTTTTCCCAGCTAGCATCAGCCAAAAAAAAAAAATTATACGTCGCAGCCCCAATTTTAATAGCGGCCCGACCACCTTTTTTTCCAAGCTAGCATCAGTCAAAAAAAAATGTATACGTCGCAGCGCCAATTTTAATCGCGGCCCGACCACCTTTTTCCCCAGCTAGCATCAGCCAAAAATTTATACGTCGCAGCCCCAATTTTAATCGCGGACCGACCACCTTTTTTCCCCAGCTAGCATCAGCCAAAAAAAAATTTATACGTCGCAGCCCCAATTTTAATCGCGGCCCGACCACTTTTTTTTCCCAGCTAGCATCACCCAAAAAAAAATTTATACGTCGCAGCCCCAATTTTAATCGCGGACCGACCACCTTTTTTTCCCAGCTAGCATCAGCCAAAAAAAAATTTATACGTCGCAGCCCCAATTTTAATCGCGGCCCGACCACCTTTTTTTCCCAGCTAGCATCAGTCAAAAAAAAAATTATACGTCGCAGCCCCAATTTTAATAGCGGCCCGACCACCTTTTTTCTCCAGCTAGCATCAGCCAAAAAAAATTTATACGTCGCAGCCCCAATTCTAATCGCGGCCCGACCACCTTTTTCCCCAGCTAGCATCAGCCAAAAATTTATACGTCGCAGCCCCAATTTTAATCGCGGACCGACCACCTTTTTTCCCCAGCTAGCATCAGCCAAAACAAAAATTTATACGTCGCAGCCCCAATTTTAATCGCGGCCCGACCGCCTTTTTTCCCAGCTAGCATCAGCCAAAAAAAAAAAATTATACGTCGCAGCCCCAATTTTAATAGCGGCCCGACCACCTTTTTTTCCAAGCTAGCATCAGTCAAAAAAAAATGTATACGTCGCAGCGCCAATTTTAATCGCGGCCCGACCACCTTTTTCCCCAGCTAGCATCAGCCAAAAATTTATACGTCGCAGCCCCAATTTTAATCGCGGACCGACCACCTTTTTTCCCCAGCTAGCATCAGCCAAAAAAAAATTTATACGTCGCAGCCCCAATTTTAATCGCGGCCCGACCACTTTTTTTTCCCAGATAGCATCACCCAAAAAAAAATTTATACGTCGCAGCCCCAATTTTAATCGCGGACCGACCACCTTTTTTTCCCAGCTAGCATCAGCCAAAAAAAAATTTATACGTCGCAGCCCCAATTTTAATCGCGGCCCGACCACCTTTTTTTCCCAGCTAGCATCAGTCAAAAAAAAATTTATACGTCGCAGCCCCAATTTTAATCGCGGCCCGACCACCTTTTTTCCCCAGCTAGCATCAGCCAAAAAAAAATGTATACGTCGCAGCCCCAATTTTAATCGCGGCCCGACCACCTTTTGTCCCCAGCTAGCATCAGCCAAAAAAAAATGTATACGTCGTAGCGCCAATTCTAATCGCGGCCCGGCCACTTTTTTTCCCCAGCTAGCATCAGCCAAAAAAAAATGTATACGTCGCAGCGCCAATTTTAATCGCGGCCCGACCACCTTTTTTTCCCAGCTAACATCTGCCAAAAAAAAATTTATACGTCGCAGCGCCAATTTTAATAGCGGCCCGACCACCTTTTGTCCCCAGCTAGCATCAGAAAAAAAAAAATGTATACTTCGCAGCCCCAATTTTAATCGCGGCCCGACCACCTTTTGTCCCCAGCTAGCATCAGTCAAAAAAAAATGTATTCGTCGCAGCGCCAATTTTAATCGCGGCCCGACCACCTTTTTTCCCCAGCAAGCATCAGTCAAAAAAAAATGTATACGTCGCAGCCCCAATTCTAATCGCGGCCCGACCACTTTTTTTCCCCAGCTAGCATCAGCCAAAAAAAAATGTATACGTCGCAGCGCCAATTTTAATCGCGGCCCGACCATCTTTTTTCCCCAGCTAGCATCAGTCAAAAAAAAAAATGCGTCGCAGCGCCAATTTTAATCGCGGCACGACCATCTTTTTTCTCCAGCTAGCATCAACCAAAAAAAAAATTTATACGTCGCAGCCCCAATTTTAATCGCGGCCCGACCACCTTTTTTCCCCAGCTAGCATCAGTCAAAAAAAAATTTATACGTCGCAGCCCCAATTTTAATCGCGGCCCGACCACCTTTTTTCCCCAGCTAGCATCAACCAAAAAAAAAATTTATACGTCGCAGCCACAATTTTAATCGCGGCCCGACCACCTTCTTTCTCCAGCTAGCATCAGCAAAAAAAAAAATGTATACGTCGCAGCGCCAATTTTAATCGCGGCCCGACCACCTTTTTTTCCCAGCTAACATCAGCCAAAAAAAATTTATACGTCGCAGCCCCAATTTTAATCGCGACCCGACCACCTTTTTTCTCCAGCTAGCATCAGCCAAAACAAAATTTATACGTCGCAGCCCCAATTTTAATCGCGACCCGACCACCTTTTTTCTCCAGCTAGCATCAGCCAAAACAAAATTTATACGTCGCAGCCCCAATTTTAATCGCGGCCCGACCGCCTTTTTTCCCAGCTAGCATCAGCCAAAAAAAAATTATACGTCGCAGCGCCAATTTTAATCGCGGATCGACCACTTTTTTTCCCCAGCTAGCATCAGCCAAAAAAAAATTTATACGTCGCAGCCACAATTTTAATCGCGGCCCGATCACCTTTTTTCTCCAGCTAGCATCAGCCAAAAAAAAATGTATACGTCGCAGCGCCAATTTTAATCGCGACCCGACCACCTTTTTTCTCCAGCTAGCATCAGCCAAAACAAAATTTATACGTCGCAGCCCCAATTTTAATCGCGGCCCGACCGCCTTTTTTTCCAGCTAGCATCAGCCAAAAAAAAATTATACGTCGCAGCGCCAATTTTAATCGCGGATCGACCACTTTTTTTCCCCAGCTAGCATCAGCCAAAAAAAAATTTATACGTCGCAGCCACAATTTTAATCGCGGCCCGACCACCTTCTTTCCCCAGCTAGCATCAGTCAAAAAAAAAATGTATACGTCGCAGCCACAATTTTAATCGCGGCCCGACCACCTTTTTTCTCCAGCTAGCATCAGCCAAAAAAAATTTATACGTCGCAGCCCCAATTTTAATCGCGACCCGACCAGCTTTTTTTTCCAGCTAGCATCAGCCAAAAAAAAATTTATACGTCGCAGCCCCAATTCTAATCGCGGCCCGACCACCTTTTTTTCCCAGCTAACATCAGCCAAAAAAAAATTTATAAGTCGCAGCGCCAATTTTAATCGCGGCCCGACCACCTTTTGTCCCCAGCTAGCATCAGTCAAAAAAAAATGTATACGTCGCAGCGCCAATTTTAATCGCGGCCCGACCACCTTTTGTCCCCAGCTAGCATCAGTCAAAAAAAAATGTATACGTCGCAGCCCCAATTCTAATCGCGGCCCGACCACCTTTTTTCTCCAGCTAGCATCAGCCAAAAAAAATGTATACGTCGCAGCCACAATTTTAATCGCGGCCCGACCACCTTTTGTCCCCAGCTAGCATCAGTCAAAAAAAAATTTATACGTCGCAGCCCCAATTCTAATCGCGGCCCGACCACCTTTTTTTCCCAGCTAGCATCAGTCAAAAAAAAATGTATACGTCGCAGCCCCAATTTTAATCGCGGCCCGACCACCTTTTGTCCCCAGCTAGCATCAGTCAAAAAAAAATGTATACGTCGCAGCGCCAATTTTAATCGCGGCCCGACCACCTTTTTTTCCAGCTAACATCAGCCAAAAAAAAATTTATACGTCGCAGCCCCAATTTTAATCGCGGCCCGACCACCTTTTGTCCCCAGCTAGCATCAGCCAAAAAAAAATGTATACGTCGCAGCCACAATTTTAATCGCGGCCCGACCACCTTTTTTCTCCAGCTAGCATCAGCCAAAAAAAATTTATACGTCGCAGCGCCAATTTTAATCGCGGCCCGATCACCTTTTGTCCCCAGCTATCATCAGCCAAAAAAAAATGTATACGTCGCAGCGCCAATTTTAATCGCGGCCCGACCACCTTTTTTTCCAGCTAACATCAGCCAAAAAAAAATGTATACGTCGCAGCGCCAATTTTAATCGCGGCCCGACCACCTTTTTTCCCAGCTATCATCAGCCAAAAAAAAATGTATACGTCGCAGCGCCAATTTTAATCGCGGCCCGATCACCTTTTGTCCCCAGCTAGCATCAGCCAAAAAAAAATGTATACGTCGCAGCGCCAATTTTAATCGCGGCCCGATCACCTTTTGTCCCCAGCTAGCATCAGCCAAAAAAAAATGTATACGTCGCAGCGAAAATTTTAATCGCGGCCCGACCACCTTTTTTCCCAGCTATCATCAGCCAAAAAAAAATGTATACGTCGCAGCGCCAATTTTAATCGCGGCCCGATCACCTTTTGTCCCCAGCTATCATCAGCCAAAAAAAAATGTATACGTCGCAGCGCCAATTTTAATCGCGGCCCGACCACCTTTTTTTCCAGCTAACATCAGCCAAAAAAAAATGTATACGTCGCAGCGCCAATTTTAATCGCGGCCCGACCACCTTTTTTTCCAGCTAACATCAGCCAAAAAAAAATTTATACGTCGCAGCCCCAATTTTAATCGCGGCCCGACCACCTTTTTTCCCAGCTATCATCAGCCAAAAAAAAATGTATACGTCGCAGCGCCAATTTTAATCGCGGCCCGACCACCTTTTTTTCCAGCTATCATCAGCCAAAAAAAAATGTATACGTCGCAGCGCCAATTTTAATCGCGGCCCGACCACCTTTTTTTCCAGCTAACATCAGCCAAAAAAAAATGTATACGTCGCAGCCCCAATTTTAATCGCGGCCCGACCACTTTTTTTCCCAGCTATCATCAGCCAAAAAAAAATTATACGTCGCAGCGCCAATTTTAATCGCGGATCGACCACTTTTTTTCCCCAGCTAGCATCAGCCAAAAAAAAATTTATACGTCGCAGAAACAATTTTAATCGCGGCCCGACCACCTTTTTTCCCCAGCTAGCATCAGTCAAAAAAAAAATGTATACGTCGCAGCCACAATTTTAATCGCGGCCCGACCACCTTTTTTCTCCAGCTAGCATCAGCCAAAAAAAATTTATACGTCGCAGCCCCAATTTTAATCGCGACCCGACCAGCTTTTTTCTCCAGCTAGCATCAGCCAAAACAAAATTTATACGTCGCAGCCCCAATTCTAATCGCGGCCCGACCACCTTTTTTTCCCAGCTAACATCAGCCAAAAAAAAATTTATAAGTCGCAGCGCCAATTTTAATCGCGGCCCGACCACCTTTTTTCTCCAGCTAGCATCAGCCAAAAAAAATTTATACGTCGCAGCCCCAATTTTAATCGCGACCCGACCAGCTTTTTTCTCCAGCTAGCATCAGCCAAAACAAAATTTATACGTCGCAGCGCCAATTTTAATCGCGGATCGACCACTTTTTTTCCCCAGCTAGCATCAGCCAAAAAAAAATTTATACGTCGCAGCCACAATTTTAATCGCGGCCCGATCACCTTTTTTCTCCAGCTAGCATCAGCCAAAAAAAAATGTATACGTCGCAGCGCCAATTTTAATCGCGACCCGACCACCTTTTTTCTCCAGCTAGCATCAGCCAAAACAAAATTTATACGTCGCAGCCACAATTTTAATCGCGGCCCGACCACCTTTTTTCTCCAGCTAGCATCAGCCAAAAAAAATTTATACGTCGCAGCCCCAATTTTAATCGCGACCCGACCAGCTTTTTTTTCCAGCTAGCATCAGCCAAAAAAAAATTTATACGTCGCAGCCCCAATTCTAATCGCGGCCCGACCACCTTTTTTTCCCAGCTAACATCAGCCAAAAAAAAATTTATAAGTCGCAGCGCCAATTTTAATCGCGGCCCGACCACCTTTTGTCCCCAGCTAGCATCAGTCAAAAAAAAATGTATACGTCGCAGCGCCAATTTTAATCGCGGCCCGACCACCTTTTGTCCCCAGCTAGCATCAGTCAAAAAAAAATGTATACGTCGCAGCCCCAATTCTAATCGCGGCCCGACCACCTTTTTTCTCCAGCTAGCATCAGCCAAAAAAAATGTATACGTCGCAGCCACAATTTTAATCGCGGCCCGACCACCTTTTGTCCCCAGCTAGCATCAGTCAAAAAAAAATTTATACGTCGCAGCCCCAATTCTAATCGCGGCCCGACCACCTTTTTTTCCCAGCTAGCATCAGTCAAAAAAAAATGTATACGTCGCAGCCCCAATTTTAATCGCGGCCCGACCACCTTTTGTCCCCAGCTAGCATCAGCCAAAAAAAAATGTATACGTCGCAGCGCCAATTTTAATCGCGGCCCGACCACCTTTTGTCCCCAGCTAGCATCAGCCAAAAAAAAATGTATACGTCGCAGCCACAATTTTAATCGCGGCCCGACCACCTTTTTTCTCCAGCTAGCATCAGCCAAAAAAAATTTATACGTCGCAGCGCCAATTTTAATCGCGGCCCGATCACCTTTTGTCCCCAGCTAGCATCAGCCAAAAAAAAATGTATACGTCGCAGCGCCAATTTTAATCGCGGCCCGACCACCTTTTTTTCCAGCTAACATCAGCCAAAAAAAAATTTATAAGTCGCAGCCCCAATTTTAATCGCGGCCCGACCACCTTTTTTCCCCAGCTAGCATCAGTCAAAAAAAAATGTATACGTCGCAGCCCCAATTTTAATCGCGGCCCGACCACCTTTTTTCCCAGCTATCATCAGCCAAAAAAAAATGTATACGTCGCAGCGCCAATTTTAATCGCGGCCCGACCACCTTTTTTCCCAGCTATCATCAGCCAAAAAAAAATGTATACGTCGCAGCGCCAATTTTAATCGCGGCCCGACCACCTTTTGTCCCCAGCTATCATCAGCCAAAAAAAAATGTATACGTCGCAGCGCCAATTTTAATCGCGGCCCGACCACCTTTTTTTCCAGCTAACATCAGCCAAAAAAAAATGTATACGTCGCAGCGCCAATTTTAATCGCGGCCCGACCATCTTTTTTTCCAGCTAACATCAGCCAAAAAAAAATTTATACGTCGCAGCCCCAATTTTAATCGCGGCCCGACCACCTTTTTTTCCAGCTATCATCAGCCAAAAAAAAATGTATACGTCGCAGCGCCAATTTTAATCGCGGCCCGACCACCTTTTTTCCAGCTATCATCAGCCAAAAAAAAATGTATACGTCGCAGCGCCAATTTTAATCGCGGCCCGACCACCTTTTTTTCCAGCTAACATCAGCCAAAAAAAAATGTATACGTCGCAGCGCCAATTTTAATCGCGGCCCGATCACCTTTTGTCCCCAGCTAGCATCAGCCAAAAAAAAATGTATACGTCGCAGCGCCAATTTTAATCGCGGCCCGACCACCTTTTTTTCCAGCTAACATCAGCCAAAAAAAAATGTATACGTCGCAGCGCCAATTTTAATCGCGGCCCGACCACCTTTTTTTCCAGCTATCATCAGCCAAAAAAAAATGTATACGTCGCAGCGCCAATTTTAATCGCGGCCCGACCACCTTTTTTCCAGCTATCATCAGCCAAAAAAAAATGTATACGTCGCAGCGCCAATTTTAATCGCGGCCCGACCACCTTTTTTTCCAGCTAACATCAGCCAAAAAAAAATGTATACGTCGCAGCGCCAATTTTAATCGCGGCCCGATCACCTTTTGTCCCCAGCTAGCATCAGCCAAAAAAAAATGTATACGTCGCAGCGCCAATTTTAATCGCGGCCCGACCACCTTTTTTCCCAGCTAACATCAGCCAAAAAAAAATGTATACGTCGCAGCGCCAATTTTAATCGCGGCCCGACCACCTTTTTTTCCAGCTAACATCAGCCAAAAAAAAATTTATACGTCGCAGCCCCAATTTTAATCGCGGCCCGACCACCTTTTTTCCCTGCTAGCATCAGTCGAAAAAAAATTTATACGTCGCAGCCCCAATTTTAATCGCGGCCCGACCACCTTTTGTCCCCAGCTAGCATCAGCCAAAAAAAAATGTATACGTCGTAGCGCCAATTCTAATCGCGGCCCGGCCACTTTTTTTCCCCAGCTAGCATCAGCCAAAAAAAAATGTATACGTCGCAGCGCCAATTTTAATCGCGGCCCGACCACCTTTTTTTCCCAGCTAACATCTGCCAAAAAAAATTTATACGTCGCAGCGCCAATTTTAATCGCGGCCCGACCACCTTTTGTCCCCAGCTAGCATCAGAAAAAAAAAATGTATACGTCGCAGCCCCAATTTTAATCGCGGCCCGACCACCTTTTGTCCCCAGCTAGCATCAGTCAAAAAAAAATGTATACGTCGCAGCGCCAATTTTAATCGCGGCCCGACCACCTTTTTTCCCCAGCAAGCATCAGTCAAAAAAAAATGTATACGTCGCAGCCCCAATTCTAATCGCGGCCCGACCACTTTTTTTCCCCAGCTAGCATCAGCCAAAAAAAAATGTATACGTCGCAGCGCCAATTTTAATCGCGGCCCGACCACCTTTTTTCCCCAGCTAGCATCAGTCAAAAAAAAATTTATACGTCGCAGCCCCAATTTTAATCGCGGCCCGACCACCTTTTTTCCCCAGCTAGCATCAGCCAAAAAAAATGTATACGTCGCAGCGCCAATTTTAATCGCGGCCCGACCACCTTTTGTCCCCAGCTAGCATCAGAAAAAAAAAATGTATACGTCGCAGCCCCAATTTTAATCGCGGCCCGACCACCTTTTTTTCCCAGCTAACATCTGCCAAAAAAAAATTTATACGTCGCAGCGCCAATTTTAATCGCGGCCCGACCACCTTTTGTCCCCAGCTAGCATCAGAAAAAAAAAATGTATACGTCGCAGCCCCAATTTTAATCGCGGCCCGACCACCTTTTTTCCCCAGCAAGCATCAGTCAAAAAAAAAAGTATACGTCGCAGCCCCAATTCTAATCGCGGCCCGACCACCTTTTTTTCCCAGCTAACATCAGCCAAAAAAAAATTTATAAGTCGCAGCGCCAATTTTAATCGCGGCCCGACCACCTTTTTTCTCCAGCTAGCATCAGCCAAAAAATAATTTATACGTCGCAGCCCCAATTTTAATCGCGGCCCGACCACATTTTGTCCCCAGCTAGCATCAGCCAAAAAATAATTTATACGTCGCAGCCCCAATTCTAATCGCGGCTCGACCACTTTTTTTCCCCCTAGCATCAACCAAAAAAAAATTTATACGTTGCAGCCCCAATTCTAATCGCGGCTCGACCACTTTTTTTCCCCAGCTAGCATCAGCCAAAAAAAAATTTATACGTCGCAGCCCCAATTTTAATCGCGGCCCGACCACTTTTTTTCCCCAGCTAGCATCAGCCAAAAAAAAATGTATACGTCTCAGCCCCAATTTTAATCGCGGCCCGACCACCTTTTTTTCCCAGCTAGCAACAGCCAAAAAAAAATTTATACGTCGCAGCCCCAATTTTAATCGCGGCCCGACCACATTTTGTCCCCAGCTAGCATCAGCCAAAAAAAAATTTATACGTCGCAGCCCCAATTCTAATCGCGGCCCGACCACCTTTTTTTCCCCAGCTAGCATCAGCCAAAAAAAAATGTATACGTCTCAGCCCCAATTTTAATCGCGGCCCGACCACCTTTTTTTCCCAGCTAGCAACAGCCAAAAAAAAATTTATACGTTGCAGGCCCAATTCTAATCGCGGCTCGACCACTTTTTTTCCCCAGCTAGCATCAGCCAAAAAAATATTTATACGTCGCAGCCCCAATTTTAATCGCGGCCCGACCACCTTTTTTCCCCAGCTAGCATCAGCCAAAAAAAAAATTATACGTCGCAGCGCCAATTTTAATCGCGGCCCGATCATCTTTTTTCTCCAGCTAGCATCAGCCAAAAAGAAATTTATACGTCGCAGCGCCAATTTTAATCGCGGCCCGACCACCTTTTTTCTCCAGCTAGCATCAGCCAAAAAAAAATGTATACGTCGCAGCCCCAATTCTAATCGCGGCCCGACCACCTTTTTTCCCCAGCAAGCATCAGCCAAAAAAAAAATTATACGTCGCAGCGCCAATTTTAATCGCGACCCGACCACCTTTTTTCCCCAGCTGGCATCAGCCAAAAAGAAATTTATACGTCGCAGCGCCAATTTTAATCGCGGCCCGACCACCTTTTTTCTCCAGCTAGCATCAGCCAAAAAAAAATGTATACGTCGCAGCCCCAATTCTAATCGCGGCCCGACCACCTTTTTTCCCCACCTAGCATTAGTCAAAAAAAAATGTATACGTCGCAGCGCCAATTTTAATCGCGGCCCGACCACCTTCTTTCTCCAGCTAGCATCAGCCAAAAAAAAATTTATACGTCGCAGCCCCAATTCTAGTCGCGGCCCGACCACCTTTTTTCCCCAGCTGGCATCAGCCAAAAAGAAATTTATACGTCGCAGCGCCGATTTTAATCGCGGCCCGACCACCTCTTTTCCCCAGCTTGCATCAGCCAAAAAATAATTTATACGTCGCAGCCCCAATTCTAATCGCGGCTCGACCACTTTTTTTCCCCCTAGCATCAACCAAAAAAAAATTTATAAGTCGCAGCCCCAATTTTAATCGCGACCCGACCACCTTTTTTCCCCAGCTTGCATCAGTCAAAATAAAAATTATGCGTCGCAGCGCCAATTTTAATCGCGGCCCGATCATCTTTTTTCTCCAGCTAGCATCAGCCAAAAAGAAATTTATACGTCGCAGCGCCAATTTTAATCGCGGCCCGACCATCTTTTTTCTCCAGCTGGCATCAGCCAAAAAGAAATTTATACGTCGCAGCCCCAATTCTAATCGCGGCCCGCCCACTTTTTTTCCCCCTAGCATCAACCAAAAAAAAATTTATACGTCGCAGCCCCAATTTTAATCGCGACCCGACCATCTTTTTTCTCCAGCTAGCATCAGCCAAAAAAAAAATTCTACGTCGCAGCCCCAATTTTAATCGCGGCCCGACCACATTTTGTCCCCAGCTAGCATCAGCCAAAAAATAATTTATACGTCGCAGCCCCAATTTTAATCGCGGCCCGACCACCTTTTGTCCCCAGCTAGCATCAGCCAAAAAATAATTTATACGTCGCAGCCCCAATTCTAATCGCGGCTCGACCACTTTTTTTCCCCACCTAGCATTAGTCAAAAAAAAATGTATACGTCGCAGCGCCAATTTTAATCGCGGCCCGACCACCTTCTTTCTCCAGCTAGCATCAGCCAAAAAAAAATTTATACGTCGCAGCCCCAATTCTAGTCGCGGCCCGACCACCTTTTTTCCCCAGCTGGCATCAGCCAAAAAGAAATTTATACGTCGCAGCCCCAATTTTAATCGCGGCCCGACCACCTTTTGTCCCCAGCTAGCATCAGCCAAAAAATAATTTATACGTCGCAGCCCCAATTCTAATCGCGGCTCGACCACTTTTTTTCCCCCTAGCATCAACCAAAAAAAAATTTATACGTCGCAGCCCCAATTTTAATCGCGACCCGACCACCTTTTTTCCCCAGCTTGCATCAGTCAAAATAAAAATTATGCGTCGCAGCGCCAATTTTAATCGCGGCCCGACCATCTTTTTTCTCCAGCTAGCATCAGCCAAAAAAAAATTTATGCGTCGCAGCCCCAATTCTAATCGCGGCCCGCCCACTTTTTTTCCCCCTAGCATCAACCAAAAAAAAATTTATACGTCGCAGCCCCAATTTTAATCGCGACCCGACCATCTTTTTTCTCCAGCTAGCATCAGCCAAAAAAAAAATTCTACGTCGCAGCCCCAATTTTAATCGCGGCCCGACCACATTTTGTCCCCAGCTAGCATCAGCCAAAAAATAATTTATACGTCGCAGCCCCAATTCTAATCGCGGCTCGACCACTTTTTTTCCCCCTAGCATCAACCAAAAAAAAATTTATACGTCGCAGCCCCAATTTTAATCGCGGCCCGACCACCTTTTTTCCCCAGCTAGCATCAGTCAAAATAAAAATTATGCGTCGCAACGCCAATTTTAATCGCGGCCAGACCACCTTTTTTCTCCAGCTAGCATCAGCCAAAAAAAAATTTATACGTCGCAGCCCCAATTTTAATCGCGGCCCGACCACATTTTGTCCCCAGCTAGCATCAGCCAAAAAATAATTTATACGTCGCAGCCCCAATTCTAATCGCGGCTCGACCACTTTTTTTCCCCCTAGCATCAACCAAAAAAAAATTTATACGTCGCAGCCCCAATTTTAATCGCGACCCGACCATCTTTTTTCTCCAGCTAGCATTAGCCAAAAAAAAATTTATACGTCGCAGCCCCAATTTTAATCGCGGCCCGACCACATTTTGTCCCCAGCTAGCATCAGCCAAAAAATAATTTATACGTCGCAGCCCCAATTCTAATCGCGGCTCGACCACTTTTTTTCCCCCTAGCATCAACCAAAAAAAAATTTATACGTCGCAGCCCCAATTCTAATCGCGGCCCGCCCACTTTTTTTCCCCCTAGCATCAACCAAAAAAAAATTTATACGTCGCAGCCCCAATTTTAATCGCGACCCGACCATCTTTTTTCTCCAGCTAGCATCAGCCAAAAAAAAAATTCTACGTCGCAGCCCCAATTTTAATCGCGGCCCGACCACATTTTGTCCCCAGCTAGCATCAGCCAAAAAATAATTTATACGTCGCAGCCCCAATTCTAATCGCGGCTCGACCACTTTTTTTCCCCCTAGCATCAACCAAAAAAAAATTTATACGTCGCAGCCCCAATTTTAATCGCGGCCCGACCACCTTTTTTCCCCAGCTAGCATCAGTCAAAATAAAAATTATGCGTCGCAACGCCAATTTTAATCGCGGCCAGACCATCTTTTTCTCCAGCTAGCATCAGCCAAAAAAAAATTTATACGTCGCAGCCCCAATTTTAATCGCGGCCCGACCACATTTTGTCCCCAGCTAGCATCAGCCAAAAAATAATTTATACGTCGCAGCCCCAATTCTAATCGCGGCTCGACCACTTTTTTTCCCCCTAGCATCAACCAAAAAAAAATTTATACGTCGCAGCCCCAATTTTAATCGCGGCCCGACCACCTTTTTTCCCCAGCTTGCATCAGTCAAAATAAAAAGTATGCGTCGCAGCGCCAATTTTAATCGCGGCCCGACCATCTTTTTTCTCCAGCTAGCATCAGCCAAAAAAAAATTTATGCGTCGCAGCCCCAATTCTAATCGCGGCCCGCCCACTTTTTTTCCCCCTAGCATCAACCAAAAAAAAATTTATACGTCGCAGCCCCAATTCTAATCGCGGCTCGACCACTTTTTTTCCCCCTAGCATCAACCAAAAAAAAATTTATACGTCGCAGCCCCAATTTTAATCGCGGCCCGACCACCTTTTTTCCCAGCTAGCATCAGAAAAAAAAAAAATGTATACGTCGCAGCCCCAATTTTAATCGCGACCCGCCCACTTTTTTTCCCCAAGCTAGCATCAGAAAAAAAAAATGTATACGTCGCAGCCCCAATTTTAATCGCGACCCGCCCACTTTTTTTCTCCAGCTAGCATCAGCCAAAAAAAAATTTATACGTCGCAGCCCCAATTCTAATCGCGGCCCGACCACCTTTTTTTCCCCAGCAAGCATCAGCCAAAAAAAAATGTATACGTCGCAGCCCCAATTTTAATCGCGGCCCGACCACCTTTTTTTTCCCAGCTAGCATCAGAAAAAAAAAATGTATACGTCGCAGCCCCAATTTTAATCGCGACCCGCCCACTTTTTTTCCCCAAGCTAGCATCAGAAAAAAAAAATGTATACGTCGCAGCCCCAATTTTAATCGCGACCCGCCCACTTTTTTTCTCCAGCTAGCATCAGCCAAAAAAAAATTTATACGTCGCAGCCCCAATTCTAATCGCGGCTCGACCACTTTTTTTCCCCAGCTAGCATCAGCCAAAAAGAAATTTATACGTCGCAGCGCCGATTTTAATCGCGGCCCGACCACCTTTTTTCTGCAGCTAGCATCAGCCAAAAAAAAAATTATGCGTCGCAGCCCCAATTTTAATCGCGGCCCGACCACCTTTTTTTTCCCAGCTAGCATCAGAAAAAAAAAATGTATACGTCGCAGCCCCAATTTTAATCGCGACCCGCCCACTTTTTTTCTCCAGCTAGCATCAGCCAAAAAGAAATTTATACGTCGCAGCGCCGATTTTAATCGCGACCCGAACACTTTTTTTCCCCAAGCTAGCATCAGAAAAAAAAAATGTATACGTCGCAGCCCCAATTTTAATCGCGGCCCGACCACCTTTTTTTTCCCAGCTAGCATCAGAAAAAAAAAATGTATACGTCGCAGCCTCAATTTTAATCGCGACCCGCCCACTTTTTTTCCCCAAGCTAGCATCAGAAAAAAAAAATGTATACGTCGCAGCCCCAATTTTAATCGCGACCCGCCCACTTTTTTTCTCCAGCTAGCATCAGCCAAAAAAAAATGTATACGTCGCAGCCCCAATTTTAATCGCGACCCGCCCACTTTTTTTCCCCAAGCTAGCATCAGAAAAAAAAAATGTATACGTCGCAGCCCCAATTTTAATCGCGACCCGCCCACTTTTTTTCTCCAGCTAGCATCAGCCAAAAAAAAATTTATACGTCGCAGCCCCAATTCTAATCGCGGCTCGACCACTTTTTTTCCCCAGCTAGCATCAGCCAAAAAGAAATTTATACGTCGCAGCGCCGATTTTAATCGCGGCCCGACCACCTTTTTTCTGCAGCTAGCATCAGCCAAAAAAAAAATTATGCGTCGCAGCCCCAATTTTAATCGCGGCCCGACCACCTTTTTTTTCCCAGCTAGCATCAGAAAAAAAAAATGTATACGTCGCAGCCCCAATTTTAATCGCGACCCGCCCACTTTTTTTCTCCAGCTAGCATCAGCCAAAAAGAAATTTATACGTCGCAGCGCCGATTTTAATCGCGACCCGAACACTTTTTTTCCCCAAGCCAGCATCAGAAAAAAAAAATGTATACGTCGCAGCCCCAATTTTAATCGCGGCCCGACCACCTTTTTTTTCCCAGCTAGCATCAGAAAAAAAAAATGTATACGTCGCAGCCTCAATTTTAATCGCGACCCGCCCACTTTTTTTCCCCAAGCTAGCATCAGAAAAAATCGTCGCAGCGCCAATTTTAATCGCGGCCCGATCATCTTTTTTCTCCAGCTAGCATCAGCCAAAAAAAAAATTATACGTCGCAGCCCCAATTCTAATCGCGGCCCGACCACCTTTTTTCCCCAGCTAGCATCAGCCAAAAAAAAAATTATACGTCGCAGCGCCAATTTTAATCGCGGCCCGACCACCTTCTTTCTCCAGCTAGCATCAGCCAAAAAAAAAATTATGCGTCGCAGCGCTAATTTTAATCGCGGCCCGATCATCTTTTTTCTCCAGCTAGCATCAGCCAAAAAAAAATTTATGTGTCGCAGCCCCAATTCTAATCGCGGCCCGACCACTTTTTTTCCTCAGCTAGCTTCAGACAAAAAAAAATGTATATGTCGCAGCCCCAATTTTAATCGCGGCCCGACCACAGCTAGCATCAGCCAAAAAAAAATTTATACGTCGCAGCCCCAATTTTAATCGCGGCCCGACCACCTTTTCTCCCCAGCTAGCATCAGCCAAAAAAAAAATTATACGTCGCAGCCCCAATTTTAATCGCGACCCGACCACCTTTTTTCTCCAGCTAGCATCAGCCAAAAAAAAAATTTTGCGTCGCAGCGCCAATTTTAATCGCGGCCCGATCATCTTTTTTCTCCAGCTAGCATCAGCCAAAAAAAAATTTAAGCGTCGCAGCGCCAATTTTAATCGCGGCCCGACCACCTTTTTTTTCCCAGCTAGCATCAGCCAAAAAAAAATTTATAAGTCGCAGCCCCAATTTTAATCGCGACCCGACCACCTTTTTTCTCCAGCTAGCATCAGCCAAAAAAAAAATTATGCGTCGCAGCGCCAATTTTAATCGCGGCCCGACCACCTTTTTTCTCCAGCTAGCATCAGCCAAAAAAAAATGTATACGTCGCAGCCCCAATTTTAATCGCGGCCCGACCACCTTTTTTTTCCTAGCTAGCATCAGCCAAAAAAAAATTTATAAGTCGCAGCCCCAATTTTAATCGCGACCCGACCACCTTTTTTCTCCAGCTAGCATCAGCCAAAAAAAAAATTATGCGTCGCAGCGCCAATTTTAATCGCGGCCCGATCATCTTTTTTCTCCAGCTAGCATCAGCCAAAAAAAAAATTATGCGTCGCAGCGCCAATTTTAATCGCGGCCCGACCACCTTTTTTCTCCAGCTAGCATCAGCCAAAAAAAAATGTATACGTCGCAGCCCCAATTTTAATCGCGGCCCGACCACCTTTTTTTTCCCAGCTAGCATCAGCCAAAAAAAAATTTATAAGTCGCAGCCCCAATTTTAATCGCGACCCGACCACCTTTTTTCTCCAGCTAGCATCAGCCAAAAAAAAAATTATGCGTCGCAGCGCCAATTTTAATCGCGGCCCGATCATCTTTTTTCTCCAGCTAGCATCAGCCAAAAAAAAATGTATACGTCGCAGCCCCAATTTTAATCGCGGCCCGACCACCTTTTTTTCCCAGCTAGCATCAGCCAAAAAAAAATTTATAAGTCGCAGCGCCAATTTTAATCGCGACCCGACCACCTTTTTTCTCCAGCTAGCATCAGCCAAAAAAAAAATTATGCGTCGCAGCGCCAATTTTAATCGCGGCCCGACCACCTTTTTTCTCCAGCTAGCATCAGCCAAAAAAAAATGTATACGTCGCAGCCCCAATTTTAATCGCGGCCCGACCACCTTTTTTTTCCCAGCTAGCATCAGCCAAAAAAAAATTTATAAGTCGCAGCCCCAATTTTAATCGCGACCCGACCACCTTTTTTCTCCAGCTAGCATCAGCCAAAAAAAAAATTATGCGTCGCAGCGCCAATTTTAATCGCGGCCCGATCATCTTTTTTCTCCAGCTAGCATCAGCCAAAAAAAATTTATAAGTCGCAGCCCCAATTTTAATCGCGACCCGACCACCTTTTTTCTTCAGCTAGCATCAGCCAAAAAAAAAATTATGCGTCGCAGCCCCAATTCTAATCGCGGCCCGACCACCTTTTTTCCCCAGCTAGCATCAGCCAAAAAAAAATTTATAAGTCGCAGCCCCAATTTTAATCGCGGCCCGACCACCTTTTCTACCCAGCTAGCATCAGCCAAAAAAAAAATTATGCGTCGCAGCGCTAATTTTAATCGCGGCCCGATCATCTTTTTTCTCCAGCTAGCATCAGCCAAAAAAAAATTTATGTGTCGCAGCCCCAATTCTAATCGCGGCCCGACCACTTTTTTTCCTCAGCTAGCTTCAGACAAAAAAAAATGTATATGTCGCAGCCCCAATTTTAATCGCGGCCCGACCACAGCTAGCATCAGCCAAAAAAAAATTTATACGTCGCAGCCCCAATTTTAATCGCGGCCCGACCACCTTTTCTCCCCAGCTAGCATCAGCCAAAAAAAAAATTATACGTCGCAGCGCCAATTTTAATCGCGGCCCGATCATCTTTTTTCTCCAGCTAGCATCAGCCAAAAAAAAAATTATACGTCGCAGCGCCAATTTTAATCGCGGCCCGATCACCTTTTTTCTCCAGCTAGCATCAGCCAAAAAAAATGTATACGTCGCAGCGCCAATTTTAATCGCGACACGACCACCTTTTTTCCCCAGCTGGCATCAGCCAAAAAGAAATTTATACGTCGCAGCGCCAATTTTAATCGCGGCCCGACCACCTTTTTTCTGCAGCTAGCATCAGCCAAAAAAAAAATTATACGTCGCAGCGCCAATTTTAATCGCGGCCCGATCATCTTTTTTCTCCAGCTAGCATCAGCCAAAAAAAAATTTATGCGTCGCAGCCCCAATTCTAATCGCGGCCCGACCACTTTTTTTCCCCAGATAGCATCAGCCAAAAAAAAATTTATACGTCGCAGCCCCAATTTTAATCGCGACCCGACCACCTTTTTTCTCCAGCTAGCATCAGCCAAAAAAAAAATTATGCGTCGCAGCGCCAATTTTAATCGCGGCCCGATCATCTTTTTTCTCCAGCTAGCATCAGCCAAAAAAAATTTATACGTCGCAGCGCCAATTTTAATCGCGGCCCGACCACCTTTTTTCTCCAGCTAGCATCAGCCAAAAAAAAATGTATACGTCGCAGCCCCAATTCTAATCGCGGCCCGACCACCTTTTTTCCCCAGCTAGCACCAGCCAAAAAAAAAATTATACGTCGCAGCGCCAATTTTAATCGCGGCCCGACCACCTTCTTTCTCCAGCTAGCATCAGCCAAAAAAAAATTTATACGTCGCAGCCCCAATTTTAATCGCGACCCGCCCACTTTTTTTCCCCAAGCTAGCATCAGAAAAAAAAAATGTATACGTCGCAGCCCCAATTCTAATCGCGGCCCGACCACCTTTTTTCCCCAGCTAGCATCAGCCAAAAAAAAAATTATACGTCGCAGCGCCAATTTTAATCGCGGCCCGACCACCTTCTTTCTCCAGCTAGCATCAGCCAAAAAAAAATTTATACGTCGCAGCCCCAATTTTAATCGCGGCCCGACCACCTTTTCTCCCCAGCTAGCATCAGCCAAAAAAAAAATTATACGTCGCAGCCCCAATTTTAATCGCGGCCCGACCACCTTTTTTCCCCAGCTAGCATCAGCCAAAAAAAAAATTATACGTCGCAGCGCCAATTTTAATCGCGGCCCGACCACCTTCTTTCTCCAGCTAGCATCAGCCAAAAAAAAATTTATACGTCGCAGCCCCAATTTTAATCGCGACCCGCCCACTTTTTTTCCCCAAGCTAGCATCAGAAAAAAAAAATGTATACGTCGCAGCCCCAATTCTAATCGCGGCCCGACCACCTTTTTTCCCCAGCTAGCATCAGCCAAAAAAAAAATTATACGTCGCAGCGCCAATTTTAATCGCGGCCCGACCACCTTCTTTCTCCAGCTAGCATCAGCCAAAAAAAAATTTATACGTCGCAGCCCCAATTTTAATCGCGGCCCGACCACCTTTTCTCCCCAGCTAGCATCAGCCAAAAAAAAAATTATACGTCGCAGCCCCAATTTTAATCGCGGCCCGACCACCTTTTTTCCCCAGCTAGCATCAGTCAAAATAAAAATTATGCGTCGCAGCGCCAATTTTAATCGCGGCCCGACCACCTTTTTTCTTCAGCTAGCATCAGCCAAAAAAAAATTATTCGTCGCAGCCCCAATTTTAATCGCGGCCCGACCACCTTTTTTCTCCAGCTAGCATCAGCCAAAAAAAAATGTATACGTCGCAGCCCCAATTTTAATCGCGGCCCGACCACCTTTTTCCACAGCTAGCATCAGCCAAAAATTTATACGTCGCAGCCCCAATTTCAATCGCGACCCGACCACCTTTTTTCTCCAGCTAGCATCAGCCAAAAAAAAATGTATACGTCGCAGCCCCAATTCTAATCGCGGCCCGACCACCTTTTTTCTCCAGCGAGCATCAGCCAAAAAAAAATGTATACGTCGCAGCCCCAATTCTAATCGCGGCCCGACCACCTTTTTTTCCCCAGCTAGCATCAGCCAAAAAAAAATGTATACGTTGCAGCGCCAATTTTAATCGCGGCCCGATCATCTTTTTTCTCCAGCTAGCATCAGAAAAAAAAAAATTTATACGTCGCAGCCCCAATTCTAATCGCGGCCCGACCACCTTTTTTTCCCCAGATAGCATCAGACAAAAAAAAATGTATACGTCGCAGCGCCAATTTTAATCGCGGCCCGACCACCTTTTTTCTCCAGCTAGCATCAGCCAAAAAAAAATGTATACGTCGCAGCCCCAATTCTAATCGCGGCCCGACCACCTTTTTTCCCCAGCTAGCATCAGCCAAAAAAAAAATTATACGTCGCAGCGCCAATTTTAATCGCGGCCCGACCACCTTCTTTCTCCAGCTAGCATCAGCCAAAAAAAAATTTATACGTCGCAGCCCCAATTCTAATCGCGGCCCGACCATCTTTTTTCTCCAGCTAGCATCAGCCAAAAAAAAATTTATGCGTCGCAGCCCCAATTCTAATCGCGGCCCGCCCACTTTTTTTCCCCCTAGCATCAACCAAAAAAAAATTTATACGTCGCAGCCCCAATTTTAATCGCTGCCCGACCACCTTTTTTCCCCAGCTAGCATCAGTCAAAATAAAAATTATGCGTCGCAGCGCCAATTTTAATCGCGGCCCGACCACCTTTTTTCCCCAGCTAGCATCAGCCAAAAAAAAATTTATACGTCGCAGCCCCAATTTTAATCGCGGCCCGACCACCTTTTGTCCCCAGCTAGCATCAGCCAAAAAATAATTTATACGTCGCAGCCCCAATTTTAATCGCGGCCCGACCACCTTTTTTCCCCAGCTAGCATCAGCCAAAAATTTATACGTCGCAGCCCCAATTCTAATCGCGGCCCGACCACTTTTTTTCCTCAGCTAGCATCAGACAAAAAAAAATGTATACGTCGCAGCCCCAATTTTAATCGCGGCCCGACCACCTTTTTCCACAGCTAGCATCAGCCAAAAATTTATACGTCGCAGCCCCAATTTCAATCGCGACCCGACCACCTTTTTTCTCCAGCTAGCATCAGCCAAAAAAAAATGTATACGTCGCAGCCCCAATTCTAATCGCGGCCCGACCACCTTTTTTCTCCAGCGAGCATCAGCCAAAAAAAAATGTATACGTCGCAGCCCCAATTCTAATCGCGGCCCGACCACCTTTTTTTCCCCAGCTAGCATCAGCCAAAAAAAAATGTATACGTTGCAGCGCCAATTTTAATCGCGGCCCGATCATCTTTTTTCTCCAGCTAGCATCAGAAAAAAAAAAATTTATACGTCGCAGCCCCAATTCTAATCGCGGCCCGACCACCTTTTTTTCCCCAGATAGCATCAGACAAAAAAAAATGTATACGTCGCAGCGCCAATTTTAATCGCGGCCCGACCACCTTTTTTCTCCAGCTAGCATCAGCCAAAAAAAAATGTATACGTCGCAGCCCCAATTCTAATCGCGGCCCGACCACCTTTTTTCCCCAGCTAGCATCAGCCAAAAAAAAAATTATACGTCGCAGCGCCAATTTTAATCGCGGCCCGACCACCTTCTTTCTCCAGCTAGCATCAGCCAAAAAAAAATTTATACGTCGCAGCCCCAATTCTAATCGCGGCCCGACCATCTTTTTTCTCCAGCTAGCATCAGCCAAAAAAAAATTTATGCGTCGCAGCCCCAATTCTAATCGCGGCCCGCCCACTTTTTTTCCCCCTAGCATCAACCAAAAAAAAATTTATACGTCGCAGCCCCAATTTTAATCGCTGCCCGACCACCTTTTTTCCCCAGCTAGCATCAGTCAAAATAAAAATTATGCGTCGCAGCGCCAATTTTAATCGCGGCCCGACCACCTTTTTTCTTCAGCTAGCATCAGCCAAAAAAAAATTTATACGTCGCAGCCCCAATTTTAATCGCGGCCCGACCACCTTTTGTCCCCAGCTAGCATCAGCCAAAAAATAATTTATACGTCGCAGCCCCAATTTTAATCGCGGCCCGACCACCTTTTTTCCCCAGCTAGCATCAGTCAAAATAAAAATTATGCGTCGCAGCGCCAATTTTAATCGCGGCCCGACCACCTTTTGTCCCCATCTAGCATCAGCCAAAAAATAATTTATACGTCGCAGCCCCAATTTTAATCGCGGCCCGACCACCTTTTTTCTTCAGCTAGCATCAGCCAAAAAAAAATTATTCGTCGCAGCCCCAATTTTAATCGCTGCCCGACCACCTTTTTTCCCCAGCTAGCATCAGTCAAAATAAAAATTATGCGTCGCAGCGCCAATTTTAATCGCGGCCCGACCACCTTTTTTCTTCAGCTAGCATCAGCCAAAAATAATTTATACGTCGCAGCCCCAATTTTAATCGCGGCCCGACCACCTTTTTTCTTCAGCTAGCATCAGCCAAAAAAAAATTATTCGTCGCAGCCCCAATTTTAATCGCGGCCCGACCACCTTTTTTCCCAGCTAGCATCAGCCAAAAAAAAATTATTCGTCGCAGCCCCAATTTTAATCGCGGCCCGACCTCCTTTTTTCCCAGCTAGCATCAGACAAAAAAAAATGTATATGTCGCAGCCCCAATTTTAATCGCGGCCCGACCACCTTTTTCCACAGCTAGCATCAGCCAAAAATTTATACGTCGCAGCCCCAATTTCAATCGCGACCCGACCACTTTTTTTCCCCCTAGCATCAACCAAAAAAAAATTTATACGTCGCAGCCCCAATTTTAATCGCTGCCCGACCACCTTTTTTCCCCAGCTAGCATCAGTCAAAATAAAAATTATGCGTCGCAGCGCCAATTTTAATCGCGGCCCGACCACCTTTTGTCCCCAGCTAGCATCAGCCAAAAAATAATTTATACGTCGCAGCCCCAATTTTAATCGCGGCCCGACCACCTTTTTTCTTCAGCTAGCATCAGCCAAAAAAAAATTATTCGTCGCAGCCCCAATTTTAATCGCTGCCCGACCACCTTTTTTCCCCAGCTAGCATCAGTCAAAATAAAAATTATGCGTCGCAGCGCCAATTTTAATCGCGGCCCGACCACCTTTTTTCTTCAGCTAGCATCAGCCAAAAAAAAATTATTCGTCGCAGCCCCAATTTTAATCGCGGCCCGACCACCTTTTTTCCCAGCTAGCATCAGCCAAAAAAAAAATGTATACGTCGCAGCCCCAATTTTAATCGCGACCCGCCCACTTTTTTTCCCCAAGCTAGCATCAGAAAAAAAAAATGTATACGTCGCAGCCCCAATTTTAATCGCGACCCGCTCACTTTTTTTCTCCAGCTAGCATCAGCCAAAAAAAAATTTATACGTCGCAGCCCCAATTCTAATCGCGGCCCGACCACCTTTTTTTCCCCAGCTAGCATCAGCCAAAATAAAAATTATGCGTCGCAGCGCCAATTTTAATCGCGGCCCGACCACCTTTTTCTTCAGCTAGCATCAGCCAAAAAAAAATTTATACGTCGCAGCGCCAATTTTAATCGCGGCCCGACCACCTTTTTTCTTCAGCTAGCATCAGCCAAAAAAAAATTATTCGTCGCAGCCCCAATTTTAATCGCGGCCCGACCACCTTTTTTCTCCAGCTAGCATCAGTCAAAATAAAAATTATGCGTCGCAGCGCCAATTTTAATCGCGGCCCGACCACCTTTTTTCTTCAGCTAGCATCAGCCAAAAAAAATTTATACGTCGCAGCCCCAATTCTAATCGCGGCCCGACCACCTTTTTTCCCCAGCTAGCATCAGTCAAAATAAAAATTATGCGTCGCAGCGCCAATTTTAATCGCGGCCCGACCACCTTTTTTCTTCAGCTAGCATCAGCCAAAAAATAATTTATACGTCGCAGCCCCAATTTTAATCGCGGCCCGAAAACCTTTTTTCTTCAGCTAGCATCAGCCAAAAAAAAATTATTCGTCGCAGCCCCAATTTTAATCGCGGCCCGACCACCTTTTTTCCCCAGCTAGCATCAGTCAAAATAAAAATTATGCGTCGCAGCGCCAATTTTAATCGCGGCCCGACCACCTTTTTTCTTCAGCTAGCATCAGCCAAAAAAAAATTATTCGTTGCAGCCCCAATTTTAATCGCGGCCCGACCACCTTTTTTCTCCAGCTAGCATCAGCCAAAAAAAAATGTATACGTCGCAGCCCCAATTCTAATCGCGGCCCGACCACCTTTTTTCCCCAGCTAGCATCAGCCAAAAAAAAAATTATACGTCGCAGCGCCAATTTTAATCGCGACCCGACCACCTTTTTTCTTCAGCTGGCATCAGCCAAAAAGAAATTTATACGTCGCAGCGCCGATTTTAATCGCGGCCCGACCACCTTTTTTCTTCAGCTGGCATCAGCCAAAAAAAAAATTATACGTCGCAGCGCCAATTTTAATCGCGGCCCGACCACTTTTTTCCACCAGATAGCATCAGCCAAAAAAAAATTTATACGTCGCAGCGCCAATTTTAATCGCGGCCCGACCACCTTTTTTCCCCAGCTAGCATCAGCCAAAAAAAAATTTATACGTCGCAGCGCCAATTCTAATCGCGGACCGATCACTTTTTTCTCCAGCTAGCATCAGCCAAAAAAAAATGTATACGTCGCAACGCCAATTTTAATGGCGGCCCGACCACTTTTTTTCGCTAGCTAGCATCAGCCAAAAAAAAATTTATACGTCGCAGCACCAATTTTAAACGCGGCCCAATCACCTTTTTGCCCAGCTAGCATCAGCCAAAAAAAAATGTATACGTCGCAGCCCCAATTTTAATGGCGGCCCGACCACCTTTTTTCCCCAGCTAGCATCAGCCAAAAAAAAATGTATACGTCGCAGCTAAAATTCTAATCGCGGCCCGACCACTTTTTTTCTCCAGCTAGCATCAGCCAAAAAAAAATGTATTCGTCGCATCCCCAATTTTAATCGCGGCCCGACCACCTTTTTTCCCTAGCTAGCATCAGCCAAAAAAAAATGTATACGTCGCAGCGCCAATTCTAATCGCGCTCCGACCACTTTTTTTCCCTAGCTAGAAAAAAAAATTTATACGTCGCAGCGCCAATTTTAATCGCAGCCCGATCACCTTTTTTCTCCAGCTAGCATCAGCCAAAAAATAATGTATACGTCGCAGCGCCAATTTTAATCGCGGCCCAATCACCTTTTTTCCCCAGCTAGCATCAGCCAAAAAAAAATGTATACGTCGCAGCTAAAATTCTAATCGCGGCCCGACCACCTTTTTTCCCTAGCTAGCATCAGCCAAAAAAAAATGTATTCGTCGCAGCCCCAATTTTAATCGCGGCCCGACCACCTTTTTTCCCTAGCTAGCATCAGCCAAAAAAAAATGTATACGTCGCAGCGCCAATTCTAATCGCGCTCCGACCACTTTTTTTCCCTAGCTAGAAAAAAAAATTTATACGTCGCAGCTAAAATTCTAATCGCGGCCCGACCACTTTTTTTCTCCAGCTAGCATCAGCCAAAAAAAAATGTATTCGTCGCAGCCCCAATTTTAATCGCGGCCCGACCACCTTTTTTCCCCAGCTAGCATCAGCCAAAAAAAAATGTATACGTCGCAGCTAAAATTCTAATCGCGGCCCGACCACCTTTTTTCCCTAGCTAGCATCAGACAAAAAAAAATTTATACGTCGCAGCCCCAATTTTAATCGCAGCCCGATCACCTTTTTTCCCCAGCCAGCATCAGCCAAAAAAAAATTTATACGTCGCAGCCCCAATTTTAATCGCGACCCGACCACCTTTTTTCTCCAGCTAGCATCAGCCAAAAAAAAATTTATACGTCGCAGCCCCAATTTTAATCGCGGCCCGATCACCTTTTTTCCCCAGCCAGCATCAGCCAAAAAAAAATTTATACGTCGCAGCCCCAATTTTAATCGCGACCCGACCACCTTTTTTCCCCAGCTAGCATCAGCCAAAAAAAAATTTATACGTCGCAGCCAAAATTCTAATCGCGGCCCGACAACTTTTTTTCCCCAGCTAGCATCAGCCAAAAAAAAATGTATACGTCGCAGCGCCAATTTTAATCGCGGCACGATCACCTTTTTTCTCCAGCTAGCATCAGCCAAAAAAAATTTATACGTCGCAGCGCCAATTTTAATCGCGGCCCAATCACCTTTTTGCCCAGCTAGCATCAGCCAAAAAAAATGTATACGTCGCAGCCAAAATTCTAATCGCGACCCGACCACTTTTTTTCCCCAGCTAGCATCAGCCAAAAAAAAATGTATACGTCGCAGCGCCAATTTTAATCGCGGCCCAATCACCTTTTTGCCCAGCTAGCATCAGCCAAAAAAAAAATGTATACGTCGCAGCCAAAATTCTAATCGCGGCCCGACAACTTTTTTTCCCCAGCTAGCATCAGCCAAAAAAAAATGTATACGTCGCAGCGCCAATTTTAATCGCGGCCCGATCACCTTTTTTCTCCAGCTAGCATCAGCCAAAAAAAATTTATACGTCGCAGCGCCAATTTTAATCGCGGCCCAATCACCTTTTTGATCAGCAAGCATCAGCCAAAAAAAAATTTATACGTCGCAGCGCCAATTCTAATCGCGGTCCGACCACTTTTATTCCCTAGCTAGAAAAAAAAATTTATACGTCGCAGCCCCAATTTTAATCGCGGCCCGACCACTTTTTTTCCCCAGCTAGCATCAGCCAAAAAAAATTTATACGTCGCAGCGCCAATTCTAATCGCGGCCCGACCACTTTTTTTCTCCAGCTAGCATCAGCCAAAAAAAAGTTTATACGTCGCAGCGCCAATTTTAATCGCGGCCCGACCACCTTTTTTCCCCAGCTAGCATCAGCCAAAAAAAAATTTATACGTCGCAGCGCCAATTTTAATCGCGGCCCGACCACCTTTTTTCCCCAGCTAGCATCAGCCAAAAAAAAATTTATACGTCGCAGCGCCAATTCTAATCGCGGTCCGACCACTTTTTTTCCCTAGCTAGAAAAAAAAATGTATACGTCGCAGCTAAAATTCTAATCGCGGCCCGACCACTTTTTTTCCCCAGCTAGCATCAGCCAAAAAAAAATTTATACGTCGCAGCGCCAATTTTAATCGCGGCCCGATCACTTTTTTTCTCCAGCTAGCATCAGCCAAAAAAAAATTTATACGTCGCAGCCCCAATTTTAATCGCGGCCCGATCACTTTTTTTCTCCAGCTAGCATCAGCCAAAAAAAAATTTATACGTCGCAGCGCCAATTTTAATCGCGGCCCGACCACCTTTTTTCCCCAGCTAGCATCAGCCAAAAAAAAATTTATACGTCGCAGCGCCAATTTTAATCGCGGCCCGATCACCTTTTTTCTCCAGCTAGCATCAGCCAAAAAAAATTTATACGTCGCAGCGCCAATTTTAATCGCGGCCCAATCACCTTTTTTCCCCAGCTAGCATCAGCCAAAAAAAAATGTATACGTCGCAGCGCCAATTCTAATGGCGGCCCGACCACTTTTTTTCTCCAGCTAGCACCAAAAAAAAATTTATACGTCGCAGCGCCAATTTTAATCGCGGCCCGACCACCTTTTTTCCCCAGCTAGCATCAGCCAAAAAAAAATTTATACGTCGCAGCGACAATTCTAATCGCGCTCCGACCACTTTTTTTCCCTAGCTAGAAAAAAAAATTTATACGTCGCAGCCCCAATTTTAATCGCAGCCCGATCACCTTTTTTCCCCAGCAAGCATCAGCCAAAAAAAATTTATACGTCGCAGCGCCAATTTTAATCGCGGCCCAATCACCTTTTTGCCCAGCTAGCATCAGCCAAAAAAAAATGTATAAGTCGCAGCCCCAATTTTAACCTTTTTTCCCCAGCTAGCATCAGCCAAAAAAAAATGTATACGTCGCAGCTAAAATTCTAATCGCGGCCCGACCACTTTTTTTTTCCAGCTAGCATCAGCCAAAAAAAAATTTATACGTCGCAGCGCCAATTTTAATCGCGGCCCGACCACCTTTTTTCCCCAGCTAGCATCAGCCAAAAAAAAATTTATACGTCGCAGCGCCAATTCTAATCGCGGACCGATCACTTTTTTCTCCAGCTAGCATCAGCCAAAAAAAAATGTATACGTCGCAACGCCAATTTTAATGGCGGCCCGACCACTTTTTTTCGCTAGCTAGCATCAGCCAAAAAAAAATTTATACGTCGCAGCACCAATTTTAAACGCGGCCCAATCACCTTTTTGCCCAGCTAGCATCAGCCAAAAAAAAATGTATACGTCGCAGCCCCAATTTTAATGGCGGCCCGACCACCTTTTTTCCCCAGCTAGCATCAGCCAAAAAAAAATGTATACGTCGCAGCTAAAATTCTAATCGCGGCCCGACCACTTTTTTTCTCCAGCTAGCATCAGCCAAAAAAAAATGTATTCGTCGCAGCCCCAATTTTAATCGCGGCCCGACCACCTTTTTTCCCTAGCTAGCATCAGCCAAAAAAAAATGTATACGTCGCAGCGCCAATTCTAATCGCGCTCCGACCACTTTTTTTCCCTAGCTAGAAAAAAAAATTTATACGTCGCAGCGCCAATTTTAATCGCAGCCCGATCACCTTTTTTCTCCAGCTAGCATCAGCCAAAAAATAATGTATACGTCGCAGCGCCAATTTTAATCGCGGCCCAATCACCTTTTTTCCCCAGCTAGCATCAGCCAAAAAAAAATGTATACGTCGCAGCTAAAATTCTAATCGCGGCCCGACCACCTTTTTTCCCTAGCTAGCATCAGCCAAAAAAAAATGTATTCGTCGCAGCCCCAATTTTAATCGCGGCCCGACCACCTTTTTTCCCTAGCTAGCATCAGCCAAAAAAAAATGTATACGTCGCAGCGCCAATTCTAATCGCGCTCCGACCACTTTTTTTCCCTAGCTAGAAAAAAAAATTTATACGTCGCAGCTAAAATTCTAATCGCGGCCCGACCACTTTTTTTCTCCAGCTAGCATCAGCCAAAAAAAAATGTATTCGTCGCAGCCCCAATTTTAATCGCGGCCCGACCACCTTTTTTCCCCAGCTAGCATCAGCCAAAAAAAAATGTATACGTCGCAGCTAAAATTCTAATCGCGGCCCGACCACCTTTTTTCCCTAGCTAGCATCAGCCAAAAAAAAATGTATTCGTCGCAGCCCCAATTTTAATCGCGGCCCGACCACCTTTTTTCCCTAGCTAGCATCAGCCAAAAAAAAATGTATACGTCGCAGCCCCAATTTTAATGGCGGCCCGACCACCTTTTTTCCCCAGCTAGCATCAGCCAAAAAAAAATGTATACGTCGCAGCTAAAATTCTAATCGCGGCCCGACCACTTTTTTTCTCCAGCTAGCACCAAAAAAAAATTTATACGTCGCAGCGCCAATTTTAATCGCGGCCCGACCACCTTTTTTCCCCAGCTAGCATCAGCCAAAAAAAAATTTATACGTCGCAGCGCCAATTCTAATCGCGCTCCGACCACTTTTTTTCCCCAGCTAGAAAAAAAAATTTATACGTCGCAGCCCCAATTTTAATCGCAGCCCGATCACCTTTTTTCCAAAGCAAGCATCAGCCAAAAAAAATTTATACGTCGCAGCGCCAATTTTAATCGCGGCCCAATCACCTTTTTGCCCAGCTAGCATCAGCCAAAAAAAAATGTATACGTCGCAGCCCCAATTTTAACCTTTTTTCCCCAGCTAGCATCAGCCAAAAAAAAATGTATACGTCGCAGCTAAAATTCTAATCGCGGCCCGACCACTTTTTTTTTCCAGCTAGCATCAGCCAAAAAAAAATTTATACGTCGCAGCGCCAATTTTAATCGCGGCCCGACCACCTTTTTTCCCCAGCTAGCATCAGCCAAAAAAAAATTTATGCGTCGCAGCGCCAATTCTAATCGCGGCCCGATCACTTTTTTCTCCAGCTAGCATCAGCCAAAAAAAAATGTATACGTCGCAACGCCAATTTTAATGGCGGCCCGACCACTTTTTTTCGCTAGCTAGCATCAGCCAAAAAAAAATTTATACGTCGCAGCCCCAATTTTAAACGCGGCCCAATCACCTTTTTGCCCAGCTAGCATCAGCCAAAAAAAAATGTATACGTCGCAGCCCCAATTTTAATGGCGGCCCGACCACCTTTTTTCCCCAGCTAGCATCAGCCAAAAAAAAATGTATACGTCGCAGCTAAAATTCTAATCGCGGCCCGACCACCTTTTTTCCCTAGCTAGCATCAGCCAAAAAAAAATGTATTCGTCGCAGCCCCAATTTTAATCGCGGCCCGACCACCTTTTTTCCCTAGCTAGCATCAGCCAAAAAAAAATGTATACGTCGCAGCGCCAATTCTAATCGCGCTCCGACCACTTTTTTTCCCTAGCTAGAAAAAAAAATTTATACGTCGCAGCTAAAATTCTAATCGCGGCCCGACCACTTTTTTTCTCCAGCTAGCATCAGCCAAAAAAAAATGTATTCGTCGCAGCCCCAATTTTAATCGCGGCCCGACCACCTTTTTTCCCCAGCTAGCATCAGCCAAAAAAAAATGTATACGTCGCAGCTAAAATTCTAATCGCGGCCCGACCACCTTTTTTCCCTAGCTAGCATCAGCCAAAAAAAAATGTATTCGTCGCAGCCCCAATTTTAATCGCGGCCCGACCACCTTTTTTCCCTAGCTAGCATCAGCCAAAAAAAAATGTATACGTCGCAGCCCCAATTTTAATGGCGGCCCGACCACCTTTTTTCCCCAGCTAGCATCAGCCAAAAAAAAATGTATACGTCGCAGCTAAAATTCTAATCGCGGCCCGACCACTTTTTTTCTCCAGCTAGCACCAAAAAAAAATTTATACGTCGCAGCGCCAATTTTAATCGCGGCCCGACCACCTTTTTTCCCCAGCTAGCATCAGCCAAAAAAAAATTTATACGTCGCAGCGCCAATTCTAATCGCGCTCCGACCACTTTTTTTCCCCAGCTAGAAAAAAAAATTTATACGTCGCAGCCCCAATTTTAATCGCAGCCCGATCACCTTTTTTCCAAAGCAAGCATCAGCCAAAAAAAATTTATACGTCGCAGCGCCAATTTTAATCGCGGCCCAATCACCTTTTTGCCCAGCTAGCATCAGCCAAAAAAAAATGTATACGTCGCAGCCCCAATTTTAACCTTTTTTCCCCAGCTAGCATCAGCCAAAAAAAAATGTATACGTCGCAGCTAAAATTCTAATCGCGGCCCGACCACTTTTTTTTTCCAGCTAGCATCAGCCAAAAAAAAATTTATACGTCGCAGCGCCAATTTTAATCGCGGCCCGACCACCTTTTTTCCCCAGCTAGCATCAGCCAAAAAAAAATTTATGCGTCGCAGCGCCAATTCTAATCGCGGCCCGATCACTTTTTTCTCCAGCTAGCATCAGCCAAAAAAAAATGTATACGTCGCAACGCCAATTTTAATGGCGGCCCGACCACTTTTTTTCGCTAGCTAGCATCAGCCAAAAAAAAATTTATACGTCGCCGCCCCAATTTTAAACGCGGCCCAATCACCTTTTTGCCCAGCTAGCATCAGCCAAAAAAAAATGTATACGTCGCAGCCCCAATTTTAATGGCGGCCCGACCACCTTTTTTCCCCAGCTAGCATCAGCCAAAAAAAAATGTATACGTCGCAGCTAAAATTCTAATCGCGGCCCGACCACTTTTTTTCTCCAGCTAGCATCAGCCAAAAAAAAATGTATTCGTCGCAGCCCCAATTTTAATCGCGGCCCGACCACCTTTTTTCCCTAGCTAGCATCAGCCAAAAAAAAATGTATACGTCGCAGCGCCAATTCTAATCGCGCTCCGACCACTTTTTTTCCCTAGCTAGAAAAAAAAATTTATACGTCGCAGCTAAAATTCTAATCGCGGCCCGACCACTTTTTTTCTCCAGCTAGCATCAGCCAAAAAAAAATGTATTCGTCGCAGCCCCAATTTTAATCGCGGCCCGACCACCTTTTTTCCCCAGCTAGCATCAGCCAAAAAAAAATGTATACGTCGCATCTAAAATTCTAATCGCGGCCCGACCACCTTTTTTCCCTAGCTAGCATCAGCCAAAAAAAAATGTATTCGTCGCAGCCCCAATTTTAATCGCGGCCCGACCACCTTTTTTCCCTAGCTAGCATCAGCCAAAAAAAAATGTATACGTCGCAGCCCCAATTTTAATGGCGGCCCGACCACCTTTTTTCCCCAGCTAGCATCAGCCAAAAAAAAATGTATACGTCGCAGCTAAAATTCTAATCGCGGCCCGACCACTTTTTTTCTCCAGCTAGCACCAAAAAAAAATTTATACGTCGCAGCGCCAATTTTAATCGCGGCCCGACCACCTTTTTTCCCCAGCTAGCATCAGCCAAAAAAAATTTATACGTCGCAGCGCCAATTCTAATCGCGCTCCGACCACTTTTTTTCCCTAGCTAGAAAAAAAAATTTATACGTCGCAGCCCCAATTTTAATCGCAGCCCGATCACCTTTTTTCTCCAGCTAGCATCAGCCAAAAAAAAATGTATACGTCGCAGCGCCAATTTTAATCGCGGCCCAATCATCTTTTTTCTCCAGCTAGCATCAGCCAAAAAAAAAATTATGCGTCGCAGCCCCATTTTTAATCGCGGCCCGATCACCTTTTTTCTCCAGCTAGCATCAGCCAAAAAAAAATGTATAGGTCGCAGCGCCAATTTTAATCGCGGCCCGACCACCTTTCTTCCCAGCTAGCATCAGCCAAAAAAAAAATTATACGTCGCAGCCCCAATTTTAATCGCGGCCCAATCACCTTTTTTCCCCAGCTAGCAACAGCCAAAAAAAAATGTATACGTCGCAGCGCCATTTTTAATCGCGGCCCGACCACCTTTTTTCTCCAGCTAGCATCAGCCAAAAAAAATGTATACGTCGCAGCGCCAATTTTAATCGCGGCCCGACCACCTTTCTTCCCAGCTAGCATCAGCCAAAAAAAAAATTATACGTCGCAGCGCCAATTTTAATCGCGGCCCGACCACCTTTTTTCCCCAGCTAGCATCAGCCAAAAAAAAATGTATACGTCGCAGCGCCAATTTTAATCGCGGCCCGACCACCTTTTTTCCCCAGCTAGCATCAGCCAAAAAAAATGTATACGTCGCAGCTAAAATTCTAATCGCGGCCCGACCACCTTTTTTCCCTAGCTAGCATCAGCCAAAAAAAAATGTATTCGTCGCAGCCCCAATTTTAATCGCGGCCCGACCACCTTTTTTCCCCAGCTAGCATCAGCCAAAAAAAAAATTATGCGTCGCAGCGCCAATTTTAATCGCGGCCCAATCACCTTTTTTCTCCAGCTAGCATCAGCCAAAAAAAAAATTATGCGTCGCAGCCCCATTTTTAATCGCGGCCCGATCACCTTTTTTCTCCAGCTAGCATCAGCCAAAAAAAAATGTATACGTCGCAGCCCCATTTTTAATCGCGGCCCGACCACCTTTTTTCTCCAGCTAGCATCAGCCAAAAAAAATGTATACGTCGCAGCGCCAATTTTAATCGCGGCCCGACCACCTTTCTTCCCAGCTAGCATCAGCCAAAAAAAAAATTATACGTCGCAGCGCCAATTTTAATCGCGGCCCGACCACCTTTCTTCCCAGCTAGCATCAGCCAAAAAAAAAATTATACGTCGCAGCGCCAATTTTAATCGCGGCCCGACCACCTTTTTTCCCCAGCTAGCATCAGCCAAAAAAAAATGTATACGTCGCAGCCCCAATTTTAATGGCGGCCCGACCACCTTTTTTCCCCAGCTAGCATCAGCCAAAAAAAAATGTATACGTCGCAGCTAAAATTCTAATCGCGGCCCGACCACTTTTTTTCTCCAGCTAGCATCAGCCGAAAAAAAATGTATTCGTCGCAGCCCCAATTTTAATCGCGGCCCGACCACCTTTTTTCCCTAGCTAGCATCAGCCAAAAAAAAATGTATATACGCAGCGCCAATTCTAATCGCGCTCCGACCACTTTTTTTCCCTAGCTAGAAAAAAAAATTTATACGTCGCAGCGCCAATTTTAATCGCAGCCCGATCACCTTTTTTCTCCAGCTAGCATCAGCCAAAAAATAATGTATACGTCGCAGCGCCAATTTTAATCGCGGCCCAATCACCTTTTTTCTCCAGCTAGCATCAGCCAAAAAAAAAATTATGCGTCGCAGCCCCATTTTTAATCGCGGCCCGATCACCTTTTTTCTCCAGCTAGCATCAGCCAAAAAAAAATGTATACGTCGCAGCCCCAATTTTAATCGCAGCCCGATCACCTTTTTTCTCCAGCTAGCATCAGCCAAAAAAAAATGTATACGTCGCAGCGCCAATTTTAATCGCGGCCCGACCACCTTTTTTCCCCAGCTAGCATCAGCCAAAAAAAAATGTATACGTCGCAGCGCCAATTTTAATCGCGGCCCGACCACCTTTTTTCCCCAGCTAGCATCAGCCAAAAAAAAAATTATGCGTCGCAGCGCCAATTTTAATCGCGGCCCAATCACCTTTTTTCTCCAGCTAGCATCAGCCAAAAAAAAAATTATACGTCGCAGCCCCAATTTTAATCGCGGCCCAATCACCTTTTTTCCCCAGCTAGCAACAGCCAAAAAAAAATGTATACGTCGCAGCGCCATTTTTAATCGCGGCCCGACCACCTTTTTTCTCCAGCTAGCATCAGCCAAAAAAAATGTATACGTCGCAGCGCCAATTTTAATCGCGGCCCGACCACCTTTCTTCCCAGCTAGCATCAGCCAAAAAAAAAATTATACGTCGCAGCGCCAATTTTAATCGCGGCCCGACCACCTTTTTTCCCCAGCTAGCATCAGCCAAAAAAAAATGTATACGTCGCAGCGCCAATTTTAATCGCGGCCCGACCACCTTTTTTCCCCAGCTAGCATCAGCCAAAAAAAATGTATACGTCGCAGCTAAAATTCTAATCGCGGCCCGACCACCTTTTTTCCCTAGCTAGCATCAGCCAAAAAAAAATGTATTCGTCGCAGCGCCAATTTTAATCGCGGCCCGACCACCTTTCTTCCCAGCTAGCATCAGCCAAAAAAAAAATTATACGTCGCAGCGCCAATTTTAATCGCGGCCCGACCACCTTTTTTCCCCAGCTAGCATCAGCCAAAAAAAAATGTATACGTCGCAGCCCCATTTTTAATCGCGGCCCGACCACCTTTTTTCCCCAGCTAGCATCAGCCAAAAAAAAAAAATACGTCGCAGCCCCAATTTTAATCGCGGCCCGACCACCTTTCTTCCCAGCTAGCATCAGCCAAAAAAAAAATTATACGTCGCAGCGCCAATTTTAATCGCGGCCCGACCACCTTTTTTCCCCAGCTAGCATCAGCCAAAAAAAATGTATACGTCGCAGCTAAAATTCTAATCGCGGCCCGACCACCTTTTTTCCCTAGCTAGCATCAGCCAAAAAAAAATGTATTCGTCGCAGCCCCAATTTTAATCGCGGCCCGACCACCTTTTTTCCCCAGCTAGCATCAGCCAAAAAAAAAATTATGCGTCGCAGCGCCAATTTTAATCGCGGCCCAATCACCTTTTTTCTCCAGCTAGCATCAGCCAAAAAAAAAATTATGCGTCGCAGCCCCATTTTTAATCGCGGCCCGATCACCTTTTTTCTCCAGCTAGCATCAGCCAAAAAAAAAATTATGCGTCGCAGCCCCAATTTTAATCGCGGCCCGATCACCTTTTTTCTCCAGCTAGCATCAGCCAAAAAAAAATGTATACGTCGCAGCCCCAATTTTAATCGCGGCCCAATCACCTTTTTTCCCCAGCTAGCAACAGCCAAAAAAAAATTTATACGTCCCAGCCCCATTTTTAATCGCGGCCCGATCACCTTTTTTCTCCAGCTAGCAACAGCCAAAAAAAAATTTATACGTCGCAGCCCCAATTTTAATCGCGGCCCGATCACCTTTTTTCTCCAGCTAGCATCAGCCAAAAAAAAATGTATACGTCGCAGCGCCAATTTTAATCGCGGCCCAATCACCTTTTTTCTCCAGCTAGCATCAGCCAAAAAAAAAATTATGCGTCGCAGCCCCATTTTTAATCGCGGCCCGATCACCTTTTTTCTCCAGCTAGCATCAGCCAAAAAAAAATGTATACGTCGCAGCGCCAATTTTAATCGCGGCCCAATCATCTTTTTTCTCCAGCTAGCATCAGCCAAAAAAAAAATTATGCGTCGCAGCCCCATTTTTAATCGCGGCCCGATCACCTTTTTTCTCCAGCTAGCATCAGCCAAAAAAAAATGTATAGGTCGCAGCGCCAATTTTAATCGCGGCCCGACCACCTTTCTTCCCAGCTAGCATCAGCCAAAAAAAAAATTATACGTCGCAGCCCCAATTTTAATCGCGGCCCAATCACCTTTTTTCCCCAGCTAGCAACAGCCAAAAAAAAATGTATACGTCGCAGCGCCATTTTTAATCGCGGCCCGACCACCTTTTTTCTCCAGCTAGCATCAGCCAAAAAAAATGTATACGTCGCAGCGCCAATTTTAATCGCGGCCCAATCACCTTTTTTCTCCAGCTAGCATCAGCCAAAAAAAAAATTATGCGTCGCAGCGCCAATTTTAATCGCGGCCCAATCACCTTTTTTCTCCAGCTAGCATCAGCCAAAAAAAAATGTATTCGTCGCAGCCCCAATTTTAATCGCGGCCCGACCACCTTTTTTCCCCAGCTAGCATCAGCCAAAAAAAAATGTATACGTCGCAGCTAAAATTCTAATTAATTCCCTAGCTAGCATCAGCCAAAAAAAAATGTATTCGTCGCAGCCCCAATTTTAATCGCGGCCCGACCACCTTTTTTCCCTAGCTAGCATCAGCCAAAAAAAAATGTATACGTCGCAGCCCCAATTTTAATGGCGGCCCGACCACCTTTTTTCCCCAGCTAGCATCAGCCAAAAAAAAATGTATACGTCGCAGCTAAAATTCTAATCGCGGCCCGACCACTTTTTTTCTCCAGCTAGCACCAAAAAAAAATTTATACGTCGCAGCGCCAATTTTAATCGCGGCCCGACCACCTTTTTTCCCCAGCTAGCATCAGCCAAAAAAAAATTTATACGTCGCAGCGCCAATTCTAATCGCGCTCCGACCACTTTTTTTCCCCAGCTAGAAAAAAAAATTTATACGTCGCAGCCCCAATTTTAATCGCAGCCCGATCACCTTTTTTCCCCAGCAAGCATCAGCCAAAAAAAATTTATACGTCGCAGCGCCAATTTTAATCGCGGCCCAATCACCTTTTTGCCCAGCTAGCATCAGCCAAAAAAAAATGTATACGTCGCAGCCCCAATTTTAACCTTTTTTCCCCAGCTAGCATCAGCCAAAAAAAAATGTATACGTCGCAGCTAAAATTCTAATCGCGGCCCGACCACTTTTTTTTTCCAGCTAGCATCAGCCAAAAAAAAATTTATACGTCGCAGCGCCAATTTTAATCGCGGCCCGACCACCTTTCTTCCCAGCTAGCATCAGCCAAAAAAAAAATTATACGTCGCAGCCCCAATTTTAATCGCGGCCCAATCACCTTTTTTCCCCAGCTAGCAACAGCCAAAAAAAAATGTATACGTCGCAGCGCCATTTTTAATCGCGGCCCGACCACCTTTTTTCTCCAGCTAGCATCAGCCAAAAAAAATGTATACGTCGCAGCGCCAATTTTAATCGCGGCCCAATCACCTTTTTTCTCCAGCTAGCATCAGCCAAAAAAAAAATTATGCGTCGCAGCCCCATTTTTAATCGCGGCCCGACCACCTTTTTTCTCCAGCTAGCATCAGCCAAAAAAAAATGTATTCGTCGCAGTCCCAAGTTTAATCGCGGCCCGACCACCTTTTTTCCCCAGCTAGCATCAGCCAAAAAAAAAAATTATACGTCGCAGCCCCAATTTTAATCGCGGCCCAATCACCTTTTTCCCCCAGCTAGCAACAGCCAAAAAAAAATTTATACGTCGCAGCCCCATTTTCAATCGCGGCCCGATCACCTTTTTTCTCCAGCTAGCAACAGCCAAAAAAAAATTTATACGTCGCAGCCCCAATTTTAATCGCGGCCCGACCACCTTTTTTCCCCAGCTAGCATCAGCCAAAAAAAAAATATACGTCGCAGCCCCATTTTTAATCGCGGCCCGACCACCTTTTTTCTGCAGCTAGCATCAGCCAAAAAAAAATGTAAACGTCGCAGCCCCAATTTTAATCGCGGCCCGACCACCTTTTTTCCCCAGCTAGCATCAGCCAAAAAAAAAATATACGTCGCAGCCCCATTTTTAATCGCGGCCCGACCACCTTTTTTCCCCAGCTAGCATCAGCCAAAAAAAAAATATACGTCGCAGCCCCATTTTTAATCGCGGCCCAATCATCTTTTTTCTCCAGCTAGCATCAGCCAAAAAAAAATTATGCGGCGCAGCCCCATTTTTAATCGCGGCCCGACCACCTTTTTTCCCCAGCTAGCATCAGCCAAAAAAAAAATATACGTCGCAGCCCCATTTTTAATCGCGGCCCGACCACCTTTTTTCTGCAGCTAGCATCAGCCAAAAAAAAATGTAAACGTCGCAGCCCCAATTTTAATCGCGGCCCGACCACCTTTTTTCTCCAGCTAGCAACAGCCAAAAAAAAATTTATACGTCGCAGCCCCAATTTTAATCGCGGCCCGACCACCTTTTTTCCCCAGCTAGCATCAGCCAAAAAAAAAATATACGTCGCAGCCCCATTTTTAATCGCGGCCCAATCATCTTTTTTCTCCAGCTAGCATTAGCCAAAAAAAAATTATGCGGCGCAGCCCCATTTTTAATCGCGGCCCGATCACCTTTTTTCTCCAGCTAGCATCAGCCAAAAAAGAATGTATACGTCGCAGCCCCAATTTTAATCGCGGCCCGACCACCTTTTTTCTCCAGCTAGCATCAGCCAAAAAAAAATGTATGCGTCGCAGCGCCAATTTTAATCGCGGCCCGACCACCTTTCTTCCCAGCTAGCATCAGCCAAAAAAAAAATTATACGTCGCAGCCCCAATTTTAATCGCGGCCCAATCACCTTTTTTCCCCAGCTAGCAACAGCCAAAAAAAAATTTATACGTCGCAGCCCCATTTTTAATCGCGGCCCGAACACCTTTTTTCTCCAGCTAGCATCAGCCAAAAAAAAAATGTATACGTCGCAGCGCCAATTCTAATCGCGGCCCGATCACCTTTTTTCCCTAGATAGCATCAGCCAAAAAAAAAATTATACGTCGCAGCCCCAATTCTAATCGCGGCCCGACCACTTTTTTTCCCCAGCTAGCATCAGCCAAAAAAAAATGTATACGTCGCAGCCCCAATTCTAATCGCGGCCCGACCACCTTTCTTCCCCAGCTAGCATCAGCCAAAAAAAAAATTATACGTCGCAGCCCCTATTTTAATCGCGGCCCAATCACCTTTTTTCTCCAGCTAGCATCAGCGAAAAAAAAAATTATGCGTCGCAGCCCCATTTTTATTTGCGGCCCGACCACCTTTTTTCTCCAGCTAGCAACAGCCAAAAAAAAATTTATACGTCGCAGCCCCAATTTTAATCGCGGCCCGATCACCTTTTTTCTCCAGCTAGCATCAGCCAAAAAAAAATGTATACGTCGCAGCGCCAATTTTAATCGCGGCCCGACCACCTTTTTTCTCCAGCTAGCATCAGCCAAAAAAAAATTATACGTCGCAGCGCCAATTTTAATCGCGGCCCAATCATTTTTTTTCTCCAGCTAGCATCAGCCAAAAAAAAAATTATGCGTCGCAGCCCCATTTTTAATCGCGGCCCGAACACCTTTTTTCTCCAGCTAGCATCAGCCAAAAAAAAAATGTATACGTCGCAGCCCCAATTCTAATCGCAGCCCGACCACCTTTTTTCCCCAGCTAGCATCAGCCAAAAAAAAATGTATACGTCGCAGCCCCAATTCTAATCGCGGCCCGACCACCTTTTTTCCCCAGCTAGCATCAGCCAAAAAAAAAATTATACGTCGCAGCCCCATTTTTAATCGCGGCCCGACCACCTTTTTTCTGCAGCTAGCATCAGCCAAAAAAAAATGTAAACGTCGCAGCCCCAATTTTAATCGCGGCCCGACCACCTTTCTTCCCATCTAGCAACAGCCAAAAAAAAATTTATACGTCGCAGCCCCATTTTTAATCGCGGCCCGATCACCTTTTTTCTCCAGCTAGCAACAGCCAAGAAAAAATTTATACGTCGCAGCCCCAATTTTAATCGCGGCCCGATCACCTTTTTTCTCCAGCTAGCATCAGCCAAAAAAAAATGTATACGTCGCAGCGCCAATTTTAATCGCGGCCCGACCACCTTTTTTCTCCAGCTAGCATCAGCCAAAAAAAAATTATACGTCGCAGCGCCAATTTTAATCGCGGCCCAATCATTTTTTTTCTCCAGCTAGCATCAGCCAAAAAAAAAATTATGCGTCGCAGCCCCATTTTTAATCGCGGCCCGAACACCTTTTTTCTCCAGCTAGCATCAGCCAAAAAAAAAATGTATACGTCGCAGCCCCAATTCTAATCGCAGCCCGACCACCTTTTTTCCCCAGCTAGCATCAGCCAAAAAAAAATGTATACGTCGCAGCCCCAATTTTAATCGCGGCCCGACCACCTTTTTTCCCCAGCTAGCATCAGCCAAAAAAAAAATATACGTCGCAGCCCCATTTTTAATCGCGGCCCGACCACCTTTTTTCTGCAGCTAGCATCAGCCAAAAAAAAATGTAAACGTCGCAGCCCCAATTTTAATCGCGGCCCGACCACCTTTCTTCCCATCTAGCAACAGCCAAAAAAAAATTTATACGTCGCAGCCCCATTTTTAATCGCGGCCCGATCACCTTTTTTCTCCAGCTAGCAACAGCCAAGAAAAAATTTATACGTCGCAGCCCCAATTTTAATCGCGGCCCGATCACCTTTTTTCTCCAGCTAGCATCAGCCAAAAAAAAATGTATACGTCGCAGCGCCAATTTTAATCGCGGCCCGACCACCTTTTTTCTCCAGCTAGCATCAGCCAAAAAAAAATTATACGTCGCAGCGCCAATTTTAATCGCGGCCCAATCATCTTTTTTCTCCAGCTAGCATCAGCCAAAAAAAAATGTATACGTCGCAGCCCCAATTCTAATCGCGGCCCGACCACCTTTTTTCCCCAGCTAGCATCAGCCAAAAAAAAAATTATACGTCGCAGCCCCAATTTTAATCGCGGCCCGATCACCTTTTTTCTCCAGCTAGCATCAGCCAAAAAAAAATGTATACGTCGCAGCGCCAATTTTAATCGCGGCCCGACCACCTTTTTTCTCCAGCTAGCATCAGCCAAAAAAAAAATTATACGTCGCAGCCCCAATTTTAATCGCGGCCCAATCACCTTTTTTCTCCAGCTAGCATCAGCCAAAAAAAAATTATGCGTCGCAGCCCCATTTTTAATCGCGGCTCGATCACCTTTTTTCTCCAGCTAGCAACAGCCAAGAAAAAATTTATACGTCGCAGCCCCAATTTTAATCGCGGCCCGATCACCTTTTTTCTCCAGCTAGCATCAGCCAAAAAAAAATGTATACGTCGCAGCGCCAATTTTAATCGCGGCCCGACCACCTTTTTTCTCCAGCTAGCAACAGCCAAGAAAAAATTTATACGTCGCAGCCCCATTTTTATTTGCGGCCCGACCACCTTTTTTCTCCAGCTAGCAACAGCCAAAAAAAAATTTATACGTCGCAGCCCCAATTTTAATCGCGGCCCGATCACCTTTTTTCTCCAGCTAGCATCAGCCAAAAAAAAATGTATACGTCGCAGCGCCAATTTTAATCGCGGCCCGACCACCTTTTTTCTCCAGCTAGCAAAAGCCAAGAAAAAATTTATACGTCGCAGCCCCATTTTTATTTGCGGCCCGACCACCTTTTTTCTCCAGCTAGCAACAGCCAAAAAAAAATTTATACGTCGCAGCCCCAATTTTAATCGCGGCCCAATCACCTTTTTTCTCCAGCTAGCATCAGCCAAAAAAAAATTATGCGTCGCAGCCCCATTTTTAATCGCGGCTCGATCACCTTTTTTCTCCAGCTAGCAACAGCCAAGAAAAAATTTATACGTCGCAGCCCCAATTTTAATCGCGGCCCGATCACCTTTTTTCTCCAGCTAGCAACAGCCAAAAAAAAATTTATACGTCGCAGCCCCATTTTTAATCGCGGCCCGATCACCTTTTTTCTCCAGCTAGCAACAGCCAAGAAAAAATTTATACGTCGCAGCCCCAATTTTAATCGCGGCCCGATCACCTTTTTTCTCCAGCTAGCAACAGCCAAAAAAAAATGTATACGTCGCAGCGCCAATTTTAATCGCGGCCCGACCACCTTTTTTCTCCAGCTAGCAACAGCCAAGAAAAAATTTATGCGTCGCAGCCCCATTTTTAATCGCGGCTCGATCACCTTTTTTCTCCAGCTAGCAACAGCCAAGAAAAAATTTATACGTCGCAGCCCCAATTTTAATCGCGGCCCGATCACCTTTTTTCTCCAGCTAGCATCAGCCAAAAAAAAATGTATACGTCGCAGCGCCAATTTTAATCGCGGCCCGACCACCTTTTTTCTCCAGCTAGCAACAGCCAAGAAAAAATTTATACGTCGCAGCCCCATTTTTATTTGCGGCCCGACCACCTTTTTTCTCCAGCTAGCAACAGCCAAAAAAAAATTTATACGTCGCAGCCCCAATTTTAATCGCGGCCCAATCACCTTTTTTCTCCAGCTAGCATCAGCCAAAAAAAAATTATGCGTCGCAGCCCCATTTTTAATCGCGGCTCGATCACCTTTTTTCTCCAGCTAGCAACAGCCAAGAAAAAATTTATACGTCGCAGCCCCAATTTTAATCGCGGCCCGATCACCTTTTTTCTCCAGCTAGCAACAGCCAAAAAAAAATTTATACGTCGCAGCCCCATTTTTAATCGCGGCCCGATCACCTTTTTTCTCCAGCTAGCAACAGCCAAGAAAAAATTTATACGTCGCAGCCCCATTTTTATTTGCGGCCCGACCACCTTTCTTCCCAGCTAGCATCAGCCAAAAAAAAAATATACGTCGCAGCCCCATTTTTAATCGCGGCCCGACCACCTTTTTTCCCCAGCTAGCATCAGCCAAAAAAAAAAAATACGTCGCAGCCCCAATTTTAATCGCGGCCCGACCACCTTTCTTCCCAGCTAGCATCAGCCAAAAAAAAAATTATACGTCGCAGCCCCAATTTTAATCGCGGCCCAATCACCTTTTTTCCCCAGCTAGCAACAGCCAAAAAAAAATTTATACGTCGCAGCCCCAATTTTAATCGCGGCCCGACCACCTTTCTTCCCAGCTAGCATCAGCCAAAAAAAAAATTATACGTCGCAGCCCCAATTTTAATCGCGGCCCAATCACCTTTTTTCCCCAGCTAGCAACAGCCAAAAAAAAATTTATACGTCGCAGCCCCATTTTTAATCGCGGCCCGAACACCTTTTTTCTCCAGCTAGCATCAGCAAAAAAAAATGTATACGTCGCAGCCCCAATTTTAATCGCGGCCCGACCACCTTTTTTCCCCAGCTAGCATCAGCCAAAAAAAAAATATACGTCGCAGCCCCATTTTTAATCGCGGCCCGACCACCTTTTTTCTGCAGCTAGCATCAGCCAAAAAAAAATGTATACGTCGCAGCCCCAATTTTAATCGCGGCCCGACCACCTTTCTTCCCATCTAGCAACAGCCAAAAAAAAATTTATACGTCGCAGCCCCATTTTTAATCGCGGCCCAATCACCTTTTTTCCCCAGCTAGCAACAGCCAAAAAAAAATTTATACGTCGCAGCCCCATTTTTAATCGCGGCCCGAACACCTTTTTTCTCCAGCTAGCATCAGCCAAAAAAAAATGTATACGTCGCAGCCCCAATTTTAATCGCGGCCCGACCACCTTTTTTCCCCAGCTAGCATCAGCCAAAAAAAAAAAATACGTCGCAGCCCCAATTTTAATCGCGGCCCAATCACCTTTTTTCCCCAGCTAGCATCAGCCAAAAAAAAAATTATGCGTCGCAGCCCCATTTTTAATCGCGGCCCGATCACCTTTTTTCTCCAGCTAGCATCAGCCAAAAAAAAATGTATACGTCGCAGCGCCAATTTTAATCGCGGCCCGACCACCTTTTTTCTCCAGCTAGCATCAGCCAAAAAAAAATGTATACGTCGCAGCCCCAATTTTAATCGCGGCCCGACCACCTTTTTTCTCCAGCTAGCATCAGCCAAAAAAAAAAACGTATACGTCGCAGTCCCAAGTTTAATCGCGGCCCGACCACCTTTTTTCCCCAGCTAGCATCAGCCAAAAAAAAAAACGTATACGTCGCAGTCCCAAGTTTAATCGCGGCCCGACCACCTTTTTTCCCCAGCTAGCATCAGCCAAAAAAAAATGTATACGTCGCAGCGCCAATTTTAATCGCGGCCGACCACCTTTCTTCCCAGCTAGCATCGGCCAAAAAAAAAATTATACGTCGCAGCCCCAATTTTAATCGCGGCCCGATCAACTTTTTTCCCAGCTAGCATCAGCCAAAAAAAAAATGTATACGTCGCAGCGCCAATTTTAATCGCGGCCCGACCACCTTTTTTCTCCAGCTAGCATCAGCCAAAAAAAAATTATACGTCGCAGCGCCAATTTTAATCGCGGCCCGACCATTTTTTTCTCCAGCTAGCATCAGCCAAAAAAAAATGTATACGTCGCAGTCCCAAGTTTAATCGCGGCCCGACCACCTTTTTTCCCCAGCTAGCATCAGCCAAAAAAAAAATTATACGTCGCAGCCCCATTTTTAATCGCGGCCCGATCACCTTTTTTCTCCAGCTAGCAACAGCCAAAAAAAAATTTATACGTCGCAGCCCCATTTTTAATCGCGGCCCAATCATCTTTTTTCTCCAGCTAGCATCAGCCAAAAAAAAAAATTATACGTCGCAGCCCCAATTTTAATCGCGGCCCAATCACCTTTTTTCCCCAGCTAGCATCAGCCAAAAAAAAATGTATACGTCGCAGCGCCAATTTTAATCGCGGCCCGACCACCTTTTTTCTCCAGCTAGCATCAGCCAAAAAAAAATTTATACGTCGCAGTCCCAATTTTAATCGCGGCCCAATCATCTTTTTTCTCCAGCTAGCATCAGCCAAAAAAAAAAATTATACGTCGCAGCCCCAATTTTAATCGCGGCCCAATCACCTTTTTTCCCCAGCTAGCATCAGCCAAAAAAAAAAATTATACGTCGCAGCGCCAATTTTAATCGCGGCCCGACCACCTTTTTTCTCCAGCTAGCATCAGCCAAAAAAAAATGTATTCGTCGCAGTCCCAAGTTTAATCGCGGCCCGACCACCTTTTTTCCCCAGCTAGCATCAGCCAAAAAAAAAAATTATACGTCGCAGCCCCAATTTTAATCGCGGCCCAATCATCTTTTTTCCCCAGCTAGCATCAGCCAAAAAAAAAAATTATACGTCGCAGCGCCAATTTTAATCGCGGCCCGACCACCTTTTTTCTCCAGCTAGCATCAGCCAAAAAAAAATGTATACGTCGCAGCGCCAATTTTAATCGCGGCCGACCACCTTTCTTCCCAGCTAGCATCAGCCAAAAAAAAATTTATACGTCGCAGCCCCATTTTCAATCGCGGCCCAATCATCTTTTTTCTCCAGCTAGCATCAGCCAAAAAAAAAAATTATACGTCGCAGCCCCAATTTTAATCGCGGCCCAATCATCTTTTTTCTCCAGCTAGCATCAGCCAAAAAAAAAAATTATACGTCGCAGCGCCAATTTTAATCGCGGCCCGACCACCTTTTTTCTCCAGCTAGCATCAGCCAAAAAAAAAAATTATACGTCGCAGCCCCAATTTTAATCGCGGCCCAATCACCTTTTTTCCCCAGCTAGCATCAGCCAAAAAAAAAAATTATACGTCGCAGCCCCAATTTTAATCGCGGCCCGACCACCTTTTTTCCCCAGCTAGCATCAGCCAAAAAAAAATGTATACGTCGCAGCGCCAATTTTAATCGCGGCCGACCACCTTTCTTCCCAGCTAGCATCAGCCAAAAAAAAAATTTATACGTCGCAGCCCCATTTTCAATCGCGGCCCGATCACCTTTTTTCTCCAGCTAGCAACAGCCAAAAAAAAAACGTATACGTCGCAGTCCCAAGTTTAATCGCGGCCCGACCACCTTTTTTCCCCAGCTATCATCAGCCAAAAAAAAATGTATACGTCGCAGCGCCAATTTTAATCGCGGCCGACCACCTTTTTTCTCCAGATAGCAACACCCAAAAAAAAATTTATACGTCGCAGCCCCAATTTTAATCGCGGCCCGACCACCTTTTTTCTCCAGCTAGCATCAGCCAAAAAAAAAACGTATACGTCGCAGTCCCAAGTTTAATCGCGGCCCGACCACCTTTTTTCCCCAGCTATCATCAGCCAAAAAAAAATTATACGTCGCAGCGCCAATTTTAATCGCGGCCCGACCACCTTTTTTCTCCAGCTAGCATCAGCCAAAAAAAAAATGTATACGTCGCAGCGCCAATTTTAATCGCGGCCCGACCACCTTTTTTCTCCAGCTAGCATCAGCCAAAAAAAAAACGTATACGTCGCAGTCCCAAGTTTAATCGCGGCCCGACCACCTTTTTTCCCCAGCTATCATCAGCCAAAAAAAAATTATACGTCGCAGCGCCAATTTTAATCGCGGCCCGACCACCTTTTTTCTCCAGCTAGCATCAGCCAAAAAAAAAACGTATACGTCGCAGTCCCAAGTTTAATCGCGGCCCGACCACCTTTTTTCCCCAGCTATCATCAGCCAAAAAAAAATTATACGTCGCAGCGCCAATTTTAATCGCGGCCGACCACCTTTTTTCTCCAGCTAGCATCAGCCAAAAAAAAAATGTATACGTCGCAGCGCCAATTTTAATCGCGGCCCGACCACCTTTTTTCTCCAGCTAGCATCAGCCAAAAAAAAAACGTATACGTCGCAGTCCCAAGTTTAATCGCGGCCCGACCACCTTTTTTCCCCAGCTATCATCAGCCAAAAAAAAATTATACGTCGCAGCGCCAATTTTAATCGCGGCCCGACCACCTTTTTTCTCCAGCTAGCATCAGCCAAAAAAAAAACGTATACGTCGCAGTCCCAAGTTTAATCGCGGCCCGACCACCTTTTTTCCCCAGCTATCATCAGCCAAAAAAAAATGTATACGTCGCAGCGCCAATTTTAATCGCGGCCGATCACCTTTTTTCTCCAGCTAGCATCAGCCAAAAAAAAAACGTATACGTCGCAGTCCCAAGTTTAATCGCGGCCCGACCACCTTTTTTCCCCAGCTATCATCAGCCAAAAAAAAATGTATACGTCGCAGCCCCAATTTTAATCGCGGCCCGACCACCTTTTTTCTCCAGCTAGCATCAGCCAAAAAAAAATTATACGTCGCAGCCCCAATTTTAATCGCGGCCCAATCACCTTTTTTCCCCAGCTAGCATCAGCCAAAAAAAAAAATTATACGTCGCAGCCCCAATTTTAATCGCGGCCCGATCAACTTTTTTCCCAGCTAGCATCAGCCAAAAAAAAAATGTATACGTCGCAGCGCCAATTTTAATCGCGGCCCGACCACCTTTTTTCTCCAGCTAGCATCAGTCAAAAAAAAAACGTATACGTCGCAGTCCCAAGTTTAATCGCGGCCCGACCACCTTTTTTCCCCAGCTATCATCAGCCAAAAAAAAATGTATACGTCGCAGCGCCAATTTTAATCGCGGCCGACCACCTTTCTTCCCAGCTAGCATCAGCCAAAAAAAAAATTATACGTCGCAGCCCCAATTTTAATCGCGGCCCGACCACCTTTTTTCTCCAGCTAGCATCAGCCAAAAAAAAATTATACGTCGCAGCGCCAATTTTAATCGCGGCCCGACCACCTTTTTTCTCCAGCTAGCATCAGCCAAAAAAAAATGTATACGTCGCAGCGCCAATTTTAATCGCGACCCGACCACCTTTTTTCTTCAGCTGGCATCAGCCAAAAAAAAAATTATACGTCGCAGCCCCAATTCTAATCGCGGCCCGACCATCTTTTTTCTCCAGATAGCATCAGCCAAAAAAAAATTTATACGTCGCAGCCCCAATTTTAATCGCGACCCGACCACCTTTTTTCTCCAGCTAGCATCAGCCAAAAAAAAATTTATACGTCGCAGCCCCAATTTTAATCGCGACCCGACCACCTTTTTTCTCCAGCTAGCATCAGCCAAAAAAAATTTATACGTCGCAGCGCCAATTTTAATCGCGGCCCAATCACCTTTTTTCTCCAGCTAGCATCAGCCAAAAAAAAATTTATACGTCGCAGCCCCAATTTTAATCGCGACCCGACCACCTTTTTTTTGTCCAGCTAGCATCAGCCAAAAAAAAAATTATGCGTCGCAGCGCCAATTTTAATCGCGGCCCGATCATCTTTTTTCTCCAGCTAGCTTCAGCCAAAAAAAATTTATACGTCGCAGCGCCAATTTTAATCGCGGCCCGACCACCTTTTTTCTCCAGCTAGCATCAGCCAAAAAAAAATGTATACGTCGCAGCCCCAATTCTAATCGCGGCCCGACCACCTTTTTTCCCCAGCTAGCATCAGCCAAAAAAAAAATTATACGTCGCAGCGCCAATTTTAATCGCGGCCCGACCACCTTCTTTCTCCAGCTAGCATCAGCCAAAAAAAAATTTATACGTCGCAGCCCCAATTCTAATCGCGGCCCGACCATCTTTTTTCTCCAGCTAGCATCAGCCAAAAAAAAATTTATGCGTCGCAGCCCCAATTCTAATCGCGGCCCGCCCACTTTTTTTCCCCCTAGCATCAACCAAAAAAAAATTTATACGTCGCAGCCCCAATTTTAATCGCGACCCGACCATCTTTTTTCTCCAGCTAGCATCAGCCAAAAAAAAATTTATACGTCGAAGCCCCAATTTTAATCGCGGCCCGACCACCTTTTGTCCCCAGCTAGCATCAGCCAAAAAATAATTTATACGTCGCAGCCCCAATTTTAATCGCGGCCCGACCACCTTTTTTCTTCAGCTAGCATCAGCCAAAAAAAAATTATTCGTCGCAGCCCCAATTTTAATCGCTGCCCGACCACCTTTTTTCCCCAGCTAGCATCAGTCAAAAAAAAAATTATGCGTCGCAGCGCCAATTTTAATCGCGGCCCGACCACCTTTTTGCCCAGCTAGCATCAGCCAAAAAAAAATTTATACGTCGCAGCGCCAATTCTAATCGCGGTCCGACCACTTTTATTCCCTAGCTAGAAAAAAAAATTTATACGTCGCAGCCCCAATTTTAATCGCGGCCCGACCACTTTTTTTCCCCAGCTAGCATCAGCCAAAAAAAAATTTATACGTCGCAGCGCCAATTCTAATCGCGGCCCGACCACTTTTTTTCTCCAGCTAGCATCAGCCAAAAAAAAGTTTATACGTCGCAGCGCCAATTTTAATCGCGGCCCGACCACCTTTTTTCCCCAGCTAGCATCAGCCAAAAAAAAATTTATACGTCGCAGCGCCAATTCTAATCGCGGCCCGATCACTTTTTTTCTCCAGCTAGCATCAGCCAAAAAAAAATGTATACGTCGCAACGCCAATTTTAATGGCGGCCCGACCACCTTTTTTCTCCAGCTAGCAACAGCCAAAAAAAAATTTATACGTCGCAGCCCCAATTTTAATCGCGGCCCGATCACCTTTTTTCTCCAGCTAGCATCAGCCAAAAAATAATGTATACGTCGCAGCCCCAATTTTAATCGCGGTCCGATCACCTTTTTTCTCCAGCTAGCATCAGCCAAAAAATAATGTATACGTCGCAGCGCCAATTTTAATCGCGGCCCGACCACCTTTTTTCTCCAGCTAGCATCAGCCAAAAAATAATGTATACGTCGCAGCGCCAATTTTAATCGCGGCCCGACCACCTTTTTTCCCCAGCTAGCAACAGCCAAAAAAAAATGTATACGTCGCAGCGCCAATTTTAATCGCGGCCCGACCACCTTTTTTCTCCAGCTAGCATCAGCCAAAAAAAAATTTATACGTCGCAGTCCCAAGTTTAATCGCGGCCCAATCATCTTTTTTCTCCAGCTAGCATCAGCCAAAAAAAAATTATGCTGCGCAGCCCCATTTTTAATCGCGGCCCGATCACCTTTTTTCTCCAGCTAGCATCTGCCAAAAAAGAATGTATACGTCGCAGCCCCAATTTTAATCGCGGCCCGACCACCTTTTTTCTCCAGCTAGCATCAGCCAAAAAAAAATGTATACGTCGCAGCGCCAATTTTAATCGCGGCCCGACCACCTTTCTTCCCAGCTAGCATCAGCCAAAAAAAAAATTATACGTCGCAGCCCCAATTTTAATCGCGGCCCAATCACCTTTTTTCCCCAGCTAGCAACAGCCAAAAAAAAATTTATACGTCGCAGCCCCATTTTTAATCGCGGCCCGAACATTTTTTTTCTCCAGCTAGCATCAGCCAAAAAAAATATGTATACGTCGCAGCGCCAATTCTAATCGCGGCCCGATCACCTTTTTTCCCTAGATAGCATCAGCCAAAAAAAAAATTATACGTCGCAGCCCCAATTCTAATCGCGGCCCGACCACCTTTCTTCCCCAGCTAGCATCAGCCAAAAAAAAAATTATACGTCGCAGCCCCTATTTTAATCGCGGCCCAATCACCTTTTTTCTCCAACTAGCATCAGCCAAAAAAAAAATTATGCGTCGCAGCCCCATTTTTATTTGCGGCCCGACCACCTTTCTTCCCAGCTAGCAACAGCCAAAAAAAAATTTATACGTCGCAGCCCCATTTTTAATCGCGGCCCGATCACCTTTTTTCTCCAGCTAGCATCAGCCAAAAAAAAATGTATACGTCGCAGCCCCAATTTTAATCGCGGCCCGACCACATTTTTTCTCCAGCTAGCATCAGCCAAAAAAAAATGTATACGTCGCAGCGCCAATTCTAATCGCGGCCCGATCACCTTTTTTCCCCAGCTAGCAACAGCCAAAAAAAAATTTATACGTCGCAGCCCCATTTTTAATCGCGGCCCGAACACCTTTTTTCTCCAGCTAGCATCAGCCAAAAAAAAAATGTATACGTCGCAGCGCCAATTCTAATCGCGGCCCGATCACCTTTTTTCCCCAGCTAGCATCAGCCAAAAAAAAATGTATACGTCGCAGCCCCAAATTCTAATCGCAGCCCGACCACCTTTTTTCTCCAGCTAGCATCAGCCAAAAAAAAAATTATACGTCGCAGCCCCAATTTTAATCGCGGCCCGACCACCTTTTTTCTCCAGCTAGCATCAGCCAAAAAAAAAATTATACGTCGCAGCCCCAATTTTAATCGCGGCCCGATCACCTTTTTTCCCTAGATAGCATCAGCCAAAAAAAAAATTATACGTCGCAGCCCCAATTTTAATCGCGGCCCGACCACCTTTTTTCTCCAGCTAGCATCAGCCAAAAAAAAAATTATACGTCGCAGCCCCTATTTTAATCGCGGCCCAATCACCTTTTTTCTCCAGCTAGCATCAGCCAAAAAAAAAATGTATACGTCGCAGCCCCAAATTCTAATCGCAGCCCGACCACCTTTTTTCCCCAGCTAGCATCAGCCAAAAAAAAATGTATACGTCGCAGCCCCAATTCTAATCGCGGCCCGACCACCTTTTTTCCCCAGCTAGCATCAGCCAAAAAAAAAATTATACGTCGCAGCCCCAATTTTAATCGCGGCCCGACCACCTTTTTTCTCCAGCTAGCATCAGCCAAAAAAAAATGTATACGTCGCAGCCCCAATTTTAATCGCGTCCCGACCACCTTTTTTCCCCAGCTAGCATCAGCCAAAAAAAAAATATACGTCGCAGCCCCATTTTTAATCGCGGCCCGACCACCTTTTTTCTGCAGCTAGCATCAGCCAAAAAAAAATGTAAACGTCGCAGCCCCAATTTTAATCGCGGCCCGACCACCTTTCTTCCCAGCTAGCAACAGCCAAAAAAAAATTTATACGTCGCAGCCCCATTTTTAATCGCGGCCCGAACACCTTTTTTCTCCAGCTAGCATCAGCCAAAAAAAAAATGTATACGTCGCAGCGCCAATTCTAATCGCGGCCCGATCACCTTTTTTCCCTAGATAGCATCAGCCAAAAAAAAAATTATACGTCGCAGCCCCAATTCTAATCGCGGCCCGACCACCTTTCTTCCCCAGCTAGCATCAGCCAAAAAAAAAATTATACGTCGCAGCCCCTATTTTAATCGCGGCCCAATCACCTTTTTTCTCCAGCTAGCATCAGCCAAAAAAAAAATTATGCGTCGCAGCCCCATTTTTATTTGCGGCCCGACCACCTTTCTTCCCAGCTAGCAACAGCCAAAAAAAAATTTATACGTCGCAGCCCCATTTTTAATCGCGGCCCGATCACCTTTTTTCTCCAGCTAGCATCAGCCAAAAAAAAATGTATACGTCGCAGCCCCAATTTTAATCGCGGCCCGACCACCTTTTTTCTCCAGCTAGCATCAGCCAAAAAAAAAATTATACGTCGCAGCCCCTATTTTAATCGCGGCCCAATCACCTTTTTTCTCCAGCTAGCATCAGCCAAAAAAAAAATTATGCGTCGCAGCCCCATTTTTATTTGCGGCCCGACCACCTTTCTTCCCAGCTAGCAACAGCCAAAAAAAAATTTATACGTCGCAGCCCCAATTTTAATCGCGGCCCGATCACCTTTTTTCTCCAGCTAGCATCAGCCAAAAAAAAATGTATACGTCGCAGCGCCAATTTTAATCGCGGCCCGACCACCTTTTTTCTCCAGCTAGCATCAGCCAAAAAAAAATTATACGTCGCAGCGCCAATTTTAATCGCGGCCCAATCATCTTTTTTCTCCAGCTAGCATCAGCCAAAAAAAAAATTATGCGTCGCAGCCCCATTTTTAATCGCGGCCCGAACACCTTTTTTCTCCAGCTAGCATCAGCCAAAAAAAAAATGTATACGTCGCAGCCCCAAATTCTAATCGCAGCCCGACCACCTTTTTTCCCCAGCTAGCATCAGCCAAAAAAAAATGTATACGTCGCAGCCCCAATTCTAATCGCGGCCCGACCACCTTTTTTCCCCAGCTAGCATCAGCCAAAAAAAAAATTATACGTCGCAGCCCCAATTTTAATCGCGGCCCGACCACCTTTTTTCTCCAGCTAGCATCAGCCAAAAAAAAATGTATACGTCGCAGCCCCAATTTTAATCGCGGCCCGACCACCTTTTTTCCCCAGCTAGCATCAGCCAAAAAAAAAATATACGTCGCAGCCCCATTTTTAATCGCGGCCCGACCACCTTTTTTCTGCAGCTAGCATCAGCCAAAAAAAAATGTAAACGTCGCAGCCCCAATTTTAATCGCGGCCCGACCACCTTTCTTCCCATCTAGCAACAGCCAAAAAAAAATTTATACGTCGCAGCCCCATTTTTAATCGCGGCCCGATCACCTTTTTTCTCCAGCTAGCAACAGCCAAGAAAAAATTTATACGTCGCAGCGCCAATTTTAATCGCGGCCCAATCATCTTTTTTCTCCAGCTAGCATCAGCCAAAAAAAAATGTATACGTCGCAGCCCCAATTCTAATCGCGGCCCGACCACCTTTTTTCCCCAGCTAGCATCAGCCAAAAAAAAAATTATACGTCGCAGCCCCAATTTTAATCGCGGCCCAATCACCTTTTTTCTCCAGCTAGCATCAGCCAAAAAAAAAATTATGCGTCGCAGCCCCATTTTTATTTGCGGCCCGACCACCTTTCTTCCCAGCTAGCAACAGCCAAAAAAAAAATTATACGTCGCAGCCCCAATTTTAATCGCGGCCCGACCACCTTTTTTTCTCCAGCTAGCATCAGCCAAAAAAAAATGTATACGTCGCAGCCCCAATTTTAATCGCGGCCCGACCACCTTTTTTCTCCAGCTAGCATCAGCCAAAAAAAAAAAATACGTCGCAGCGCCAATTATAACCGCGGCCCGACCACCTTTTTTCTCCAGCTAGCATCAGCCAAAAAAAAATTATACGTCGCTGCGCCAATTATAATCGCGGCCCGATCACCTTTTTTCTCCAGCTAGCAACAGCCAAAAAAAATTTATACGTAGCAGCCCCAATTTTAATCGCGGCCCAATCACCTTTTTTCCCCAGCTAGCAACAGCCAAAAAAAAATTTATACGTCGCAGCCCCAATTCTAATCGCGGCCCGACCACCTTTTTTCTCCAGCTAGCAACAGCCAAGAAAAAATTTATACGTCGCAGCGCCAATTTTAATCGCGGCCCAATCATCTTTTTTCTCCAGCTAGCATCAGCCAAAAAAAAATGTATACGTCGCAGCCCCAATTCTAATCGCGGCCCGACCACCTTTTTTCCCCAGCTAGCATCAGCCAAAAAAAAAATTATACGTCGCAGCCCCAATTTTAATCGCGGCCCAATCACCTTTTTTCTCCAGCTAGCATCAGCCAAAAAAAAAATTATGCGTCGCAGCCCCATTTTTATTTGCGGCCCGACCACCTTTCTTCCCAGCTAGCAACAGCCAAAAAAAATGTATTCGTCGCAGTCCCAAGTTTAATCGCGGCCCGACCACCTTTTTTCCCCAGCTAGCATCAGCCAAAAAAAAAAATTATACGTCGCAGCCCCAATTTTAATCGCGGCCCAATCACCTTTTTCCCCCAGCTAGCAACAGCCAAAAAAAAATTTATACGTCGCAGCCCCATTTTCAATCGCGGCCCGATCACCTTTTTTCTCCAGCTAGCAACAGCCAAAAAAAAATTTATACGTTGCAGCCCCAATTTTAATCGCGGCCCAATCACCTTTTTTCCCCAGCTAGCAACAGCCAAAAAAAAATTTATACGTCGCAGCCCCATTTTCAATCGCGGCCCGATCACCTTTTTTCTCCAGCTAGCAACAGCCAAAAAAAAATTTATACGTCGCAGCCCCAATTTTAATCGCGGCCCGATCACCTTTTTTCTCCAGCTAGCATCAGCCAAAAAAAAATGTATACGTCGCAGCGCCAATTTTAATCGCGGCCCGACCACCTTTTTTCTCCAGCTAGCATCAGCCAAAAAAAAATTATACGTCGCAGCGCCAATTTTAATCGCGGCCCAATCATCTTTTTTCTCCAGCTAGCATCAGCCAAAAAAAAAGTTATGTGTCGCAGCCCCATTTTTAATCGCGGCCCGATCACCTTTTTTCTCCAGCTAGCATCAGCCAAAAAAAAATGTATACGTCGCAGCGCCAATTTTAATCGCGGCCCGACCACCTTTCTTCCCAGCTAGCATCAGCCAAAAAAAAAATTATACGTCGCAGCCCCAATTTTAATCGCGGCCCAATCACCTTTTTTCCCCAGCTAGCAACAGCCAAAAAAAAATGTATACGTCGCAGCCCCATTTTCAATCGCGGCCCGATCACCTTTTTTCTCCAGCTAGCAACAGCCAAAAAAAAATTTATACGTAGCAGCCCCAATTTTAATCGCGGCCCGACCACCTTTTTTCTCCAGCTAGCATCAGCCAAAAAAAAATGTATACGTCGCAGCGCCAATTTTAATCGCGGCCCGACCACCTTTCTTCCCAGCTAGCATCAGCCAAAAAAAAAATTATACGTCGCAGCCCCAATTTTAATCGCGGCCCAATCACCTTTTTTCCCCAGCTAGCAACAGCCAAAAAAAAGTTTATACGTCGCAGCCCCATTTTTAATCGCGGCCCGAACACCTTTTTTCTCCAGCTAGCATCAGCCAAAAAAAAATGTATACGTCGCAGCCCCAATTTTAATCGCGGCCCGACCACCTTTTTTCCCCAGCTAGCATCAGCCAAAAAAAAATATACGTCGCAGCCCCATTTTTAATCGCTGCCCGACCACCTTTTTTCTGCAGCTAGCATCAGCCAAAAAAAAATGTATACGTCGCAGCCCCAATTTTAATCGCGGCCCGACCACCTTTCTTCCCATCTAGCAACAGCCAAAAAAAAATTTATACGTCGCAGCCCCATTTTTAATCGCGGCCCGATCACCTTTTTTCTCCAGCTAGCAACAGCCAAAAAAAAATTATACGTCGCAGCGCCAATTTTAATCGCGGCCCGTTCACCTTTTTTCTCCAGCTAGCATCAGCCAAAAAAAAATTATACGTCGCAGCGCCAATTTTAATCGCGGCCCGACCATCTTTTTTCTCCAGCTAGCATCAGCCAAAAAAAAATGTATACGTCGCAGCCCCAATTTTAATCGCGGCCCGACCATCTTTTTTCTCCAGCTAGCATCAGCCAAAAAAAAATTATGCGTCGCAGCCCCAATTTTAATCGCGGCCCAATCACCTTTTTTCCCCAGCTAGCAACAGCCAAAAAAAAGTTTATACGTCGCAGCCCCATTTTTAATCGCGGCCCGAACACCTTTTTTCTCCAGCTAGCATCAGCCAAAAAAAAATGTATACGTCGCAGCCCCAATTTTAATCGCGGCCCGACCACCTTTTTTCCCCAGCTAGCATCAGCCAAAAAAAAATATACGTCGCAGCCCCATTTTTAATCGCGGCCCGACCACCTTTTTTCTGCAGCTAGCATCAGCCAAAAAAAAATGTATACGTCGCAGCCCCAATTTTAATCGCGGCCCGACCACCTTTTTTCTGCAGCTAGCATCAGCCAAAAAAAAATGTAAACGTCGCAGCCCCAATTTTAATCGCGGCCCGACCACCTTTCTTCCCATCTAGCAACAGCCAAAAAAAAATTTATACGTCGCAGCCCCATTTTTAATCGCGGCCCGATCACCTTTTTTCTCCAGCTAGCAACAGCCAAGAAAAAATTTATACGTCGCAGCGCCAATTTTAATCGCGGCCCAATCATCTTTTTTCTCCAGCTAGCATCAGCCAAAAAAAAATGTATACGTCGCAGCCCCAATTCTAATCGCGGCCCGACCACCTTTTTTCCCCAGCTAGCATCAGCCAAAAAAAAAATTATACGTCGCAGCCCCAATTTTAATCGCGGCCCAATCACCTTTTTTCTCCAGCTAGCATCAGCCAAAAAAAAAATTATGCGTCGCAGCCCCATTTTTATTTGCGGCCCGACCACCTTTCTTCCCAGCTAGCAACAGCCAAAAAAAAAATTATACGTCGCAGCCCCAATTTTAATCGCGGCCCGACCACCTTTTTTTCTCCAGCTAGCATCAGCCAAAAAAAAATGTATACGTCGCAGCCCCAATTTTAATCGCGGCCCGACCACCTTTTTTCTCCAGCTAGCATCAGCCAAAAAAAAAAAAAACGTCGCAGCGCCAATTATAACCGCGGCCCGACCACCTTTTTTCTCCAGCTAGCATCAGCCAAAAAAAAATTATACGTCGCTGCGCCAATTATAATCGCGGCCCGATCACCTTTTTTCTCCAGCTAGCAACAGCCAAAAAAAATTTATACGTAGCAGCCCCAATTTTAATCGCGGCCCAATCACCTTTTTTCCCCAGCTAGCAACAGCCAAAAAAAAATTTATACGTCGCAGCCCCAATTCTAATCGCGGCCCGACCACCTTTTTTCTCCAGCTAGCAACAGCCAAGAAAAAATTTATACGTCGCAGCGCCAATTTTAATCGCGGCCCAATCATCTTTTTTCTCCAGCTAGCATCAGCCAAAAAAAAATGTATACGTCGCAGCCCCAATTCTAATCGCGGCCCGACCACCTTTTTTCCCCAGCTAGCATCAGCCAAAAAAAAAATTATACGTCGCAGCCCCAATTTTAATCGCGGCCCAATCACCTTTTTTCTCCAGCTAGCATCAGCCAAAAAAAAAATTATGCGTCGCAGCCCCATTTTTATTTGCGGCCCGACCACCTTTCTTCCCAGCTAGCAACAGCCAAAAAAAATGTATTCGTCGCAGTCCCAAGTTTAATCGCGGCCCGACCACCTTTTTTCCCCAGCTAGCATCAGCCAAAAAAAAAATTATACGTCGCAGCCCCAATTCTAATCGCGGCCCGACCACCTTTTTTCCCCAGCTAGCATCAGCCAAAAAAAAATTTATACGTCGCAGCCCCAATTCTAATCGCGGCCCGACCACCTTTTTTCCCCAGCTAGCATCAGCCAAAAAAAAATTTATACGTCGCAGCGCCAATTTTAATCGCGGCCCAATCACCTTTTTTCTCCAGCTAGCATCAGCCAAAAAAAAAATTATGCGTCGCAGCCCCATTTTTATTTGCGGCCCGACCACCTTTCTTCCCAGCTAGCAACAGCCAAAAAAAATGTATTCGTCGCAGTCCCAAGTTTAATCGCGGCCCGACCACCTTTTTTCCCCAGCTAGCATCAGCCAAAAAAAAAATTATACGTCGCAGCCCCAATTCTAATCGCGGCCCGACCACCTTTTTTCCCCAGCTAGCATCAGCCAAAAAAAAAATTATACGTCGCAGCGCCAATTTTAATCGCGGCCCAATCATCTTTTTTCTCCAGCTAGCATCAGCCAAAAAAAAATGTATACGTCGCAGCCCCAATTCTAATCGCGGCCCGACCACCTTTTTTCCCCAGCTAGCATCAGCCAAAAAAAAAATTATACGTCGCAGCCCCAATTCTAATCGCGGCCCGACCACCTTTTTTCCCCAGCTAGCATCAGCCAAAAAAAAATTTATACGTCGCAGCGCCAATTTTAATCGCGGCCCAATCATCTTTTTTCTCCAGCTAGCATCAGCCAAAAAAAAAAATTATACGTCGCAGCCCCAATTTTAATCGCGGCCCAATCACCTTTTTCCCCCAGCTAGCAACAGCCAAAAAAAAATTTATACGTCGCAGCCCCATTTTCAATCGCGGCCCGATCACCTTTTTTCTCCAGCTAGCAACAGCCAAAAAAAAATTTATACGTTGCAGCCCCAATTTTAATCGCGGCCCAATCACCTTTTTTCCCCAGCTAGCAACAGCCAAAAAAAAATTTATACGTCGCAGCCCCATTTTCAATCGCGGCCCGATCACCTTTTTTCTCCAGCTAGCAACAGCCAAAAAAAAATTTATACGTCGCAGCCCCAATTTTAATCGCGGCCCGATCACCTTTTTTCTCCAGCTAGCATCAGCCAAAAAAAAATGTATACGTCGCAGCGCCAATTTTAATCGCGGCCCGACCACCTTTTTTCTCCAGCTAGCATCAGCCAAAAAAAAATTATACGTCGCAGCGCCAATTTTAATCGCGGCCCAATCATCTTTTTTCTCCAGCTAGCATCAGCCAAAAAAAAAGTTATGTGTCGCAGCCCCATTTTTAATCGCGGCCCGATCACCTTTTTTCTCCAGCTAGCATCAGCCAAAAAAAAATGTATACGTCGCAGCGCCAATTTTAATCGCGGCCCGACCACCTTTCTTCCCAGCTAGCATCAGCCAAAAAAAAAATTATACGTCGCAGCCCCAATTTTAATCGCGGCCCAATCACCTTTTTTCCCCAGCTAGCAACAGCCAAAAAAAAATGTATACGTCGCAGCCCCATTTTCAATCGCGGCCCGATCACCTTTTTTCTCCAGCTAGCAACAGCCAAAAAAAAATTTATACGTAGCAGCCCCAATTTTAATCGCGGCCCGACCACCTTTTTTCTCCAGCTAGCATCAGCCAAAAAAAAATGTATACGTCGCAGCGCCAATTTTAATCGCGGCCCGACCACCTTTCTTCCCAGCTAGCATCAGCCAAAAAAAAAATTATACGTCGCAGCCCCAATTTTAATCGCGGCCCAATCACCTTTTTTCCCCAGCTAGCAACAGCCAAAAAAAAGTTTATACGTCGCAGCCCCATTTTTAATCGCGGCCCGAACACCTTTTTTCTCCAGCTAGCATCAGCCAAAAAAAAATGTATACGTCGCAGCCCCAATTTTAATCGCGGCCCGACCACCTTTTTTCCCCAGCTAGCATCAGCCAAAAAAAAATATACGTCGCAGCCCCATTTTTAATCGCTGCCCGACCACCTTTTTTCTGCAGCTAGCATCAGCCAAAAAATAATGTATACGTCGCAGCCCCAATTTTAATCGCGGCCCGACCACCTTTCTTCCCATCTAGCAACAGCCAAAAAAAAATTTATACGTCGCAGCCCCATTTTTAATCGCGGCCCGATCACCTTTTTTCTCCAGCTAGCAACAGCCAAAAAAAAATTATACGTCGCAGCGCCAATTTTAATCGCGGCCCGTTCACCTTTTTTCTCCAGCTAGCATCAGCCAAAAAAAAATTATACGTCGCAGCGCCAATTTTAATCGCGGCCCGACCATCTTTTTTCTCCAGCTAGCATCAGCCAAAAAAAAATGTATACGTCGCAGCCCCAATTTTAATCGCGGCCCGACCATCTTTTTTCTCCAGCTAGCATCAGCCAAAAAAAAATTATGCGTCGCAGCCCCAATTTTAATCGCGGCCCAATCACCTTTTTTCCCCAGCTAGCAACAGCCAAAAAAAAGTTTATACGTCGCAGCCCCATTTTTAATCGCGGCCCGAACACCTTTTTTCTCCAGCTAGCATCAGCCAAAAAAAAATGTATACGTCGCAGCCCCAATTTTAATCGCGGCCCGACCACCTTTTTTCCCCAGCTAGCATCAGCCAAAAAAAAATATACGTCGCAGCCCCATTTTTAATCGCGGCCCGACCACCTTTTTTCTGCAGCTAGCATCAGCCAAAAAAAAATGTATACGTCGCAGCCCCAATTTTAATCGCGGCCCGACCACCTTTCTTCCCATCTAGCAACAGCCAAAAAAAAATTTATACGTCGCAGCCCCAATTATAATCGCGGCCCAATCATCTTTTTTCTCCAGCTAGCATCAGCTAAAAAAAAATTATGCGTCGCAGCCCCATTTTTAATCGCGGCCCGTTCACCTTTTTTCTCCAGCTAGCATCAGCCAAAAAAAAATTATACGTCGCAGCGCCAATTTTAATCGCGGCCCGACCATCTTTTTTCTCCAGCTAGCATCAGCCAAAAAAAAATTATGCGTCGCAGCCCCATTTTTAATCGCGGCCCGATCACCTTTTTTCTCCAGCTAGCATCAGTCAAAAAAAAATGTATACGTCGCAGCCCCAATTTTAATCGCGGCCCGACCACCTTTTTTCTCCAGCTAGCATCAGCCAAAAAAAAATGTATACGTCGCAGCGCCAATTTTAATCGCGGCCCGACCACCTTTCTTCCCAGCTAGCATCAGCCAAAAAAAAAATTATACGTCGCAGCCCCAATTTTAATCGCGGCCCAATCACCTTTTTTCCCCAGCTAGCAACAGCCAAAAAAAAATTTATACGTCGCAGCCCCATTTTTAATCGCGGCCCGAACACCTTTTTTCTCCAGCTAGCATCAGCCAAAAAAAAATGTATACGTCGCAGCCCCAATTTTAATCGCGGCCCGACCACCTTTTTTCCCCAGCTAGCATCAGCCAAAAAAAAAATATACGTCGCAGCCCCATTTTTAATCGCGGCCCGACCACCTTTTTTCTGCAGCTAGCATCAGCCAAAAAAAAATGTATACGTCGCAGCCCCAATTTTAATCGCGGCCCGACCACCTTTCTTCCCATCTAGCAACAGCCAAAAAAAAATTTATACGTCGCAGCCCCATTTTTAATCGCGGCCCGATCACCTTTTTTCTCCAGCTAGCAACAGCCAAGAAAAAATTTATACGTCGCAGCCCCAATTTTAATCGCGGCCCGATCACCTTTTTTCTCCAGCTAGCATCAGCCAAAAAAAAATGTATACGTCGCAGCGCCAATTTTAATCGCGGCCCGACCACCTTTTTTCTCCAGCTAGCATCAGCCAAAAAAAAATGTATACGTCGCAGCGCCAATTTTAATCGCGGCCCGACCACCTTTTTTCTCCAGCTAGCATCAGCCAAAAAAAAATTATACGTCGCAGCGCCAATTATAATCGCGGCCCAATCATCTTTTTTCTCCAGCTAGCATCAGCCAAAAAAAATGTATACGTCGCAGCCCCAATTTTAATCAAGGCCCGACCACCTTTTTTCTCCAGCTAGCATTAGCCAAAAAAAAATTATAAGTCGCAGCCCCAATTTTAATCGCGGCCCGACCACCTTTTTTCCCAGCTAGCATCAACCAAAAAAAAATTATACGTCGCAGCCCCAATTTTAATCGCGGCCCGACCATCTTTTTTCTCCAGCTAGCATCAGCCAAAAAAAAATGTATACGTCGCAGTCCCAATTTTAATCGCGGCCCGACCACCTTTTTTCTCCAGCTAGCATGAGCCAAAAAAAAATTATACGTCGCAGCCCCAATTTTAATCGCGGCCCGACCACCTTTTTTTCCCAGCTAGCATCAGCCAAAAAAAAAACGTATACGTCGCAGCCCCAATTTTAATCGCGGCCCGACCACCTTTTTTCTCCAGCTAGCATCAGCCAAAAAAAAAACGTATACGTCGCAGCCCCAATTTTAATCGCGGCCCGACCACCTTTTTTCTCCAGCTAGCATCAGCCAAAAAAAAAATGTATACGTCGCAGCGCCAATTTTAATCGCGGCCCGACCACCTTTTTTCTCCAGCTAGCATCAGCCAAAAAAAAAACGTATACGTCGCAGCCCCAATTTTAATCGCGGCCCGACCACCTTTTTTCTCCAGCTAGCATCAGCCAAAAAAAAATGTATACGTCGCAGCCCCAATTTTAATCGCGGCCCGACCACCTTTTTTCTCCAGCTAGCATCAGAAAAAAAAAAAACGTATACGTCGCAGTCCCAAGTTTAATCGCGGCCCGACCACCTTTTTTCCCCAGCTAGCATCAGCCAAAAAAAAATGTATACGTCGCAGCGCCAATTTTAATCGCGGCCGACCACCTTTCTTCCCAGCTAGCATCAGCCAAAAAAAAAATTATACGTCGCAGCGCCAATTTTAATCGCGGCCCGACCACCTTTTTTCTCCAGCTAGCATCAGCCAAAAAAAAATGTATACGTCGCAGCCCCAATTTTAATCGCGGCCCGACCACCTTTTTTCTCCAGCTAGCATCAGCCAAAAAAAAAACGTATACGTCGCAGTCCCAAGTTTAATCGCGGCCCGACCACCTTTTTTCCCCAGCTAGCATCAGCCAAAAAAAAATGTATACGTCGCAGCGCCAATTTTAATCGCGGCCGACCACCTTTCTTCCCAGCTAGCATCAGCCAAAAAAAAAATTATACGTCGCAGCGCCAATTTTAATCGCGGCCCGACCACCTTTTTTCCCCAGCTAGCATCAGCCAAAAAAAAAATTATGCGTCGCAGCCCCAATTTTAATCGCGGCCCAATCGCCTTTTTTCTCCAGCTAGCATCAGCCAAAAAAAAATTATACGTCGCAGCCCCAATTTTAGTCGCGGCCCGACCACCTTTTTTTCCCAGCTAGCATCAACAAAAAAAAAATGTATACGTCGCAGTCCCAAGTTTAATCGCGGCCCGGCCACCTTTTTTCCCCAGCTAGCATCAACCAAAAAAAAATTATACGTCGCAGCCCCAATTTTAATCGCGGCCCGACCACCTTTTTTCTCCAGCTAGCATCAGCCAAAAAAAAAACGTATACGTCGCAGCCCCAATTTTAATCGCGGCCCGACCACCTTTTTTCTCCAGCTAGCATCAGCCAAAAAAAAATGTATACGTCGCAGCCCCAATTTTAATCGCGGCCCGACCACCTTTTTTCTCCAGCTAGCATCAGCCAAAAAAAAAACGTATACGTCGCAGTCCCAAGTTTAATCGCGGCCCGACCACCTTTTTTCCCCAGCTAGCATCAGCCAAAAAAAAATGTATACGTCGCAGCGCCAATTTTAATCGCGGCCGACCACCTTTCTTCCCAGCTAGCATCGGCCAAAAAAAAAATTATACGTCGCAGCCCCAATTTTAATCGCGGCCCGATCAACTTTTTTCCCAGCTAGCATCAGCCAAAAAAAAAGTGTATACGTCGCAGCGCCAATTTTAATCGCGGCCCGACCACCTTTTTTCTCCAGCTAGCATCAGCCAAAAAAAAATTATACGTCGCAGCGCCAATTTTAATCGCGGCCCGACCATCTTTTTTTTCCAGCTAGCATCAGCCAAAAAAAAATGTATGCGTCGCAGTCCCAAGTTTAATCGCGGCCCGACCACCTTTTTTCCCCAGCTAGCATCAGCCAAAAAAAAATTATACGTCGCAGTCCCAAGTTTAATCGCGGCCCGACCACCTTTTTTCCCCAGCTAGCATCAGCCAAAAAAAAAATTATACGTCGCAGCCCCATTTTTAATCGCGGCCCGATCACCTTTTTTCTCCATCTAGCAACAGCCAAAAAAAAATTTATACGTCGCAGCCCCATTTTTAATCGCGGCCCGATCACCTTTTTTGTCCAGCTAGCAACAGCCAAAAAAAAATTTATACGTCGCAGCCCCAATTTTAATCGCGGCCCGATCACCTTTTTTCTCCAGCTAGCATCAGCCAAAAAAAAATTATACGTCGCAGCGCCAATTTTAATCGCGGCCGACCACCTTTCTTCCCAGCTAGCATCGGCCAAAAAAAAAATTATACGTCGCAGCGCCAATTTTAATCGCGGCCCGACCATCTTTTTTCTCCAGCTAGCATCAGCCAAAAAAAAATGTATACGTCGCAGTCCCAAGTTTAATCGCGGCCCGACCACCTTTTTTCTCCAGCTAGCATCAGCCAAAAAAAAATTATACGTCGCAGCCAAATTTTTAATCGCGGCCCGATCACCTTTTTTCTCCAGCTAGCAACAGCCAAAAAAAAATTTATACGTCGCAGCCCCAATTTTAATCGCGGCCCGATCACCTTTTTTCTCCAGCTAGCATCAGCCAAAAAAAAAATTATGCGTCGCAGCCCCATTTTTAATCGCGGCCCGACCACCTTTTTTCTCCAGCTAGCATCAGCCAAAAAAAAATTTATACGTCGCAGTCCCAATTTTAATCGCGGCCCAATCATCTTTTTTCTCCAGCTAGCATCAGCCAAAAAAAAAAATTATACGTCGCAGCCCCAATTTTAATCGCGGCCCAATCACCTTTTTTCCCCAGCTAGCATCAGCCAAAAAAAAATGTATACGTCGCAGCGCCAATTTTAATCGCGGCCCGACCACCTTTTTTCTCCAGCTAGCATCAGCCAAAAAAAAATTTATACGTCGCAGTCCCAATTTTAATCGCGGCCCAATCATCTTTTTTCTCCAGCTAGCATCAGCCAAAAAAAAATTATACGTCGCAGCCAAATTTTTAATCGCGGCTCAATCATCTTTTTTCTCCAGCTAGCATCAGCCAAAAAAAACAATTATACGTCGCAGCCCCAATTTTAATCGCGGCCCAATCACCTTTTTTCCCCAGCTAGTATCAGCCAAAAAAAAAAATTATACGTCGCAGCGCCAATTTTAATAGCGGCCCGACCACCTTTTTTCTCCAGCTAGCATCAGCCAAAAAAAAAAATTATACGTCGCAGCCCCAATTTTAATCGCGGCCCAATCACCTTTTTTCCCCAGCTAGCATCAGCCAAAAAAAAATTTATACGTCGCAGTCCCAATTTTAATCGCGGCCCAATCATCTTTTTTCTCCAGCTAGCATCAGCCAAAAAAAAAAATTATACGTCGCAGCCCCAATTTTAATCGCGGCCCAATCACCTTTTTTCCCCAGCTAGCATCAGCCAAAAAAAAAAATTATACGTCGCAGCGCCAATTTTAATCGCGGCCCGACCACCTTTTTTCTCCAGCTAGCATCAGCCAAAAAAAAATGTATACGTCGCAGCGCCAATTTTAATCGCGGCCGACCACCTTTCTTCCCAGCTAGCATCAGCCAAAAAAAAATTTATACGTCGCAGCCCCATTTTCAATCGCGGCCCAATCATCTTTTTTCTCCAGCTAGCATCAGCCAAAAAAAAAAATTATACGTCGCAGCCCCAATTTTAATCGCGGCCCAATCATCTTTTTTCTCCAGCTAGCATCAGCCAAAAAAAAAAATTATACGTCGCAGCGCCAATTTTAATCGCGGCCCGACCACCTTTTTTCTCCAGCTAGCATCAGCCAAAAAAAAATGTATACGTCGCAGCGCCAATTTTAATCGCGGCCCGACCACCTTTTTTCTCCAGCTAGCATCAGCCAAAAAAAAAACGTATACGTCGCAGCCCCAATTTTAATCGCGGCCCGACCACCTTTTTTCTCCAGCTAGCATCAGCCAAAAAAAAATGTATACGTCGCAGCCCCAAGTTTAATCGCGGCCCGACCACCTTTTTTCCCCAGCTAGCATCAGCCAAAAAAAAAATTATGCGTCGCAGCCCCAATTTTAATCGCGGCCCAATCGCCTTTTTTCTCCAGCTAGCATCAGCCAAAAAAAAATTATACGTCGCAGCCCCAATTTTAATCGCGGCCCGACCACCTTTTTTTCCCAGCTAGCATCAACAAAAAAAAATTATACGTCGCAGCGCCAATTATAATCGCGGCCCAATAATCTTTTTTCTCCAGCTAGCATCAGCCAAAAAAAAATGTATACGTCGCAGCCCCAATTTTAATCGAGGCCCGACCACCTTTTTTCTCCAGCTAGCATTAGCCAAAAAAAAATTATAAGTCGCAGCCCCAATTTTAATCGCGGCCCGACCACCTTTTTTCCCAGCTAGCATCAACCAAAAAAAAATTATACGTCGCAGCCCCAATTTTAATCGCGGCCCGACCATCTTTTTTCTCCAGCTAGCATCAGCCAAAAAAAAATGTATACGTCGCAGTCCCAATTTTAATCGCGGCCCGACCACCTTTTTTCTCCAGCTAGCAAGAGCCAAAAAAAAATTATACGTCGCAGCCCCAATTTTAATCGCGGCCCGACCAACTTTTTTTCCCAGCTAGCATCAACAAAAAAAAAATGTATACGTCGCAGTCCCAAGTTTAATCGCGGCCCGGCCACCTTTTTTCCCCAGCTAGCATCAACCAAAAAAAAATTATACGTCGCAGCCCCAATTTTAATCGCGGCCCGACCACCTTTTTTCTCCAGCTAGCATCAGCCAAAAAAAAAACGTATACGTCGCAGCCCCAATTTTAATCGCGGCCCGACCACCTTTTTTCTCCAGCTAGCATCAGCCAAAAAAAAATGTATACGTCGCAGCGCCAATTTTAATCGCGGCCCGACCACCTTTTTTCTCCAGCTAGCATCAGCCAAAAAAAAAACGTATACGTCGCAGCCCCAATTTTAATCGCGGCCCGACCACCTTTTTTCTCCAGCTAGCATCAGCCAAAAAAAAATGTATACGTCGCAGCCCCAATTTTAATCGCGGCCCGACCACCTTTTTTCTCCAGCTAGCATCAGCCAAAAAAAAACGTATACGTCGCAGTCCCAAGTTTAATCGCGGCCCGACCACCTTTTTTCCCCAGCTATCATCAGCCAAAAAAAAATGTATACGTCGCAGCGCCAATTTTAATCGCGGCCGACCACCTTTCTTCCCAGCTAGCATCAGCCAAAAAAAAAATTATACGTCGCAGCCCCAATTTTAATCGCGGCCCGACCACCTTTTTTCTCGAGCTAGCATCAGCCAAAAAAAAATTATACGTCGCAGCGCCAATTTTAATCGCGGCCCGACCATCTTTTTTCTCCAGCTAGCATCAGCCAAAAAAAAATGTATACGTCGCAGTCCCAAGTTTAATCGCGGCCCGACCACCTTTTTTCCCCAGCTAGCATCAGCCAAAAAAAAAATTATGCGTCGCAGCACCAATTTTAATCGCGGCCCAATCGCCTTTTTTCTCCAGCTAGCATCAGCCAAAAAAAAATTATACGTCGCAGCCCCAATTTTAATCGCGGCCCGACCACCTTTTTTTCCCAGCTAGCATCAACAAAAAAAAAATGTATACGTCGCAGTCCCAAGTTTAATCGCGGCCCGGCCACCTTTTTTCCCCAGCTAGCATCAACCAAAAAAAAATTATACGTCGCAGCCCCAATTTTAATCGCGGCCCGACCACCTTTTTTCTCCAGCTAGCATCAGCCAAAAAAAAAAACGTATACGTCGCAGCCCCAATTTTAATCGCGGCCCGACCACCTTTTTTCTCCAGCTAGCATCAGCCAAAAAAAAATGTATACGTCGCAGCGCCAATTTTAATCGCGGCCCGACCACCTTTTTTCTCCAGCTAGCATCAGCCAAAAAAAAAACGTATACGTCGCAGCCCCAATTTTAATCGCGGCCCGACCACCTTTTTTCTTCAGCTAGCATCAGCCAAAAAAAAATGTATACGTCGCAGCCCCAATTTTAATCGCGGCCCGACCACCTTTTTTCTCCAGCTAGCATCAGCCAAAAAAAAAACGTATACGTCGCAGTCCCAAGTTTAATCGCGGCCCGACCACCTTTTTTCCCCAGCTAGCATCAGCCAAAAAAAATGTATACGTCGCAGCGCCAATTTTAATCGCGGCCGACCACCTTTCTTCCCAGCTAGCATCGGCCAAAAAAAAAATTATACGTCGCAGCCCCAATTTTAATCGCGGCCCGATCAACTTTTTTCCCAGCTAGCATCAGCCAAAAAAAAATGTATACGTCGCAGTCCCAAGTTTAATCGCGGCCCGACCACCTTTTTTCCCCAGCTAGCATCAGCCAAAAAAAAAATTAAACGTCGCAGCCCCATTTTTAATCGCGGCCCGATCACCTTTTTTCTCCAGCTAGCAACAGCCAAAAAAAAATTTATACGTCGCAGCACCAATTTTAATCGCGGCCCGATCACCTTTTTTCTCCAGCTAGCATCAGCCAAAAAAAAATTATACGTCGCAGCGCCAATTTTAATCGCGGCCGACCACCTTTCTTCCCAGCTAGCATCAGCCAAAAAAAAAATGTATACGTCGCAGCCCCAATTTTAATCGCGGCCCAATCGCCTTTTTTCTCCAGCTAGCATCAGCCAAAAAAAAATTATACGTCGCAGCCCCATTTTTAATCGCGGCCCGATCACCTTTTTTCTCCAGCTAGCATCAGCCAAAAAAAAATGTATACGTCGCAGCACCAATTTTAATCGCGGCCCGATCACCTTTTTTCTCCAGCTAGCATCAGCCAAAAAAAAATGTATACGTCGCAGCGCCAATTTTAATCGCGGCCCGACCATCTTTTTTCTCCAGCTAGCATCAGCCAAAAAAAAAAATTATACGTCGCAGCCCCAATTTTAATCGCGGCCCGATCACCTTTTTTCTCCAGCTAGCAACAGCCAAAAAAAAATGTATACGTCGCAGCGCCAATTTTAATCGCGGCCCGACCATCTTTTTTCTCCAGCTAGCATCAGCCAAAAAAAAAAATTATACGTCGCAGCCCCATTTTTAATCGCGGCCCGACCACCTTTTTTCCCCAGCTAGCATCAGCCAAAAAAAAAAATTATACGTCGCAGCCCCATTTTTAATCGCGGCCCGACCACCTTTTTTCCCCAGCTAGCATCAGCCAAAAAAAAAATTAAACGTCGCAGCCCCATTTTTAATCGCGGCCCGATCACCTTTTTTCTCCAGCTAGCATCAGCCAAAAAAAAATGTATACGTCGCAGCGCCAATTTTAATCGCGGCCCGACCACCTTTTTTCTCCAGCTAGCATCAGCCAAAAAAAAATGTATACGTCGCAGCCCCATTTTTAATCGCGGCCCGATCACCTTTTTTCTCCAGCTAGCATCAGCCAAAAAAAAAAATTATACGTCGCAGCCCCAATTTTAATCGCGGCCCGATCACCTTTTTTCTCCAGCTAGCAACAGCCAAAAAAAAATTTATACGTCGCAGCACCAATTTTAATCGCGGCCCGATCACCTTTTTTCTCCAGCTAGCAACAGCCAAAAAAAAATTTATACGTCGCAGCCCCAATTTTAATCGCGGCCCGACCACCTTTTTTTCCTAGCTAGCATCAACAAAAAAAAAATGTATACATCGCAGTCCCAAGTTTAATCGCGGCCCGGCCACCTTTTTTCCCCAGCTAGCATCAACCAAAAAAAAATTATATGTCGCAGCCCCAATTTTAATCGCGGCCCGACCACCTTTTTTCTCCAGCTAGCATCAGCCAAAAAAAAAAACCTATACGTCGCAGCCCCAATTTTAATCGCGGCCCGACCACCTTTTTTCTCCAGCTAGCATCAGCCAAAAAAAAATGTATACGTCGCAGCCCCAATTTTAATCGCGGCCCGACCACCTTTTTTCTCCAGCTAGCATCAGCCAAAAAAAAAACGTATACGTCGCAGTCCCAAGTTTAATCGCGGCCCGACCACCTTTTTTCCCCAGCTAGCATCAGCCAAAAAAAAATGTATACGTCGCAGCGCCAATTTTAATCGCGGCCGACCACCTTTCTTCCCAGCTAGCATCGGCCAAAAAAAAAATTATACGTCGCAGCCCCAATTTTAATCGCGGCCCGATCAACTTTTTTCCCAGCTAGCATCAGCCAAAAAAAAAATGTATACGTCGCAGCGCCAATTTTAATCGCGGCCCGACCACCTTTTTTCTCCAGCTAGCATCAGCCAAAAAAAAATTATACGTCGCAGCGCCAATTTTAATCGCGGCCCGACCATCTTTTTTCTCCAGCTAGCATCAGCCAAAAAAAAATGTATACGTCGCAGTCCCAAGCTTAATCGCGGCCCGACCACCTTTTTTCCCCAGCTAGCATCAGCCAAAAAAAAAATGTATACGTCGCAGCGCCAATTTTAATCGCGGCCCGATCACCTTTTTTCTCCAGCTAGCAACAGCCAAAAAAAAATTTATACGTCGCAGCCCCATTTTTAATCGCGGCCCGATCACCTTTTTTGTCCAGCTAGCAACAGCCAAAAAAAAATTTATACGTCGCAGCCCCAATTTTAATCGCGGCCGACCACCTTTCTTCCCAGCTAGCATCGGCCAAAAAAAAATTATACGTCGCAGCGCCAATTTTAATCGCGGCCCGATCACCTTTTTTCTCCAGCTAGCAACAGCCAAAAAAAAATTTATACGTCGCAGCCCCATTTTTAATCGCGGCCCGATCACCTTTTTTGTCCAGCTAGCAACAGCCAAAAAAAAATTTATACGTCGCAGCCCCAATTTTAATCGCGGCCGACCACCTTTCTTCCCAGCTAGCATCGGCCAAAAAAAAAATTATACGTCGCAGCGCCAATTTTAATCGCGGCCCGACCATCTTTTTTCTCCAGCTAGCATCAGCCAAAAAAAAATGTATACGTCGCAGTCCCAAGTTTAATCGCGGCCCGACCACCTTTTTTCCCCAGCTAGCATCAGCCAAAAAAAAAATGTATACGTCGCAGCGCCAATTTTAATCGCGGCCCGATCACCTTTTTTCTCCAGCTAGCAACAGCCAAAAAAAAATTTATACGTCGCAGCCCCATTTTTAATCGCGGCCCGATCACCTTTTTTCTCCAGCTAGCATCAGCCAAAAAAATATTATACGTCGCAGCGCCAATTTTAATCGCGGCCGACCACCTTTCTTCCCAGATAGCATCAGCCAAAAAAAAATTTATACGTCGCAGCCCCAATTTTAATCGCGGCCCGACCATCTTTTTTCTCCAGCTAGCATCAGCCAAAAAAAAAAATTATACGTCGCAGCCCCATTTTTAATCGCGGCCCGACCACCTTTTTTCCCCAGCTAGCATCAGCCAAAAAAAAAATTAAACGTCGCAGCCCCATTTTTAATCGCGGCCCGATCACCTTTTTTCTCCAGCTAGCATCAGCCAAAAAAAAATGTATACGTCGCAGCGCCAATTTTAATCGCGGCCCGACCACCTTTTTTCTCCAGCTAGCATCAGCCAAAAAAAAAAATTATACGTCGCAGCCCCATTTTTAATCGCGGCCCGACCACCTTTTTTCCCCAGCTAGCATCAGCCAAAAAAAAAAATTATACGTCGCAGCCCCATTTTTAATCGCGGCCCGACCACCTTTTTTCCCCAGCTAGCATCAGCCAAAAAAAAAAATTATACGTCGCAGCCCCATTTTTAATCGCGGCCCGACCACCTTTTTTCCCCAGCTAGCATCAGCCAAAAAAAAATGTATACGTCGCAGCGCCAATTTTAATCGCGGCCCGACCACCTTTTTTCCCCAGCTAGCATCAGCCAAAAAAAAATGTATACGTCGCAGCGCCAATTTTAATCGCGGCCGACCACCTTTCTTCCCAGCTAGCATCAGCCAAAAAAAAAAATTATACGTCGCAGCCCCATTTTTAATCGCGGCCCGACCACCTTTTTTCCCCAGCTAGCATCAGCCAAAAAAAAAAATTATACGTCGCAGCCCCATTTTTAATCGCGGCCCGACCACCTTTTTTCCCCAGCTAGCATCAGCCAAAAAAAAATGTATACGTCGCAGCGCCAATTTTAATCGCGGCCGACCACCTTTCTTCCCAGCTAGCATCAGCCAAAAAAAAAAATTATACGTCGCAGCCCCATTTTTAATCGCGGCCCGACCACCTTTTTTCCCCAGCTAGCATCAGCCAAAAAAAAAAATTATACGTCGCAGCCCCATTTTTAATCGCGGCCCGACCACCTTTTTTCCCCAGCTAGCATCAGCCAAAAAAAAAATTAAACGTCGCAGCCCCATTTTTAATCGCGGCCCGATCACCTTTTTTCTCCAGCTAGCATCAGCCAAAAAAAAATGTATACGTCGCAGCGCCAATTTTAATCGCGGCCCGACCACCTTTTTTCTCCAGCTAGCATCAGCCAAAAAAAAATGTATACGTCGCAGCCCCATTTTTAATCGCGGCCCGATCACCTTTTTTCTCCAGCTAGCATCAGCCAAAAAAAAAAATTATACGTCGCAGCCCCAATTTTAATCGCGGCCCGATCACCTTTTTTCTCCAGCTAGCAACAGCCAAAAAAAAATTTATACGTCGCAGCACCAATTTTAATCGCGGCCCGATCACCTTTTTTCTCCAGCTAGCAACAGCCAAAAAAAAATTTATACGTCGCAGCCCCAATTTTAATCGCGGCCCGACCACCTTTTTTTCCTAGCTAGCATCAACAAAAAAAAAATGTATACATCGCAGTCCCAAGTTTAATCGCGGCCCGGCCACCTTTTTTCCCCAGCTAGCATCAACCAAAAAAAAATTATATGTCGCAGCCCCAATTTTAATCGCGGCCCGACCACCTTTTTTCTCCAGCTAGCATCAGCCAAAAAAAAAAACCTATACGTCGCAGCCCCAATTTTAATCGCGGCCCGACCACCTTTTTTCTCCAGCTAGCATCAGCCAAAAAAAAATGTATACGTCGCAGCCCCAATTTTAATCGCGGCCCGACCACCTTTTTTCTCCAGCTAGCATCAGCCAAAAAAAAAACGTATACGTCGCAGTCCCAAGTTTAATCGCGGCCCGACCACCTTTTTTCCCCAGCTAGCATCAGCCAAAAAAAAATGTATACGTCGCAGCGCCAATTTTAATCGCGGCCGACCACCTTTCTTCCCAGCTAGCATCGGCCAAAAAAAAAATTATACGTCGCAGCCCCAATTTTAATCGCGGCCCGATCAACTTTTTTCCCAGCTAGCATCAGCCAAAAAAAAAATGTATACGTCGCAGCGCCAATTTTAATCGCGGCCCGACCACCTTTTTTCTCCAGCTAGCATCAGCCAAAAAAAAATTATACGTCGCAGCGCCAATTTTAATCGCGGCCCGACCATCTTTTTTCTCCAGCTAGCATCAGCCAAAAAAAAATGTATACGTCGCAGTCCCAAGCTTAATCGCGGCCCGACCACCTTTTTTCCCCAGCTAGCATCAGCCAAAAAAAAAATGTATACGTCGCAGCGCCAATTTTAATCGCGGCCCGATCACCTTTTTTCTCCAGCTAGCAACAGCCAAAAAAAAATTTATACGTCGCAGCCCCATTTTTAATCGCGGCCCGATCACCTTTTTTGTCCAGCTAGCAACAGCCAAAAAAAAATTTATACGTCGCAGCCCCAATTTTAATCGCGGCCGACCACCTTTCTTCCCAGCTAGCATCGGCGAAAAAAAAATTATACGTCGCAGCGCCAATTTTAATCGCGGCCCGATCACCTTTTTTCTCCAGCTAGCAACAGCCAAAAAAAAATTTATACGTCGCAGCCCCATTTTTAATCGCGGCCCGATCACCTTTTTTGTCCAGCTAGCAACAGCCAAAAAAAAATTTATACGTCGCAGCCCCAATTTTAATCGCGGCCGACCACCTTTCTTCCCAGCTAGCATCGGCCAAAAAAAAAATTATACGTCGCAGCGCCAATTTTAATCGCGGCCCGACCATCTTTTTTCTCCAGCTAGCATCAGCCAAAAAAAAATGTATACGTCGCAGTCCCAAGTTTAATCGCGGCCCGACCACCTTTTTTCCCCAGCTAGCATCAGCCAAAAAAAAAATGTATACGTCGCAGCGCCAATTTTAATCGCGGCCCGATCACCTTTTTTCTCCAGCTAGCAACAGCCAAAAAAAAATTTATACGTCGCAGCCCCATTTTTAATCGCGGCCCGATCACCTTTTTTCTCCAGCTAGCATCAGCCAAAAAAATATTATACGTCGCAGCGCCAATTTTAATCGCGGCCGACCACCTTTCTTCCCAGATAGCATCAGCCAAAAAAAAATTTATACGTCGCAGCCCCAATTTTAATCGCGGCCCGACCATCTTTTTTCTCCAGCTAGCATCAGCCAAAAAAAAATGTATACGTCGCAGTCCCAAGTTTAATCGCGGCCCGACCACCTTTTTTCTCCAGCTAGCATCAGCCAAAAAAAAATTATACGTCGCAGTCCCAAGTTTAATCGCGGCCCGACCACCTTTTTTCTCCAGCTAGCATCAGCCAAAAAAAAATTTATACGTCGCAGCCCCAATTTTAATCGCGGCCCGATCACCTTTTTTCTCCAGCTAGCATCAGCCAAAAAAAAATGTATACGTCGCAGTCCCAAGTTTAATCGCGGCCCGACCACCTTTTTTCCCCAGCTAGCATCAGCCAAAAAAAAAATTATACGTCGCAGCGCCAATTTTAATCGCGGCCCGATCACCTTTTTTCTCCAGCTAGCAACAGCCAAAAAAAAATTTATACGTCGCAGCCCCATTTTTAATCGCGGCCCGATCACCTTTTTTCTCCAGCTAGCATCAGCCAAAAAAAAATTATACGTCGCAGCGCCAATTTTAATCGCGGCCGACCACCTTTCTTCCCAGCTAGCATCGGCCAAAAAAAAAATTATACGTCGCAGCGCCAATTTTAATCGCGGCCCGACCATCTTTTTTCTCCAGCTATCATCAGCCAAAAAAAAAATGTATACGTCGCAGCGCCAATTTTAATCGCGGCCGACCACCTTTCTTCCCAGCTAGCATCAGCCAAAAAAAAAATTATACGTCGCAGCCCCAATTTTAATCGCGGCCCGACCACCTTTTTTCTCCAGCTAGCATCAGCCAAAAAAAAATGTATACGTCGCAGTCCCAAGTTTAATCGCGGCCCGACCACCTTTTTTCTCCAGCTAGCATCAGCCAAAAAAAAATGTATACGTCGCAGTCCCAAGTTTAATCGCGGCCCGACCACCTTTTTTCCCCAGCTAGCATCAGCCAAAAAAAAAATTATGCGTCGCAGCCCCAATTTTAATCGCGGCCCAATCGCCTTTTTTCTCCAGCTAGCATCAGCCAAAAAAAAATTATACGTCGCAGCCCCAATTTTAATCGCGGCCCGACCACCTTTTTTTCCCAGCTAGCATCAACAAAAAAAAAATGTATACGTCGCAGTCCCAAGTTTAATCGCGGCCCGGCCACCTTTTTTCCCCAGCTAGCATCAACCAAAAAAAAATTATACGTCGCAGCGCCAATTTTAATCGCGGCCCGATCAACTTTTTTCCCAGCTAGCATCAGCCAAAAAAAAAATGTATACGTCGCAGCCCCAATTTTAATCGCGGCCCAATCGCCTTTTTTCTCCAGCTAGCATCAGCCAAAAAAAAATTATACGTCGCAGCCCCATTTTTAATCGCGGCCCGATCACCTTTTTTCTCCAGCTAGCAACAGCCAAAAAAAAATTTATACGTCGCAGCCCCAATTTTAATCGCGGCCCGATCACCTTTTTTTCTCCAGCTAGCATCAGCCAAAAAAAAAATTATGCGTCGCAGCCCCATTTTTAATCGCGGCCCGACCACCTTTTTTCTCCAGCTAGCATCAGCCAAAAAAAAATTTATACGTCGCAGTCCCAATTTTAATCGCGGCCCAATCATCTTTTTTCTCCAGCTAGCATCAGCCAAAAAAAAAAATTATACGTCGCAGCCCCAATTTTAATCGCGGCCCAATCACCTTTTTTCCCCAGCTAGCATCAGCCAAAAAAAAATGTATACGTCGAAGCGCCAATTTTAATCGCGGCCCGACCACCTTTTTTCTCCAGCTAGCATCAGCCAAAAAAAAATTTATACGTCGCAGTCCCAATTTTAATCGCGGCCCAATCATCTTTTTTCTCCAGCTAGCATCAGCCAAAAAAAAAAATTATACGTCGCAGCCCCAATTTTAATCGCGGCCCAATCACCTTTTTTCCCCAGCTAGCATCAGCCAAAAAAAAAATTATACGTCGCAGCGCCAATTTTAATCGCGGCCCGACCACCTTTTTTCTCCAGCTAGCATCAGCCAAAAAAAAATGTATTCGTCGCAGTCCCAAGTTTAATCGCGGCCCGACCACCTTTTTTCCCCAGCTAGCATCAGCCAAAAAAAAAAATTATACGTCGCAGCCCCAATTTTAATCGCGGCCCGACCACCTTTTTTCTCTAGCTAGCATCAGCCAAAAAAAAAAATTATACGTCGCAGCCCCAATTTTAATCGCGACCAATCACCTTTTTTCCCCAGCTAGCATCAGCCAAAAAAAAAAATTATACGTCGCAGCGCCAATTTTAATCGCGGCCCGACCACCTTTTTTCCCCAGCTAGCATCAGCCAAAAAAAAATGTATACGTCGCAGCGCCAATTTTAATCGCGGCCGACCACCTTTCTTCCCAGCTAGCATCAGCCAAAAAAAAATTTATACGTCGCAGCCCCATTTTCAATCGCGGCCCGATCACCTTTTTTCTCCAGCTAGCAACAGCCAAAAAAAAATTTATACGTCGCAGCCCCAATTTTAATCGCGGCCCGATCACCTTTTTTCTCCAGCTAGCATCAGCCAAAAAAAAATGTATACGTCGCAGCGCCAATTTTAATCGCGGCCCGACCACCTTTTTTCTCCAGCTAGCATCAGCCAAAAAAAAATTATACGTCGCAGCGCCAATTTTAATCGCGGCCCAATCATCTTTTTTCTCCAGCTAGCATCAGCCAAAAAAAAAATTATGTGTCGCAGCCCCATTTTTAATCGCGGCCCGATCACCTTTTTTCTCCAGCTAGCATCAGCCAAAAAAAAATGTATACGTCGCAGCGCCAATTTTAATCGCGGCCCGACCACCTTTCTTCCCAGCTAGCATCAGCCAAAAAAAAAATTATACGTCGCAGCCCCAATTTTAATCGCGGCCCAATCACCTTTTTTCCCCAGCTAGCAACAGCCAAAAAAAAATTTATACGTCGCAGCCCCATTTTCAATCGCGGCCCGATCACCTTTTTTCTCCAGCTAGCAACAGCCAAAAAAAAATTTATACGTCGCAGCCCCAATTTTAATCGCGGCCCGATCACCTTTTTTCTCCAGCTAGCATCAGCCAAAAAAAAATGTATACGTCGCGGAGCCAATTTTAATCGCGGCCCGACCACCTTTTTTCTCCAGCTAGCATCAGCCAAAAAAAAATTATACGTCGCAGCGCCAATTTTAATCGCGGCCCAATCATCTTTTTTCTCCAGCTAGCATCAGCCAAAAAAAAAATTATGTGTCGCAGCCCCATTTTTAATCGCGGCCCGATCACCTTTTTTCTCCAGCTAGCATCAGCCAAAAAAAAATGTATACGTCGCAGCGCCAATTTTAATCGCGGCCCGACCACCTTTCTTCCCAGCTAGCATCAGCCAAAAAAAAAATTATACGTCGCAGCCCCATTTTTAATCGCGGCCCGATCACCTTTTTTCTCCAGCTAGCATCAGCCAAAAAAAAATGTATACGTCGCAGCGCCAATTTTAATCGCGGCCCGACCACCTTTCTTCCCAGCTAGCATCAGCCAAAAAAAAAATTATACGTCGCAGCCCCAATTTTAATCGCGGCCCAATCACCTTTTTTCCCCAGCTAGCAACAGCCAAAAAAAAATGTATACGTCGCAGCGCCAATTTTAATCGCGGCCCGACCACCTTTTTTCTCCAGCTAGCATCAGCCAAAAAAAAATTTATACGTCGCAGTCCCAAGTTTAATCGCGGCTCAATCATCTTTTTTCTCCAGCTAGCATCAGCCAAAAAAAAATTATGCGTCGCAGCCCCATTTTTAATCGCGGCCCGATCACCTTTTTTCTCCAGCTAGCATCAGCCAAAAAAAAATGTATACGTCGCAGCCCCAATTTTAATCGCGGCCCGACCACCTTTTTTCTCCAGCTAGCATCAGCCAAAAAAAAATGTATACGTCGCAGCGCCAATTTTAATCGCGGCCCGACCACCTTTCTTCCCAGCTAGCATCAGCCAAAAAAAAAATTATACGTCGCAGCCCCAATTTTAATCGCGGCCCAATCACCTTTTTTCCCCAGCTAGCAACAGCCAAAAAAAAATTTATACGTCGCAGCCCCATTTTTAATCGCGGCCCGAACACCTTTTTTCTCCAGCTAGCATCAGCCAAAAAAAAATGTATACGTCGCAGCCCCAATTTTAATCGCGGCCCGACCACCTTTCTTCCCATCTAGCAACAGCCAAAAAAAAATTTATACGTCGCAGCCCCATTTTTAATCGCGGCCCGATCACCTTTTTTCTCCAGCTAGCAACAACCAAGAAAAAATTTATACGTCGCAGCCCCAATTTTAATCGCGGCCCGATCACCTTTATTCTCCAGCTAGCATCAGCCAAAAAAAAATGTATACGTCGCAGCGCCAATTTTAATCGCGGCCCGACCACCTTTTTTCTCCAGCTAGCATCAGCCAAAAAAAAATTATACGTCGCAGCGCCAATTATAATCGCGGCCCAATCATCTTTTTTCTCCAGCTAGCATCAGCCAAAAAAAAATTATGCGTCGCAGCCCCATTTTTAATCGCGGCCCGTTCACCTTTTTTCTCCAGCTAGCATCAGCCAAAAAAAAATTATACGTCGCAGCGCCAATTTTAATCGCGGCCCGACCATCTTTTTTCTCCAGCTAGCATCAGCCAAAAAAAAATGTATACGTCGCAGTCCCAAGTTTAATTGCGGCCCGACCACCTTTCTTTCCATCTAGCAACAGCCAAGAAAAAATTTATACGTCGCAGCCCCAATTTTATTTGCGGCCCGATCACCTTTTTTCTCCAGCTAGCAACAGCCAAAAAAAAATGTATACGTCGCAGCGCCAATTTTAATCGCGGCCCGACCACCTTTTTTCTCCAGCTAGCATCAGCCAAAAAAAAATGTATACGTCGCAGCGCCAATTTTAATCGCGGCCCGACCACCTTTTTTCTCCAGCTAGCATCAGCCAAAAAAAAATTATACGTCGCAGCGCCAATTTTAATCGCGGCCCAATCATCTTTTTTCTCCAGCTAGCATCAGCCAAAAAAAAAATTATGTGTCGCAGCCCCATTTTTAATCGCGGCCCGATCACCTTTTTTCTCCAGCTAGCATCAGCCAAAAAAAAATGTATACGTCGCAGCGCCAATTTTAATCGCGGCCCGACCACCTTTCTTCCCAGCTAGCATCAGCCAAAAAAAAAATTATACGTCGCAGCCCCAATTTTAATCGCGGCCCAATCACCTTTTTTCCCCAGCTAGCAACAGCCAAAAAAAAATTTATACGTCGCAGCCCCATTTTCAATCGCGGCCCGATCACCTTTTTTTTCCAGCTAGCAACAGCCAAAAAAAAATTTATACGTCGCAGCCCCAATTTTAATCGCGGCCCGATCACCTTTTTTCTCCAGCTAGCATCAGCCAAAAAAAAATGTATACGTCGCGGAGCCAATTTTAATCGCGGCCCGACCACCTTTTTTCTCCAGCTAGCATCAGCCAAAAAAAAATTATACGTCGCAGCGCCAATTTTAATCGCGGCCCAATCATCTTTTTTCTCCAGCTAGCATCAGCCAAAAAAAAAATTATGTGTCGCAGCCCCATTTTTAATCGCGGCCCGATCACCTTTTTTCTCCAGCTAGCATCAGCCAAAAAAAAAATTATGTGTCGCAGCCCCATTTTTAATCGCGGCCCGATCACCTTTCTTCCCAGCTAGCATCAGCCAAAAAAAAAATTATACGTCGCAGCCCCAATTTTAATCGCGGCCCAATCACCTTTTTTCCCCAGCTAGCAACAGCCAAAAAAAAATGTATACGTCGCAGCGCCAATTTTAATCGCGGCCCGACCACCTTTTTTCTCCAGCTAGCATCAGCCAAAAAAAAATTTATACGTCGCAGTCCCAAGTTTAATCGCGGCTCAATCATCTTTTTTCTCCAGCTAGCATCAGCCAAAAAAAAATTATGCGTCGCAGCCCCATTTTTAATCGCGGCCCGATCACCTTTTTTCTCCAGCTAGCATCAGCCAAAAAAAAATGTATACGTCGCAGCCCCAATTTTAATCGCGGCCCGACCACCTTTTTTCTCCAGCTAGCATCAGCCAAAAAAAAATGTATACGTCGCAGCGCCAATTTTAATCGCGGCCCGACCACCTTTCTTCCCAGCTAGCATCAGCCAAAAAAAAAATTATACGTCGCAGCCCCAATTTTAATCGCGGCCCAATCACCTTTTTTCCCCAGCTAGCAACAGCCAAAAAAAAATTTATACGTCGCAGCCCCATTTTTAATCGCGGCCCGAACACCTTTTTTCTCCAGCTAGCATCAGCCAAAAAAAAATGTATACGTCGCAGCCCCAATTTTAATCGCGGCCCGACCACCTTTCTTCCCATCTAGCAACAGCCAAAAAAAAATTTATACGTCGCAGCCCCATTTTTAATCGCGGCCCGATCACCTTTTTTCTCCAGCTAGCAACAACCAAGAAAAAATTTATACGTCGCAGCCCCAATTTTAATCGCGGCCCGATCACCTTTATTCTCCAGCTAGCATCAGCCAAAAAAAAATGTATACGTCGCAGCGCCAATTTTAATCGCGGCCCGACCACCTTTTTTCTCCAGCTAGCATCAGCCAAAAAAAAATTATACGTCGCAGCGCCAATTATAATCGCGGCCCAATCATCTTTTTTCTCCAGCTAGCATCAGCCAAAAAAAAATTATGCGTCGCAGCCCCATTTTTAATCGCGGCCCGTTCACCTTTTTTCTCCAGCTAGCATCAGCCAAAAAAAAATTATACGTCGCAGCGCCAATTTTAATCGCGGCCCGACCATCTTTTTTCTCCAGCTAGCATCAGCCAAAAAAAAATGTATACGTCGCAGTCCCAAGTTTAATTGCGGCCCGACCACCTTTCTTTCCATCTAGCAACAGCCAAGAAAAAATTTATACGTCGCAGCCCCAATTTTATTTGCGGCCCGACCACCTTTTTTCTCCAGCTAGCATCAGCAAAAAAAAAATTATACGTCTCAGCGCCAATTTTAATCGCGGCCCAATCATCTTTTTTCTCCAGCTAGCATCAGCCAAAAAAAAAATTATGCGTCGCAGCCCCATTTTTAATCGCGGCCCGATCACCTTTTTTCTCCAGCTAGCATCAGCCAAAAAAAAATGTATACGTCGCAGCCCCAATTTTAATCGCGGCCCGACCACCTTTTTTCCCAGCTAGCATCAACCAAAAAAAAATTATACGTCGCAGCCCCAATTTTAATCGCGGCCCGACCATCTTTTTTCTCCAGCTAGCATCAGCCAAAAAAAAATGTATACGTCGCAGTCCCAATTTTAATCGCGGCCCGACCACCTTTTTTCTCCAGCTAGCATGAGCCAAAAAAAAATTATACGTCGCAGCCCCAATTTTAATCGCGGCCCGACCACCTTTTTTTCCCAGCTAGCATCAACAAAAAAAAAATGTATACGTCGCAGTCCCAAGTTTAATCGCGGCCCGGCCACCTTTTTTCCCCAGCTAGCATCGCCAAAAAGAAATTTATGCTTCGCAGCCCCAATTTTAATCGCGGCCCGACCACCTTTTTTCTCCAGCTAGCATCAGCCAAAAAAAAATGTATACGTCGCAGCCCCAATTTTAATCGCGGCCCGACCACCTTTTTTCTCCAGCTAGCATCAGCCAAAAAAAAACGTATACGTCGCAGCCCCAATTTTAATCGCGGCCCGACCACCTGTTTTTCCCAGCTAGCATCGCCAAAAAGAAATTTATGCTTCGCAGCGCCAATTTTAATCGCGGCCCGATCACCTTTTTTCTCCAGCCAGCATCTGCCAAAAAAAATTTATACGTCGCAGCCCCAATTTTAATCGCGGCCCGACCACCTTTTTTCTCCAGCTAGCATCGCCAAAAAGAAATTTATGCTTCGCAGCCCCAATTTTAATCGCGGCCCGACCACCTTTTTTTCCCAGCTAGCATCAACAAAAAAAAAATGTATACGTCGCAGCGCCAATTTTAATCGCGGCCCGACCACCTTTTTTCTCCAGCTAGCATCTGCCAAAAAAAATTTATACGTCGCAGCCCCAATTTTAATCGCGGCCCGACCACCTTTTTTCCCCAGCTAGCATCGCCAAAAAGAAATTTATGCTTCGCAGCGCCAATTTTAATCGCGGCCCGATCACCTTTTTTCTCCAGCCAGCATCTGCCAAAAAAAATTTATACGTCGCAGCCCCAATTTTAATCGCGGCCCGACCACCTTTTTTCCCCAGCTAGCATCGCCAAAAAGAAATTTATGCTTCGCAGCGCCAATTTTAATCGCGGCCCGATCACCTTTTTTCTCCAGCTAGCATCAGCCAAAAAAAATTTATACGTCGCAGCCCCAATTTTAATCGCGGCCCGACCACTTTTTTTCTCCAGCTAGCATCTGCCAAAAAAAATTTATACGTCGCAGCCCCAATTTTAATCGCGGCCCGATCACCTTTTTTCTCCAGCCAGCATCTGCCAAAAAAAATTTATACGTCGCAGCCCCAATTTTAATCGCGGCCCGACCACCTTTTTTCCCCAGCTAGCATCGCCAAAAAGAAATTTATGCTTCGCAGCGCCAATTTTAATCGCGGCCCGATCACCTTTTTTCTCCAGCTAGCATCAGCCAAAAAAAATTTATACGTCGCAGCCCCAATTTTAATCGCGGCCCGACCACCTTTTTTCCCCAGCTAGCATCGCCAAAAAGAAATTTATGCTTCGCAGCGCCAATTTTAATCGCGGCCCGACCACTTTTTTCCCCAGCTAGCATCGCCAAAAAGAAATTTATGCTTCGCAGCGCCAATTTTAATCGCGGCCCGACCACCTTTTCTCCCCAGCCAGCATCTGCCAAAAAAAATTTATACGTCGCAGCCCCAATTTTAATCGCGGCCCGACCACCTTTTTTCCCCAGCTAGCATCGCCAAAAAGAAATTTATGCTTCGCAGCGCCAATATTAATCGCGGCCCGATCACCTTTTTTCTCCAGCTAGCATCAGCCAAAATAAATTTATACGTCGCAGCCCCAATTTTAATCGCGGCCCGACCACTTTTTTTCTCCAGCTAGCATCTGCCAAAAAAAATTTATACGTCGCAGCCCCAATTTTAATCGCGGCCCGACCACCTTTTTTCCCCAGCTAGCATCGCCAAAAAGAAATTTATGCTTCGCAGCGCCAATTTTAATCGCGGCCCGATCACCTTTTTTCTCCAGCTAGCATCGCCAAAAAGAAATTTATGCTTCGCAGCGCCAATTTTAATCGCGGCCCGACCACCTTTTTTCCCCAGCTAGCATCGCCAAAAAGAAATTTATGCTTCGCAGCGCCAATTTTAATCGCGGCCCGACCACTTTTTTCCTTAGCTAGCATCGCCAAAAAGAAATTTATGCTTCGCAGCGCCAATTTTAATCGCGGCCCGACCACGTTTTCTCCCCAGCTAGCATCGCCAAAAAGAAATTTATGCTTCGCAGCGCCAATTTTAATCGCGGCCCGACCACTTTTTTTCTCCAGCTAGCATCGCCAAAAAGAAATTTATGCTTCGCAGCCCCAATTTTAATCGCGGCCCGACCACTTTTTTCCCCAGCTAGCATCGCCAAAAAGAAATTTATGCTTCGCAGCGCCAATTTTAATCGCGGCCCGACCACTTTTTTCCCCAGCTAGCATCGCCAAAAAGAAATTTATGCTTCGCAGCGCCAATTTTAATCGGGGCCCGACCACTTTTTTTCTCCAGCTAGCATCGCCAAAAAGAAATTTATGCTTCGCAGCGCCAATTTTAATCGCGGCCCGACCACTTTTTTCCCCAGCTAGCATCGCCAAAAAGAAATTTATGCTTCGCAGCGCCAATTTTAATCGCGGCCCGACCACTTTTTTTCTCCAGCTAGCATCGCCAAAAAGAAATTTATGCTTCGCAGCCCCAATTTTAATCGCGGCCCGACCACCTTTTTTCCCCAGCTAGCATCGCCAAAAAGAAATTTATGCTTCGCAGCGCCAATTTTAATCGCGGCCCGACCACCTTTTTTCTCCAGCTAGCATCTGCCAAAAAAAATTTATACGTCGCAGCCCCAATTTTAATCGCGGCCCGACCACTTTTTTCCCCAGCTAGCATCGCCAAAAAGAAATTTATGCTTCGGAGCGCCAATTTTAATCGCGGCCCGACCACTTTTTTTCTCCAGCTAGCATCGCCAAAAAGAAATTTATGCTTCGCAGCGCCAATTTTAATCGCGGCCCGACCACTTTTTTCCCCAGCTAGCATCGCCAAAAAGAAATTTATGCTTCGCAGCGCCAATTTTAATCGCGGCCCGACCACTTTTTTTCTCCAGCTAGCATCGCCAAAAAGAAATTTATGCTTCGCAGCCCCAATTTTAATCGCGGCCCGACCACCTTTTTTCCCCAGCTAGCATCGCCAAAAAGAAATTTATGCTTCGCAGCGCCAATTTTAATCGCGGCCCGACCACCTTTTTTCTCCAGCTAGCATCTGCCAAAAAAAATTTATACGTCGCAGCCCCAATTTTAATCGCGGCCCGACCACCTTTTTTCCCCAGCTAGCATCGCCAAAAAGAAATTTATGCTTCGCAGCGCCAATTTTAATCGCGGCCCGATCACCTTTTTTCTCCAGCTAGCATCAGCCAAAAAAAATTTTTACGTCGCAGCCCCAATTTTAATCGCGGCAAGACCACCTTTTTTCCCCAGCTAGCATCGCCAAAAAGAAATTTATGCTTCGCAGCGCCAATTTTAATCGCGGCCCGACCACTTTTTTCCCCAGCTAGCATCGCCAAAAAGAAATTTATGCTTCGCAGCGCCAATTTTAATCGCGGCCCGACCACCTTTTCTCCCCAGCCAGCATCAGCCAAAAAAAATTTATACGTCGCAGCGCCAATTTTAATCGCGGCCCGATCACCTTTTTTCTCCAGCTAGCATCGCCAAAAAAAAATGTATACGTCGCAGCCCCAATTTTAATCGCGACCCGACCACCTTTTTTCTCCAGCTAGCATCAGCCAAAAAAAAATGTATACATCGCAGCCCCAATTTTAATCGCGGCCGATCACCTTTTTTCCCCAGCTATCATCTGCCAAAAAAAATTTATACGTCGCAGCGCCAATTTTAATCGCGGCCCGATCACCTTTTTTCTCCAGCTAGCATCGCCAAAAAAAATTGTATACGTCGCAGCCCCAATTTTAATCGCGGCCCGACCACCTTTTTTCCCCAGCTAGCATCGCCAAAAAGAAATTTATGCTTCGCAGCGCCAATTTTAATCGCGGCCCGATCACCTTTTTTCTCCAGCTAGCATCAGCCAAAAAAAATTTATACGTCGCAGCCCCAATTTTAATCGCGGCCCGACCACCTTTTTTCCCCAGCTAGCATCGCCAAAAAGAAATTTATGCTTCGCAGCGCCAATTTTAATCGCGGCCCGATCACCTTTTTTCTCCAGCTAGCATCAGCCAAAAAAAATTTATACGTCGCAGCCCCAATTTTAATCGCGGCCCGACCACTTTTTTTCTCCAGCTAGCATCTGCCAAAAAAAATTTATACGTCGCAGCCCCAATTTTAATCGCGGCCCGATCACCTTTTTTCTCCAGCCAGCATCTGCCAAAAAAAATTTATACGTCGCAGCCCCAATTTTAATCGCGGCCCGACCACCTTTTTTCCCCAGCTAGCATCGCCAAAAAGAAATTTATGCTTCGCAGCGCCAATTTTAATCGCGGCCCGATCACCTTTTTTCTCCAGCTAGCATCAGCCAAAAAAAATTTATACGTCGCAGCCCCAATTTTAATCGCGGCCCGACCACCTTTTTTCCCCAGCTAGCATCGCCAAAAAGAAATTTATGCTTCGCAGCGCCAATTTTAATCGCGGCCCGACCACTTTTTTCCCCAGCTAGCATCGCCAAAAAGAAATTTATGCTTCGCAGCGCCAATTTTAATCGCGGCCCGACCACCTTTTCTCCCCAGCCAGCATCTGCCAAAAAAAATGTATACGTCGCAGCCCCAATTTTAATCGCGGCCCGACCACCTTTTTTCCCCAGCTAGCATCGCCAAAAAGAAATTTATGCTTCGCAGCGCCAATTTTAATCGCGGCCCGATCACCTTTTTTCTCCAGCTAGCATCAGCCAAAAAAAATTTATACGTCGCAGCCCCAATTTTAATCGCGGCCCGACCACTTTTTTTCTCCAGCTAGCATCTGCCAAAAAAAATTTATACGTCGCAGCCCCAATTTTAATCGCGGCCCGACTACTTTTTTTCCCCAGTTAGCATCATCCAAAAAAAAAATTTATACGTCGCAGCCCCAATTTTAATCGCGGCCCGACCACCTTTTTTCCCCAGCTAGCATCGCCAAAAAGAAATTTATGCTTCGCAGCGCCAATTTTAATCGCGGCCCGATCACCTTTTTTCTCCAGCTAGCATCGCCAAAAAGAAGTTTATGCTTCGCAGCGCCAATTTTAATCGCGGCCCGACCACTTTTTTCCCCAGCTAGCATCGCCAAAAAGAAATTTATGCTTCGCAGCGCCAATTTTAATCGCGGCCCGACCACTTTTTTCCCCAGCTAGCATCGCCAAAAAGAAATTTATGCTTCGCAGCGCCAATTTTAATCGCGGCCCGACCACTTTTTTTCTCCAGCTAGCATCGCCAAAAAGAAATTTATGCTTCGCAGCGCCAATTTTAATCGCGGCCCGACCACTTTTTTCCCCAGCTAGCATCGCCAAAAAGAAATTTATGCTTCGCAGCGCCAATTTTAATCGCGGCCCGACCACTTTTTTTCTCCAGCTAGCATTGCCAAAAAGAAATTTATGCTTCGCAGCCCCAATTTTAATCGCGGCCCGACCACCTTTTTTCCCCAGCTAGCATCGCCAAAAAGAAATTTATGCTTCGCAGCGCCAATTTTAATCGCGGCCCGACCACCTTTTTTCTCCAGCTAGCATCTGCCAAAAAAAAATTTATACGTCGCAGCCCCAATTTTAATCGCGGCCCGACCACTTTTTTCCCCAGCTAGCATCGCCAAAAAGAAATTTATGCTTCGCAGCGCCAATTTTAATCGCGGCCCGACCACTTTTTTTCTCCAGCTAGCATCGCCAAAAAGAAATTTATGCTTCGCAGCGCCAATTTTAATCGCGGCCCGACCACTTTTTTCCCCAGCTAGCATCGCCAAAAAGAAATTTATGCTTCGCAGCGCCAATTTTAATCGCGGCCCGACCACTTTTTTTCTCCAGCTAGCATCGCCAAAAAGAAATTTATGCTTCGCAGCCCCAATTTTAATCGCGGCCCGACCACCTTTTTTCCCCAGCTAGCATCGCCAAAAAGAAATTTATGCTTCGCAGCGCCAATTTTAATCGCGGCCCGACCACCTTTTTTCTCCAGCTAGCATCTGCCAAAAAAAATTTATACGTCGCAGCCCCAATTTTAATCGCGGCCCGACCACCTTTTTTCCCCAGCTAGCATCGCCAAAAAGAAATTTATGCTTCGCAGCGCCAATTTTAATCGCGGCCCGATCACCTTTTTTCTCCAGCTAGCATCAGCCAAAAAAAATTTATACGTCGCAGCCCCAATTTTAATCGCGGCCCGACCACCTTTTTTCCCCAGCTAGCATCGCCAAAAAGAAATTTATGCTTCGCAGCGCCAATTTTAATCGCGGCCCGACCACTTTTTTCCCCAGCTAGCATCGCCAAAAAGAAATTTATGCTTCGCAGCGCCAATTTTAATCGCGGCCCGACCACCTTTTCTCCCCAGCCAGCATCAGCCAAAAAAAATTTATACGTCGCAGCGCCAATTTTAATCGCGGCCCGATCACCTTTTTTCTCCAGCTAGCATCGCCAAAAAAAAATGTATACGTCGCAGCCCCAATTTTAATCGCGACCCGACCACCTTTTTTCTCCAGCTAGCATCAGCCAAAAAAAAATGTATACATCGCAGCGCCAATTTTAATCGCGGCCGATCACCTTTTTTCCCCAGCTATCATCTGCCAAAAAAAATTTATACGTCGCAGCGCCAATTTTAATCGCGGCCCGATCACCTTTTTTCTCCAGCTAGCATCTGCCAAAAAAAATTTATACGTCGCAGCGCCAATTTCAATCGCGGCCCGATCACCTTTTTTCTCCAGCTAGCATCGCCAAAAAAAAATGTATACGTCGCAGCCCCAATTTTAATCGCGGCCCGATCACCTTTTTTCTCCAGCTAGCATCGCCAAAAAAAAATGTATACGTCGCAGCGCTAATTTTAATCGCGGCCCGACCACCTTTTTTCCCCAGCTAGCATCAGCCAAAAAAAAAATGTATACGTCGCAGCCCCAATTTTAATCGCGGCCCGACCACCTTTTTTCCCCAGCTAGCATCAGCCAAAAAAAAAATTATACGTCGCAGCACCAATTTTAATCGCGGCCCGATCAACTTTTTTCTCCAGCTAGCATCAGCCAAAAAAAATTTATACGCCGCAGCGCCAATTTCAATCGCGGCCCGATCACCTTTTTTCTCCAGCTAGCATCGCCAAAAAAAAATGTATACGTCGCAGCCCCAATTTTAATCGCGGCCCGACCACCTTTTTTCCCCAGCTAGCATCAGCCAAAAAAAAATGTATACATCGCAGCGCCAATTTTAATCGCGGCCGATCACCTTTTTTCCCCAGCTAGCATCTGCCAAAAAAAATTTATACGTCGCAGCGCTAATTTTAATCGCGGCCCGACCACCTTTTTTCCCCAGCTAGCATCAGCCAAAAAAAAAATGTATACGTCGCAGCGCCAATTTCAATCGCGACCCGATCACCTTTTTTCTCCAGCTAGCATCGCCAAAAAAAAATGTATACGTCGCAGCCCCAATTTTAATCGCGACCCGACCACCTTTTTTCTCCAGCTAGCATCAGCCAAAAAAAATTTATACGCCGCAGCGCCAATTTCAATCGCGGCCCGATCACCTTTTTTCTCCAGCTAGCATCGCCAAAAAAAAATGTATACGTCGCAGCCCCAATTTTAATCGCGGCCCGACCACCTTTTTTCCCCAGCTAGCATCAGCCAAAAAAAAATGTATACATCGCAGCGCCAATTTTAATCGCGGCCCGACCACCTTTTTTCTCCAGCTAGCATCAGCCAAAAAAAATTTATACGCCGCAACGCCAATTTCAATCGCGGCCCGATCACCTTTTTTCTCCAGCTAGCATCGCCAAAAAAAAATGTATACGTCGCAGCGCCAATTTTAATCGCGGCCCGACCACCTTTTTTCCCCAGCTAGCATCAGCCAAAAAAAAATGTATACATCGCAGCGCCAATTTTAATCGCGGCCGATCACCTTTTTTCGCCAGCTAGCATCAGCCAAAAAAAAATTTATACGTCGCAGCCCCAATTTTAATCGCGACCCGACCACCTTTTTTCTCCAGCTAGCTTCGCCAAAAAAAATTGTATACGTCGCAGCCCCAATTTTAATCGCGACCCGACCACCTTTTTTCTCCAGCTAGCATCAGCCAAAAAAAATTTATACGTCGCAGCGCCAATTTTAATCGCGGCCCGATCACCTTTTTTCTCCAGCTAGCATCGCCAAAAAAAAATGTATACGTCGCAGCCCCAATTTTAATCGCGACCCGACCACCTTTTTTCTCCAGCTAGCATCAGCCAAAAAAAAATGTATACATCGCAGCGCCAATTTTAATCGCGGCCGATCACCTTTTTTCCCCAGCTATCATCTGCCAAAAAAAATTTATACGTCGCAGCGCCAATTTTAATCGCGACCCGACCACCTTTTTTCCCAAGCTAGCATCAGCCAAAAAAAAATGTATACATCGCAGCGCCAATTTTAATCGCGGCCGATCACCTTTTTTCCCCAGCTAGCATCTGCCAAAAAAAATTTATACGTCGCAGCGCCAATTTTAATCGCGGCCCGATCACCTTTTTTCTCCAGCTAGCATCGCCAAAAAAAATTGTATACGTCGCAGCCCCAATTTTAATCGCGACCCGACCACCTTTTTTCTCCAGCTAGCATCAGCCAAAAAAAATTTATACGTCGCAGCGCCAATTTTAATCGCGGCCCGATCACCTTTTTTCTCCAGCTAGCATCGCCAAAAAAAAATGTATACGTCGCAGCCCCAATTTTAATCGCGACCCGACCACCTTTTTTCTCCAGCTAGCATCTGCCAAAAAAAATTTATACGTCGCAGCGCCAATTTTAATCGCGGCCCGATCACCTTTTTTCTCCAGCTAGCATCAGCCAAAAAAAATTTATACGCCGCAGCGCCAATTTCAATCGCGGCCCGATCACCTTTTTTCTCCAGCTAGCATCGCCAAAAAAAAAAGTATACGTCGCAGCCCCAATTTTAATCGCGGCCCGACCACCTTTTTTCCCCAGCTAGCATCAGCCAAAAAAAAATGTATACATCGCAGCGCCAATTTTAATCGCGGCCGATCACCTTTTTTCCCCAGCTAGCATCTGCCAAAAAAAATTTATACGTCGCAGCGCCAATTTTAATCGCGGCCCGATCAAATTTTTTCTCCAGCTAGCATCTGCCAAAAAAAATTTATACGTCGCAGCGCCAATTTTAATCGCGGCCGATCACCTTTTTTCCCCAGCTAGCATCAGCCAAAAAAAAATTTATACGTCGCAGCCCCAATTTTAATCGCGACCCGACCACCTTTTTTCTCCAGCTAGCATCTGCCAAAAAAAATTTATACGTCGCAGCGCTAATTTTAATCGCGGCCCGACCACCTTTTTTCCCCAGCTAGCATCAGCCAAAAAAAAAATGTATACGTCGCAGCGCCAATTTCAATCGCGACCCGATCACCTTTTTTCTCCAGCTAGCATCGCCAAAAAAAAATGTATACGTCGCAGCCCCAATTTTAATCGCGACCCGACCACCTTTTTTCTCCAGCTAGCATCAGCCAAAAAAAATTTATACGTCGCAGCGCCAATTTTAATCGCGACGCGACCACCTTTTTTCTCCAGCTAGCATCTACCAAAAAAAAAATTTATACGTCGCAGCGCTAATTTTAATCGCGGCCCGACCACCTTTTTTCCCCAGCTAGCATCAGCCAAAAAAAAATGTATTCGTCGCAGCGCCAATTTTAATCGCGGCCCGATCACCTTTTTTCCCCAGCTAGCATCAGCCAAAAAAAAATGTATACGTCGCAGCCCCAATTTTAATCGCGACCCGACCACCTTTTTTCTCCAGCTAGCATCTGCCAAAAAAAATTTATACGTCGCAGCGCCAATTTTAATAGCGGCCCGATCACCTTTTTTCTCCATCTAGCATCGCCAAAAAAAAATGTATACGTCGCAGCCCCAATTTTAATCGCGGCCCGACCACCTTTTTTCCCCAGCTAGCACAGCCAAAAAAAAATTTATACGTCGCAGCCCCAATTTTAATCGCGACCCGACCACCTTTTTTCTCCAGCTAGCATCTGCCAAAAAAAATTTATACGTCGCAGCGCTAATTTTAATCGCGGCCCGACCACCTTTTTTCCCCAGCTAGCATCAGCCAAAAAAAAAATGTATACGTCGCAGCGCCAATTTTAATCGCGGCCCGATCACCATTTTCCCCAGCTAGCATCAGCCAAAAAAAATTTATACGTCGCAGCACCAATTTTAATCGCGACCCGACCACCTTTTTTCTCCAGCTAGCATCTGCCAAAAAAAATTTATACGTCGCAGCGCCAATTTTAATCGCGGCCCGATCACCTTTTTTCTCCAGCTAGCATCTGCCAAAAAAAATTTATACGTCTCAGCGCCAATTTTAATCGCGGCCCGATCACCTTTTTTCTTCAGCTAGCATCGCCAAAAAAAAATGTATACGTCGCAGCCCCAATTTTAATCGCGACCCAACCACCTTTTTTCTCCAGCTAGCATCTGCCAAAAAAAAATTTATGCGTCGCAGCCCCAATTTTAATCGCGGCCCGATCACTTTTTTTCTCCAGCTATACAAAGTAGTCAAAGTAAAAATTGAAAACGATGACAATTATTATGCAAAAATTTTTTGTTATGGTGCAGCATGTTCATTGTTCATGAAGGTTTTGATGTCTTAGCATTTTTTCTCTTTCTTCTGAAATATCTTTCTACTTCATAAAAGGAAACACAACAAAAATTTTATTTCGTTTAAGAAATCCTAACAACTGACATTCACGTAGTCGTCTTTGTACCGTGGAAACTGATGCTGGAGATTCTCTGCTGCTGTTCAGCTCAGCACAAATTTCTGGTGCCGTTAGCTTCCTATTTCGCTTACTAGTGACTACTATTTTTAAATCTTCCGATTTCGAGGTTTTCCTAGGACGTCCGCTTTTCAATCTGATCCGATAACATCCGGTAGTGCCCACTCTAGCAATTGTGAAATGAACTCCCGGCTTAGTAATGTTCAGTTCTTGAGCAATTTTTCTTTCAGAAAGTCCACGATTATTAAGCAGGGCTTATTAATTCGGGCATATATTTACTTACTTTTAACTTTAAGAAATTAGACAGAACAGCTTCATTTACTGACTTTGAATGAAAGGAACCGGATTAAATTCATTTTATATATGTTTTTTTTACAACCTTACTATTAGGCCCGACAACCCAAAGCTTATAAACTAATTACAAAATCTGGGAAATCCCAAGGATACTTACATCCAAAATCTGTATAAAGGGCTCATTAGCCAATTAGTGCACTTTCCGTTTGTGTTAATTGATACTACTTCAAGAAAAGGCTGCATTTTAATTGCAGTTAATAATGGCCATATTATTTGTGATAATCTTTACTGCTGAGCAATTACATTTCAAAGATTGAAAAACGGAAAATTTTTTAGTGGTTTCAGACTATTGACCGGTAGTGTATATTTGGTTATCGCTGTCAAAAACTTTAAAAATATTTCTAAACTACAAAACAAAATGCTTTAAAGAACTCAAAGTAAAGATGTAAACTACAAAATAAAGGGCTTCAAAAGTAGTAAAGTGGTATTGGGGAAAGAAGATCCACTCAATCGGCACTGGAACCATCCCCGGACTAAACTATATTTACCCTGAAAATTTCACAAAAATTCGTTTGGCGGTTTAGGAGAACTACCGGACATACATAACCTGTAGTTTGTTGATGTAGAAAAAAGGTATCTGAAAAACAGAATTCCAATTACGATTGTAATAACGTCTATGAAAACATAATCTAAAATGTTGACACTACATTTGTAACAGCAACCATGCATACGGGCCTAAGTCATTCAACAATCATAATATGCCTAAAAGAAATTGAATAAATAAAATTTCAAATGTTTAATCTACTTTTTATTAATAGCAGGAAAATTTATGTACATTATATCATGCTTGTATATTATATGCTTTTTTTATGTGCAGATAATAATATGTATGGTTTTAATTAAAGCGACAAAAGGGATTCTTCGCCTTTGTTTACTGGTTTATCGCGATGTGTATGAACCGTAGTAACATTTAAGTTTGGCAAACCGTCAGCAGCTGCTGCACGTTCTGCCAAGAATCGATCGAATTCCTTGCTTGTAAGACTTTCTTCCGGTCCTTCATCATTCTAAATGTATAAAAAACAAATTAAAATGCATTAATAAAATCTTATAATGGGCAGGGCAATTAATTAAAAAAAAACGAAAAATTTGTTCATATATTATTTTATATACTATGTCAAATTATATACAACTGGTCCTGTACTTCGAACGTACATACACACATTTTTTTAGACTTTTATGGACTTTTAGGGAATATAAAAAACTACATCACAGGGAGAGCGAGGTGTGAATTTATATACGATTGTTGCCTAACTACTTTAATAAAGCTTTTCGGAGATATGAAAAATGTGACCTTGAAATTTCTGAATTTTGACCTTGGTTTATTGTCCAAAATTGCTAGAGATTATCAATAATGTAGAACATCATAGTACCCTAAAACACACAGCATGTATTTGAATTACATATTTTCATTATTAAAATATGACCTTGAGTTTTCAAAATTTGACCTTGAAATGTTCAGCAAGTGTTCTTACTTATTTAATCCTACAATAATGTGACAAAAATATTTCAAAAATATTTAGGGTTTCTGAGATACCGGCGGCGTACGCCGTACGTCGAACCTTGAAATGTTCATCAAGTTTTTTTTGTCTCATTTAAGCCTACAGTAATGTGAAAAAAAAATTCAAAAATATTTAAGGTTTCTGAGATATAAAAAATTTGACCTTAAAATGTTCTGCAGTTTTCTTATCTTATTTTATACTACAACAATGTAGTAATCAAAACTCAACCTAGAATTTGAGGTTAAGCTAAAAAAGTTTGTGGTTATTGCCACATGGTCACCGGTTATCAGAAAGTCTGATAATCTAAAGAATTTGATACATCTGTGGCTGTAAGGCGTCCATCGAGGGATTCTTCAGCCCACAGAGCTAAGTTCAAGGTAAATATTTATTTCGTTGCTAAAGATCATACAATTTTTTTGCGCACCACACCAGGAAGGTCCACGAAAAACCAGTCCAGCTGCATAAAATGAGACAAGCTGGATAACATGAAATGGTACAATGTGACAATTGTCTCAATTGGCTACATTTCGAGTGTGCAGGTGTCGAGAAACTGTCGAGAGCAAACAATTTCAATGTGAGAGGTGTAACGGTAAATCACGAGGATCCAAAATGTGTTCAAGAGCAGAGGCTTATGCGAATTTGGAATTACAAAGGCTGGGAAGAGGAGCGCCAGCTAAAACTGGAAGTTAATAATCAAAAGGCAGTAGAAAAAGCGGAAATCGACAAAGAATTTTTAAATTAGAAATTCACGAGGATCCAAAATGTGTTCAAGAGCAGAAGCTTATGCGAATTTGGAATTACAAAGGCTGGAAGAGGAGCGCCAGCTAAAACTGGAAGTTAATAATCAAAAGGCAGTAGAAAAAGCGGAAATCGACAAAGAATTTTTAAATTAGAAATTCGAAGTGCTTCGTGCCACAATATCAAGAGGTTAAGTGTCAGTTGTGCGTCAATTGCCCGTTCCAAAAGATGAGTGCAAACATGGTTAGATACAAATACCAATATGCATTAAACTGTTCCGAACGATTGGCAAACAATAGCGTCAATACAACAACCCAACACTATTGGGTTGTAACTGCATTGAGATGTAACTGTGTATTCGGTGCCATCGTATTGCATTGGGTAATGCAACAGGCGTTCACTGTAAACGTGGATGATACGATGGCACCGAATACACAGTTACATCTCAATACAACCACGTCACACCAGCAAACAGAACAAACGTTTCACCAGCTACAGCAACCTAGTCACAATTGTTTCACAACATGCCAACAAGCGTCGCACCATCAGCCAGAAGATGAATACGACATCTTTTAACAAGATCGCTTTTTTCCAGAGACTTGCCGAGTTTTAGTGGAAAAGCAGAGGAATGGCCCATGTTCATAAGTACATATGAGCGAACCACCCGCATATGCGCCATTTCTGATGATGAAAATGTAATGAAGCTTCAACGCGAATTAAAAGGAAAGGCTTTGGAAGCAGTTCAATGCCGATTGATGCTTCCATCAGCAGCTTCAGACGTCATCGAAACATTGAAGATGCTGTTTGGTAGTGCAGAGGGAATTATATACGACATCGTGAACAAAATAAGAAGAATAACTCCAAAAGTCGACAGGTTCGACACGATAATATCATTTGCAATGTTAGTGCAAAAATTACAAGAAACAATGAAAGCGTGCAATTTAACCGCTCACCTAACCAACCCTATGCTCGTCTATGAGTTAGTGGAAAAATTGCCTCCAACTCTTAGATTGGATTGAACAAAACCGTTTTGTTCAGGATCGTCCCAGTCACACTTCACAGTCAAACGGCATCTGTAAAAAAATATTTGCTTTTCTGGATGATGGATCGTCCGTTACGCTACTGGAAGGCTAATTGGCGCAATAACTCCACCTAAAAGGCACAACGGAACGACTTTGTTTGAAATGGACAGGAGATACTGTTAGAGTGGAGCAAGAGGCATCAAGAACCATTAACAGGCTGGATCTTGATCAATATGCACACTTGAGACAACTGCCCATTCAGGAGTATACAAACGCAGCACCACGTATCATCATTGGTATTGACAATTGGCATGTATGATTAACGCTTCGCGCCCGCGAATTCCAACCATCACATAGCAACCAAAACCCGATTAGGATGGGTAGTACAAGGATCGTTTGACTTAAGTTGAACGGATAAAGCTGCTGGCAGCTTTCACATATGCGAATGCGGAAACCATAAATAGATCGACGGTCAATTTATTCTTTTCTCTGGAAAGCATTGGTGTAAAAATGAGTGAACCAAATACTGAGTCCAAAGAAGATCAAAGGGCTAGAGAGCTTTTGGAAAAGTATAGACTAAAAGCAATGGAAGGTATACCACAGGCCTTCTTTGGCGTTATGACGTTATTTGCACATTCTTTGGAGTTATAAGGTTATATATAGGTTCATAGTTCCGATATATTAGTCATAGGTGGCACTGATGTAATAATATTATGATGGTGAAAAGGTACGTCTGAGTTAATGTAAAAATATTATTTTGGAGAACAAATACTTTTGTTGAGTAGACTCGTTCGCTTCTCGGACACAACCAACATGTTGTTTTCTGAAAACGTTTTTAGTAATCACCTATATTCTTTAATATCATAAATATTTGATAAAATAATGTCTATTTTTCAAGTTTTTATGTATTGTAAACAAAGTAAACGTGACAATTATTATGAATTAGGCGGAAATTTGTTATTATGGTGCTCCTGTTCATAATGGTTTCAATTTCGTAACATTGTTTCTCTTTCTTTCGAAATATCTTTAAACTTTTTTTTTTTTAAAACGCAAAAAAAAATTTTTCCTTCGTATTTGAAATTTCTGTATTGGATGTGATTATAAAATTATATAATAAAAAAAATCTTTACTATTATTGTTGTTTACTGTTATTGTTATTTTTCGAATGCTGACAAATACGTATGTAAATTCTCGTAGAGATTCCGTTTATAGTTTTACCGACGTTTGAATTTGTATATTTGATTATACCATAAAACATTACCACAGAAAATCGCGGAATTTTTCACTTTTCTAATTAGTCAATTTTTTGAAGAAGCATGATTGTTTTTGCGGTTTTCACGGTTTATTATGATTTTTAGAATATACCTTTGTTACTTCTATAGTGTTGTTAAATCATGTGTAAAATTTCGTATTATCAGTTTTAGTCTGGTTGATTACTATACCCAAACGGCTGTTTAGATTTTTACATTTTAGATAATCTGCGGAAAATCGCGGAATTATATGCTGATTTTTTCGCGATGTGAATTTTACTAAATGAATACTGAAAAATCGATTCCCGCAATCATTTTTAGAAAAAGTAAACTTTTTCGCGAACTGCGCTTTTTTCCCTCAATCGTTTTTGGTAAAAGTCAATTTGTTTGTGAACGGCGAATTTTTCGGCTTTCGCGTTAAAAATACGCCTATGTTACTTCTAAAGTATTTTCAAACACGTGTGTAAAATTTCGTAGTTTTGGCGTGATTGAGTACCAAATGTCACAAGAACACCCAGTGAGCGCCCGTTAAGTTGACAGTGACAGCGAAAACTGTCAGCTGTAAAATGGAAAAACCGCCACATCATAACTCCGTAAAATGATGTGACGCACGCTACACGCGACGGTCAAGACGACAATATTGTCGCGTATATATGCGACGCAGTATTTTTCTTTACTTTTATTTTTGTTAACTGTTTTTGTAATATATATTAATTGTAATAATAAATTTTGTGTTTTTTTGTTACTTCAAACACGTAACATCCTGACAACTCAGAAGTGGGATTAACTTTTAAATTAATATTCGAATTCGGAAAACAAATAACGTGGTGATAAAAAAAAATACGTAAACGAATATGGACTACTAATAAATGACCGTGGAGAGCTTCAGGCCGGACTTCCAACGCACGGGAAAAAAGCCACCCTCCTCAAACGTCTCGAGGAGCAGTTGGAGGTGACCAGGTTCAGTAATGGAACGAATAACCGTACTTGAACGGACGCTGGCGGAATTTCCGTCAAAACGCCATAACAAGAATATACCCTCACGTACCTTCAAGTACAACGCCTGTACTTGAAGTTACAAATCCATTTGGTAACGTAAGGGCGGTAATGGAATTAATCCCGCATTTCGATCCATTGCACCCAACGGCATTAACCCCGCAACACTTCATAAACCGGGTGAATCATTTGAAAACCGCTACCAATGGGACGATCAAACAGTGATTTTTGCAGTATAGTCCACGCTGAAGGGCACTGCAAAATTGTGGATGGACACGATGAACGAAATATTTGTTTCTTGTCAACAATTCGACAATCGATTCTTGTACGATTTCCCATGCACCACCGACGCAGCCACGGTGCATGTGCAAATGCACGAAATGCGTTGACGATTGGACGAAAAGCCGGTGGAATACTTTTACAAAATGTTGGAGTTAGGGAGACGCGGAAATATTGGCGACCATTCGATAACAAAACATATTATAAACGGAATATAACGGAGTATAACGATTGCCATCAACTGCTCGTCGATATTAGCACATATTGCGAGTAAAACACTCTGAGAACAACTGTGGCATCGGCACAAGCGAACACGCACAACCGTTCGCCATCGTCTGACCCAGTTGCAAACAAACCGGTGCCGCCGCCAACAGTTGAACGCAAAATCCGTACTACCGAATGACGAATTGTAACCAACTTACAACTGTAACAATCCTGGACATTTGTCTGTTAATTGCACGGAACCACAACGTATGGATCGTTGTAGCATTTGCCATCGCACAACACATCCGTCGTCAAAATGCCCGAACAAAACGATTGCAACGAACGTAGTACATCAGATTGATGGAAATCTGAAAACCGCAGACGAAATAACGAAAACTGTTGTTGTGAATGGGCAAACAACCGTCGCTTTTATAGATCCAGGTAGTAGCAATTCTCTTGTGAAGAGATCGTTAGCCGAAACCTTTGGATCTTGTACCCCATGTTCACCTCAACGGATTTGGTGGAGGTAAATACTGTCTGTAACAATCAGTTGACTGTCGAGATTGACATCGATGGACACCGCCAATCAGCCGATTTAATGATTGTCGACGATGGTGTTATCTACGAGCCGCGATGTACTCTGCCGAAAAGGCCAGCGACTCATCATTGAACAAGATGACTGAGGTCTGGAGAATATCGAACAAATCGAGGTCAGTACTGACTTAACAGAACAAAATTAGTTAAGTTGATTTTTTTATTATCTATTTACCGTGACTGTTATGCTAATACCGCCAGTGAATTAGGAAAATGCTCAACCACTGAAATGACGATGCAGCTAACGACCGATCAGCCAATATTAAACCATAACGAATTCCGTTCGCAAAACGTGCTGTTGTCAAGACAATCATTGGTGAGTTGCTTGACACATATATCATACGCCCCTCCATTTCGCCGTACGCTTCGCCAATCATTTTGATCGAGAAAAAGAATGGAGAACACCGACTATGCGTGGACTATAGATGCCTTAATCAAATCACCGTGAAACAAGCCGCACGATTGCCGATAATTGAGGAACAATTCGCTCAATTGACAGGAAGTTGATACTTCACTTCTCTCGACTTATGCAGGGGATACCACCAGATCAGGTCACTGAGGCATCACGGAAGTACACAGCATTCGTTACTACAGAGGGCCATTTTGAATTCAACCGGATGCCATTTGGTCTAGTAAATGCTCCCGCCGTCTTCCAAACAATGATGTCATGATCAACGACAGTTTTGGTCCCAACAAAACATTGTGCTACCTCGATGACATTGTGATCTCCAGCGAGACATTAGTGCAAAACCAGGCACGAATTTTCTAAAAAATTCAGACAGGCCTAAGAATCGTCTCACTTCCGTTACAGTTTTCGGTTGAGGGAACCGTTTAATTGCTCGCGTCTTTTCGTCTCCGGGTGTAATGCCTTCGTGTGTACGCAAACACCAACCCAAATATACGATATGATGACACAGGAAACGGCATTTGTCTAATCGCAACGTAAGTCCTACATTGCGGAGGAGTTGAAGAAAAGAATCCAGACGTAGGAGTCCATCTTCGACGGTTATGTTGTCGTTTGTAATGTTTTGTGATATTGTGTTATGAATTTTTCTCTGTGTCACTATCAATAGATGTTTTGTCGGAGTAAACTTCTGCGTTCATCTGATGGGAAGCTTCAGCTTTTTCATTAACACTAATTATGGATGTAGTACTGTTTGGTTGATATAAAATCTTGGGGATTTTTCTCTTTTTCTTCCAGTTATTGTCTTTTTAAATTTGTATGTACTTTTTTTCGCAGTTTGTGTCTAGCCCTAATGGATTTACAATTACCTTTAACTTCTTTAATTTTGACTGAAAATTTGAATTCAGCCTCAATTAATATGGTAGTTAGTGTGGTAATTGCTTGGTCTATTTCATCGTTTGATAAGTTTTTGTCTGATTCAAATATGGATGTTGTTTTTAAAGTCCTTGTATGTATGTGGCGGGTTCATAATGTCATTTATAGTGTTGTTTAATTCTATTTCTGCTAACAGCATTATGATCGGAGTTTGCTAGTACTGAGTATCATTGTGTTGTGTTGTTAGGAGATATTATCTTGTTGAGTGTGTCGGTCATCAGGAAAAAGTCAATGATTGATTTCCCTTTGTCGCGAGTGGGTGTTTTAGGGGCAATAATTGTAATCTTGCGTCAGAATTGCTTTCCGTGTTAGGTTTGAATTATACAATAAATGAATTGGTTATTGTACTATGACCGATGATGCAAACGGGCTACACAGTATAAGGTTGGAGCAAGATGCTTGATGTTTTCGGTGGCAGCTGGCGTATGGATTTGACGTTTGGCGCTGCTGGCTGCTTTTAATTTGTTTCTCGCTTAAATCACAATAGACTGCTTTTAATTTGTTTCTCGCTTTAAATTACAATAGACTTTACACTTATGTAAGCTTATTTAAGGCTTGGAAGTTGTTTAAGCCAATTTAATCAAAAATCTGATTCTGAACCTGAATGAATGTAAAAGTGAATAAAGTATTATTTTAACAGTGGAAATGTAAAATAGACTATTTAAATTAAGTTTAATCCTTCGTATATTCTCTACAATCTCATATGACGCAGAAGAAAGCACAGAAAACAGTTCTGCCAGAATTGGAAATTTTATACAGTAGTATAAAACCAGAAAAACAGAAAAATTTCAAATTCTGGCAGCACTGTTTTCTGTACGTTGAATATTTAAGTTTTCTAACAAAAATAATATACAAAAATTATCAAAAATCAATTTCCAATTGTTTTAAATAATATTTTATAGCATAATTCATATTTATTTAATTTTATAAGCCTCATTTAATTTCATTCATTTATTTTAGTTGAAAACAAGTGTGCTGAATAAAAATTATATTGGGGATCGTGAAATTTTAAATATACGAGTCCCCACAAACAGCATGCTATATATTTGAATGGCATCTTGAATTATTACACATACTACTTCCGTAGCCATGCTATTGCTTCTGCATTCTTGCGTGGGCCACATAATAATGGCCTTTCACTTTTTGCTATTTTGTTTTCATTTGCAAACAAAATCTATGAATGTGTGATGAAACGGTACACTATATGATCGATGAAATGCACATACAAAATGTATAGCGCGATCGGGCACTGCTATCTTTTTGTGTTTCCTTTTAGCTATCTGCGTAATGCGTAGTAATATATTAGTAAAGAAAATGCGGCTTCACAGTGTTAAGTGCAATACTGCACCTAAAAATTGAAATATTAGTGATATTGCAGTTCAAACGAACCAAATTCTGGACACAGGTGCTTGCAGTGCAGTGTATTAAGTGCAGGTGTGTTTTAATAATTTTAAAACAGTAATGAATTTGTTTTTATTGACTAATTTTTGTTTGTTTTTTAGGCGCAACTTCAACAGTGTTGGTACGGCGCTTTGGCCTTATTAAACTCGAGGTCTTCTTCGACCAGTAGTTACTCCCTACTATCTGCTCCATTGTTCCTGCCATGATCAACATTCAAAACCGGTGAATATAATTATTGTGTGTAAAATATATTCTTTATTTAAATAATAAATAATAAATAATAAATAATAATTTTAAACAATACAAATATTTTTTTATTCAAACCATACAAATGTTCTTGTGGAGTCACCGAAGGGGAAGTGAATTTAGTGTGATTGTGTGTGTGCGATATTTTGCAATGGTATTTGAAATGAATGAAATTGCTTGTCGACGGCAAGATTCCTTCATTTCATTATTTTCTTCATTATCTTGTTTTGTGGGGTATATTACGCAAACGTCTATTTTACTTGTTTTGTTTTATGATGCGTGAAATTGTAAGTAAATTTCTGGAAAATTCTGAAAGGTTGAAAATGAGTAAAAATGTTGAGTAAAATCAACCAGCTATGACAGAGCAGTTAAACTTAGTCGGCATTGGTTGCGGCTGTATATAATATATATACAAACATATTATATTTGGGAATGAGTCACGCTAAAACTGAATTTTACACATACATTTGTCAAAATTCTAGAAGTAACATAGGCGTATGCGAAGTTTTGCTACGCCAGAATTTAATAGGGAAGGGAATGAGTTTTTATCAGACTCAGACTTAAGACTTCAAGCCATGTCGTCTGTGATAAACTTCAAGTTTCTATGAGTATAGTCTGTTTGAGGTTCAATACAAAAATAATTTATTTTATATGAGGGCTATTTATTCAAAAATAATGCTTAGGGTTACTCATATTATTTACATATTATAAGGTATATTATTTATCTTATTTTCCAATTTGTATTGCTATTCATGAAGTGCTAAATTAGTTAACAAACTTTATGTGTCTCTATTGCAAAGTAGTGAAAATGCAGCACTCGTTGCTCCACGACGTTTTACACAACTACTTTGTGTGGTATGTCATGATATGAAACGTGCAATAGATTGCCAATAGATTATGCTTGCAAGTAATTTATATTGCCTAATCTCGACTATCACACAAAATACAATGTATGTGACGCGATCATTCATGTCAACTGACTTTCACGTCACAATACAATCAAAAACAACATTCGACTAATCGGAGACACACAAGAGGCGACCAAACGTGATATAATTACAATGTAGTAATCCATACTAAATAAGATGAATCACACGTATTTAAAACGCGAAAAAATTTACTTTTGCTTAAATTGATTTGTCAGTATGCAATTAGTAAAAATCACATCGCGAAAAAATCCACGATTTTCCGCAGTTCGAGAAAAATTTGACTTTTCAAAAAAATAATTGCTAAAATCAATTTGTCAGTATTAATTAATTAATTAATTAAAATAAATAGTGTTTGTACAACTACATATACAAATAAGAATGTCTATTATCTTGTTAATCTATAGTTAAAATCAAATCGTTAAAAATCCGAGAATAAATACACGATTTTCCGCGAAACTATCTAATATATGATGGCTAAACGACCGTGTGTTTTGGGGAATCAATCACGCTAAAACTGGTAGTAGAATCGCAACAAAATATTACTCACGTATTTTTTAACCCTTCGAATGTAACACTGGCATATTTTAAACGCGAAACAATTTACTTTTCTCAAAAATAATTGCGGGAATCGATCCGTCCAATTAATTAGTAAAAAACACCCCGATGGATTCCTAAATTTCATATTATTGTAGGCTTAAAATGAGACAAAAAAACTTGCTGAACATTTCAAGGTCGAAATCGGAAATTTCAAGGTTCGATGTACAGCGTACGCCGCCAATATCTCAGAAACCCTAAAAATTTTTGAATTTTTTTTTTCACATTATTGTATGATTAAATCAAATAAGAAAGCTTGCGGAAAACTTCAAGGTCATATTTTTATAATGAAAATATGTTATTTAAATACTGTGTGTTTAAGGGTACATTAATGCTAATCTCAATAAAAGTACCAATTTTTGGACAAAATTCAAGGTCAAAACTCAGAAAATTCAAGGTCTCATTTTCCATATTTCCGAAAAGCTTTATTAAAATGTTGTTAAGCAACAGTCGTATATAAATTCACGTATTGAAATTCGCGGCCGAGGTGTTTTTAAAAGGATCATATTAATTTTTATGTATTAGACGCACTTCATTACCGAGGAAAACCACGGAGTTATTGACAGCTTTCCTCGTGAGGTGTTTTTTTACTAATCAAATACTGGGAAATTGATTCTCGCGATAATTTTTTGCGGAAAAATCTCCGATTCCGTTTATAGTTTTACCGTCGTTTGAATTTTTATATTGAAAACATAGCCGCAGAAAATAACGCAATTTTCCACTTTTCTAATTAGGCAATTTTTTAACGAAACAAACGTTTTCGCGGTTTATTTTCATTTTTTAAATATGAATATGTTACTTCTAGAGTGTGGTGAAATACTTGTGTCAAACTTCGTATTGAATGTTCGTTTTAGCCTGAATGATTCCTATACTCAAACGGCCGTTTATATTTTTATATTTTAAATAGTTCCGCGGAAAATCGCGGAAAATTTCTTCAAACTTTTTTTTAATTATTACTAACAAATCGATTACCTTAATTATTTTTGGTAAAAGTTATTTTTTTCGCGTACCGCTATTTTTTCGCCGTTTTCGCGGTTTTTTCGCGTTGAAAATACTTTTAGAATGTTGGCAAACACGCGTGTAAAATTTTGTGGTGATCGCATTTTCAGTTTTGGCGTGATTGCGTATAAAGTATATATACATACAAGCATACATACATACATTTTAGAAATTTATATATTAGATTAGATATTTTGAACAATAATTTTTGTTTAAATGAAGAAAATCGGAACCACCATACAAGAAAAACTCATTTTAGAAATAACTTAACCTTGAAGCATCTGTCCTTGAAAAACAAAAATCGCATTCTTATTTTTTTTTCCCTAATATTTTACAAAAAATTCATACAAATCATACATGGGATTCGCTACAGTTCGTTTGATTTACAAGTTGCATGAAGATATGAAATCATTTTTTGTTTCTAATGTGCGTATAGAAAGGCCTTTTAGTGTGTTGGTTAAATTTCATAGAGTGGTACTTGTGTACTTATTGTGAATTGTTTTCCCACCAAAAACTAAAACAAAAAATGTGAGTGCGTTCTTCTTTATGTTATTGTATACCATTTTTCCATGCAAGAAAGTGTTGACAGTAATAAAGATTAAAGCAGGGATTAATGAAATTTAAAATAAAAATACAAATAATGGTACATATATAAACGGATAAAAGTCTTTCACAAATATTAACTTACAGCATTTCCTAACCATGCCGCCATCTCATCAAATTCCGATTCTCTGGCGTTCTGCGGTGTACATTTGATGAACAACACAAATAATCCACAAAAAACATATCAAAATGAAACATATAATGAAATATAAATAATTATAATAACTAGCTACTGTATGTACTCGAATACAATCATAATGGCAGATTAGAACCTTATTAAAATATATTATTATATAACTGACTAAGAAAAAGAGTTGACTAATAGACTCACGACATATTAAAAAAAATACTTCTGACCAGCAACATTTGCTTTAATTAAGTAAATCTACGAACTTGACCGAAAATTGAACATATTATTTTGTTTATACATCTTTGACCTTTTTTCCTTTCCATTCATCAATTGCAATGTTATATCTATTTCAACAAATTGAAACTACCCACTTCGTTACCTTATAAATGCCTAATTCTAAAAAAATTACCTTCTTAATGTTAAGTTTGGATTGTATAAATTTTCGTCATGTACGTATATTGAATACTGTCGTTAATGTAGGTTAATTATTATGCGAAAAAATTTCATACAGTTTCATTCATTTCTTACAATATTTCCAGGACGAATAATATGAAAAACAAAAAGTTTCGCCTGCCGATCATAGACCCAATCGCCTAATACATTGGCGGAAGTGTGAATTTAATCTCTCGATCCCTTCCTAACAACGCACATAACTGCGCAGCCGCTAGCGAACTTGCAGAGCGCACTTGCTAACCAGTTGCATGTCAATCTTTCATATGAAATGTCAAGCTTTTCGCATGCGCGTAAAACAGTAATCTGCGTCTGGTAACGTACAATAGGAATACAATTTTTTTTGCTACAAAGGACCATTGCGGCTGAACCACTGAAGCTTTCAACCTTCTATCACACTAATTGTTCGTGTGGTGTCAAGAATGTTTTCCATAAGGTGTCAACTCCGTAGATGGTGGCAATTCTTTGTTATGGACGAAAGAAATATTTATATAGGAAAAATGTGCCTTCTACGATAGTCCATTTTATTGTAATGTCATTTTACAATTTAGATTTGAAAACAGAAGTTACTGGGATTAAATTACCTTTTTCAAAAGTCAGTACTTTTAACGGTACGTGGTCTATGGACGGATAGACTACTCAAATTATCAAAGTTAAAGAATTTTGATTACTGCGATATTTTTGCCTCTTTTTAATTTATAATTTTTAAGATTATTTTTAAGATATTCGGATGGCCCGTCGGATCTTAGATTTTCGCGATTTTAAGTGTTAGTAGTTCAGATTTTTAAGTGTCGAAATTTCAGGTTGTAGGAATGTTCAATTGTTGTTATTTAAGGTATTATTGATGTTTGACAAATTGCAATACAGTTTTGACTTAAGTTAGCACTCGGTTAACATTTTTACTTAATTAAGTTATAATTCATTTGCACAAGGGCCACATAGGCTTTTTAAAAATTTCGGCATTCACAACTTTAGGTTGAATTTATTTGGCTCTCAAAATTAAGTTTGTCGAGATTTAAAAAAATTGTTTGGTGCATTTGTTACGGTCCGTATTTCATGAAACATAGTCTGTATATGTTATGAATACGATCCTTATAGCCTAGACAGACTAGCACTTGGATGTAGTTTATTAGCTCGATGTAGTTCGCGCAATTCGTTTAATGTACTTCTGGAAAACAGTTCAACATTTAAACCAGGGGAAATCCGATGTAAACGATTAGTCAAAAGCGAAGACATGATCCATAATATTTTGTCATAATAAGTCAAAAATATATGAAATGTGGACAAATTTTATTCAAACGACATAAATTGTTTGGTCGATCAGCTGTTGGTTCATGTCTAATCTGGTTTTTATTGTATTTCTCTGTTCTCTGAAGACGAAACGATTAAATAACACGTATAGTGTAGTCTGTCACTATCTTTTAATCGACAATTTTAAACTACATCCAAACTGCATCGCAAGTGCTAATCTGTCTGGGCTATTAACATGATGATCACTTATATTTATATATTTTCCCTTGTTTATTTCTATTTGATGTTATTTTTAAAATATCAACAGAGTACATTAGGTAAAATTATGAGCCTTTAGTTTATTACGATTCAAATGTTTTCTGACTTTCGCATTTTTTAAAAGAACCGTAATAAACAAGGAACGAGTGTTTTACATTGACATGGTTCAAGATTATACAATGTAAATAGCACAACCGAGCATGTATCTTCAAACAGATGAAAAAAAACTGAATATTTGTGATCATCATCTGATATTTTACCCTCTGAGTTAAGGAATAAGAGTCGAATAGGGTAGTCAGGGATAAATATAGTGTAGTCAATTTATATAGAATCGCAGTGATTAATCAAAATAAAAGAGCGATAGCTCTATTTTTAAAATAATATATTATTGTGTTGTTATAAAAAATAATTAACAAATAATGCACGACCTACTTTAACAAGTGAAATAAGTGGTGATGACAGCGGCACAACATAGGCCCTAACACATTTGTGCTCTTGCCCATCACGACTGAACCAATGAAGCTATCTATCTTATATTCATACACTATATTCGAGTGGTTTTTGAAATGGTGGTTATAATATAAATATTTTTACCCGGTAATTAGTAGTTCTAAAATCAGTTACGGAAAGAACTATTTGTATGCCTACTTCAATGTATGTGTTTTTCGATTTTGGCTGAAAGCAATTTCGTCCCGTAGGTTGCTGGAATTTTGCGCCTTCGAAATTTTATTTTTCGAAGATTTTGACTACGAATGTATGTTATACTGTTTATAAATAGAGTGTCTCAACGAAACGAGGTTTATGGTGGAACGAAGCTCGCCGGGTCTACCAGTTGTTTAATAAAGAAATTTATTTTCACATTTCACATAAAGAACATGTTTTTTCTTGGGTGTAGCAACGCGCGCCGGGTACCGCATGGAAAGTCGCGGAAAATTTCAATCATTTTAGGTAAAAGTCAATTTTTTCAAATTATTTCGCGTTGTCTTCACTTTCACTTTGTTTTTTTTTCGAATTTTCAAATTTTGCAAATTTGTAATTTAAATATGTACTTGCATTCGAACTGCACCCATGAAAAAAAAAACGAAATAAGTGATAACTAATAGAAACATCGAATTCCGCGCAGAATATAAGAACCAAAAATTACTGCGTCTTCCACATGATTATATTAAATTACTAGGTCGTTGTTAAATTAGATTTCAAGTGTCTTGTTACATAGAGCATATATTTAAATTAATTCCACGAGTACAGTTTTATGTAATGAAAAACTATTTTTTCCCGGCGTTAGAAGTCCTTATTAAAATAGTTTTTTGTGTACCTATAAAGATATGTTCATGTATTTATATTCAAAGAAAAATAAATTTCAAAATTATAGATAAATAATAAAGGTCCCGTTATACAATGTTATTTATTTTTAAATTTAATTTCATTTATTGCATTGAACCTTGGGTTATTATGAAAAATAATAGTAATACAAATTTTAATACCAGCTTTACCTTGTTGACACACTGATTACAATTTACAACGGGCCAATATACATATGTATACAAAGGCCTCTCATACATATACATATACAGAATATAAAGTAAGAACTTATTTTATTCATTTCAGTTTGATTGTATAACGCGGCGCCTTTTTTGTCAATTTTATAAAGTGTTAATATTTCTATAAATAAATTTATATATCAAAGTTTATTTTTAATTTTTTTAAAGGACGCACCTAATCCACCACCTATTTAATTATAAATTTTCAAAAATCATGTTGAAAAAATAATCTCCAATATTTGCAATAATGTGACGTTTTAGACCCCCTTGGAAGGGACTTCGAAACTTCAGAAATCTTTTATGATTTTGTTGCCGAGGTACCCCGATTTTTTCGATGTTTACGGCGTTAATGTAATTTTAATGCCAACCAATACACATAAATGCATTGCAATACACACAAACCTTTGGATAAAATATTTGTTCAAGGTGCCATGTCTACCTAATGACGTCTTTGCCTAATATACATACAAACAAACATACATAAATACCCACACGGTTGTTTAGAAATTTATATTTTAGATAGTATTTATATTTCACATTTGGTTAATATGTATATTTTTGGTTCACAATAAGTTTTCGTAATCACGAGTACGTTACCAGACCCTAACTCTCGAAATACATATTTTAGAGGCAACAAAAAAAGTGAAAAGCTTCACATTTAATTTAATTTAATAACTGCAATATTTCATGACTCTAATTTAATGGCATTTCTTTCATGTATGTACATTTTGCCTTTCAAAATAATCGTTTTTCAATATTGCACATTTTAAAACACAAAACAATAATTACAACTACAATATATGTATGTTACAAAATACAAAATCAGAATTTAAAAGCTTATAATAATAAAACTTATCATTAAGACGTGTTTTAGTAGGTTGTGTTTTAAAATGTACATTGTACAATATTGAACACGATGAACATTCTCCATATATCAGATCAGCAATCACGACCTTTTACAGCAAAAGATTTCGAGCGACTACTCGAGTAAGAAGTAAAGTTTAAATTGGTAATATTCACTAGGTTTCAGCAAAAAATGCCCCATTTTTGTGCCATTTTTTTTGCTGAAACGATGAGTTTTTAGACATAATACTTACATAGCCATCTACTGCTTCTTCATTCTTACGTCTGCCACATAGATATAGATAGATTTGGCCTTTTACTTTTTGCTATTCTGTTTTCATTTGCAAACAAAATCAACCACTAACAGCATGCTATATATTTGAATGATATCTTGAATTATTACACATACCACTTCCATAGCCATGCTATTGCTTCTTTATTCTTGCGTGTGCCACATAGATATAGATAGATTTGGCCTCTGACTTATTGCTATTTTGTTTTCATTTGCAAACAAAATCTATGAATGTGTGATGAAACGGTACACTATGTATAATGTAGTGATCGATGAAATACGCATACAAATGTACCGCGCGGTCGGCCACTGCTATCTTATTGTTTTTTCTTTTAGATATATATCTGCGTAATGCGTAGTAAAGAAAATGCGCCTGAGTAGTGAATCATAATATAACTGAAATTGCCTGTAGACGCCCGATTCCGTCATTTCAGTATTTTATTTATTATCTTGTACTGTAGTGTTCTTTACAGTGTTTAGTGCAGTGCAGCATCTAAAAATTAAAAGTGATATTACACCTCAAAATAACCAAATTCTGGACACAGGTGCTTGCAGTGCAGTGTATTCATTCAGGTGTGTTGTAATAATATTAAAACAACAATTAATTTGTTTATCGACTGTTTTTTTTTTGTGTTTCAGGCGCAACTTCAGGAGTGATGGTACGGCGCTTTGGCTTTACGGAATTCGAGGTCATCATCAACCTATGGCTACACTCAACTCATCTGCTTCATATCCTGCCATGATCAACACCGATGAATATAATTATTATGTGTAATGTGTATTGTATATTTCTCTGATTAGATTTTAATAATTAATAAACAAAATATAATAATGTTAAACAATACAAATGTTTTGTTATTTGAAACAATACAAATGTTCTTGAGGAATCTCCGAAGGGGAAGCAAATTTAGTGTGATTGTGTGTGTGTGATATTTTGCAATGGTATTTGAAATGACTTAAATTGCTTGTCGACGGCCCGATTCCGTCATTTATTTTATTTATTATCTTGATCAATTCACACGATCTGGTGATATTCGGTTTAAGTCACTTTAAAGTACACGAAAAATGTGAATTTAGAACAGAGTTTTAGAGTACTAAAATATATTAAACCTAATGAAATGTCAAATTTAACATTTTTGCCGCGTTTTGATTTGCGCAAAGTAAATTAAAATGTTTTTTTTTATTTATTTAGTGAAATTACATATTTTTGCTAATTCGTGTATAAACAATACACCAAACAGGTGATTTATTTTTGTGTTCTTTATATGTTTGCAGTGGTTTGAAGTTGTAAGGTTCTCCGAGCACAATGACGCATTGTTTTACATTTGATATAGTGTGGCGTTTGTGTCGGGCGTTTACGCACAATTTTCATCACCAAACACATGAAAAACATACATAATTCGTTAGTTATTTTAAAGTTAATTTATTTCTTGTTTTAATATAGAGATTAAGATATATGCAGTTTTGTTTAGAATGCCTTGAAGAGTAAATGTTATGAAAATAAAGAAAATTGTAGGACCTATTTTTGAGCCCCCATACGAAAAAAATTTATTTTGGCAATAACTTGACCTTGACACATCTGACATTGGAAAATCAAAAACCATATTTTTATATTTTTCTCTAACACTTTTCAAAAAAAATTCATACAAATCTTTCCATTATTTTTTTTCCCCCGTCATAGTACGGCGTACGGCGTACAGACGTACATTTGCACATTTTTTCTAGACCACTTTTTTGGACTCAGGGGGTGTCAAAAGGAATTTCTAAATCATCAATTTTTTTTCCGAAAAAGTGCAAATATTTTTATATTTGCTATAGCATTTTCCATCTAGGAAAATAGAAAATTTGTAAATAAGATGATAAAATGATAACAGAAAACATACACACCTTGTCGAACTAAATATTTCACAACATAAACAATAAAACGTATTTATGTGAAACAGTTTAATTAAAATAAGTAACATAATTTTGTGAAATTACTTTTGTTCTAAGACACTAATAAAATCTGAATATTAGCTAAATGAATTTAAACCGAACTTAAACTCTACAAAAATGGCCAGTTTAAGTTTTAGTAGGTTTATTGTGATTAAACCGATGACTCAGTTCATAATTTGGTGGAGCATCAGTTTAATTTTGTGAATATTACCGAGTGGTCGATTTAAAAATTTTAAACCGAGTATTCAATTTAAACTGACTTTAAACTCCGTGAATGTTACGGCCGTAAGAGAACCGAATACCGATAATACGTATAACCATATTGGTATCAATCGCGGCGTTTGCAAGTTACGGTGTTAAGTGTTAAGTGTTAAGTGTTATCATAAATAAAGTAAATACTAATTTGTGAAATAAATTTGTGTAATAATGTTGCAGTGTAGTTTTAATTGTAAAACATTTCTCTTGTTTTCTTAGGTTAATCATCGCACCAATAAACCCCCACAAGCTGGAAATACTAAGTGAAAAGTAAGTATTAAATTCATAAAAGTATTAAATGCATAAAAGTATGTAAATAATGTATTAATGTAGTGTTTGTTTAATATTGATTGCAGCGGCGAGGCGGCAATGGCCAAAGATTTGAGGGGTGCTTAAAAAGAACAGAATTCACAACCAATCAATTGCAATTTGCAACTACCAGCGAAACTATTTAGGCGCGGCCGGCAGAAATAGCAGAATCGAGCTAAACGAAGCATCGACAAGAACATCACAATTAACAACCACAAACGGCATCAACGAAAACTAACACTCAAAACCATTCCTACTTTCTTCAGTCCCAATACCATAGTACAAAATATTATCCCGCTTTCTCTCTCTGTTTTAGACTAATAAATTTGTGAATAAATGCATACTGTACCCCTTATCAGCAATATATAAGTTATGTAGAAACAATTATTGGCATCTTGATATCGTCGTACTAATACATAGTACATTCTATGTAATAGGTAACGTTGTATGTAATACATAATTAGAGTAATGAAGCGTGCGACAAGTCAAGCGATTAAATCAAATTATTTTCGTGTGAGAACTCAAGCCATTAAATCGATTGATTTGCTATGAGTGGGCAATAGACGCATGCCTGAATGGCTCCTAAATCGCTAGAAAAGAATTAACCACTACGCATTTAAATATACAAAATAATCGTTCTGCCTTTTTAATAACTTTTATTTATATGTAGTACATTTTAAAACACAAAACAGAAAAAACAACATTCGCAATATAAACAATGATATAACAATATTATCAAATATGTACAAATTCAGAGCATAAATAACAATAATCACAGAACTTAAAAACTTTTAATACGAAAACACGTATTAATTAAACTCGATACAGCTCCTTATATCACCCTTCAACTGCAAAAGGTTTCCAGCGACTATTTAGTGTTTTCATAATTCATTTCCTATACACGTTTATTGCACAAAATTTCAAAGGCAAATTATAAGCTGAAGAAAATAACAAATATACGCGCAATTATAAAACATGCATAGATGGTATTACTTATTAGGTACTTGGCCGAAGATGTGTTTTTTCTTTTACGTGTTTTATCTGTGTACGCATTTGAAATAAACGTGGGAAAATACATATTTAAAATCATTATGTCCAATGTCATATATAATGAAAAATATTATATAAAAGTTCGGACAACGACTCTTGTCGTCACTTGTCGTATACTCCATATAATTTCTAGATATGGGCCGATATATATGTGGTTAAATTTTGTCTTTCTTACTAGTTATTGTATATATTTTTTACTCTTATATTTTCAAAGTACAGTATAGAAATATAAAACCGATAACGTAATACTAATGCATCTGGTAATCAACCAGCCAGTCATAGGCTTATTGTCCGTTTTAGCATATATACTGTCGAGTGGGGTATATAGAATTTTTGTCTTTATTTTATGTTTTGTATGTAGTAGAAGACATTTTCAGAGCTATCGCACGCGGATGTGTGCATTATACTTTCTTTGTATCATTCTTAGTTGACAAGGTAATTAATTAAACCTTACATCACATCTGTCGGACAAGCGCCTCCTCGTAGCGACCACTGGAAACTTTAAATAGGCCTCTTGAGAGGCGATATTATATACCATAGCCTAAATCTGCTCGTACATATTACGTCTACGAGTATCTTTAATGTGCAATATTTTTTTCTATATACAATTAATTTTTCGTGATTATTAAATATTATTTAAATTATTTAAAACAACATGTCGTGACCGAGCAGCGCACGGGTTCCTCAGTTAGTACTAAATAAATTTCATTTTAGGATACATACAGTATTTACGTACATAATTTACAAAATACTATATGACATTCGTGTAGACAAAAAACTATTCCGATAGTCATTTTAAAAGAACGCAAAGACAATTAATTAGTCGTGTTAAATCACGTTTTTTTCAGAGCCGTTCTGAACCGTTCAGTTTTTTCCTAATATCGCGTGAAATGAACGGTGATTGAAAGAGCGGCTCTGCGTATACGAATACAATATAATATTGGATGAACGGCTCTGCGTATACGAATACGATCTAATATTGGATGAACGGCTCTGCGTATACGAATACGATCCGATATTGAATGAACGGCTCTGCGTATACGAATACGATCCGATATTGAATGAGCGGCTCTGCGTACACGAATACGATATGCGATTGACAGAGCGGCTCTGCTGATCAAAATAGATACCGGTTATATCATATTTAGAGAACATGCAGTGATAGCTCTATATGAAGAGTCGTTCTCAATAATAGGTTCAGTGAATAACGTTACAACTCTACAATTAATGCTTAAAATATGAAAATCGAATTATCAAAAAAATTAATATAAGAATCACCTAAAACTTTACTGTTTCTCTTATTTCATATTAAACATTAATTTACAATTATTTCTGAGCCGAAACTGTTTAATTTAACAGCATATAAATTTGAATTGTTAATTAAACAATTAATAAATATAAACTTAAATAAAAGTAATTGCATTTAAGTGGGCGTTGATTTTTATCGAATTAAAATCTTCTTTCATATTATAATTTTTTTTTCGTATATGTATCTAATTAACCTACATTAACGACAGTAATTAATTACTCAACTGATTACAGCAAATTCAATTACATATTCCAAATTTAAAATTTGGAAGAAAATGTTTTTTAAGTAGGAATTTATAAGGTTTTAGGCTTATATATCCGATATATCAGTAATAGAAATTTTATATTGGTGAAAAAGTTTGCGTTGATGTAAAAATATTATTTTGAAAAAGTGTACATAATAATGAGAGTCTGGACTAAACTGTTGACGAACGATAAAATGCTAACGTACTTACAATTACTTATGTTATGTATTGTATTAGTATTACTAAATTTAAAATTACTCTGACATGAAAATTAAAAAAAGGAATTAGTATATCTTTGATGCCTAAGCAATAAATTTACAACGATAAATATTTTTATTTCCGAAACTAACTTAGAATTAAAAAATAATTGAATACTCACCAAATCAATTGTTTTTACCACAAGGTTTGTAGTTTTGATTTCTCCATCTTTGTCACTATACTGTTTTGCAATAGCAGTGACGTCAGTGATTCCTTCATTAGAAAATCTGTTTTAGGTAAAGAGAAAAATCATATTGCGTATTATTACGAATTTTCCAATTTCTTTATATGAAAGCAGAAAATAAATTGAATATTGGAAGTCATAAATTAACATTTATTTTAGAATTAATGTTTTTTCGCAGGATATTAAATTCGGACGAGAGAAAATTCTCCTTTCTGCACAAATGTTATTTTAATAAGAATATATAATAAGGTCGTTAACACAAGATATAATTTTGATAAAAAATTTTTTGTAATTTTTGACAAGCGCTCTGATTGGTCAATGAAATAAATATTTTATTATTCAGCGTGAACGGGCATAATAATTTTAATAAAACAATTTTGATAATTTTTGACAGTTCGCGGAGCAATGAAGTCGCACCCTTACAACAAAAGTGACGTTGCCCAAAAATCGCAATTAAGTTAGTAACGAATTTCGTGATCTCTATGCCATATCTATCAGTCAACAAAAGCTTTGTTGTGTGTGCAAATTATGCACACACAAAATGCACTTAGTGCATGACGTCCACAAAGTCAAGCAGAGTCATTGTCCGGCAAAAAATTGCAGAACATGCCATCTATATATGCGCATGGAGTAATTGCTTATCATACTATAAGCAATAATAAAATCGCGACGAAAAATGCTCACATACGATTTTTGATAGAAAGGTCAATAATCGAACAATGAGTGCTGAACGCATTTTATTCTCCAGCATAAGAAACAATAATTTTCATGCGAAATTCCTTAATTACAATTACGATGCAAAAATGTGAAATGCAAGTAATAAATATGCCTATGCATTACATATAAAGTAACTAGGTCATAATCATATGGGGTTTTTGACCATTTAATATGTTACCAAAGAAAATTATTCATTGGTTCTAGATTTGTTATATTGCCCATTTCTCTGCTGACAGGACACTTTTTTTAAGTTAATAAAAGACTCAAATCAATGGATTTGAGTGAGTTGTGATTTTTCCTAGGAGTGATAGTGTTCTATTAGTTAGTTGTTATTTTTCAGTAAATTGTTTAAGTTCTTGTGAGTTGTTATTTTTAACCAAAGTAGTTATCGTTTGAATTGTGAATTAAAAAATTAGTTAATAATCTGTTGTAATAGAATAATTACAAAGTTCTTTAAAACTCACAAAAAATTGTTTAAGTGAGTAATTCTGGAAATTAAATATAGTTATAACCAGACATTTGCCATAACTTCAAGTTTAATAAAAAGAGCAAGAGCTCAATAAAAAGAAAAATAAATAAAGTGTTTTTATTTTTTATTTGGTGTTAAATCCAAAGTTAAAAATTCAATAAGTGATTTATTTTTCAAGACGTTCTTGGTTACGTATTTAACCAAGTGGTGACAGTGAAAAAATAAAAATAAAATAAAACAGTGTGAGAGTTATAAAAAACTGCCACACAACATTGGTGACAGCGGTGGGATCCTGTATAATTTTGATTTTCAAATCAAGGCCCATTCCGAAGAGACCGGTGACGCATAAAAAGGAAAACGAATCCTGTTTACAAGGTACAGTAATTTTTTTTTCTTTTTAATTAAATAATTTTTATTAAATTCAATATATACACTATATACTTTAAAAAAAATTTTTTTTTGAATATCCAATATCCCAAAGCCATAATCCCAAATTGAGACTGAGGCTGGTCTCTATTAAGTTTTGTTTATTGTGGTTCGCACAAGAAATTTGTTAAAAACACTGTATCTGATTAGTAATCAGTAGCGGTTGTATGTCTCAGAATAGATATAATCTCCGATCAATAAGATCAACACATTCAGACACAGATCCCGCAAACCCTTCGGTAGATCTTGTTTTAGAAGACGAAGTATTTACTGCAGAAGGCTCCGTAAACCCGCTACGTAAAATTTCAGTAGCAAGCCCTCCAGAAAAATCCACTTTTACTGGAAGACCATTCAAACAAGTTCGGAAAAGTCTTACCGCATTCTTCCAAAAAATAAATTCCGATAGTTCAATTTCGGAAAATAGAATCAAACAATCACCTGAAACCATAAACAGAGACTCTCAGTCAGATTTTCTCCCAAAAATGCCTGATAAAAAATCGTCTTCCACTCCTAACGGTCGAGACAGCGACCATAATGACACGGCAATTAATCTATCAACATCCGAAAGAAAAATAACAACTCAACTCTTGAGAGAAGAATTAGGAGAATTTGACGGTAACCCGTTAAACCTGAATAAATTTATAGACGGTGCGGAGGAATTGTATGAGATACTGACAACCTTCGAAAGGGTTGGTTTCGTCCAATGTTTCAAACGGTTATTAACCGGACCCGCATACGAATCAGTTCCACGACACTGTAAGGATTTCCCCGAAATTATTAGACTCTTAAGCGCGAATTTTGGCAAACGAAGGTCTGCCCTCTCCCTGCGAATTGAGTTAAATCAAATAACTCAAGAAGCATCTGAAACGGTAGACCAATTCTATAATCGATTGTACAATATCCAAGAGGATTTAATTAGGGAAGAATCACATACAGTAAGTGAGCAATTCCTAAGCGAGTTGAGAAGAACAATTGAACGAAGTGCTTTAACATCGTTCAAAATAGGATTAAAACCAGTGCTTCAATATTCTATCTCTATGGTCCCATATCATTCCTTGGCAGACGCCTGTAGGGCTGCAAGAGAACAAGAATCTCAATTACAAGGAAGAGTGGCTATACGTTGCCAACTGTGCAATCGCGATGGTCATGTAGCATCGAATTGTTCTCAGATGCCTTCAGTTAGTGTACCAATCACATGTGTATACTGTGGAGAACCCGGTCACCTTATGATGGATTGTGGTAAATATAAAACCCCAAAATCTCATTATAAAAATAACCATAACCAACATCGAAGTACTGAGGCCCAAAACCACGACAATTATCAGTTTAATAATAGAGATACTAATAGAAATGGTTATCATAACTTCCAAAACTCCGACCGTCAACATGCTAATAATACCTCTCAAGGAAATAACACATACAATGATCAGAAATAATTTTTTAGAAATAATAATAGGGATTCTGATGAAAGAAACGATCGTCGACGTTTCAATAACCAAAGGCGAAGTCCAAAAAGAAGTAGAAATAATAATATAAGAGGTGGCAATGGTAATACATCCAACAGGGTGGATGTAAATACCATAGCCGCTCCTGCACAATTTTCTACTGAGCAATTGGATGCATTAGTATCGGCGCTAACCAAACACATGGAAACAAAGGTTAACATTGCGGGAAACGAGCAATAGACTCCACGCCGCAATGTCCCGTGCAGTCTTCTATAAAAGAAGGACATGCATTAACGTCATCCAAATATAAAAAACCAATATTACCACAAACGACCATTCATTTTGACCCCCCTCTCGATTTGAAAACGATTACTGTTCCGTCGAAAAGTTCTAAACATGGTTCACTAACTTTGCTCGTAGACACAGGCGCCACTCATAGTATCATAAAACCTTCAACACTCATTCCTTCGATCAAAATCCAGCCCGCCAAGACCTCACCTATGATGGGAGTGAGCGGCTCTGATGTGGTTATCCAAGGAGAGGTTGAATTGCCAATTACCTCTAATACCGGATGTCGATTTCTCGTTCCGAAAACAGAGATGAATTTTGCCTTTGACGGCATTTTAGGAAACAATTTCCTTGGTGCAAATAATGCACATATATTTTATGATCTGGGTGAAATAAGCCTAAGCAATCACAAAGAAGTGATAGATTTCCAATTTAATGAAAATAGAACTAATGACTTGGATTATATAAAAGCAAGATCGGAACATGCAATTAGTATTCTTGCCCCCAACCTTAGCTGTGACTACTATTGTCCTAAACAGGAAATCAAAAAGGGAGTACACGTGCCCTCTTGCATTATAAATGCAGAAAATGGTAAGGAACGACTGTATGTGTCAAATACGAATAAGACAACAACACCAATACCGATTATTTCGAGTATAAATTTATTTTGTATGTCTAATTATCAAATGCGAAATTTTTCCATTAGGAATGGGTCAAGATTGGAACAATTGGAAGACGAATTAATTCTCGGCGAAAATACGCCAGGGGAAGAGGAAGTTAAACAAATATGTAGGGAGTTTAACGACGTATTTTTCCTCAAGGGAGACACCTTAACATGTACAGATGCAATAGAACATTGCGTAAGAACTGATATCAATGCAGCGCCAACGAATATTCGCCAGTATAAGGTACCTAGAGCGCATACTCAGGAAATAAATGAGCAAGTTAACGACATGTTAAAAAATAACATAATTAGACAAAGTAAAAGCCCTTGGAACTCACCTCTATTGGTAGTCCCCAAAAAACCTGGCCTAGACGGCACTAGAAAAATGCGCGTGGTAGTTGATTTCAGAAAATTAAATGAAAAAACTATAGGAGATGCTTTCTCACTGCCGCATATCGAGGAAATCCTCAATAATTTGGGTAATGCTAATTATTTTTCGTCGTTAGATTTAGCTAGTGGGTATCACCAAGTAGCAATGCAACCTGCAGATGCACCAAAAACTGCTTTTAGCACACCTACTGGCCATTTTGAATTTAAAAGAATGCCATTCGGTTTGAAAGGAGCACCTGCAACTTTCCAACGTATGATGAACCATGTTTTAACTGGTTTACAAGGCATTAAATGTTTTGTTTATTTAGATGACATAATAGTGTTTGGTCAAACACTAAAGGAACACAATATAAATCTAAAAAAGGTGTTCCTCGCTCTAAGAAGGTTTAATTTAAAACTTCAACCAGAAAAATGCAAATTTTTTCGAACCGAACTAAATTATTTAGGACATGTAATAACTCCCGAAGGCGTTAAACCCGATCCTACCAATTTAGACTCTGTGCGAAATTTTCCCAAACCTACTACACCAAAAAGGGTAAAATCATTTTTGGGTTTAGCAAACTATTATCGGCGGTTCATTCCAAACTTTTCTAAAATAGCGTCACCTATGAATGAACTCACAAAGAAGAACAAACCGTTCATATGGAATGAATTCTGTGAGGAAGCATTCAAGCAGCTTAAAGACTTTTTATTAGCCGAACCTATTTTACAATATCCGGATTTCAGTAAGCAATTCATATTAACAACGGATGCCAGCAATGAAGCGTTAGGCGCAGTGTTATCACAGGGAGAAATACCTGATGACTTACCAATAGCGTTCGCTTCAAGAACACTAAACGATGCTGAAAAACGCTATTCCACTATAGAAAAGGAATTATTAGCCATTGTCTGGGCAACCAAACATTTCTCGCATTTTCTAACAGGTGTAAAATTTACAATCGTCACTGACCATAAACCATTAATATGGATTTTTAGTGTCAAAGACCCAACTTCCCGACTTTTAAAATTTAGATTAAAACTGGAAGAGTACGATTACTCAATTATACACAAAGCGGGAAAATACAATGTTGTTGCTGACGCACTAAGTAGGAATCCCCCTGCAACAGTATTAGCGGTAACAAGAGCACAACAGAAAGATATGGAAATTGCCAACGCTCAATTTAGCGACAGCTACACCGATTTACCAAATGTTTCCCAACTGGTAGTAGTAGAAAGAAACAAAACCATATCTAATAATATGCACATTATTCAAATTCTCACTGACCATGACCTACCCATAGAAGCAGTGAAAGTCACTGATAATATAAGAATATCAGATGTCGACCTTCGTATTACTATATTCATTATAGATAATGGAACGGGGACTCAAAACATTAATGAAAAGGCATTAATGGAATGTATAGAGAAACACAAAATAACAGAAATAGCAATTCAACAAGAACCGCTTACTTCAAGTATTCATATAAATATTCTACAAAAATAACATAATTACTTTGAATTCTCAAGAAGAGATTTTGGATGTTTTGAAGCAATACAATTCACTACCCTTGGGAGGACATACGGGAGTACGACGAACAATGCATAGATTAAAGCAATACTATACATGGGATAACATGGAAAAAGATGTCCAGGAATATATAGCGACCTGTGACACCTGCCAAAGGAAAAAACAAGGAGGTTTAACAAAAATGCCTCTAAAGCTAACAACCATTGCGAAAATGCCATTTGAAATGATATCACTTGACATAGTAGGGCCGCTACCCGTATCTGACAATAATAATAAATATATTCTCACCGCACAATGCGATCTTACAAAGTATTGTTTCGCAATCCCACTTCCAAATCAGGAAGCAGATACCTGTGCTCGGGCCCTAATCGACAATATAGTCCTAAAACACCGTATCTCAAATACTATTCGTACTGATCAGGGAACCAATTTTCTGAGTGATTTATTTACAAAGGTGTGTAAATTGCTAAAAATTAGCCAAGTTAAAACAACGGCATATCACCCACAATCTAACGGCGGATTAGAACGCACACATCGAGGTTTATCCGACTATCTACGGGAATTTACTGCGGAAAAACACCCACAAACATGGGATGATTTCGTTCAATACGCCATGTTTGTCTACAACACTACTCCCCATACAGCTACTAAGTATACCCCATATGAACTAATGTATGGATACAAACCTGTACTCCCGCAATTTATGCACAGAGAACAAGAAGTTAGTTATAACTATGATGATTATTCTAACGAACTAAAGGCACGTTTGCAGTATACACACAGAATTGCTAGGGAACGTTTAGTAAATAGTAAACAAACATCTGCTCGGTACTATAATAAAACGGCTCGAGAACGAAAATTCGAGGTCGGCCAAATGGTCCTATTGAAAGAGGAAACCACCCCTTTAGGAAGTAAATTATCAGATAAATTCAAAGGTCCCTATATGGTAATGTCTATTGATTCTGAAGAAAATTGTACTATAAAAATCGGAAAAGGGTTGAAAAGAGTCCATAATAACAGAATTAAGTTATATAAGGAGTCGGAGAACGTCTAATTAACAAAATACCGGCAAAACCATTGAGCAACTAACCATAACCCAATTTCTTTCTAGGTTAATAATTTCAAATTTTTGCAATTTCAGAATACAATTAATGCGCAGTAAAGAAGATACTAAAAACATGGCTAACTATCAGAAGGTATATGTGGATTGCTACACAAGTGTAATAGTCCTTGCATTATTAGTCAATATGGTTTCACCCACTATCCAACCCGTGGATTATGATTACAAACCACTTGGCGCAGCTGGATTTTTCTTCGAACCTATAGCTGAAACATGGCTGTACGAACAAAGCTGGAATGTGGTAATAATCTGGGACCATGATGACCGCAACGACGAAATTTCTCGGGTTAAAAACATAACTAATTCACTAACCAGACTGTGCAACACAATTCAGTACAGCAGTAATCCCTCTCACTGCAAACAAAAAATAAGTACTTGCGATTACCTTATTAACCAAGTAGATTTGCACCAAAAACAAATCAACTCAGTTCTAGGCGTGTCGTCCAGACCCAAAAGAGGTTTACTAAACGTACTGGGATCCACTAGCAAATGGCTTTTCGGAACAATGGATAATCAAGACCGCGAAAAAATAGAATCTGAATTGAATTCCTTCTTAAACAAAGGTGCGTCTACACTCAATATTTTAGACAAACAAACTACGGTAGTCAAATCCACTATTGACACAGTAACAAAAACAGTTTCGGTTATTAAGGAACAGCATAAAGATTTGATGCAACGGATAGCAACAGTGTTCAAAAAGATTCAATCCATAGAGGATTATGATTTGAACAATTTAAAAGCAGCAAGCTTTCTAAATGAATTAGTTTTAGACGCAGAAATGGCAACCATGGCTTTAGCTGATAAACAGCAGGAAACAGTTTCGTTTCTAAATGCCTTAGATAACGGACATGTCCATCCTTATTTATTCGATCCAGAACAACTAGAGTTGTTACTGAGAAACGTCACTTCCTCTACAAATTTTGCTCCAATATTTAAAAGTTTCGAAAATATGCGAAGAGTCATGTCAACCTCACATATACATTTAAAAGATAAAACCATTATCAAAGTTAGTATCCCCTTACCACAACGAGAACCCTGCGTTATAAGTCGAATATATATTCTCCCCATTCAGAATGTATCTGATTTTTCGATTATTAAGACAAATTCAAAATATATAGTCTCTGGTAACAATGAGCCGAAATTCTGGCAAGTAACAAGTATCACAAGCAGTTGCATAGAATTAAATCTTCAGCAACTAGATAACCAGGAATGGTTATGTCATACGACTAAACTTGACATGATAACAGAGACAGGGGAGTGTGTAGTAAACGCATACAAATTTCACGTAATATCTGAAAATTGTGAACTAATTCACATAAAAGCCCCAAACAAAAATTGGTAATTACCACAAATCCAAACCACTATAAAATATATAATAATCTAAAAAAAAAAAATATATTTCTCCAAGGAAAAAGATAATTAAAAAAAAAAAAAAAACAACAATATATACATTAAAAAAAAAAAAAATGTAATTAATAAAATTACTGAAAAAAAAAAAAAAAATCCAAATCAGTAAAGATTTTGAAAAGAGAGGAATTCATCCTCCAATAAAACAAAACAAAATGTTATTGAAGTCGCAATAGAAAGAGCTGAGGATGGCGTATATAAAAATTGTCAACGCCAAAGCAGGATGCCAGGACAGTGACTTGCCGCCGATCACCTCCGACTACCTAGCCAACTGACATGCCGTGCCTCATCCCAAGTGTTTCTCCAAACACACCTTAAGGAAAGCTGTGACTGGATGATATATTAAGTTAAAATTAAGTTGCCCATTTCAAATATATTATTGCTCGTATAAAAAAAAAAATATAAAAATATGTAACTAGAAATTTTCCTAATTTTTAAATTAGTTGTTTATATACAAAAAGTACCAAATATTTATTAGTAATTAGAATGAAAAATAGCACCTCACAAAATTCATTCCTTACGTAAAATCATTGAAATTATTTTACTACTTAAAAGGGGGGGGGGGATGTTGTGTGTGCAAATTATGCACACACAAAATGCACTTAGTGCATGACGTCCACAAAGTCAAGCAGTCATTGTCCGGCAAAAAATTGCAGAACATGCAATCTATATATGCGCATGGAGTAATTGCTTATCATACTATAAGCAATAATAAAATCGCGACGAAAAATGCTCACATACGATTTTTGATAGAAAGGTCAATAATCGAACAATGAGTGCTGAACGCATTTTATTCTCCAGCATAAGAAACAATAATTTTCATGCGAAATTCCGTAATTACAATTACGATGCAAAAATGTGGAATGCAAGTAATAAATATGCCTATGCATTACATATAAAGTAACTAGGTCATAATCATATGGGGTTTTTGACCATTTAATATGTTACCAAAGAAAATTATTGATTGGTTCTAGATTTGTTATATTGCCCATTTCTCTGCTGACAGGACACTTTTTTTAAGTTAATAAAAGACTCAAATCAATGGATTTGAGTGAGTTGTGATTTTTCCTAGGAAAAAATTTTTCAGTAAATTGTTTAAGTTCTTGTGAGTTGTTATTTTTAACCAAAGTAGTTATCGTTTGATTGTGAATTAAAAAATTAGTTAATAATCTGTTGTAATAGAATAATTACAAAGTTCTTTAAAACTCACAAAAAATTGTTTAAGTGAGTAATTCTGGAAATTAAATATAGTTATAACCAGACATTTGCCATAACTTCAAGTTTAATAAAAAGAGCAAGAGCTCAATAAAAAGAAAAATAAATAAAGTGTTTTTATTTTTTATTTGGTGTTAAATCCAAAGTTAAAAATTCAATAAGTGATTTATTTTTCAAGACGTTCTTGGTTACGTATTTAACCAAGTGGTGACAGTGACAAAATAAAAATAAAATAAAACAGTGTGAGAGTTATAAAAAACTGCCACACAACAGCTTATTAAATTATCATCAACTTCTGGCCGCTTAGTGGCAGAAGTGTCGTTTTCGTTTGTATAAAAACATAGGAGTGTTTTAAATAAATTATTTTGAGTTGTGACATTTTTGGTGATACAATCCAATTTTTTTTTTTTTAATTCCTCAAAACTGTCACAATTTAAAATAATTTATTCTATTGGGGGTCAGAACCGCATATAAAACTTTATAAGTCAAAAAATATGCTTTTTTACAGGATTGACAACGAAAATAACTAAAATGGCTTTATATACCTTGACTTTAACATAACATTCAGTCAAAAATATCGCTTGAATGTTCTGAAATATACGCTTAAGATAAAATCGATTTTTCGAGTTTTCTGGAAAACTTTCTTTTTTTGTTGTGTCACTTTTGTAATTTGTTACAAGTGTGCGATAATCTGACAAGTTGAAATATATAAGTCGCAAAAGTAAAATAAAATTTATTTAATAGAACGTGTAAAAGTTGTTTTTTTTATTGAATTTAATTTTACTTATTTAAATGAATATTTGTTAAATTCGTATTGTACCAAATAATTATGAATACCGCGCACAATTGCATATGTCAAAATCACGTTTCCTACTGTCAAAAACAAATTATCAAAATTATCAAAAATAGATGCCCTAGGGCATGATATTTTTGATAATTTTGATAATTTTTTTCTACCAATCAGAGCGGTTGTCAAAAATTCCAAAAATTATTTTATCAAAATTATATCTCCTGTGAACGACCTTAATATTGAGATTTGTGTAAAAACATTCAAAACCGTTATTCAAATTTTAAAGCTCCATAGTTTTTGATTTACACATAATATGGATATATAATAGATATTATGTATGACTTATGAGTGGTTTGTGTATCTACCCAACTAGCATATATATAAGTCCAAACGAAGAAAAAGACGACGGTGGTTACTACTGATCGTTGATTATTGTTTAATGCACCGTGCATGTATTGCACAAACACACATAGCGCGGTTTGCATGGTTGTAGTAGTGCTGAAAAAATCGCTGTATCTAAAAATTACTACTACATGTAAAAGAATTATACTATACTACATACATAAATACAAAGAGATGACCATTTTACCTTACAAAATAATCATTTTTCAATATTGCACATTTTACAACACAAAACAATAATCACAGAAGAATTTAAAAGCTTATAATAGTAAAACTTATCATTACGACGTGTTTTAGTATGTTGTGTTTTAAAATGTACAATATTGAACTCGATGAACAGTCTCCGTATACCAGCAATCACGACCTTTTACAGCAAAAGGTTTTAAGCGACTACTCATAACTCAATAAATGCAAGCATTCGCGAGTAAAAACTAATTGAACCGATAATACGTATAACCATATTGGTATACGTAGAATGTACAGAATAAAACGTGGGAAAATAAATTTTTCTTATCACACGATGAAGGAGAAAAAAAAAGAGAAAGAATATAATAATATATATATATTTGTATGTGCTCAGCCCGCAGTATAGCTGTGTGGATGATGCCACACAAATTTTGTATACGCAGTGCATGCGATAATGTACACGAGAAGGTAGGTAAATAAAATTATTTCATAATACATAACGTTGTACATAACAATCGCCGTTCAACTTTTCTTAGCTCGCCTAGTACATACGTAGCGGTTGAGTACACATGCAATCATTAATGATAGTTTTCTTCAGAGACGCTGGTTGGGTAGTGTGAGTGATGCGTGTATGAACTAAAAAATAGAGAAAGACCGATTACATCAATAATTTTTGGTAAAAGACAGTTTTTTCACGAACCGCGATTTTTTTCGCGGTTTATATTCGCGTTGAAAATACGCCTGTTTTACTTCTAGAATGTTGGCAAATACGTGTGTAAAATTTCGTGGCGATCCCATTTTCAGTTTTGGCGTGATTGCGTAACATGCATACATACATACACGGTCGTTTAGAAATTTATATATTAGACAGTTCCACGGAAAAACGCGGAAAATTTCGTAGATGTTTTCGCGACATGCTTTTTATAAACTGACGACTGACAAACCGATTACAGCAATAATTTTTGGTAAAAGACAATTTTTTCACGAACCGCGATTTTTTTCGCGGTTTATATTCGCGTTGAAAATTCGCCTGTTTTACTTCTAGAATGTTGGAAAATACGTGTGTAAAGTTTCGTGGCGATCCCATTTTCAGTTTTGGCGTGATTGCGTAACATACATACATACACGGTCGTTTAGAAATTTATAAATTAGACAGTTCCACGGAAATTCTCGGAAAATTTCGTGGATTTTTACGCGACATGCTTTTCATTAACTGACGACTGACAAACCGATTACATCAATAATTTTTGGTAAAAGACAGTTTTTTCACGAACCGCGATTTTTTTCGCGGTTTATATTCGCGTTGAAAAAACGCCTGTTTTACTTCTAGAATGTTGGCAAATACGTGTGTAAAATTTCGTGGCGATCCCATTTTCAGTTTTCGCGTGATAGCATAAAATACATACACGGTCGTTTAGAGATTTATATATTAGACTAGCGGAGGAACCCGTGCGCTGCTCGGACATAACATGTTTTCTAAAAGCGTTTTTAGTAATCACTTATATTCTTTAATATCAAAAATAATTGATAAAAGAATGTCTATTTTTCGAGAAAAATTTAGCAACTTCATTTCGTTTTTACTTTCGTTTATAAAACTTCCGCATTAAATGTAAAAAAAAATTTTGCTATAAAACCGTAATGATGGAAAACCACAGATATTAGAGGAACTTCACTATCGGGTAAAATCGCGGAATTATTTGCTGATTTTTTCGTGATATCAATTTTGCTAAATGAATACTGATTCCCCCCATTAAGTTTTAGGAAAAGTAAACTATTTCGCGAATCGCGTTTTTTTTCGCGATTTGGTGGCGATCCATTTTACGGTTTTATCCTGGTTGATTCCCACACCAACACGGCCGTATATATGTAGTTTCGCGGAAATTTTCTCGGATTTTAATGCGACATGTCTTCTATTAATTAAACACTGACAAATCGATTATTGCAATCATTTTTGGTAAAAGTCATCTTTTGCGCGAACCGCGATTTTTTTTCGCAGTTTTCGCGGTTTATTTTCGCTTTGAAAATACGCCTCCATTACTTCTACAATGTTGGTAAATATATGTGTCAAATTTCTTAGCGATCATGATGTCCGTTTTAGCGTGATTGAAATGTCTACCCACACGGCCGTTTAGGAATGTATAAATTGAATACTCACAAATCGATTCCCGCAATAATTTTTTTTTTCGCGAACCGGCATTTTTTTCGCGGTTTTCGCGGTTTATTTCCGCGGTACAAATACCCCTATATTACTTCTACGATGTTGGCAAACACGTGTGTAAAATTTCGTGGCGATCCCATATTCAGTTTTGGCGTAATTGAAAGGTATACCCACACCGTCGTTTAGGAATATATAAAATAGATAGTTCCAAGGAAAATCGCGGAAAATTTGCGGATTTTACGTGAAATGTCTTTTATTAATTGACTACTGACAAACCGATTCCCGCAATCATTTTTGGTAAAAGTAAATTTTTTCGCGAACCGCGTTTTTTTCGTGGTTCTCGCGGTTTATTTCCGCGGTACAAATACCCCTATATTACTTCTACAATGTTGGCAAACACGTGTGCAAAATGTTGTGGCAAATCCCATTGTCGGTTTTGGAGTAATACCCACACGGTCGTTTAGGAATATATAAAATAGATAGTCCCGCGGAAAATCGCGGAAAATTTCGTGGATTTTTTCGAAAATGAACTGTTAAATTTACCATTTTTATATGAAATGACGTTTTAAAAACGAAAAACGAAAAGAAAACCAAAAAATACAAGGTCAAATTACAGGTCAAAAATAAAAAATATGGCAACTCTCGAAGCACACAAACCTTCCCTGAACTATTATAATACAATAGTATTTCTGAAAATATCATGAAAGTACGTTCGGCAGTTTCTCGAATGGCATAACAAAAAAATTACGACTTTTCGGGTGGAAATCGGGTCCAAAAACTATGATCCGAGTCCTCGGGTCATGTCCAACATTTTTTTCATTATAAACCTTATCGATTGGCATAATAAAATTTTTTCGATTTTTCCGGTAGAAATCAGGTCCAAAAAGGAATATCGGGTCCAACTTCGGAAATAGCCCCCCGATTGACACGAAACCTTCACACAAACCTTCCCAGGACTATTATATAGTATTTCTGAAAATTTCGTGAAAATCCGTTAGGCAGTTTCGGAGTCTATTGGAAACACACAAACATACATTCATTTTTATATATATAGATAGATAAATTAGCGGAGGAACCCATACGCAGCTCGAACACAACATGTTGTTTTCTAAAATCACTTTTATTCTCTAATATCATAAATATTTGATAACATAATGTTTATTTTTCAAGTTTTATGTATTGTAATCAAAGTAAAATTGAAAACGATGACAATTATTATGCAGAAATTTGTTTTCATGGTGTTGCTGCTTGTCATAATGGTTTCGATTTCGTAGCATTTTTCCACTTTTTTCTAAAATCTCTTACAACTTCATAAAAGTAAAAACACAACCAAAAATTTAGCAACTCTATTTCGTTTTTACCTTGGTTTATGAAATTTCCGCATTGGATGTGATTATAAAAAAAATCTTTACTATAAAACCGTAATCGTGGAAAACCGCCCGAACTTTTTGGCGAGGTGTATTTTACAGGATCGTATCAATTTTTATAAATTAGACGAACTTCATTACCGCGAAGAATCGAAACTATTGGCAGATTTATTCGTGAAGAACTGTTTACTAATCAAATACTGGAAATTTTTTTCGCATTTATTAAAAATACTGCTGGAATGTGAAAAATACGGATGAAAATTTTCGGAGCGAACCTATTTCCAGTTACCGCAATAATTTTTATTAAAAGAAAAATATTTGCGAAACGCGATTTTTTGCAGTTTTCGCGTTGAAAATAAGCCTATATTCTTCTAGAATGTTGGCAAACATGTGTGTAAAATTCGTAGCAATCATATTGTCAGTTTTATGATTCCCGCAATCATCTTCAGCAAAAGTACAATTTTTTCGCGAACCGCTATTTTTTTCGAGGTTTTTTTTTAGTTTAAAATACGCCTTAGTTACTTTTAGAATGATCGCAAATACGTATGTAAAATTTCGTGGCGATCCCACTATCAGTTTTAGCATGATTGATTATATACATGGAAGTTTAGAAATTTATATATTAAATTTATGCAGGCGCAAATTTTGCAAAATTATCCTGATATTAGATAAATTGGCTAAATTATTTCACCACATTCGTATTTCCTCAAATTTCCAAAATATTTTTCGTACGTTTTTGGTTTTAAATAAAATTTGTGTGCTATTCTTTTGGCGTATTTTTATTTTCAATAGAAGAAAAAAAATTCATTAAACAGTAAATTCGATAGAAAATATTGATGGACGTAAAACAATTTACTTTTATTAATCTATTAGCGGCTAACGTCGTTCCGCTACAAACCCCGCTTTGTTTATTGATGAGGTTTTGAATACACGCTAGTAATAAACAGCGTGACATCCATCCGAAAGTACAGGCCGAAATTTCATTCATCAAACATACCATCGGCCACAAAGCAACACACAATACATAAACTAAAATCCCGGCAACCCTGAAACCCGACACCGAATTTCAAATTCTGACTGGCCGTAATCCCATTATGCACACCCATAAAATCAAGTTAACTTCAATCCTTAAACCTGCAATTCTGACGAAGTTAAAATTCCAACATCCTATTTCTCGGTAATGTAAAATTTCGTGAGGCCATAATTTAGCTCGTGACAGGAGAATATACCGTCATCGACAAACCCGGCACTCTATAAATGTACTCTCATTTTTTTCCACATTTTCCAACTTTACGTAGAATTTTTTTTTAAATTTTCTTTCTTCATAAACCTGCTATATTGCAATATGAATGTTTCACCAATCTATCGTATAATGGCAAAAATACACAGAAACTCTCCCCCGATTCCCATAAAATGCAAATTAATATAAATTTTGGATCACTTTTTACACGTGTTTCATTATTACTCTCTTTCAATTACTCAGTCGTAAACTTCAATATATAATGCACATTTTCCAAAATTTTTCAAATTTTCCGTTGGTTTTTCTCTATTTTTTTATTTTTTGTTCACAAACCTTATCCTCGCAATTATGAACAAACCTGCAAAAGGAAGAGAAGAGAAGCAAAGAGAAAAGAAAAGAAAAGTAAAGAAAAGAGAAGAGTGCAAAAAATTCGAACAAATATGGAAAATTGGTTAATTTTCTACACGTCTTTCATTATTACTCTCTAAATTTAGAACTCTGCCGTACTGTGTAAAAACTACTGTGTTTTCAAAAACTTCAATATATAATGCAAAATAACGTAGTAATTTTGCTTTTTTGTTTTATCTTAGTAACATGTTAACATTTTTGTATGGTTTCTCATTTTCCGACATTTTCAACTTTTCCGTTGGATTTTCTCAAATTTTTTTTGGCCACGAACCTTCTCCTTGCAATTATGAACAAACTCATAGACTACCCCATTTGGTCCAGCCGTTTTCAACTTTTAAGGACAGTAACAAACCACGATTTGTTTTTATATATATTGATATAATAATATTGAAGGGCATATATAGATTTTTTCGGAAAAAAAGTTGACGATGCAAAAACTTGTTTTGACATCCCCCTGAGAGCCCAAAAAAGTGATCTAGAAAGAATGTGCAAATGTACGACTGTTTGCCGTACGCCGTAATATAGAAAAAACTACATCGCAGGGAAAGCAAGGAGTGTATTTATATACGACTGTTGCTTAACTACATAATAAAGCTTTTCGGAAAATGTGGCCTTGAAATTTCTGAATTTTGAAATTGATTTTTGTCCAAAATTGGTACTTTTATTGAGATTATCAATAATGTAGAACACAAACAAATCTAAAACACATAGTTTTCTAATTACACATTTTCATTATAAAAATGTATACTTGAGTTTTAAAATTTTGTCCTTGAAATGTTCAGCAAATTTTGTCATCTTATTCAATCCTACAATAATGTGAAAAAATATTTAAGGTTTCTAAAATATAAAAAATTTGACCTTGCATTTTCCGATTTTGACATTGAAATGTTCAGCAAGTTATCTTATATTATTTAATCGTACAATAATCTGAAAGAATTTTTTTGATATTGTGTAAGATGTCTGCGATAGAAAAGTGGGGTCCACCCTCTTTTTCGCCAGAAGGAGCATCTAGCGGGATATAAGATATATCCAGTTTTATTTAGATTGCCTCGAAGATTAATTGTTGTGAAATTGAAGAATTTCACACAACACTGAAACATTGCCCCGGAAGTTATTCTAACGGAGAGGCATAGCATTCAGCCTCAAGTTGTTGAAAATGAAAACGGCCCTTCCCGCCCAGTTAAACCAAATCGTAATGATTCAACAAATCGCCTACTTGCTGATTCAACAAATTGCCCACTTGCTTCAGGGGAATCGTCAAGTTGTTGAATCGCTGAAAGAATGTCGCCGTTCTCACGACAAACAACAGAAAACTCAAAAGGATATTTTAAAAGAGTTAAAATATATATCTGAAAATGAATGCAAAAATTCATAAAATAAGGCAATATTGTTATAGTTGTTGCAAAAAAATAATGAATTGTTGGAAAAAAATTTAAAACAATAAACATTTATTTCAATTTATTATTACAAAATTATCTCTAATGACATTGTTTCTGACTTTTAGATCAATGTATAAATTTTCAGATGCATTATCCACATAAGGAATCGGTTCCTAACAATTGAAGCCGTCGCTAACATCCCTGCGATGTTTCAGACGCAAATTGTGAATAACACAACAGGTGTTTATGATTTTCACTGCCATTTGATGAGTTGTCAATATGCCCTACCTTGAAATGTTCAGGAAGTTTTCTTATTTTATTCAATCCTACAATATAGTGTAAAAAAAATTACAAAAAAATTTATTGTTTCTGAGATATTGGCAGCGTGCGCCGTACGTCGAACCTTAAAATTTCCGATTTTGACCTTAAAATGTTCAGCAAGTTTTTTTGTCTTATATACAATAATGTGAAAAAAAACATCATAATACCCTAAAACACACAGTATTTGAATAACAAATTCATTTTAAAAATAAGACCTTGAGTTTTCAAAATTTGACATTAAAATGTTCAGCAAGTTTTCCTATGTGAAAAAAATATTTCAAAAATATTTAGGGCTTCTGAGATACTGGTGGCCTATGCCGTACGACGAACCTTGAAACTTCCGATTTCGACCTTGAAATGTTCAGCAATTTTTTTTGTTTCATTTAAGCCTACAATATTGTGAAAGGAAAATTCAAATATATTTAAGGTCTCTGAGATATAATAGATTTGACCTTGAATTTTTGGATTTTAATCTTGAAATGTTCTGCAAGTTTTCTTATCCCATCCAACCCTACAATAATCCAAAACAATTTTTTTCATATTGTGTAAGGTGTCTGAGATAGAAAAGTGGGGTTTGCATCTAGCTTGATATTGGATATATGCAGTTTAGTTTAGGATACCTTGAAAATTAATCATTTTGAAAATAAAGAAAATCGTAGGGCCCATTTTTGAGACCCATACAAGAAAAACTGCCCTTGGTAATAACTTGACCATGAGCATCTGACCTTAAAAAAAGAATAATTGCATTCTTACATTTTTTTCTAATACCTTACATACAAATTTCACACAAATAGAACCAGTAGTTTAGAATTTTGTTTTTTCCGCCATAGTACGGCGTACGGCTTGCATACGTACATTTTGCACATTTTTTCTAGACCACTTTTTGGGCTCAGGGGGGGTCAAAACGAGTTTCTGCATCGTCAACTTTTTTCCGAAAAAATTCGGAATACCAAAATCTATATACGCCCTTGGGGTCGTATATAAATTAATTAAACATTTTTCGATGCATTTTTTAAACACACCTACCTAAGAAATAGACATTTCAAAGTGTTTAGTTTTTGATTTTTTCAATTTTTTTTAAATGGATGAAAATCAGGTAAACAATATAAATGTTTTTATCTTATTAATATAGAATTACATATTTTCATTATAAAAATTTGACCTTGAAATGTTCAGCAAGCTTTCTTATTTTATTTAATCCTACAATGATGTAAAAAAAAAAATTCAAAAATATTTAGGGTTTCTGATATACCGGCGGCGTACGCCGTACGTCGAACCTTGAAAAGTTAAGCAAGTTTTCAAAAAAAATTCACACAAATCGGACCAGTAGTTTAGAATTTTGTTTTGAACATACGTACATTTTGCACATTTTTTCTAGATTATTTTTTTGGGGTTATGGGGTGTCAAAACGAGTTTCAGCATCGTCAACTTTTTTTCCGAAAAAAGTCGGAATACCAAAATCTATACATGCCCTTGGGGTAGTATATAATTTAAAAATATAGTAGTGCTTACACAATAAACAAATTTTGCACAATTAATAAAGGAAGAGTGTCTAATAGAGCATATTTTTAGAAAACAGCATCCTCATCTTACTAAAACTTTCACGGCAGATTTAAAAAAGTTTTCTTTAAATTTAAATTTTATATCGCCAAAAGCCTATGACTTTATACGGTACTAATTTGCAAATAGTTTGCTTCACCAAGAACATTAAGCAAGTGGTATGAAGTAGTTGATTGCAGGCCTCAATCATTTCAAACACAGGGTAGTTTCTGAGAATTGTCCTGAAAATATTTATGAACTAATTTTTGATGAAATGGCTATTCCATCATGGTGTGGTTACGTTTGGAAAAAATAGCCAAAGAACTGAAGTTGCAAAAGAAGCAATAGTTTTTATGATCGTACCAATAAATGGATATTGGAAATTACCTGTCGGATATTTTTTAAATAATGGTTTATATGGCAAACAAAAAAGCTTGCATTTAACAGAGAGATTGTTTAGTAGCAATTAATATTGATGTTATAAGCATCAAATTTAATAGAGCAGCCTCCAATATCAATGATAAATAAGCTGGGATGCAATGTATCATTAAAAATATGAATGAAAGCGATGATTTGAAACCGTTTTTCGAACACAAAGGTAGAGAAATAAAAATTATTTATGACGCTTGTCATGCTGTTAAACTTATTCGAAATGCATTACAACAAACCGGGGCATTTTATGATGGTGAAGGCAACTTAATTAGTTGGGAGTAAATTCGTCTCCTGCATGATTTACAAGAAAATGAGAGTTTGCGTCTTGGTAATAAATTAAAAAATTTTAATATTAATTTTTTTAGATAAAAAAATGAAGGTAAGACTTGCAGTGCAAACGTTAAGGGAATCTGTAGCAAGTGAAATTGATTTTTGAATAGTGGAAGAAAAACCGGATTTGTAGGATTTATAATTGCTATGCAAAATTCTTTGCCTCTTTTTTGAGAATATGTGCTTAAAAAACAAAAATTAAAATATTTTCCGACGTATCGTCTTAGTCGGGACCATTTGGAGCTTTTCTTTTGTGCTATAAGATCAAAAGGAGGTCATAATAATAATCCGTCTGCTCGGCATTTTAATGCGTCATATAAGAGATTAGTTACTCATGTTCAACTAACTGATCGTGGATTTGGTAATTGCATACCTCAAGAGAGTGTTTCAGTTTGGAATTCTTCGATAATTATGCGTGATGGCAGATGTGTCCGATTTTGATATAAATTTTATTTTGGAAAATGAAAATACTCCGAATTTGTTAAAGTAGTTGTTTATATTTCTGGATTTGTTACATGTTCAATTAAAAAAAAAATTTATTGTGATAAATGTATAGACTTTATAAGAGGAACTGAGGCCGCATTACTTAATTTTTTGATAGAAGCCAAAGACAGGTGTGGTTTGTCGAATCTCTCAGATTTAGTGATATATATATGCACACAAATAGAAAAAATTGTACGCGCAACAAAGCATGAAAAATTAAGGAATAATTATGTTTAGTATGTCGAAACAATTTTTTTTTAAATTTAGTCGAGAACAATATTTTAAATGAAATTAGAATATGGTACATGAGCAAGAAGAGAGACAAATAAATGGACATACTATAATACTATCCTAATTAAAGTAATAATTCATAAATATTTAAAACTACGATTAAAACATAAAGCATCAAAAGAAAGGCAGTTCTTTACTTAAATTATTAATTTCAAAGGCTTGTAAAATAACAAATGAAATCGGGAAAACCGGCGTTTATTTATATATATTAGAGAAATTATCAACTACCCCAAAGTCACAATAAAGAGCTCGCTTCATTTTGACCGATAATCGGTAAAAAAAGTTGATGATTTCTGTAATTTGAACAAATGTACCATTTATAACATTTTCGAAACCTTTTTAAAATTTTGCAATTTTTTTTATAACAAGTTGCAACACATATATAACAACAATACATCTAATATATATAAATCTCGTGTCACAATGTTTGTCTTCAATGGACTCCTAAACCACTTAACCGATTATAATAAAATTCGCACACCATGTGCAGTTCGGTCCAACTTGAGAGATAGGATAGTTTAAATCTCAAATTATAGTCGCAATTTTAATTTATTGCTAATTATTTGCCTGTTATTATTTGACAGTCACAATTATTTGTTAACTCCAAATGATTCTAACAGATGTCTATACCTTTCGACTGGGTTGAGTAAGTAATCAATAGATGGCGCTGCTATGGGAAATCTACGAACGTGTCATATAAGCTACATTTTAACATCATAATTACCACGTGTTGTTGACGCTATAAAATTAATTACATTTATTTTGTAGTGAACGAAATACCGTATAATTCAATTATTTCCACTTTTTAAATTTTTGGTGTTAGCATAGCCGGCCACGTGTTACTTAGACTGAAATGTAAATTGAATTCATATTATAATGAAGATAATACAGTGAAATTAATCCTGTTTTGACTTATTTGTGCTTCATTGATCAAAACTTTATAATTGAATGGAAATTTTTTTGTTCTGTTCTTTATGACCATACATAGTATTGGTCCTTCGAAATTTTATTTTTCAAAGGTTTTAACTTTGAATATATGTCATGTTGTTTATTAATGGAGTGTATTCAAAAACTCATCAATAAACAAAGTGAGGTTTGAGGCGGAACGACGTTCGCCGAGTCCGCTAGTATAATTATATTTTAAACCTTCCTTTTACAATTGCATGTGGAATTTGAATTTGGCAATAATGTATAATGCAAATTTTAGAAACTTGGTTATAATTTTGTTTTCTTACACAATATCAAAAATATTCTTTCAGATTATTGTAGGATAAGAAAACTTGCACAACATTTCAAGGTCAAAATCGGAAAACCATAAATATTTTTGAAATTTATTTTCACATTATTATAGGACTAAATTACTACTTAAAAACTTGCACAACATTTCAATAACATAATATATGTACTTATAATGAAAATATGTAATTCAAAAACTGTGTGTTTTAGTGTACCACGATGTTCTACATTATTGCTAATCTCAATAAAAATAACAATTTTGGACAAAAATGAAGGTCAAAACTCGAAAATTGTAAGGTTACATTATTAATATCTCAGAAAAGCTTTATTAAAATGTAGTTAAGCAGCAGTCGTATATAAATTCACACCTCGCTCTCATTGCGATGTAGTTTTTTACGTTACTGTGCAAAATTCACGAACAATTTTCTTTACTTGTTTTAAAATAATTAAAAATATTAAGGGTCTTCACTTAAGAAATAATGTCGATAAAATAATTTTCATAATTTTTAACAAGCTCATTGATTGGTAAAAAAAATTATCAAAATTATCAAAAATATCATGACCTGGGGCATCTTATTTTTGATAATTTTGATAATTTATTTTTGACAGTTGGATACGTCAAGGATTCGACATATGCAATTGTGCGCGGTATTCATAATTATATGGTACTATACGAATTTATCAAATATTCATTTAAATAAGTAAAATTAAATAAAATTTTAAACAAGGTTAATATTTAATATGTCACAAAAAAACAAAAGTGACACAACTTAAAAAAAAAGTTTTCCAGAAAACACGAAAAACCAAGCGTATATTTCAGAACATTCATGCGAATCTTTTTGACTAAATGTTATGGTTAAAGTCAAGGTATACAAAGCCATTTTAGTTATTTTCGTTGTCAATCCTGTAAAAAAGCATCTTTTTTTACTTATGACGTTTTATATGCGGTTCAGACCCCCAATAGAATAACTTATTTTGAACTGTGGAATTTAAAAAAAAATAAAATTGGATTTTATCACCAAAAATTTTACAACTCAAAATAATTTATTTAAAACACTCCAATGTTTTCATATAAAAAATTTGATATAATGCACTTTTCTAGAATTTGTGTATGTCAGTTGTATACAAATCTTGAATCACGAAAACAACACTTCGGCCAGAAGTTGATGATAATTTAATAAGCTTTTGTTGATTGTTGACTGATAGATATGGCTTAGAGATCACAAAATCCGTTACTAACTCAAAAATTACGATTTTTGGGCAATGTCACTTTTGTTGTAAGGGTGCGTTATGACTTAATTGCCCCGCGAACTGTCGAAAATTATCAAAATTATTAAGCGCGTTCACGCTGGAACTTAAAATAGTTATTTCATTGACCAATCAGAGCGCTTGACAAAAATTATGAAAATTATGTTATCAAAATTATTTCTTCTGTGAACGGGCTTATTATATCTTAAAATAATAAATAAATAAATAAATTTGTGTATGTATTAACGTAGGAAACAGTTCAATTTTTGATTTTTGGGACGACGATATGCCCTTGGGGTAATATATCGACTTTGGCCAACATTGTATTTTAAATTATATTCTTAGCTTTAAGTGTTCCAGAAAGCTTAAGTACGTTGGCGTTTTGTGATCGCATCTTTATGATAGACAGCTAAAAACTTGCTTATTAATTCATTGTTAGTTGTTTTGAAAACTCTGGATAAATTTTCATAATTTAACGAAACGTTCAAAATAATTAATTTTATTGATACAAAGTCAAGAGCAAAACTGAAAATGTGGTGATACGGAGTTCGCCGAGGCAGCTAGTAGTATTATAATAGTAACACTCCAACTTACCTGAGTAATATTATTTTTTTCACACACAAGTATATTCACAATCAGTTATGAGCTAGTTTGAAGCTTTAAGAAACCATAATGAAAACATTTTGTTTGTTACATCAAGACAACACCAAGGAGGGCTCATATTTTAAAAAAAGCTAAGAATAATAATATGACACAAAACTAACGCAATTTACACACACTCGAGAAGTTTGGAATTTTGTTTCTGCGAAGTGTGGATGCATATTTTTTGATAGTACATTTTAATCAGGAGATCGATTTTGTAACAAATTGTTAGTTGTTTATTTGCTGCTATATACACAAAAATTTATGAAAATGTAAGGCGATGATTATTCCTCTTTACGGCATTCAAAAAGAGGGGTAAATTGAATCCTTGACGTAGTGACTGTCGAGTAAAAAGTACCTCGATAGGTGTTGTTAGTTGTTACGGTGGTGTTATGTTTCATAATTATTCGTTTCCGCTATTTAGTCAAAGCAAAATGAAATTTGAAAAATAAAAAAATTATTGTTTGTACATTATAATACGCAGAATTTGGTATCTATTTTTTTAATTTATAGCGTATAGTTCTAAATTGAAGTTTATATTGAAAATGATCACGTCACTTATAATTAATTAAATTATATTTGTTTATTGATTTCATTTACTTATTTTTCAATTTGCAATGACAAATTATTCGTCGTGTGATAAGAAAAATGTATTTTCCCACGTTTTATTCTGTGCATTCTACGTATACCAATTACCAATATGGTATACGGTTCAATTAGTTTTTACTCGCATTCGCTTGCATTTGTGTTTTAAAATGTGCAATATTGAAAAATGATTATTTTGAAAGGCAAAATGGTCATCTCTTTGTATTTATGTATGTATAGTATAATTCTTTTACACGTAATAGTAATTTTTAGATACAGCGAATTAATTTTCAGCACAACTACAACCATGCAAACCGCGCTATGTGTGTTTGTGCAATATATGCACGGTGCATTAAACAATAATCAACGATCAGTAATAAAAACCGTCGTCTTTTTCTTCGTTTGGCCTTATATATATGCTTGTATCAAATCGAGAGCCCCTTCAGCAATATATAAGTTATGAAGAAACAATTGGCCTGATCTTGATGTCGTCGTACTAATACATAGTACATTCTATGTACTATACAAAATAACCATTTTGCCTTTTTAATAACTTTTATTTATATGTTGTATATTTTAAAACACAAAAAAGAAAAAACAACTATCGCAAAATAAACAATGAAATAACAATATTACCAAATATGTACAAATTCAGAGCATAAATAACAATAATCACAGAACTTTAAAACTTTTAATACTAAAACACGTATTATTTAAACTCGATGAACATATCAGCAATCACCCTTCAACTGCAAAAGGTTTCCAGCGACTATTTCTCTGGAAACCTTTTGCATTTGAAGGGTGATTGCTGATATACGCAGCTGATATGTTCATCGAGTTTAAATAATACGTGTTTTAGTATTAAAAGTTTTAAAATTCTGTGATTAGGTTCTGTGTCCCTTAGGGAATTCTCAGGACGCCAAGGAGATTTTAACTCTTGGAAAAAAAGTGTCGAGAGAGTAATACAAATTTATAACCCTTTCAAGGGAACACCCAAATATTACGGAATCTTACATACTATTCGCAATAAAATTTTAGGCGATGCCGATATTATCCTTGAATCATATAATACCCCACTAAATTGGGATAGAATCATAAAATGTCTTACTCTGCATTATGCAGATAATCGCGATATCGGTACAATAGAGTACCAAATGACTGTTCTTGTTCAAGGGAATAGTTCAATACCCGAGTTCTATCAAAGGGTTTATCAACATTTATCTCTAATTCTAAACAAACTGTCATCAATTGAAATGGGAACAGAAAGTAGAAATAATTTGACCCACACCTATAGGGATAAAGCCCTTGATACATTTATTAGAGGATTGAAAGGTGATTTACCTGTCTCTTAAGTATCAAAGTTAGTTAATTTTAGAGCTCAGTACGCTCAGACAAACCGAAGTAGCGACTATTACTCGAATCCACCTATTCCACCAAAAAGGAATAACAGTAATAACGCACCAATGCCAGCCCCTAGGAAAATGTTTTATTCTGATCTCTACATGGATTCACAAAGACCACAAACTTCTTATTATAATAAAATACCCCAATACCCTCAACAGATTCAAAACACGCGCCCTACTCAGAATTACCATTTATTTCCGCCCAAACCTCTTCCTAAAGACGAACCAATGGATGTAAACCATTCTATTAATTCTCGAGCGATTAACTATCAAAACAGACCAAATATGCAACCAACTGTTAGAAACAGGTTTTTCATGCAAAATTCGCAAAGAACACAAAGACCTCCTAATAATTTCCAAAAAATTTATAACACTGAAGAAAAAACACGGAAGAAATTATTCCGGAAAATTCAGGCGATGGCGATATCATGATAATGTTATGAAGTTTGAACCCGGAGTTAAAATTCCACTAAAACAACATGTTTCAGAATCTGAAATCCATATGACAATGGAGCAGTCAAATCTATTTTATAAAATAATAAGAAAATTTTCGAAATTATTTTCTGAACCTGATGAAAAACTTACCTACACCTCTGTTGTTAAAGGCGAAATTCGTACAACAACAGAAAGTCCAGTTTATTCGAAATCATACCCTTATCCCATGTGCTTGAAAGTGGAAGTTGACAAAGAAATTAAAAAACTGATCGAAGACGGAATTATTCGACCATCAAAATCTAACTATAACTCTTCTGTTTGGATCGCCCCAAAAAAAAATGGATGCATCCGGCGAAAAAAAATACAGAATGGTAATCGACTATCGAAAATTAAATTTGGTTACAATCCCAGATAAATACCCATTATGGAAATTATTATCCTTGCGAAATTATTTATACGGCACTAGAAAAGTCACCATTTTCACAGACCATCAACCATTGACTTATGCCCTTAGTAATAAAAATGTAAATTCCAAAATGAAGAGATGGAAGGCTATCTTGGAGGAATACAACTATACGAGTTGCAATATAAACCAGAAAAAGCTAATGTTGTCGCAGATACTCTTTCAAGACTTCCTCAATCAAGTCAAATTTATTCTGTGAGTTGTACGCAACAAAATGCCGACAGTTCGTCACTCAGTCTTATTCCCATGGTCGAAATCCCTATTAATGTTTTCAAAAATGAAATTATACTGAAAATTGGAAGTAAAGAATCCCATCAGTTAGTAATATAACAGACAAATTTTCATAAAGCCAGATTACGTTGAAACCGATATGATTAATATTTTTAAGAAACATTTGAACCCTCATCTTGTTAATGGAGTTTCAACAGAAGAAAGTGTTATGGGTCTAATTCAACAAATTTATCCTCTACATTTTAGAAACTACAATACAAAATACAATATACTAGAATAATGGTTGAAAACATATCAAATGAAATTGAACAAAGCGAAAAGATACTAAAAGTTCACCGAAGAGCCAATAGAGGTTTGGAAGAAAATAGGCAACACATAATTGAGAATTTTTACTTTCCTTTGATGACTTCTAAAATTAGAAAACTGATTAAAACATGTTCCTTATGTAAAGAGAATGAATATGATCGTCATCCAAACAAACCATTTCTAAAGCCGAACCCTATTCCCAATTACCCTGGTCACATAATTCATGTAGACATATTTTCAACTGAAAAACATCTTGTCTTAACTGCCATCTGCAAACTCACAAAGTATGCAAAAATTGAAATAATAAAATCGCGAGCAATAGAAGATATCCGAATACCCTTGAGAAATATACTATTTTTTTTTTCGGTTCCAGAATTTGTAATAATAGATAATGAAAAATCATTAAAATCCGCAACTATTAGATCAATGATGGAAGAGGAATTAAAAATAAAGATTTTCAAGTCACCACCATACAGAAGTGAAGTAAATGGTCAAGTCGAACGATTTTATTTGACAATCACGGAAATAATGAGATGTGTGAAACACGAAATAACACCACCGTCATTTGTTGAGATCCTTGATAGAGCAACCCACGAATACAATTGTATCATCCACTCCGTTACCAAAAAAAAACCTGTCGAACTATTTTTCGGTCAATCTCCTAGAGTAGACTCAAAATATTTCGATAAAATTCGGGCAAACAATATCACTAAGATAATACAGAAACAAAAAAACGATTTAGAAACCCACAACCAGAAAAGACAATCTATTAAAAATTACGAAACCGGAAAAATAATATTTATTCGTCATGACAAAAGATTAGGTTCAAAACTTACCGTTCGATACACTCAAGAAACTGTTAAAGAAAATAAAAAATCCACCGTAATAACAGAATCCGGTAAAATCGTGCACAAAAGTAATATTCGAAACTAATTCTTAATTCACAGATTCTTTTCCACTGTAAGATGTGAATCCCAAATTCTTAATTACACCAGCTCCCAGATTATAGCCATTGACTGTGGACGAGCCAAAATTCAGACTGGCAATTTCAAAATCATTCATGATATTGACCTTGCACAATATCAACAATTAATTCACGAAATCGATAATGCGCTTCAACAGAATGTTTCTCCTGACAACCTACTACATCCATGAATTATCCCAAATACAAGAACTCTTGATAAATCTGAAACCTGGAAAAGTTAAAAGTTCATTAAATTTCATTAGCACAACTTGGAAATGATCACGAAGATTTCGTAACAATTAAAGAAAAAATTAATGATGTTCTTGGAAACAATAATAAACAAATAATCATAAATAAATTACTAGCAGATATAATTAATAATGTCACGCAATTGACTAACAAAATTCAAAGTCTTATAAAAAGCGATGACAAATATAAATATGAATATCTTAGTAGCCTCCAGTATAAAATTAAACTCATTAAGGAGGAATTAATTAATATTAATTTTGCTAAGTCGTGTTTAAGCAAAGGCAACAATGAATGTATTTAAAAAAATAAATAAATATAGAATGTTCAACGATCGAACAAATATGCACACAATATGGTGAGAATAGACAGATAACACCAGCTGTGAACAATAAAATTTAGTAATGTAACATGAGTTAAGCCATATTATTTGGAAATGAGTCGTGTGTGACCATATTCAAATGAAACTATCGGCCAGAATATATGTAACTTATCTTATAGAACTGTATAGATAACACCAAAGGGTGATCAAGAAAAAATAGGATCGTAAAATCATAAAACATACAAAACTGTAAACATTTTCAACTACTTTACGACCTATGCCACATGATCCTTGCCACCAGATGCGTAGGAAGGCAGAATAAACTGGTGTATCTCAAAAAAAAGGATGTACATAACAAATAAGGGGAAATATCGAAATTAGTATAAGCAATTATGTATCCTTTATGTAATAGATTTAGTATAAAAACTCAAGATTTTTCGAAAATAAATTGAGTTGCATTTTAACAAGAGAACACAAAACCTTTTAGTTTAATGTCAATGGTGAGGCTGCCTTGACATTCTCTGTTACATTTCAACTCCTGGAGTTTATCTTTTATCTCCACAAAGTCCACAATAGGCTTGCGCTAAGGACTCCAATTGCTACGCCCGGCTAGTGCCTTGTAGGATTGATTGAAAAAGAACAAATTGCAGTCGATAGACTTGTCACAATTTGCCCATTTGAGGCAAAGCCACAGCATATAAAAATCATTGAATTGATACATATAAAATTTATCTGCACTCTATTATTATTTTGCCTTAAGCTGAAACCACAAGGTTTCTAAAATAATTTTCAACTTGGATACGTCCAAACAATTGGTCCTTCGAACCGGATATTCCGGAAATAAAAAGTCGGCTACTTTAAGCTAAATAGTGCGACAATAATTTCACGCTAAATTGCGTTTAATACAAATCGTATTTATACGATATTTTCTTGAAGCAACAAAAAAATTGCATTTCAATCTCCAACTGTCCCATAAGACAAATTCAAAATGTCGATATCAAGATCCACCCGAAAAATGGTTTCTTATTATTCAAGCACAACAAGAATGTGTAAATCGCATCGAGATCATTAGGGAAAAATTATGCAAATTAAAAAAGGATCTTCGGACTAGGGAAAAATTTGAATCCAGTTGGCAAGATGTGCAAACCATATTTCTCGAGCTTCAATCCAATCATCAATTATTATCTGAAAAGGAAGAACTAAGATCCACTAAGTCGTCCTAGTCCACCAGTACCTGACATCCCTAAATTTGATGGAGACATTCGAAAATTTGAATCGTTTCGTTCCATCTTTAACTCCGTTTACGAAGATTCAGACGTAGGATACACTGAACGCCTTATCATGCTGCAAAGTAAATTGACAGGGGACGCCAAGCGGGTGATCGGACACTTAGGAGTGGACAGTCAAAACTACAGACGTGCTTGGGAATTGCTGCATAGAAGATATAGCAGTCAAAGAGCCCTTATTGAAAGAGAAATTCAAACATTGATTGAAATTCCACAAACTATGCATAATAATGCTAAATCCGTTGGCAAAGCACTGGACGTTATGCGATCAGTGATTCAAAATGCCAAAAAACTCGGATTTAATGCAAACGAAGGAATCCCTTTTATTCCATTTTTGGTAACTCGTTTAATGGATACCATAACCCGTCGAGAATTCGACGCATCCTTGCAAAATCCAAGAATGCCTGTTTCGGTAGATGATATCGAATATTTTCTTGAAAATCGATACATGATCTTAACTCCTACCGAAGGATTTGATACACTGACACAACTTCGATTCAGTACTAAGGGAAAGGATGATCATAACCACGAGAAATCAAGTCGAAAGTATAAGGAAAATGTATTCTTAGCTACATACAAAGGGGAAAATAAAAAGGATTCGCAAGTCCCATTTAAAAAACAATGCTTTATATGTGCAAATGAGCACACTGTACCAAAATGTCCGAAACTCATGGACAGTGACAATAAAGAGGCCTTGTTACGACATTATAAGATATGCATTTTTTGTCTCAATCATAAATACTTTTTTGGCACACCATGCAAATCCCGCGATTCTCTGAAATGTGATATTTGCCAGGAAAAGCAACCGACTAATGAAGTGAGTCAAATACATCATTGCGAAAATGCTACTAAAACATCGGAGTCGTCGACAATATTACCGACAGCAGTCGCCGAAATTATTTCAGCTGACCGTCGAGTGGTTCCTGTGAGATGCCTTATTGACCAAGGAAGCCAAAGCTGCTACATAGCAGAAAATTTCGTGCAAAAATTGAGATTGAAAAAGAAAAAAAACAATGTGAGCATTTCTGGCTTGGGAGGAGTGGCCTCAGAAAAATCAAACTCATTAGTAGTTTTCCAAATCAAAATGGGCGGAGAAGAAGTCACCATAAAGGCCTTAGTGGTGCCAAAAGTAACGAGAAATCTTTCTAAAATACCAGCCTATGTGCGAAGACTAGCCAAGGACAAGGTATTGGCTGATACAACAGTAGAACCAGCAGCCCCAGTCTTAATCTTATTGGGAGCCAACATAACTCCAAAGCTGTTGATCGAGGGTGTGGAAACCATTGATCAGTATCTGTTTCAACAGACCCGATTAGGCTGGATCGTGTCAGGACCAGCAGACTGCGCTCTCGACAAATTTACATCCTCTCAAGTCTCCTTGTCGGAAATGGAATTGACATTAGCCGCAATGGAGAAAACATTAACAAACTTTTGGGATGCAACTATCTCAAAAGATGATGTCAACGTGGTGGAAGAGGAGTACTGCGAGAAATTGTTTGTAGATAAACACACACGATCGTCCGATGGCAGATACTATGTACCCATTCCGTGGAAAGAAGAATCCTTACAGCTTGGAAATTCATATACCAAGGCGGTACATTTGTATGTGGGACAAGAAAGAAGATGGTTAAAGAATCCAGAGCATAAAAAATTGTCTGATGATTTTATGGATGAATATCTTAAGTTAGGACATATGGAAACTGTACCAGTGAATATGCAACAAGACACTTCAGGAAAGGTGTACTACATTCCTTATCATAGTGTGGTGTGACAGGATGCATTAACTACCAAATTAAGAAATGTCTTTAATGCCTCCAGTGCCACAAGTAATAGGGTAACACTTAATCAAACCATACACGTTGGCCCTAACTTACAGAAGCAAATATTTGAAATCATTACCAGAATAAGGCAATTCAAATATGTCTTTTCAAGCGACATAACCAAAATGTATCGGCAAATCTACTTACTAAAGGATGAACCAGTAAAGTTACGCATAATCTGGAGACCATCAGTGGAAGAGCCATTAAAAGAATACAATCTAAAGACAATAACCTATGGAATGGATTGTGCTCCATGGCAAGCAATGCGGACTCTTCATCAGATCGCAGACGACAACACACAGGATGCTGAAATAAAATTTATTATAAAAAATGCATTCTACATGGATGACTGTTTATATGGTGCGCAGAATGGGAATCCAACGACTTTGGCAGCAGAATCTAGGTTGGGATGAAGCTATCGATGCCACTTCAAAAATACAATTTGAACGAATCATCTCCTCCATTGAAACTTTAAACCAATTACGTTTTCCACGATGGACGGGCAATGAAGATCCAGCCAAAACAACGGAACTTATTGGATTCAGCGATGCAAGTTGTGACGGATACGCGGCAGTAGTGTACTCCAGAGTAGCCTCCAGTGAAGGATTTCAAATACGCCTGATAGCTGCAAAAGGACGTGTTACTCCACTGAAAACAAAAACAAACGCAAGCATAACCACAATTCCAAAATTAGAGCTGGAAAGTATTCTTCTACTGGCAAACCTATATGCAGACATTAAACGCAGCTTAGGTGATATTCCAGTATCATTTACTGGCTATACAGACTCCGAAATAGCACTTTGTTGGGTACGAAGCAGCAAAGAATTAGAGAATAAGTTTGTTAAGAGGAGAGTCAGGCAAATAAGAAAAATCATTGCACCAGGAGATATTCATCATGTACGCACTCATGAGAACCCAAGTGACTGTATAAGTAGAGGATGATATCCAGATGCACTTATTGATCATCCACTTTGGTTTACGGGACCAGAATTTTTAAAGGGGGAATTGCCAAAAACCCCATTCATGGGAAAATTGGGCGATATCAGCACGCATCTAGCGGTTGAAGAAAATCCGGAACCACGTTACAATTTATTTCTGACAAAATTTTCATCATGGTCTAGACTCATTAATACGGTGGCTAGATGTAGATGATGGAAAACAAAATCCAAAGGACCGCTCTCTGTCGAAGAACTCCAGAAAGCAGAAGAGATTATCTTAAAAATCCATCAACGAGAGATGTATGGAAAACAAATGGATCGCATAGATAAAGGACAACCTGTTGAAATACGTCACATGCTATCAACTCTAGATCCATTCATTGATCCAGACACAGGAATGCTTCGGGCGGGAGGAAGGATCGAGAGATCAGCGTTACGTTTTAACAAAAAACACCCAATTATATTAGGCAAATCTCACCTAGTAAATCTTATAATAAAAAAGGCACATGAAGACAATCAGCACTGCGGAAACTCACTAACTATGACCATATTTAGAGAGAAATATTATGTACCCGCTTTACGACAGCAGGTCAAAAAACATATTCGTAACTGTATGAAATGTATAAAAATTCACGCTACAACTATTCAGCCAATGATGGCTCCTATATTAAAAGAAAGGCTGTCACCTCCAGTTCAGTCAGTAGGCATAGACTTGTGTGGTCCTTTCTGGATTAAGGAAGGACGAAGAAAAAATAGTCAACCATGGAAAGTATACATCGCAGTCTTTGTATGTATATCGACAAAAGCAATTCATTTAGAAATTGTGTCTGATCTCACGACAAACGGGTTCTTATCAGCGTTTAACCGTTTCACGAGTCGTCGTGGAAAACCAGATGTGGTTAGATCAGATAACGGAACTAATCTAGCCGGGGCCTCGAAAATATTACAAGAAGCATGGGAAAAATTGACATCCAGTTGCGAGGAAGAACACGCTTATAAGCAAATAAAATGGATGCATAACCCTCCCACAGCAAGTCATTTTGGAGGCTTATTTGAAGCGGCAGTGGGTAGTCTCAAAAAATACTTGAAGAAAATGCCCTCGACAACAAATCTGACCTACGAGGAATTTCATACAGCAGTATGTGGATGGGAAGCAATATTAAATAGCCGCCCATTATACACTGTCTCTGATGATGTAGACGACCTAAGCATCCTAACACCAAGTCACTTTCTTATACAACGAAATATGTTAGCACCACCATTAGGAAAAGGTATGAATGATCAAATACCAGCAACTAAGAGGTGGCTTCAAATACAAGACATGCAGGTACAATTTTGGAAAAAATTCGAAAATGAATACCTACAAAGTCTACAAAAAAGGTATAGATGGAAGCGGCCTGGGTATCAAATTAAAATGGGAGACTTGGTGATCATAAAAGAAATTAATGCACCCCCATTAACATGGAAAGCAGGTCGGGTAACAGATACAATACCCGATGTTCATGGTGTAATTCGGCAAGTTAAATTAAAAACAACGAATCACAAGGAAATGCACAGAGCGGTCCATCAATTAGTGCCACTTCTGCCAGAAGAAATAGAAGAAAAGGACACAAGTAGAATTCAAACCAACGCGCAAGAAGAACCAAATACAGAGTCGCAGGAAGTTCTACCTAACCCAAATGCTAGATCAAGGCGTAACCTAAGAAGGTCAAAAAGAATCAACATCCCGACACAATCATTGTTTACCCTATGCTGTGCGTTGCTTGTTATAACGGCCAATGCAATAAAAATTACGCCAATATGGGAAACGACCTCGATCGTATTACGAAATGTACAAGTTAAAGCAATAACATTAAACTTCAGCGTAATGACTTCTTTGAACATTACAAGTGAGATCGAAATAGTCAATCAGCAGCTTAAGGAATATGCTCAATTCTGTGTATCTATCAAAGATTATCCGGAGAAAATAAATCAACATTGCAGTAGCTTGGAAACAATGTTACAAAAAGAAGCAGATATGCTAGAGACTGCTATTCAATCGGAATATAAACAGAAGCAATCAAAAAGAGCGATAATTCTATATTGATGTCCGTTGGGACACAAGTTGTCAAATATATACCACAAATTGCAATGACGGGAGCAATGGTGTATTTAGGGTTTGATCAAATAAGACTGGAACGAGAACTAAACGATCTCAAACACAGAACAGCAAAGATTGCAAGTATAATGTTGAATATTACAACTCTCGAACAAGACATCGTGCAAAGAGAATTGGACAGAATATTGCAGCAAGAACAAGAATTATTATTGCAACAAAGAATAACAGACTTTGCTACCGGAATTCAAGTTTTGATTGGGGAAATAACAGCTCGACACAGTCAGCTTAAACATCTGAATCCCATAGCTAAACTGCGAGAATATTGGGAATCAGTAAATGACAAAAGTATCACCCTTCCAAATATTACAAAGGAAGAAGATATTTTTCACATATTTCCCTGTACCAAAGAGCAAGTGAATGGCCAAGTAAAAATTAACTATCTTGTGCCATTAGTATATTCGGAACCATTCTACGAAGTGGTTGTCATCTCACCACCAAATGAGAAAGGAAAAGTGTTCTTATTTGAAAATCAACAACCGTTGCTAAGGGTAATAACTAATCAAAATAAAACCAAGTATTTTGCACCGAAAGAAGCCAAGGAAATATGGCCTCAGATATTTGATGAGGTAGTAATGTATAAATCCCCAAGATGTATGCTAAAAAATGTTCAAAATGAAACAGATAAAGATCCATGGTGCAAGATCAACAAAATTGTACAACAAAATTTATTCTTTCGACTGGAAGACAATAAAGGATTAGTGTTCAAGGGACGTGCCGAACCATTAACGATACATTGTAATGATGTCGGTTGGAACATTGAAAATCCAGTTAATTTGATCGAATTTAAAGGCTGCGACATAGAGACAGTCGACTTTATCATAAATGGAAAAGAGCATATACATGGGAACAAAACTCTGATGGACATCCCCGAGTTCAACGGAACAAATCATCTCACCCCACCTGAATTCGAGGTGGTGAATGTCCAAAATCCCGACCTGGACAAATTACGCGAGATGAGGAAGGAGCTAGTAGACGAAATTCAGGAAATGACAGGTACCTACGAATGGAGTAGCCCTTTACCTATTGGACTTGTCACTGGAGTAATTATACTACTGGCGATCTTGATGATTTGGTGTAAATGCCGAGGACGTCAACAAACTGTGCGAAGTACACTGTCGTCTGAAGATCGCAACATTGGCAGTTGGGGAACCAGACTGACATCACTGGACGTCGCTACCATGCCGGTTTAATATAAACAGATTATAATATAATATTTAAAAAAAAAAACTACTGTCCTTACATATAAAATTCATGTTATACTCCTTTTGAGAACAATAATATAATTGCATTTGATAAATATTTTAATTGTATATTGATTCCCTAAGAATGTTCAACGATCGAACAAATATGCACACAACTGGTGAGAATAGACAGATAACACCAGCTGTGAACAATAAAATTTAGTAATGTAACATGAGTTAAGCCATATTATTTGGAAATGAGTCGTGTGTGACCATATTCAAATGAAACTATCGGCCAGAATGTATGTAACTTATCTTATAGAACTGTATAGATAACACCAAAGGGTGACCAAGAAAAAATAGGATCGTAAAATCATAAAACATACAAAACTGTAAACATTTTCAACTACTTTTCGACCTATGCCACATGATCCTTGCCACCAGATGCGTAGGAAGGCAGAATAAACTGGTGTATCTCAAAAAAAAGGATGTACAAACAAATAAGGGGAAATTAGTATAAGCAATTATGTATCCTATGTAATAGATTTAGTATAAAAACTCAAGATTTTTCCAAAATAAATTGAGTTGCATTTTAACAAGAGAACACAAAGCCTTTTAGTTTAATGTCAATGGTGAGGCTGCCTTGACATTCTCTGTTACATTTCAACTCCTGGAGTTTATCTTATCTCCACAAAGTCCACAATAGGCTTGCGCTAAGGACTCCAATTGCTACGCCCGGCTAGTGCCTTGTAGGATTGGTTGAAAAAGAACAAATTGCAGTCGATAGACTTATCACAATTTGCCCATTTGAGGCAAAGCCACAGCATATAAAAATCATTGATATAAAATCATTGACATACATATAAAATTTATCTGCACTCTATTATTATTTTGCCTTAAGCTGAAACCACAAGGTTTCTAAAATAATTTTCAACTTGGATACGTCCAAACAGTCAGGAATTATTAATACCATGATGCTTTCAAAAGAAGAAATGGAATTAGCAACAAATATTTTGGATAAAGAAAAATTGCTTTATTTAACACCTGAAGAAGCTCTAGCCTTTGCTAATGTAAAAATTTTACTGAGTACTCATCTCTTCTTTATATTGTAAATATTCCTATCACCACAACCACAACATTTAAAAAATTGTTAATTAAACCAGTACAAATGGCATCGTAATTGAGATTTATTACCGAAAATGAATTACTTTCAAATAACGAAATTTTTTATGCAATAGTTAAACCATGTAAACAATATAATTTCATGTCAATTTGTAAACAAATTAATATAGTGAATATAAGTAATTCATCGTGCGTTCCTCAGGTTTTGAAAAGCCTGGACGCAATATGTAATAATATTAGACAACCAACACCAATAATAGAAGAGATCACAACAGTCATTTTACTTTTGAATGATTTCAGAGGAACCATAAAAATTAACGATATCCAACGCCATCTGAACGGAACTGTTCTAATTAAAATCACTAACGCATCTGTAACAATCAACAACCAAACTTTTACATCTAGCGAGATCAGTAACTACAATCCCCTTCCATCCATTTTTCAAAAAACACCCCAGGAAGAAAAATACCGTGAACTCCTTTCACTTGAAAAAATGTAAGATCTTAACATCAATAATACCAACGAGATTCAACTTCTGAAAACCAAAAAGAACTATATTTATTATTTTTAAAGTAATAATTTTACGACGAAATAAGATTATCATAAATCCTCCTCCACCATCAGAGGCACAAAATACTGTACCAACTTTTTTTACGGTTTCACAAGGTCACTAAGATTCGACATTGACTCGTCACGATATGCTTATGCGGACATCAGCATTTAAGCGGGGAAGAGTTATCAACTTTCATTTAGTGTTTTAGTTCACACGAGAAAAATAAACACGATAATGAATGTCGCATTCTTAAATGCTCATATTTCAAAGTTTGTCTCACGGTTGTAAGTGCAGACTAGGCCATTATAATACCTTATAAATATAACCAAATAGATTGCATTTGTAATTTGTAATTCTAGCAACCATTGTAAGCACATAGTGCTAGTAGCTAAGTTTGAATTCGAATAAAATCAGGCATAGCCTGAGATTTAAAATAATTATCAGTTTTATAATTCATTTAACTTGTATAACATACTTAAGTTAACTAAGTTTTTAAGTTGTATGAATATTGTTATTTATGATCTGAATTTGTACATATTTGGTAATATTGTTATTTCATTGTTTATATTGCGAATGTTGTTTTTTCTGTTTTGTGTTTTAAAATGTATTGCATATAAACAAAAGTTATTAAAAAGGCAAAATGGTTATGTATATTTAAATGCGTAGTGGTATAATTCTTTTCTAGCGATTTAGAAGCCATTCGCGCCTGCGTCTATTGCTTATTCATACGCAAATCAATCGATTTAATCGCTTGAGTTCTCACACGAAAATAATTTAATTTAATTGCTTGACTTGTCGCACGCTTCATTACTTTATTTATGTATTACATACAACGTTATCAATTATATAGAATGTACTATGTATTAGTACGACGACATCAAGAGGCTAATTGTTTTTACATAACTTACATATTGCGGATCGGGTGGTCATTTCATTAAATTTATATACATTATTCTTTTTCACCGATTTCAGAGCTATTCCGGCACGTCGGGTTGCGTGTGAGATGGCAATCAACCGATTTAATACGCTGGAACGCTCTCACGCTATTATCTATATGCTCCAATGCCTAATCATGTATATAAACATGAAGCGATGGTCATTTGTTCCACATAAGCTTGTGTATTGGTCGTTGGGATATAAAATGTAACGTTCATATAATAATCTCAATTCAATTAATTTTGTCGCTTGTGCCTATGAGTGTAGCCAATTGTTCAGAATTAAAGCATCCCACTCGACGTTACATAGGCTAAAACGGACAATTGCCTATGGCTGGCTTGTTGATTACCAGATGCATTAGTATTACGTTATCGGTTTTATATTTCTACACTGCGCTTTGAAAATATAAGAGCAAAAAAATATATATCGGCCCATATCTAGAAATTATATGGAGTACGACAAATGACCATTCGTTGTCCGAACCTTTATATAATATACAGCGAGAATATCGTTATCTATCACATTGGACATAGTGATTTTAAATATGTATTTTCCCACGTTTATTTCAAATATATAAAAGACGTAACAGAAAAAACATATCTTCCAAGTACCTAATACCATCTATACATGTTGTATATTTGTTATTTTCTTTAGCTTATAATTTGTCTTTGGAATTTTGTGCGATAAACGTGTATTTTATCCAATTAATATTTAACGACGATGTTTTTAATTGTAGTCGAGTTTTTATCTTAAAATTTCCAAATCCCATGTATTGATAGTTGCTACTATTATCATTTTGCTCAACACTAATACGCAAACAACGTACCAACTAACAATTTTGTTAGGGCCGCGTACAAAGATCGCTCTATAAATTTTATAAATAAACCCAATTCTGTTTTTACACGGTCGTTTAAACGGTTTTGATTTAACACGATATAGAAAAAAAAAAGATTCAGTTTTTAGACGATTTCATTGATTGAACTTTAAAAAAAAAAAAAAATTTTACACGTTTTTTTCTGGAACGTATCTACCGTGTAAAAAGACAATTGGGTGTAAGCAAAAAAATTCAGTTATTATATAATAATAGTATTTTTTTAAATACGTACACCACATTATTAGTATCAATATTCGTTTTCCTAGATTGGGCTAACATATCAAATTCGTCCACATCTTTTCTTTTGATAGAACCTGATTGAGCTGCAACCGTACTAATTTTTGATAGCTGGGTCGATATTGTGCCTGTGAGACCAGATAAACTAGATAACTGTGTAGATACGGAATCCACTCCGCCAGTAGCTTCATCAGTAAGATCTATCAACGTGTCTGGCTCCTGTGGTTTAATTGTTAATGGCACTCCTATTGCGACCCCAAGAACTGCTATTGGAGTCTGGTCAATAACATTTACTGAGGGTTCCCTATTCTTTTCGTAGCGTTGATGCCTTAGAAACAAATTATTAAGCTCATCATTTAAACGCAGTAACTCAGCTGTAATTTTGTCATTGGTAACTCTTCCAATTAATTCCACAATGCGGCCCTGCATTTCCCTAAAAAATAATGAAATTAAACATATTAAAATAAGGACATTTTGAAAAGTTTAATAATTTGTTCTGTAACATACTTGCAAGTAGTTGCCAGTTCTGATAAAAGTTTGAGATCTGCAGAATCTTCTTGTCCAGGTTTAAGTTCAAATAACATTTCTCCAAAAATATTCATATTCATTGAAACAGTATCCAATTCCGATTGCAGTTTGGTCATTTGATCAGTAGAAACTGTAAGAGATGATCCTGCAGGCGAAGCCGAAATGCTTGTAAGATGGCCAATTTGTTGATGTGATTGAATTGAAAGAATTGGTACCGTCGATGTTGGACATGTTGTGTTTTCTGGAACGCTTCTTTGGGGCGTATATATAGGTGCCATTGAATCAACATCGGTTGCAGGGAATTCGATACCCTTGTTCTTTAATTCAGTATAAATTTGAACAACTCCTATAAGATCAACTTGGTTTCGAAATGCATCAGCCCAAATTTGAATCAAACTAAGTACTTTCTCTTGTACTATAGCAGGTGGATCATTTTTGGGACCAATCAATTTCACTAACTCCTGCACGAATTCCTTATTTGAAACAAGAATATGAAATGCCCTTCCGCAATTCTTTACACATGTTTCAAGGACTGTCAATGTGTATATTATGACAGTGTAATTCTTTCCAGCGTTTTGAGATATCCTTTTACGAATAGCTTTCATAGCATCCCGTGCAGCATCAGATGATTCGTTAATCATATCACAAATTTCCATGTTAAGTGCCCAATTTTCAGAAGCTAGGGCCGCATCAGTTGCCTGTTCTATAAAAGTAAAAAGTTTCATTATAATTATTCATAGAACGTAAAAAAAATACATGGCAGGGAGAGCCTTAAAAATACCTAATACTAGACTAAATATTATAACGCTAAGCATTTAAAATTAAATCAATGTGTTTGACATTCTCGGCCTCTCAAGTAAGTAAGGAAAGTAAGTACAATAGTTTCTAAATGAAGGTACACCTGAATCTGTTTTTACACGGTTTTGATATAACACGGTTGGGGAAAAAAAATTGATTCCGTTTTAACACGATTGCATTCGAAATGGCACGGTTTAAAAATTAAAAAAAATATTTACCGTTAACTTTTGCAAATTTAAAAAAGGGATGCCCTTATGTATAAAAAAATTTAATAGGGATTTCATTTCTTATTTATGTTTATAGAGTTTAATGCACCTATATTTTTTAATTTATATACGACCCCAAGGGCATATAGAAATAATTGGAATCCGATTTTTTTCGGAAAAATTTTCAAGGTATCTTTAACAAAACTGCATAATATATCCTATAAGCTCAAAATAGAAAAATTCAAGGTCAAATTTTTTATATCTCAGAAACCTTTAACATTTTTTTTTCACATTATTGTAGGCTTAAATGAGACAAATAAAACTTGCTGAACATTTCAAGGTCGAAATCGGAAATTTCAAGGTTCGACGTACGCGTACGGCACACGTATCTCAGAAACCCTAAATATTTTTGAAATTTTTATTTGACACGATTGTAGGATTAAATAAAATAAGAAAACTTGCAGAACATTTCAAGGTCAAATTTTGAAAACTCAAGGTCATATTTTTATAATGAAAATGTGTAATTCAAATGCTGTGTGTTTTAGGGTACTATGATGTTTTACATTATTGATAATCTCAATAAAAGTACCAATTTTGGATAAAAATCAAGGTCAAATTTTTCATATCTCCGAAAAGCTTTATTACAATGTAGTTAAGCAACAGTCGTATATAAATTCACACCTCGCTCTCCCTGCGATGTAGTTTTTTTACACGGTTTTGTTCGGAATGTATCTACCGTGTAAAAACAGATTTAGGTGTATATATAAGACAAACCCTTTTTAAAAAATTAATTTGAAATGTAGTTACGAACTGTAGTCGCATACTGTATAGTGTACACCCATAAATTTGTTTTGTATTATGAATTTAAAGTGAAATTTTGTTTAATTTTCAAATAATTGCAGTGCAAAAAATGCATAGATTATATGTACACTAGATAGAAAAATATATTAAAATGCTACTGAAATATTTTTGTATCGTCCTCATCTTTTCTAGCTTATTTACATGCTAATTAAATTGTGTAAAAGTGGATGGAGATTTAAAATCTTGTTTCTATTTCACTTTTTCTCACAGGCGTATCGATTAAAACATTCGATTTGTCAAATACATGTGGAAATGGAACCTTGTTTATAAGCAAGTTGTTGTGAATAAAATCACAACAACAGGGATTTTGGAAGACAATTGAATGAAGGAAATAGAATGAGTTGTATTGTGTAGCTTATCTAATACGGAAGTAAATAAATAAATATTTTTATTATTTGTGAGAAATATCCGGGAATGTTACAAAATTGAAGGCTCAACCGGGATTCAGAATAGATATACGTAAAATTAATCAATTGTAGTATGAAGAAGGTGTGAAACCTAAAATATCAGAAGTTCGAATTATTGCAGTAAGGTCAGCACATTGGTCAAAAATGGCGGATAACATGACAGTCCCAACTAGCAATATACAAATATGTGGCAAAAGCGCTAAAAATGTTACCACTCCATCTAATAAAAAGAGGCGCATTTTCGGAATATATTATTTTTTATTTATACATATTATTTATATTTATTTATCCGCGTGTCAAAGACAGACGGACTGGGGCTTGGAGTATTGCTTGGAGTGGATGTCTGGGATGGGCGGTCTGGAATTAGTTGGGTGTAGGAATGGTTTTGGGAGCTGAACAAGGGAGTGCTGGATGTGGGTTGTGGCTGTCGATGTTGTGACTGTTGTTCAAGCACTTGTTGTGACTGTTGAAACTGTTGTTGAGGCTCTCGTTGTAGTTGTTGTTGTGGTTGTTTTTGTGACTGCCGAAGTTCTCTATGTCGATGTTGTGATTGTTGCTGTGGTTGTTTTTGTAGCTGTCGATGTTCTGGCTGTTGTTGAAGCACTTGTTGTGACTTTTGAAGCTGTTGTTAAGGCTCACGTTGTGGTTGTTTTTGTGGCTGTTGTTGAGGCTGCGGATGTTGGGGCTGTTGTTTAAGCACTTGTTGTGACTGTTAAAGCTGTTGTTGAGGCTCTCGTTGTGGTTGTTGTTGTGGCTGTTGTTGAGGCTATCGATGTAATTTATATTAGATTTATAAAAAAAAATTATCATCAATAATTCTAAATCTAATGTTAAAAAACTATGTGCTTAGCGCCACATTTTTAAAGTATTACTTTGATACAAATTAAAATGTACTCACTTTCTCAAAAACTATGGAGCGCCTTGTACTGCAAATATTATCGTCCAAATTGTACTTTATTCACTGTAATCTGAAATTGAAATGTTGTGATTAATAACATTATTATAAATTTTAAAAACACAATGAAAATTTACTTACTTTTTCAAAAATTAGGACACTTTTAATATATCACTGCAAAATGATTCAAATATTTCAATAAACTTTTTTAATATTTTTTTTCCAATGTGTAATTGTGGAAGTTGAAAATTGCGTTGTTTTTAAATATATTCAAAACAGCAATAACCGGATAAAAATAAAGCTGCCTACGTTTACTTTAAATGTATACATGTGTATTTACGAAAAAAATTCTACACGTGTAACTGGATACAAATATACTGGGGCTACTCGAATCTCGATATACTGCGACCCAATGAGGTCTCTGCGTACACACAACACATACGTACATCAGCTACACACTACACAATTCATATATTTCGAGTGCAGTAACATTCGAGTGGATAACATTAATTTTATGGAAAACATTATGGTGCTGCATGACAAAGAAAATGAATGTTGACATGATTTTGGCAGTAACACTGTTCAAACAAGCGAAAGCGGTTTTTGATGCACAGCATCAAGTAGAGTTATGTAAAGCTAGTAGTTGTTGTTCGATCTAGTCAAGTAATGCAGACTCGGAAGCAAAAAAAAGGGTGAAAACCAAAAAAAATATATGTGGTGACTCCGATACAGACAGTAGTGGTTTTGACGAAGAATACGCCAATATACTATCGTCCTCGGCATATAGCACCGTTGGAACAAGAAGTGGTGAACAGGCAAGTTGAGGAAGCTTTAGGACGGTGTGATTAGGGAAACCAATTCCGACTTTGCTAATCCAGTCGCAGTAATCAAAAAGAAGGATAGATCATACAGATTGTGTGTCGATTACAGGCTTATTAACAAACACATTCTTTCATGTGTCTATGGAGAAAAGCAGTATTCGTTATACGTCATTTGTAACCATTGAGGGTCAGTACGAATTCTTCAAAACGCCATTTGGATTATCAGTGTCACCGGCAAGCTTTCTGAGGTACGTGCATTACATTTCTAAAGAGCTTATCCGAGAGAAGGTAGTCATTACTTACATGGATGATCTTATCGTTCCATCCGTTGATCTGGAAGAGAGAATTCATAACCTGGAAAAGGTATTAAGCATAGCCGAAAAAGCTGGATTGGATATCAGTTGGAGAAAATGTCGTTTTCTGAAGAGAGTAGTTTATTTCCTTGGATATCAAATATCAGCCGGAAATATAAAACCGTCATTAAAACCCGTTAGTGCAGTAGCAGATTTTCCTGAGTTAAAATCAAGCCAGGAAGTGTTACAATTCCTTGGGTTATGTAACTACTTCCATAAATTTGTTGAAGGGTTTGCAGTTATAGTGCAACCATTAATTCAATTGATTAAAAAAGATGCAATGTTTCAGTTTGAATGTCTTGAACGTGAAGCCTGGACACATCTGAAGAGGATTTTAACAAACGAACCAGTATTAAAAATATTCAACAGCCGTGCACAACCAAGCTACATACAGATGACAGCCAAGAGGGAGCAGTGTTTTCGCAAAAGTGTAATAAAGATGGGCAAATTAGCAAACAGAAGTCAGCTTCTGAGAAGAAGTATTCATTCGAGTTGGAGATGCTTGCCGTGGTTTATGCATTTAAAAAGCTTCGTGTTTATTTGTTGGGGATAGACGTCACTGTGATAACAGATTGTGCTACTATCAAGGCTACTACAGAGAGAGCGGACATTATACCACGTTTTGCAAGATGAGTAATGCAACTGCAAGATTTTATATATTCCATTCAACATCGAGCAGGTGAACGTATGCGACACGTTGACGCCCTAAGTCGAATTGTGAATATTGTTGACGATCGATTCTTGAGATGACGAACGCAGATGAAAAAAAAAACAGTTCTGCTCTCCTCTGACTTTAGTATATTTTGTATCTAATTTTCTTTCTTTTTTGAGCGTTCTGCGTTCGCCACCGTGTAAATGCTCATTATATGGTGTACGTATTATGAAAAACTAAATGACCAGTCGGTCACCAATACATTATATAAAATACAGCGAGAATTTTTCGTTATCTATCACACATAGTGTTTTTAAAAGTATTTTCCCACTTTTATTTCAAATGCGTACGCCGTACATAGATAAAAGACGTTAGAGAAAAAACGCATCTTCCAAGTACGTAATACCATCTACGCATGTTGTATATTTGTTATTTTCTTAAGCTTATAATTTGCCTTTGAAATTTTGTGTAATAAACGTGTATAGGAAATGAATTATGAAAACACTCAGGGCGCAAAATATGAGTAATCGATAAGCAATAAATTTATGGTACATGCAAAAAATCAGCTCCTGAAGAGCACCACGGCTTTGAAATTTTGATTTTTTGCAAAAATATGGGATTTTACGTAGTTAAAACCCATTTAGGGTTTACCTATTTTTTGAAAATTCCATATAAGTCATTTCTAATTACAGAATCTTTGGCGTTTACGACATCATAACTCGGAAACTAATAATTTTACATTCAGAAACACGTTTTGACACCCCAAGAGTTCAAAAAAGTGGTCGAGAAAAAATATACAGATGTAAAGACATTCATATTTTAAAAAAATTCTCAAACAATTCAAGGTCAAACTTTTTGTATCCCAGAAACCTTGAAAATTTTTGAATTTTTTTTTCATAATATTATAGCTTTTAATGAGGTAAGAAAACCTCCAGAATATTTCAAGGTCCAAATAGGAAAACTCAAGCTCAAATATTTTTAATCTAAGAAACCTTTAAAATGTTTTTAATTTTTTTTTCATATTATTGTAGCTCTTAAAAATATAACAAAATCTGCTGAACAAGGGCAAAACTTGAAATCTCAAGGTCATATTTTCAAAATAAAAATATTTCAAAAACCTATGTAAATTTTGAACGTCACATAAACTGAATTTCGATGTAGTTTAACAGCAGTCGTATATAAATTCACACCTCGCTCCTTGTTATTAGCCTATATCTCGAAAAGTATTTCCAAAATTAAAAAAAGTGCTGATGTTAGTGTAGAGACGAATCTTCGGAGATTCCCAAAATGTATAAATGATATCCTAATGATCAGAAATGAAAAAGATACATGCTTCGAAAAATATCAAAAATTTTTAATTTTTCTCATTTGGATTTGGGTTCAATAGCTTATATCTCGAAAAGTATTTCCAAAATTAAAAAAGGGCTGATGTTAGTGTAGAGACGAATCTTCGGAGATTCCCAAAATGTATAAATGGTATCCTAATGATCAGAAATGAAAAAGATACATGCTTCGAAAAATATCAAAAATTTGAATTTTGTAACTAAATAAAAAAAAAACTACATCGCAGGGAGAGCGAGGTGTGAATTTATATACGACTGTTGCTTAATTACATTTTAAAAAAGCTTTATGGAGATATGAAAAAATTGACCTTGATTTTTGTCCAAAATTGATACTTTTATTGGGATTAGCAATAATGTAGAACATCATAGTACCCTAAAACACACAGTATTTGAATTACATATTTTCATTATAAAAATATGACCTTGAGTTTTCAAATTTTGATCTTGAAATGTTCAGCAAGTTTTCTTATTTTATTTATTCCTACAATAACGTGAAAAAAAAAATTCAAAAATATTTAGGGTTTCTGAGATACGTGCGCCGTACGCCTTGAAATTTCCGATTTCGACCTTCAAATGTTCAGCAATTTTTTTTTCTCATTTAAGCCTACAATATTGTGAAAATTTTTTTTAAAAATATTAAAGGTTTCTGATATATAAAAAATTTGACCTTGAATTTTTCGATTTTGACCTTGAAATGTTTCGCAAATTTTCTTATATGATTTTATCCTACAATAATCCGAAAGATTTTTTTTGATATTGTGCAAGGTGGCTGAGATAGAAAAGTGGGGTTTGTCCTTGTCCACCCCTTTTTTCGCCAGAAGGAGCATCTAGCGGGATATAGGATATATGCAGTTTTGTTTAAGATACCTTGAAGATTAATTGTTGTGGAAATGAAAAAAATCGTAGGACCCATTTTTGAGCCCCTATACGAAAAAAAATTCTTGACTTGACCTTGAAGGATCTGACCTCGAAAAATCGAAGATCCTATTCTTATATTTTTGTTTAATAGTTTACAAAAAATTTTCATACAAATCGGTCCAGTAGTTTAGAAGTTTTTTTTTTCGACCATTTTTCCATAGTACGGCGTACGGCGTACGGACGTACTTTTGCACATTTTTTCTAGACCACTTTTTTGGTCTCAGGGGGTGTTAAAAACGAGTTTCTGCATCATCAACTTTTTTTCCGAAAAAAGTCGGATTACAAATATTTCTATATGCCCTTGTGGTCGTATATAAATTAAAAAGAAACAAATATTCAAATTTTCTCAAAATATGGGAAATTTGAAAGCTTATTCACAAAATATCTTTTCCCTTTATAAATTGAACACCACACCGAAAACCGCGAGCCTCTACGACAAACACAGATAAAATTGTACACATTCATATATGGTGCCTATGCAGGCTATGACAAATCATATGAGGATGAATCATATTTGTTTCAAAAACAAAAATGTATGAAAACCAACAACAACATTTTGCTAAATTCAGAAAATGTTCAACACTGAAATTTAATTCCAAAACGGTACTCGTTGCGCCATCTCTTGACAAATTTAAAAAATATATTTCTAGTTCAATGTGAGAAGCCGGGCCTTAAATTGCTTTTTTGATTAGAACTTATAAGGAATTAAAAAAATAGGAATTCGAAAAAAACATACTTACGATTTAATGTAGTTATAATTACAAATTTACGGAAAAGGATGTTTAAGTAAATATACCGGTTGGCGGTTACCCAAAAATTGCACAAGGAGTTCTCTTTTGTTTTGAGTAAAAGGGTTATTTTTATTAATGCCTTGTCATGCATTATGTTGCAAGGGTGCGGGCTGTGTAATCATAATGAGCATTTTTAACACATGACGTGGTTACAGTCTTTTTTTTTCGCTTTAGAAGAGCTTAATTTATAAAAACAGTAATGTTTGTTGCACACATAATTTTTAGATGGGAAGTATGACGCATGTCAAACTCGCACCAGCATGGGAGTGAATTTTGAAGAAGCGAAATTGATAATTACTAAATTATTTCACGTTAACAAAGAGTACACAACCTTTGATTTTATACAAACATTATTCTACGATTACTACTTACTTATAGTTTCTTACATATTTAATTTCACAACTCAATGAAAACTACCAAATTATCATGTTTATTTATTATTGTATATATATTATATTACTCAAATAGTTGAATGTAATATTTATAAACGGCGTTCGTTACAATATTGTACGTTGAATAAACGAATTATTCGTAGAATACACAAACTATTCGTAATTTTATAAAAACTAGGAGATTATGGTCTACGAACCGTTTGTGTATTTAACGAATATGAATTCGTTAAATATTTCTTCATATAATCAGAAAGAGGTATATTCTGTATGTTGAAACGATGGCTGTTCGATTTCGACCGGTATAAGTAAGAATAAAACATGCATAAACGTGTTCGGTACGGTTTGGTATGATTTATGAATAGTTTTCCTAGGATCTGCAAGAGATAAGTACTGCGGTATGCACTATTTTAATTTCAACTTTCGAACGAAGTGTACTCATTCGCATTAAAGAATACTTCTCCTTGCACAATTATTAAATAAACTCCTTAATGTTCGTCATAGTACTATATATACACCTATCTGTAAAAATACGGCTAAACAATAAAAACTTGAACTAAAAATGTCAGAACAATTAGTGTACAGTGACCTTTGCAGTTTGGAAGCAGTTCTGAAGCACCAACTGATTTGGATATTTTGCTGAAAGAATGGAATCGGCTTATAGTATTAAACCATTTTAAAAGTAAGTATGTTATGTAAAAATAATAAATATTTTTGTATCAATAATGCTTAATAACCATTGCAATAGGTTATAGGCAGGTAAAAGAGGAAAACTCTACAACAGGTTGAGCAATATGAGAACTAAATTAAAATCCATCAGTGTTAATTCAACACCATCCACATGAAAAGAATGTCAAATTGAGGCCATTGAAGAAAGTACCGATCACGGTAAGTAATATTTGTACAAATACGCAAATATGAGTGTTACCTTTATCCAAAACTAATTTTTTATTTATTACAATGAAATTCCAGGAAAAGAGGTGGAGCAGTGCGTCATGAGCCTCAATTATGACAACTCATCAGCGGAAGAATTTGACCTGTGTTGGAAAGCATGCACTCAACACCCCCTCTCTGACATTAAAGCGACGGGATACAGATTGGTAATAACTAATATTTAATACAATATAAAAATTATATATGGTATGCATCACATTATTTAATGCTTAACTCTTATAGGTTAAGATGGATTTCGCCGCTGTCCATGAAAACAATGCGTCCTTTCTGGACAAATGGCATACGAAAAGGGACAGTATTTACGAATTTTTGGTGGCCGATGGCAACGTAAAGGATATAGATATTACAAGTCATATTGGAGAAATCAGGTCCATGAATATGAAAAAAATACTTCTAGTTTTTATTCGTCTCAAATAATTAGTTAATTACAGTTTTAAAGTGACTCTCTAATAATAACTAAAATAGTGTTAATTAGTTAGTAAGTATTTGGATTTAATAAAAAATGTAATTAAACATACCCTAATTATTATTTTATTAGAATGAAATTATTTTTATAAGTTTATTTGTTTTTGACATAGGGAATAAATAATTGTTCATTGAAATTAATAAGTTGCTCGTCAAAAAAAGAAAACACCAAAAATATTTTAATGAACAAAGTTTATTAATTTCAATGAAAAGCCATTCTTTGTTTTTACGCACAAAATTCGTTGTTTAACGTAACGTAAATAATTCGCTGTTTCAACGTACAGAGTTCGTTGGGTTAATTCACATAATTCAACACATATGGTCCACCGGCTTTTTAAGACTGCCTTTACAGAGCGATGTATCTGGTCAGACAACTGGAGGACATTGAGACGCGTCATAAGGGACACAGCTTCGCTCCTAACCGTTTCAGTAGACCACAACAGCGCTGCGCTGATGAATTAATTTTGCGCTTGGTCATGTAAACCTCCAGACGAGGCCGGACCCCGGAAGCCGGAACATGCCCCGCGGGACAGAGCAAGGAAGAATTCCTGATCCACGTGACGAACGCAGGCGCAATGAGAGTCGATGGCCACCTCTCAAAGGAGAGGCTACACGTCCCTATAACCCGTTTCAGGGCGGAGGGATGAAAATCCTATCCATAGGGATCTTCGCCACAAACGATCGGCGAGGCCATCGATGGAATACCATGTACACTCCACGAGCGGCTAAACAAAAAGTCATCGGAAGCCACTTCTACCGCAAACCCACATACTGAGGAAATACGCGCGTCGTGCTTGAAAGATGACCGCAGACATCCCTTAATGCCAGAATCCACAAGCAGAGAACGAACTCCCAGTAACGCTTCAAGCTCCTTAAGAAGCAGAGAAGCTCATGGCCGGGAGTCCACAATAAGTGACTGATCATCTAGAGCCACATAAAGGCCGGCAAGTGACTCATTATCAAGAGACCTTCCATATGATGATGAAAAAACACAGCAACAAACCCACCTTCCGCAATGCGATCAGGAGCGAAGATCTAACCCTAACAAGCGGTCCGGTGGTGGTGTCAAGATAGAAAATATTCATGTGTCAAACTACGTGTCCTTCTTGAATCATATGCACATACAATTTGACATCTATGGGAACTACGAAACCCAGGCTACATGCAACTGGGTACCCAGGCATACTAAATGGGTGGAGTACTCGTATTGATGATTAAAGCCGGTGTCGCAGGTCTACCAAAAATTGCGAACACAATAGAGGGTCTGAAACACCTCAGCTCTAGTCTTAACACGCTGATAGTCTCTACCTATCACGAATGCTGTCCACTAAAAAAAAGGGTTATAAACCAGAATCATTCCTGGTGGACCAACGCATTAATGAAAATGATAACCCTTGTTCGTAAACTCTAGAATAGAGATAAAAAGACAGGCTATTCGGACGACTATAACCTCAATCTCTCAGACTACAAACGACAATAGCAAAACAGCAAACATGGACTACATTTCCAGAAGAAATAAACAACACCAACACAGATGCAAGGCTCCAGAGATTCTCGCCAAAGAACATGATAACGGCCCAATTCTTTTGGAAATTGGACTGGAACGGTTCTCGAAAACACCACTGTCAAACGAAATTCTTATGAACAAATACTTTCCGGATAGTCGCCCGATCAACTCGAATTCGACACACAACTGGTGAAGCACTATTCGAAGAGAAGAATCCAGGGATAGGCTGGCGCTAAATCTCTTCATCAAAACCTCTGTAGAGTGGGCCATCAACGCACCTCCAACAGCCAGGGGTTAATAAATGCCCTACAATCACCTAACTGCACATCAGAACTTACTGAAGAATGCAGTACAAACACCCTTAACAAACTTGCTAAAGTAACTTAGCGTGGGAAAAATTCATTCTACGTGTAAAGGTAACACCATAGCAGACAGGCTAGGTAAACATGCGGCAACAAAAAAAATTCATTAGCCCATTACCCACCTGTGCACAAAAGCCAGCATAACACAAATTATTATTGGCTAAAGCAATGATGGAACATCTGTTGTATTCAAATACAGGACTATGTAGAGCCAAGCTACTATTGCACCCGTAACATCGGTGGACTAAAGAAGTAACCGATCTCACAAAAAAAAAACTCAGATTGGCAACGGGTATAATCTCGGGTCACTGTGCGCTCAATCTCAACGTTCACCGCATGGGTTTAACTCAAAGCGATAAATACCGATTCTGCAAAACCAGCAAAGAGGACAACCTTCACATACTCTGTTCTTGCACATTGTTCCACATTATAAGGGAACAATCACTGGGACACTATAGTTGCCCACCAGAAGAACTCACCAAGTTACCGTTGAAAACAGTTTTAGAATACATAAATAGATTAGAATTGGAAGTTACGGACGATGTCAAGTACAATGGACTAGTCGAAGTCATTGGCTCAGGAAGCCTTCACCTAACACCACTAATAATAATAATAATAATACGCCAACATCAACTGGTCACTTGGTTTTATATGACTTATATATCGTTTGTTCGGACGTATTAATTATGCATCAGGTAAATAACCAGCCGTCTATAGGCTAATTGTCCATGATTTCCTGTACATTGCGGATTGTGTAAGATTCCGCACACGCCATAGTTTATCCTATCGGATATATTAAAAAAATTATTCATGTCACAAATTTATTTGCCACTATATTAAACAATTTTAGTCCAAAAAAATTTGCAAATTAATGATTAACATAAAGTAGAGGAAACCAAAAAGATTCTTTATTACAATAATGTTTATGAAATATGACCCACAATTTGATTTTTAATAATTGTGTGGGAAAAAATAATATTACTAATAAATATTTTGTATACCTACACATTTTGTTACTTTTAAAATCAGACATATTACTAATAACCCAAAAAATTTCGAAATTGCACTGTTACCAACAAATTGTTTTTTATTATTTTAAAGGTTATATGTTTTCATGTATTTTGTGGAAATTACGCATTTATTAAGTGCACATATTGACCAGTAAAATGAGTATTTACTTTCATGATGTTTTCTAAAAGACGCTTCAAGTAAAATTTGAAAATATTAATTTACTTTATTATATATGTACCGCTATTATTACAAGGAACTTCATAAGTTAAACAACAAAAAAACTGCATCGCAGGGAGAGCGAGGTGTGAATTTATATACGACTGTTGGCTTACTACATTTTAATAAAGCTTTTCGGAGAAATGGAAAATGTGACCTTGAAATTTCTGAGTTTCGACCTTGATTTTTGTCCAAAATTGGTACTTTTATTGATATTAGCAATAATGTAGAACATCATAGTACCCTAAAACACACAGTATTTAAATAACACATATTCATTATAAAAAAAAGACCTTGAGTTTTCAAAATTTGACCTTGAAATGATCAGCAACTTTTTTGTTTCATTTAAGCCTACAATAATGTGAAAAGAAAATTCAAAAATATTTAAGGTCTCTGAGATATAACAGATTTGACCTTGAATTTTTTCGATTTTGATCTTGAAATGTTCTGCAAGTTTTCTTATCTTATTCAACTCTACAATAATCTGAAAGAATTTTTTTCATATTGTGTAAGGTCTAAGATAGAAAAGTGGGGTTTGCATCTAGCTTGATATTGGATATATTATGCAGTTTTGCTTAGGATACCTTGCCCTTGGCAATAACTTGACCTTGAAGCATCTGACCTCGAAAAAACAAGAATTGCATTTTTATATTTTTTTCCAATATCTAACGAAAAAAATTTCACACAAATCGGACCAACAGTTTAGGATTTTGTTTTTTCCGCCATAGCACGGCGTAGGGCGTACATACGTACATTTTGCAAATTTTTTCTAGACCACTTTTTTGGGCTCAGGGGGGTCAAAACGAGTTTCTGCATCGTCAACTTTTTTCCGAAAAAAGTCCGAATACCAAAATCTATATATGCCCTTACCTTGGTCGTATATAAATTAATTAAACATTTTTCGATGCCTCGATAATTTAGAAAATAAGTTATCAAAATTAGACAATTTAAAAAAATATAGTAGACGCAATAAAAAAAATTCCACAATCAATAAAGGGAGGGTGTCTAATAGATCATATTTTTTTGAGAACAGCATCCTCAACTTCCCAAAACTTTCACGGCAGATTTGAAAAAGTTTTCTTTAAATTTAAATTTTATATCGCCAAAAGCCTATGACTTTATACGGGGCCAATTTACAGATGGTTTGCTTCATCCAAGAACATTAAACAAGTGGTATGAAGTAGTCATATTTAGTAATCATTTTTGGTAAAAGTAAAAGTTTCCGCGGTTTATATTATAAAAAAATATGCCTATTTTTCTTTTAGGATGATGTCAAATACTTGTGTAAAATTCCGTGGCGATCCCATTTTCAGTTTTGGAGTGATTGCGTAACATACGTACATACATACATACACGGTCGTTAAGAAATTTATATATTAGACTAGCGGAGGAACCCGTGCGCTGCTCGGACACAACATGTTGTTTTCTAAAAGCGTTTTTAGTAATCACTTATATACTTTATTATCATAAATATTTGATAAAAGAATATCTATTTTTAAGTTTTTATTTATTGTAATCAAAGTTAAAATTGAAAACGATGACCATTATTATGCAGAATTTTGTCATAATGGTTTCGATCTCGTAGTTTTTTTTCCTCGTTTATGAATTTACGCATTGGATGTGATTATAAAAAAAGTCTTTACTATAAAACCGAAATTGTGGAATACCACAGAATTATGGTCGATTTTTTTTATATTGGATTATAAAACATAACAGCAGAAAATCGCGGAGTTCATCACTTTAATAATTAAGCAATTTTTTGGCGAACCACTATTGTTTTCGCGGTTTTCGCGGTATATTTTCATTATTTAAATATGCCTATATGTTACTTCTAGAGTATTGTGATATACTTGTAAATTTCGTATTGAATGTTCGTTTTAGCATGGTTGATTCCTATACCCAAACGGCCGTTTATATTTTTATGTTTTAGATAGTTCCGCGGAAAATCGCGGAATTATTTGCTGATTTTTTCGTGATGTGAATTTAACTAAATGAATACTGACTAATCGATTCCCCCCATTAATTTTTAGGAAAAGTAAACTATTTCGCGAACCGCGCTTTTTTTCGAGATTTGGTGGCGATCCCATTTACGGTTTCAGCCTGATTGATTCCTACACCAACACGGCCGCATATAAATAATATATGTAGTTTCGCGGAAAATTTCTCGGATTTTAATGCGTTTTAGCGTGATTTAAATGTCTACCCACACGGTCGTTTAGGAATGTACTTATATAATAGATAGTTCCGCGGTAAATCACAGATTTTTTAGCGACATGGTTTTTATAAATTGAATACTCACAAATCGATTCCCGCAATCATTTTTGGTAAAAGTAAATTTTTTCGCGAACCGGGATTTTTTTCGCGGTTTTCACGGTTTTTCTCCGCGGTACAAATACCCCTATATTACTTCTACAATGTTGGCAAACACGTGTGCAAAATTTTGTGGCGATCCCATTGTGGTTCTTGGAGTAATTGATAGGCATACCCACATGGTCGTTTAGGAATATATAAAATAGATAGTCCCGCGGAAAATCGCGGAAAATTTCGTGCATTTTTTCGCGTCATGTTTTTTTATTAACTGACTATTGACAGACCGATTACAACAAACATTTTTGGTAAAAGACAATTTTTTCGCGCACCGCGATTTTTTTCGCGGTTTATTTTCGCGTTCAAAATACGCCTACGTTACTTTTAGAATGTTGGCAAACACGTTTGTAAAATTTCGTGGCGATCCCATTTTCAGTTTTGGCGTAATTAAATGGTATACCCACACGGTCGTTTAGGAATATACAAAATAGATAGTTCCACGGAAAATCGCGGAAAATTTCGCGGATTTTTCGTGACTTGTCTTTTATTAATTGACTACTGTCGAACCGATTACAGCAATAATTCTTGGTAAACGTAAATTTTTTCGCGAACCAACATTTTTTTCACGGTTTTCGCGGTTTATTTTCGCGGTAAAAATACCCCTATATTACTTCTACAATGTTGTTAAACACGTGTGCAAAATTTTGTGGCAATCCCATTTTCAATTTTGGCGTAATTGAAAGGTATACCCACACGATCGTTTAGGAATATATAAAATAGATAGTCCCGCGGAAAATCGCGGAAAATTTCGTGGATTTCTTCGCGTCATGTTTTTTATTAACTGACTACTGATAAACCGATTACAGCAATCATTTTTGATAAAAGTAAATTTTTTCGCGAACCGCGATTTTTTTCGCGGTTTTCGCGGTTTATATTTGCGTTGAAAATATGCCTATTTTACTTTTAGAAAGTTGGCAAATACGTGTGTAAAATCTTATTTAATCCAACAATTATCATAAAGAATTAATTTGATAATGTATAAGGTGTCTGAGATAGAAAAGTGTGGTTTGTATTTGTCCACCCCCTTTTTCGCTAGAAAGAGAATCTAGCGAGATATAGGATATATGCAGTTTTGTTTAGGATCCCCGGCAGTCCAATTCCCCTCATTCCGTGAGGCGTGAGGCGCAAAATATATACACTTGAGGCGCAAATTTATTTGGGACTTTTTTGTATAAAAAACAGAGTGTTTTTGACCATTTTGGGTGAATTGCGCCTCACGGAGGGGAAACGGTTCTGACACATTCATTCGAATTGATACTGGTTTCTATGGAAACGCATGGGTAACTAGATAATTTCGAATTTATGCTGGTTTCTATGGAAACGTACGAGTAAGAGTAACTAGATATATTTTTATTTATTAAAAAGTAAAAAAAGCCTCAAAAAATAAATATACATATTAGCAAAACAAGAAACAAACATTTTCAATAAAAATATGCATATACATTTATTATTATTTACATAATTAAAATTTTCCAAAAAAAAAATTAAAGAAACAAAAACAGAAATGTCCAATTTAAAATATTTTGTTTTTAAACACAATTATTTCGAAAAAAAAAATTTATTTATTTCATATGAAAACAGAAATGCTTTCTGTTTATTTCTCCTACGAATTCAAATGAATTCAAAGTAAATTCAAAATTTTGTTTTGCGCCTCACGGTTTCCCACTTTTGTGGACATTTAACTGTCAAATGGACTACAGAGGATACCTTGAATATTAATCATTGCGAAAATAAAGGAAATCGTAAGGCCCATTTTTGAGACCCCATACGGAAAAAACTGCGCTTGGCAATAACTTGACCTTGAAGCATCTGATCTTAAAAAAACAAGAATAACATTCTTAAATTTTTTTCTAATATTTTACAAAAAAAATTCATACAAATGAAACCAGTAGTTTAGGATTTCGTTTTTTTTCGTCATAGATACGGCGTACAGCGTACATACGTACATTTTGCATATTTTTTCTAGACCACTTTTTTGGGCTCAGAGTGTGTCAAAACGAGTTTCTGCATCGTCAACTTTTTTTCCGAAAAAAGTCGGAATACCAAAATCTAATACCCACCCTTGGGGTCGTATATAAATGAAAAATAGAGAATATAAGTTCAGTTCAATTTGCAAAATTAACATTTAAAATGCTTTTGTGTGGTGTTTTTTTTTTGTGGAAACACGAGTCCGAATTTTTTTTGTTCGACTATTTGTTGCCGTTCGCATTTTCTGCACATGTAATTCTTTAAAATGTGTCTATTTTTTTAATTATCTCTATATTTTAAGCAATATGGTAATTATGTGTGCTACGTCGAACCGCTACCATTAACTTAATTATAATTTTTCAAAAATTACTTATAGAACAATTCTTCAATATTTGTCAGTGACGTTCCAAAACCCATTGAGGGGCTTTAAAAGTTTAGAAATCCTTTATGATTTTCACATAAAGATATTTCAATACACATACATACAAAAACTTGGATAAAATATTTGTTTTATGGGCGATGCCTACCGAATGATATTTTTGATACCCATATAACATTTTTAGTCATAAAAATTTTTGAATTTTAGAGAATTGACCTGTAAGCGATAAAACACTACATGTATATTTAGCAAAGTTTGCTTTATACAAAATGGCAAAATTTCATGCAATTCTGTTCATTAGTTCCAAGAAAGCTAAAAATTTTATTTACAAAAATGTTTTCTATACCTTTTAAGTACTCAGAAGTCAGGGGATATCAAAACGTGTCTGCATCATTACATTTTTTCCGTTTTTTAATTTATATACGACTCCAAGGGCATATAGAAATATTTGTAATCCGACTTTTTTCGGAAAAAAAGGTGATGATGCAGAAACTCGTTTTGACACCCCCTGAGTCCAAAAAAGTGGTCTAGAAAAAATGTGCAAAAGTACGTCCGTACGCCGTGTGCCGTGTGCCGTACGCCGTACTATGGAAAAATGGTCGAAAAAAAAAAACTTCTAAACTACTGGACCGATTTGTGTGAAATTTTTTTGTAAACTATTAAACAATAGAATAGGATCTTCGATTTTTCGAGGTCAGATCCTTCAAGGTCAAGTTATTGACAAAAGAATTTTTTTTCGTATGGGGGCTCAAAAATGGGTCCTACGATTTTTTCATTTCCACAACAATTAATCTTCAAGGTATCTTAAACAAAACTGCATATATCCTATATCCCGCTAGATGCTCCTTCTGGCGAAAAAGGGGGTGGACAAGGACAAACCCCACTTTTCTATCTCAGCCACCTTGCACAATATCAAAAAAATTCTTGCAGATTATTGTGGGATAAAATCAGATAAGAAAATTTGCGGAACATTTCAAGGTCAAAATCGAAAAATTCAAGGTCAATTTTTTTATATCTCAGAAACCTTTAATATTTTTTTAAAAAAAATTTCACCGTATTGTAGGCTTAAATGAGAAAAAAAAACTTGCTGAACATTTCAAGGTCGAAATCGGAAATTTCAAGGTTCGACGTACGGCGTACGGCGCACGTATCTCAGAAACCCTAACTATTTTTGAAATTTTGTTTTCACATTATTGTAGGAATAAATAAAATAAGAAAACTTGCTGAACATTTCAAGGTCAAATTTTGAAAACTCAAGGTCATATTTTTACAATGAAAATTTTTAATTCAAATACATATGTTTTAGGGTACTATGATGTTCTACATTATTGATAATCTCAATAAAAGTACCAATTTTGGACAAAAATCATGGTCAAAATTAAGAAATTTCAAGGTCAAATTTTTCATATCTCCGAAAAGCTTTATTAAAATGTAGTAAAGCAACAGTCGTATATAAATTCACACCTCGCTCTCCCTGCGATGTAGTTTTTTTACTAGAAGCTATTATTCAATTACTTTGCCAGTCGTAATGAAAATTTTTTTTTATAATTTTAGTTACAACAGTAAGTTCTGAAATTTCTACTGTTCGACTTTAAAATTGAAACAAACCTCAAATAAGTTCCTGTCACGAGCTTCTGCTAAGTGCTAAAGCTAAATTCACTGCTTCTGCAAAAATATGTCGAATAATTTTAGTTCAAAATAGTTTCAGTGTTGAACATTCACCAGTGCGACAGAAATATGCAACAATATAGGCGATATTCTTATAGTGGTGCTCGCTTTCAAAAATATTATTATTTACCCGTTTTCAAAAAGCAGCAATAAAAGTTGAAGTTAACTCAACTTTCTCTCAAAATTGCAGATGATTTTTTGTCGACACTCAATAAAAAAATTGGGAATTTCAAATTTTCGCGCGCACACGCTCTTTTGAGTTCAGCAAAAATATGCTGAAGCAGTGAATTCAGCTTAAGTCCTAGTAAAAATGAAATAAATATTAATTTACGTATTGTATATACAAATTACAAACATTATCATGTCGACAAAAAGAATCGGGCAGATGACAGTTCCATTATATTACTATATATGCAGTATGTTACTATGTATAATGTTTATTTGAGGCTTGTTAAGTATTATAGGCTATTATTTATAATCTGTGCTCGCTGCATTTACAATGTCAACATTTTTAATACATACTATGATCTATGAATATTATTTACAGAAATACAAGTCTAGAATATCTAGACGAAAACAATAAGGTTCGTATGCATTGTTGTTATTACAAATGTAGTGTTTACATTTCTAGAGTCAACATTCACATTTCGTATGCATAGCCGTTATTACAATCGTAATTAAACTGCTGTTCTAGAGACCTTTTTTTTAGTCTAATGTGTTCAAATAAACATACGATATTGCACAGTGCACAATTACAATTACAGAGCTCTGTTGTTGCAAAATATAGGTAATTACTTTAAATTTTAATCGTCTTATGTACGAGTTCTTTTTCAACTAGTTATCAAATATTTAATAACGTCTAGGCATACCAAATGTTGATCTGACTAGAACAGAATCAACAAACTCATCAATTCCAAAAATGTAAACACTACATTTGTAATAACAACTATGCATACGGACCTTACATTTTAACTTTTTTTTTTTGCTGTTGCCATTTAATATAAAAATCAAAAATATGACAATATGTAGTACAAATTTTTAATGAACATACCAATTCTCTGACCGACAGCTGAAGAAAACGGATTTCCGCTAAGTGCTCCGACGTTAAAAAATGATGACATGCTTGTGTTTTCTAAATTTTTATATTGGAGAAGTTGAAAAGTCACTACGTTTCACTATTATACATGTATATATTTTATAATAGTATTTATTGTTTGTTAACTTTTTATAATATTATATTCACTTTTTTAAAAATGTATAACACAAACAGCGAACAACGTATCTAAAGAATTAGTATACGTTATTATGACAAAGCAGATTTTTTTTTAAATGTTTAAAGTGTATACAGTGAAAAACAATCAATATACTCCTACTACAGTTCTGCAGTCCATACAGATTACTGGTTACTGAAAACGAACATATGAATTTACGTGTACGCTTCTAGCTTTACCCGTTTACTATATACAATTTTGATAAATTCTTAAATGAAACCAAATTTAATTATTTACAACTGCGTGAATTGGAATATGGCAATATGCAGTCTACGTACAAATTTGAAGTTTAAATTTTCCATTACATTTACGCATTTTAGTGTTAGATGTACAAACCCGAGTCTTACATTTAAAACGGTTTTGACAACGCACGACTATATGCCCCTTAGCTTTTACGACAGTCCTGAGTCTTTTTTTAAAAACGGTTCATTGTGCAGTCGATATTTGGTAACTCAGATAGAAGATTTATGTAGAATTTACATGGGAGCATCTGAAGACGAACGCAAAACTCGCAAAAGAGTCAAACATTGTATGAGGAAAATGAAAAAAAAATTGTGGTTGTCATTTCGATTCCATAAAAAAAACATAACCCGAAAAAAATTTAATACCAATACAACATAATTTGTTATTAAAATTTATTAATAACAACTTCTTGACATTTTATACAATTCTAAATATACTCAATGTACATAATCATAGATTCCCGTTTGCCGCCGAAAATTTGCACCACAAATATTTAAATTTACCGCCAAAACAATTCTACATATTGTGCGCGTGTATTTTTCATCTGCTACCATAAATTTATGGTAGCAGATGAAACAGTTTGACTTTTTATGGGTACAGATGAAATAATTTCCCCTCTTTATTTAACAGATGACAAAAAAAACTATTTCCGCTCTCCTCTGACATTTCTGATATTTCGTATCTGATTTTCGTTCTCTTTTGAGCGTTCTGCGTTCGCCACCGTGGAAATGCTCCATTACACGTTAACCCGACTAAGCTTCTGTATATCATTCAGAAACTTTAAGCTAAGCACTATCATTCACTGCATCGAAATTGGACATAAACTGAATTAAATGCAAAAATTTAACAGTTTTTGATATATTCAAAAGTAGGATTTGGCATCGAGCACATCCCGTACAAAAAAAAACAAAAAACAAATACATCGCAGGGAGAGCAAGGTGTGAGTTTATTTTGGCAATAAGTTCAATTTGAAGCATCGGACCTTGAAAAATCAAAAACCACATTCTTATTTGTCACTCTAATTTTTTACAAAAATTCATACAAATCGGTTTAGTAGTTTAGGAGTTTTTTTTCCAGCATAGTACGGCTACGGCTCACTGTGTTACTTCCAAACTAAAATATATTTTTCTACTTCTTTTTTTTAAACAATGAAGGATGTTTTTCCTTTAATTTTGTATTATTTTTTGTTAGGAATAAGCGTTATATATTTTGTTTAAACACTTAAACCAGAATTTTTTTGAATTTTCATACAAATTGCAGTTTTTAATTTCTATACTCCGACTTTTCTCGAAAAAAAACTACATCGCAGGGAGAGCGATGTGTGAATTTATATGCGACTGTTGCTTAACACTTTGTAATAAAGCTTTTCGGAGATATGAAAAATTTGACCTTGAAATTTCTTAATTTTGACCATGATTTTTGTCCAAAATTGGTACTTTTATCGAGATTATCAATAATGTAGAACATCATAGTACCCTAAAACATATAGTATTTGAATTAAACATTTAGACATTAGACATTTTTTCACGGTTTTCGCGGTTAATTTTCGCGATGAAAATACGCCTATTTTACTTCTACAATGTTAGCAAACACGTATTAATTTTGTGGCGATCTCATTATCAATTTTGGCGTAATTGAAAGGTATATCGTTTACGAATATTAAAACAGATTATTTCGCGGAAAATCGCGGAAAACTTCGCGGATTTTTTCGCGACATGTTTTTTATTATTTGACTACTGACAAACCGATTACAGCAATCATTTTTGGTAAAAGTAAATTTTTTCGCGAACCGCCATTTTTTTCGCGGTTTCCGCGGTTTATATTCGCGTTGAAAATACGCCTATTTTACTTTTAGAATGTTGGCAAATACGTGTGTAAATTTTCGTGGCGATCCCATTTTCAGTTTTGGCGTGATTGCGTAACATACATACATACACGGTCGTTTAGAAATTTATATATTAGACAAGTACGTGTGTAAAATCTCCGATTCCGTTTATAATTTTACCGTTGTTTGAATTTTTATATTGGATTATAAAGCATAACCGCAGAAAATCGCAAAGTTTATCACTTTAATAATTTAAAAAAATTTTGGCGAACCACTATTATTTTCGCGGTTTATTTTCATTTTTTAAATATGCCTATGTTACTTCTAGAGTGTTGTAATATACTTGTGTAAAATTTCGTATTGAATGTTCGTTTTAGCCTGGTTGATTCCTGTAACCAAACGGCCGCTTATATTTTTATATTTTAAATAGTTCCGCGGAAAATCGCTGAATTATTTGCAGATTTTTTCGTAATGTGAATTTTACTAAATGAATACTGACTAATTGAATCCCCTCAATAATTTTTAGGAAAAGTAAACTATTTCGCGAACCGCGGTTTTTTTCGCAATTTGGTGGCGATCCTATTTACGGTTTTAGCCTGGTTGATTCCTACACCAACACGGCCGTATATATATATATGTAGTTTCGCGGAAAATTCGTCGGATTTTAATGCGACATGTCTTCTATTAATTGATTACTGACAAATCGATTAGTGCGATCATTTTTGGTAAAAGTAATCTTTTATGCGAACCGCGATTTTTTTCGCAGTTTTCGCTTTGGAAATACGCCTCTATTACTTCTACAATGTTGTCAAATATATGTGTCAAATTTCTTAGCGATCATGATAATAAAACATAAGCCTACTTAATTCCTATACGGTCGTTTATATTTTTATATTTGAGATAGTTCCGCGGAAAACCTCGGAATGGTTTTGGCGACATGATTTTTATTAACTGAACAATGACAAATCGATTCCCGCAATCATTTTTGGTAAAAGTCAAGTTTTTCGGGAACCGCGAAATTTTGTGCCGATCCGATTGTCAGTTTTGGCGTGATTAAGTACCATGTGTATATACATACACGGTCGTTTAGATATGTAATGTATAACATTAGCCTAGCCGAGGAACCCGTGCGATGCTCGGACTAACATGTTGTTTTCTAAAAGCGTTTTTATAAATACATTTATTTAAAAAAAAAAGAATGTATATTTTTCAAGTTTTTATGTATTGAATCAAAGTAATTGTGAACCGCGTTTTTTTCGCGAATTACGGTTTTATTTTGGCATTTAAATACGCATATGTTGCTTCTAGAAATTGCAAACAAGTGTGTAAAATTTCGTAGCGATTCTACTTTCAGTTTTATCGTGATTGAATACCAAGTACCATATATATACACGGTCGTTTAGAAAATTATATATTTGAATAGCGGAGAAACCCGTGCGCTGCTCGGACACAACATGTTGTTTTCTAAAAGCGTTTTTAGTATTCACTTATATTCTTTATTATCAAAAATACTTATAAAAGAATGTATATTTTTCGAGTTTTTATGTATTGTAATCAAAGTAAAAATTGAAAACGATGACAATTATTACGCAGAAATTTGGATTTATGAAATAATAATATAATATTTAATGCCTTAGTTGCGAAATTCTATGTGCGATGAAAGCATTGTTTAAACTGTAAAAGTTTGAACATGTTGGGGTCACCGACGGAGTACTTTGTCGAATTCCTCAGCTAGAACTAGACTGATTATCAGTGTGGACTGTGGACTGATGCGCCTTGGTATATTTTTTCGAAGGTCTGAAGAATTGGTTCCGTAATGAGTTGTTTTGTGGTTACTGCATTAGATTGTATCAGCTCTGGTTTATACCTTGCAGCTATGTTGTAGCTTGATATAGCCAACTGAGTACTTGTTATATGAGACATGAGCGTATTTCCTTTCGTTTTGATACTACACCCGTCTTCGATTCGTATTATTCCTGTGGAATTAAGAATTACATCTTTCCGTATTCCGTTACATATAACAGCCGTCTTATTCGCGTTGGATTCTTAGTGATGAATAGCCAAGTGTTCTTCAAGTTAAATGTTTCCACCGCATATCATCAATTTGGAATTTTAGAGCTGGACAATGCTCGGATCCCATACAACTGATTGATGACGCAGTTTGGGTATGTCTCAATACTGCTTTCTATTTCTGGAGTGCATAGGTAGATCATCTTTGTATTTTGATCATATATAGAGCATGACACCAATTGGTTCTCGGTGAGATTTGAGTTGTCAATGATTGCGACGCTATATGCATTTCCTTCGAGATGGTGTGGTATCGGTATTATATATATAATATTATACCGGTTAGTTTCTATGGTATGAAAATAGCCAAATATTGTAACTGCTTCCGATGACCTTTTGATTACAACCTTCTCTTGTGGTATTGGTAAAATTACTAAATTGCTTGCAATTTTGGTAGATGCATTTTGTTTTGCGGCATGAATTTGCTGTATAGTGATAAAATCGGTTATACTGCCTTTGTGAGACGATTATAATTTGTATTTAGGTCTCGTATATATTTCTCTCCAGCAAGGTAGGTAGCCAGTACTTTTAAGCCTAATGTGTTCTGATCAATTGCAACATTCCATTGACTTATGATGTTAATGGCATCTATTGTTTCTGCCAATTTTTTTTAAATTGACTAAGGTTACTTCCACTATTTTGTTTGTTTGGTTTAGCTTCGTGCTCAAGAACAGTTCTTGCTGATGTAATGTATTTAGTAATACACCTTCGTTTTTTCGAATATTATTGATGTCCTCATAAACTTCGTCGTTTACGCCAAAGGCAAAATTAAGAGCTTTTCTCAGTATACCCCGTTTTTGCCTTGAGTTTGGGTGTATAGAAAATGCATCTTTGACCTTAATAATGATGTTGAGCAATTCAGCGCATCTCTTCTTTTCATCATTTTCCGCTGTAAATTGTTGTTGATGTGGAGGTGCGCCATCATCATCCATTACCTAATGGTGTTGGATTTTATTTTTGGCTCACTGATTTCAATCGCTTAAATGATTTTTTTGATTCACGTTATTTCGATTTTTCGTTTAGTAGTTCATCAACTGATATGGTTTATAAGCTTTATAGTACTTTAGAATCTGGCTTCAAACTTTGTGTTCCCTTACAAAGGAATGCGAGTAAACGGTATCCATCGTGGTTTAATTCTAGACTGATAAGGCTGGCGCGTGAAAAGAATGTTGCTCATCGTGTTTGGATTTCCTCAAATGCGGATTCTGTTTATCTTAGATTCTCGGCTTTGAGGAAAGAATTCTCTTGTCTTCATAGGTTTCTGCTTGCACAGTACTATGTGAACCTTGAGTCCGAATTAGCGTCCAACCCAAAGCGATTCTGGAGTTATCTGAATAACTAAAGAAAAACTTCGGCTTTTCCAACGTCCATGGTGTATAATGGTTCCGTGGCTAGTTCTAAAGAGGGTATTTGTGGATTCTTTGCTAATACATTTGAATCGGTTTACAATCCCAGCACTTTGAACTTCTGCCACCATTTCGATTCTGTAGACATTTCACCTACTGAGTTGTCTGCTTTACTCTTGTCTGAAACAGAATTTTGTGATGCATTGGTGAAGTTGGTAGTTCATAAGGGTCCTGGTCCGGACAGAATTCCACCACGAGTATTGAAAATGTGTGCACCTTCTCTAGCACCTATATTGACGTCAGTGTTCAATTGCCTTTTTTCATTTGCCTGCGAGTGGAAACGGGCCTCTGTTACACCTATTTTCAAATCGGGTTTAAGGCGTGATGTTAAAAATTATAGACCTATTGTAATTATTTCGGCAATACCTAAAATTTTGATCGTGTGCTCCTTCTGAGGAATCTTGAAAGTTTGAGCATTAACAAAATCATCCTTAAATGGATAAGTTTATATTTGGTAAGACGTAAGAAATTTGTATTCATCGATGGAGTATCTTCAAGCTACTTCTGGTGTTCCTCAGCGTAGTCATCTGGGTCCATTGCTTCTTCATTATTTGTGAATGATGCAGTACATGTCCTTAGTTTTTGTCGTCCGTATATTTATGCGGATGATATGAAGCTTTTGGCATGTATCTGTGGTATGAGGGGCCAGTACTCTTCGTGACATAAAGTGAATAGAAATGATCCAGAGGAAATTCCTAAGGTTTGCTTTTGAAAGACTGTTCCCTGGTAGTATAGTTCTACATTATGATCAATTATGCTTACTTTTCGGTTTGCATTTTTAATATTTGAATTGTTTGCCTTCTTTCCTTTTAATTCCTCTTCCGTTATTGTAAATTTGGTTTCATTATGGTGAATTACGTGTAATAAATAAAAAAAAAAAAAAAATAAATTCACCGTTATTATGTTTAAGGTGTAATAGTGGGGAGTCGCAATGATTCCTTTGGTAGGAGCCATGAATGTTGTTGCATAGATTATCGGTGTTGGTCATCATAGTTTTTAGGTTATTATTACTTATTCTTATATTAAATGAAATTTCTATTCCTATTCGAAAGTTTCCTCGCCTTATTCATGCTTCGCCTAAGTTTTCGATTTAGAAACCTGGTTTAGGAATAACGATTTCATATGCCTGCTGTTCTGGAAGATTTTGAGCTCCAATAGTGGTAATTAGAGTCATTATCAACAGTACAGATTGAATCAACCCTGATGCCCAAAGACAAGGATTGGCACGAACTCTCTTTGTATTTAATGGAACTTGTTTTAGTTGAGAAACAACCTTCTAAATCTCTTCAGGTTGTTTCCTTTTTTATTGTTTTCTTTTCCACATGTCGTGGATTTTCTCCTGGTGGGTACATGATGGTGTAAATATTATTCTTGTGCAAGTTACAAGCTGAGTAGTTTTGAAGTTTGCCTTGGGTGGATCTGGAATACTGTCTTTGTCGTGTAGTAGCGGACATACTTTAGTGATAGCACCTTAGCGAATAATGTCTTTGGAGTCTAGAAAAGGTGTCAAAGCAATTATCCGACTTTTATTGTTGACCTTTCCGTTTTTCTTCAAATTTGTAAGATCTTCGGAAAATGTTTCCATTTGAATTGTTTTCAGAATGGTAAGTTGTGCATTTATTAGTTCGTCAGATGACTATGAGCTGCGTTGAGGATTGCCTTTGGGTAATTTGCAGTTACTTATGAATCTCATACAATATGCTGTAATTGTTGCTGATGCTCTAACGTACGTAACTGTGTTGAGTTTGTGCTCTTGTACAGCATCTGTTGATTGTTGTCTCCATAGGATGCGTTGATAGTTTGAATTTTCCTCGGAGACATTGACTTGCCGAAACATTTTCTCAATGTTAGCTGTAAAAACACATTTATGTTTTCTCCATCGTGTTAGGATATCTGTTAAATCTTGCTGTAGTCTTGGCCCAGTATATAGTAGATCGTTAAAACTAGTGCCTGTGCTTGTTTTACAAGAAGCGTCAAATACGACACGGAGTTTTGTTGTAGTACTGTCTTCTTTGAAAACAGCGTGATGAGGAAGATAGTAAATCTTTCCTTCTTCACCTGAATATGGATTTATTGGACTCATATGACCAAGTTCCAAGTATTTTTGCAGAAATCGATTATAGTCCAATCGATGTGTGAGGTTATCAAGCCTTTTTTCGACTTGAATTATTCTATCTCCCAGAGTTTTCTTAACTGTTCGTCAATTTTAGTTAAGCTCATCAAGCTGGTTACATTCAACGATGAGTGAGTATGAGGTGTTGTTTCAACTTTTCCTGATAGTATACAGCCAAACTCTGTTTTCTGAGCTGTTGGATTTTCTTTTTTATACTAGACTAGCTCACCCGTCGCGCGTTGCTGCGTCTAAATTCTCAAAAAAGGAAATTCAAAAAAACTCGTGATAAGATTCAACTTACATACATATGTACATTATGTAATTTTTATTGAAATTTAAACATTCAATTCGATTCCAGATGACGCAATTGCCAGTGCAATTTTATTTCGTGATCGTATGGTTGCCAAAATGATTGAAATAAGAAAAGTTTTTCCAGTGCCTCCAGGCGCATCTAAGAAGTACAATCCGCCGACTTGGTTCGTAATTGATTGCATTATTGTGTCATATACTTTGTGTTGCTCTGGAACCAATTTCGAAAAATTATTTTCAACAAATTTACCCAAATCATCGACATCGAAGTGAGTTTCACGTTGCAAATCACGATCATAAATGTCATTTGCAGATCGATTCGGTGCATACATTCCCAACTGTACCAAGCCTTTATTGACAATTGCCAAACATATATCCTCGATTAAAATCAACGCCTCATTGTACACGTTTAGTGTGAATTGCATGTCTAAATTTGTTTGTCGTAAACGATGTAGCATGTCTTCACTCATTTTTATATGAAATGACGTTTTAAAAACAAAAAACGAAAAGAAAACCAAAAAATACAATGTCAACATGATGATGAATGAAACCTTCACACAAACCTTCCCGGGACTATTATATAGTATTTCTGAAAATTTCGTGAAAATCCGTTGGGCAGTTTCGGAGTCTATTGGAAACACACAAACATACATTCATTTTTATATATATAGAAGATAGAAGATAATAGATGATATTATTTGGCTGTAGACTTCGGCGCCTAATTATATATCGATTGACCCAGAAGTGTCGTAGGTTGGATCAGCCAAAATGATGCTATCATCTATTTGTCCTTTCATTGATTGAACGGGTATCTCAGGAAGCAATTTTGACGCTTTGATAAGTACGTTAAATTTAGAGGAGTATCTATTGGATCGTCACAATTTTGTTTGTTGTCATGATTGAGACAATTTATACAAAGATGGTTATTTTTTACAAAACTGCTGCGTTTCTCAGGAGATAGATTTTTGCTGCGTAATTTGCAATGGCTTTTGATCTACCTGTCGCTTCAGACTTGAGATTCGTGGATGGTAGCGTCTCTATAGGAATTGTAGTAAATTGCTAAAAGATGGCATCTCCCTTGGATCCAGTAGTGAGTCTTTAAATCTTTGTAGACTTTCTGCATCAAGTTTCCTAATCGTAATGCACACGATGATAATACCCCATTGTTCTGTTGAACAGCCCATATTAGTAAGAGCAGCTACATATGATGACTTCTTTGAAATGATACTACGATCGTTGTTGTATTTCTCTTGCAAGAGCCGCAGTGCGAGATGGTAGTTTTCTGTGCTAAGTTGTAGATGAGTCGTTTTGCATCTCCATCAACATGTGTCAGCAGATACTGCATTTTCAGAACGTCGATAATACTTATATTATTATGTCTGACGTTTATGAGGATGTTGCTGAATGTTTTTCATTCTTTAAAACTTCCTTTAAAGATTGAAATCTGGATCTGCTGGCATTTATCCTTGGTTAAGATGGCTCGTCTGTGGAGCGTTGTGTCCATGGAAGTCGTATGCTCCCATGGCACTTGTTGTCATCATAGGTTGATGATATGTACTTGGAGTAGTACATGTTAGTGGCTGCCCATCTAGTGTGTAGGCAGCGGCGCTTAGTGGTTGAGTAAGAAACTCGGTAGTCGTTGTGATTGGTTGTTGCGGCCAGCTTGCTAACCAGTTTGTTAAAGCCCGTTGCTCTTTAATGGTTGTATCCATAGTATTGGATTTAGCTGAATTATAATAGAGTGGAGTTAGTTTTGGTTCGAGTTACTAGTCTGTAAGACAATCCCAGGTATTAGGGCGACTAGATTTGACGGTTCGAAGGACCAATGTTTGATTTCGGTTAAGAACTAATTTATTATTTGATTTTCAGTGGTTTATATACAAAAAATATGCTGATGCTTGAATGGACAAAATATGCTGAAGCCAAAATGCTTACAATCGTGAATTAATGACCTTTAATGTTTTATTTATTTTAGCCTTATATGTAATATAAAATGCCTTAGTTGCGAAATACTACGTGCGATGAATACAACTGTAAAAGTTTGAACAGCTTTAAAAACAAGGGTTTTACCTCCTCTTGGGACGACTCTGTTAATTATGAAATGAATAAAATTAACTCAAACACCGCAGTGATCGATTCCTTTTCAGAGGAAAATCCGTCTGATAATCCACACGACAATAACTCTTTCGTTGAGGAATATCAAGTGTTTGTTGCGATCAAACCACTACGCAGTTTTGACAGTTTGAAATTTTAAAATTATTTTTATTTTAAAAGTTATAAGTGTTTGAATACAAGCGATTTCTCAATACTTTACAAAAAACATGTTAATGTATCTTGATTAAAGTACATTTGCAATAAAAATATACACAATTTTAAATTTTATTTGCAGTCTTGATGAAATAATCTATAAACTGACGACTCACTTTTTCAAAATATGGTTTACATCCTAAGATAAAAATTATTGAACATTCTTAAAAATTCCAAGTTTTTAACTTTATTTTACGAAGCTAGTTATATTTTTTTTTTTGTATTTTCTATACACAGATAATTGCATGAGTGTTAACAAGATGCCAAAAAATTAAATTTGTGAGTTTCGTATTTGTATATTTTTTAATCATACAAAATTGTAAAAATTCCATCTAATTTAAAATTAGCCCCAAAAATATACTTTAAAATTGAAAAATAGTTTAACTATATTCCGTAGCGCCGTTTATATGAAAACTCAAATGTACTTAATTTAAGTACTGATATGTTTATACCTCAAACAAAAATGCACGAATAAAACAGGCCGTCTTTATTTAAAATTGGAAAAAATATGTACTTAATTTTATGCACTTTGCGTAGTTTATATGATTTGTTGTTGTAATGATAAAAAGTGTTTGAGTTCGACTCCCAACAGCGTACAGCCTTAAATCGTAAAAAAAAAATCAGAATGAAAAAAATTCTATTCGCACCGATACAACAACAAAATTTCTTCTTGTTGTATTGCAAAATCGCTCTGCTGGAATCGATGCTGAAGTGGCCCCTTGGCTTTCTTAACGACGTGTGTAGCGTATTGATAATTGTTTAGGCTGAAAGCGAATATATCGCCCAGATATTTTACGTTTGTGCTAATTTTGATAGTCACGCCGTTGAGCGTGACTGGAGAATTAGACGCCCACCTCGTGTTGAGCAAGTACTTGAACCTATTTGCGCTTAAATGGATTGTTTCAGACTTGTCTGCATTTATCCGCAGCTTCCACCTATGATAGTACTCGTACAATTTCAATAGTTTGGATTGTTTGCTAGTCTAAGATCTGCTGATGCGGCATAAAATATGACGTCGTCAGCATAGACTATTGCATCACACACTGGGCGATTTTTTTATGGCAGATGGCCATACCGAACCGGACCGAACCGGACTATGCATAAGTGGAATGTCGCCATGAACATATTGAACAGCCACGGAGACAGACAAGACCTTTGTGGAATTCCCGCTGTGGGGATGAATATGGGAAAAATGGGAATCAGCATTCTTGTTGTTAACGTAAATGAATAACTTTTCAAAAAACATCCAATTTATATAATTTCCCCCATTATCGTATCCTAGGCTCCTTTACCTGTAAGTTGTGACAGGTAAAAATGGGATTACCCCCAATTTGTTCCAATAGGTCGGTTTTTTTTTGTAATTTTTTTTTTATTGGGTGAGTTCGTGTGTTTTTTATTTGCAACCTCAAAGTTATGCTAGCAGCCAGCAGGAAAACAGTTACAGATGACGAAATCAGATGAAAAAATAGTATCCTTTAGTTGATTTCGTAAGTGTTTTTCATTTTCTTTGCGTAATCCGCATTCGCTACCGTGAAAATCTGTCATTAGTTGCTTGCGCTTTGCAATTGTGCCTGCACGAATCTATGCTAGTATATAAATTAATAAACGATATCTTTCATTTAAAATGTGTAAACAATTCAACTTCAAAATAACTAAGGGCGAATAATATGATTTGGAAAACAAACTTATTAGGAAAAATTCAAACATCAATAAAATGTATAACGAAATAAATAAAAATTGCATAACACAAATTTCCAGCAACATATTATTGTATTTAACACAAATTTTATAACAATATTATTAAAATTATCTGATGCATTTATCAATTTACCTATACGAAGAGGAATAGTAACAATTACAGATACTGAAAGCCACTAGCGGCTGCATGGGCCATCAAAGTGTTTGCAGCCTGTTGAGTTTCCAAGTATATACGTACCTCATTCAGCCATTCACCAGCAATTTTACGAGGAGCACCTTTTAATAAATTAACATATTTAAGTGCTGCATATAAATTGCCACGCTCTACAAAGTATCGAGCTCTATTAAGAATGTCATATGTGTCAAATTTGGTAAAGTCCACAGAATGATCAGCGAGTTCTTCTTTTGATATCACATTTGATGGTCTCATCACCAACACAGATTGAACATATGATAAAATATAAATGGGTAAGCGAGCACCCTCTGCCGGAACAAGTGCGAGACGGCGAGCTGCTTTTTCAACATTATGGAAACGGTCTCGCAAAACCTCCTCGTTAAAGACACCACGATTTGCTACCTTTTCTGACAGAGTTTTTATAACTATTTGTACCAGCTCATCACCAGCGGCCGCGGCCTTTACAATTGCCTTCAGCTCGTAATTAAGAGGGCGGAGAGTGTATTTTTCTGCTTCACCGCATTTTACAGATGACCACAATGCTTGACAAGCAGTCCATAAAGCTTGTGCCTGATGAGCCATTTTTTCAGCGTCAGCACGAGCTAAAATTATATTTTAATATTTAATATAAAATATAAATTATGAACAACAAATATGTAGTTTCATTAGAAATAATAATTGTATTAAACATTTAAAAATAGAAGGTGGTACCTCGAAGTTCAACATCAATCTCTTAGTAAGTAAGTGTATGCATTGAGAATATATTATATAACATTTCTAATTACGGTATACGATTGTAAACATATATATTGTAAAAAAAAAAGAATTGAACGTATTGGAACAAACCTTTAACAGCTGCATCCATTCCCTGCACTCTTCCGACCATATTGTTTAACTTAATCTGATACTCTAATCGTTCATTAGACAGTTGTTCATGAAGAATTTTTTCAAATTGACGATTTAACTCGGATTCACGTAACTTTACTGTCTCGTCAATGTGCTCATTATGCGCTTGCGCTAATCTCTTAACTTGATTCTTGAGATCACGTTTTGCCTCCGCCTTGGCTTTGAATATATCCGTTTGCATCTTTAAGTGTAATGTTTTGCGTTCTTTCTCCAGCTCATACTCTAATTGAGCTTGCAGAGCCTCAGCCTGGTTATCCCCACGTAAAGCATCAAGTGCACGTCTTAGACGTGTTTCACCATCAATCTGAATCTTCTGTAACTCTTTTTGATACAATGCAACACGATTGTAGGCGTGTAAAAATAATAAATCTAAATCCTCGGGACTAATTTTTAATTGTTTGTCACTTAAATTGACACCGGGCACAAGGGCTTCAATTTCATTGATAAAATTGTTACGAGCCACTTCCACTTTACGCCAGTACTTCTCAGAAAGTAAAGCAGATTGCTTAGCCTCGTACAACTTATCTCTACTCGTATCAATATGTTGACGAAGGTGCTGAATACGTTCCCTTATTTTATTAACTGCTTCAGGTTCCATATCCTTGGCAAGACCGTTCAATGATGTTTGTAATTTAACTAAAAAAATGAATTAGGGTATGCTTGAAATAGTTAAATAATATATTTATTTGTATGCGTCACACATGCTTTTACTGAAAATTTGGATTTTTTGTCCCAACTGTGTACTTAACACGCTGCTGCTAGCAAACTTGCTAGCCAGCTGCGCGTCAATCTTTCATATGATATGTGAAACTTTTCTCTTTTGCTGCCCCAAAATATATGACATTTCGAGAAATCTGGGAACATCGCATTAAGTATTGCGCATGCGCGTTAGTAATCAGGGTCTGGTATCGGACAATAGGTGGCGCTGCGCATGATTAGCAGAACTAATTGTAAAATATAATGAATATGTATCTATAAATTTATAATACGATTGTACAGAAATGTAGATTGAGTGATGTAGATTTATTAGTCGAAAAACAAATTACCGATGTTACAAATGTTTACTTCGATACAAATTACCACCCACTAAAATTTAATTACTTTTAATTAAAAAATTATTAATGCCACAAATTTTTTTGTTAATATGAAACACAGTTTTGGATCCACCATAATTGCATATTATTGTTCAATATAAAGTAGATGAAACAAAAACGATTATATAATAAATTATAATAATGTTTGTACATATCAAACGTAATTCGATTATTGTTTTAGTATTTTCCTTTAAAATAATGAAAAATGGATACGATGTATTAACTTTTTAAAACGTGACCTTGAAATTTATGAATTTTGACCTTGATTTCGTTCAAAATTGATATTTTTATTGCGATTAGCAATAACCATGAACATCATAGTACCCAAAGACACACAGTTTTTAAGTTACATTTAAAATTTTGACCTTGAAATGTTCAGCAAGTTTTCTTAACTTACTTAAGCCTACAATAATGTGAAAAGAAATTTTAAAAAAATATTTAAGATTTCTGAGATATAAAAAATTTGACCTCGAAATGTTTTGCAAGTTTTATTATCTAATTAATCCTACAATAATCTAAAAGAATTTTTTTTTGATATTGTGTAAGGTGTCTGAGATAGAAAAGTGGGATTTGTCTTTGACCACCCCTTTTTTCGCCAGAAGAGGCATCTAGCGGGATAAGGTAGGGAGTTTCTTCACTTCGCGAGTTTATTATAGAGTGTAAAAATTGCGTTAAGGTGCTTCCACACGGGATAGAAAACTAGCGGATAGTTCAGCTGCAGCGTGACTCTCTGTGTGTACAGAGGTGAACTATTCGCTAGTTTTTGAGACTATAGAATAGTCAACAACTATCCCGTGTGGACACCCACTTCATAGATTATACAAAAACTTGCAACTAGACCAACTGGAATGTATAGTAAATGGCTGATACCATTTTTGTTTTTTTGGTACAACAAGTATGCTGTTTATTTGTTCACTGACATAAAAATGGACAAATGATCGTTGAATTTGAGAAACTGAACGAAAGAATTCTGTGAAACTGAACAGAAAATTCAATGCATCAAATATTAAAATTCAATGCATCAAATATTAAAATTCAATTGTTTAATTTTACAAAATACTGTACGTCTAGTTTTGAAAATATCTCGTGTGGCCCCACTTGATACTGATATTTCGTCATAGTGTCTAGATCGACTATAGGATAGTAAAATTGTTGAATAGACAAAAAAAACAACCGTTCGTGTGGACGGACATGATAGTTTAGTGTATCTGTAGTAAAAACTATCCGCCAGTTTTCTATCATACACAAAATGCGATTTATTTTTTCACAGTCTGTAGTTCCCAGCAACGCAGACCTTGCTAGCAAGAGAGTCGCATCAATCGTTACGCTCATTTTCCTCAATTATTAAACCTATTTATTTCTCGAGGAATAAAAATTTATTTTTAATAAATCTGGCAACCGCGCATTAGATGAAAATATAAACAATCAAAAATTGCGCCTGCATGAATACGAAATGTACATTATCGGTACATCAACGGTAGATGTCTCTAGTCGGTGCTCGAGAGATCCACAGTATGTCTAATGTATTCTATTTTATATTAAATATTAATTTGCAATTGTTTTTAGGCTTTTTAATATAGTAACAAATAAAATTGTGGCAATAATACTTTTTTAATTAAAAGTAATTTAATTTTAGTGGGCGTTAATTTCTATCGAAGTAAAATTTTCTTTTATAGGATGAAATTCATTTCGCATAATTTATTGACCCATATTAACATCAACAATTAAAATTTTTTTTCTTTCAGATGACTCTTACAGTACTATCAGGACAGTTCTGAACGCAGTCTTCCATGGAACAGTTTATCTTATAATTAATATAATTAATTTACTGTACTATATTATAGTTGTTGTTTTTATATTTATAATATGTTAATGTATTCAATGAATTTTAAATAAAAATTACATATATTTCAAAATCTAACCAAATTTTATTTCATGTAATTTTTAAAAATCCCCCCAATTTTGTGTATTCATAGATGGCGCCACTTTCGCCAATATAGCAATCTTTATTAGATACATACATATTCGATACATAGTTCGATCAAGCTCTTGCTGCCTTGCATTCCAATCTGGAGAGCGATTTTGTAATTTTCGGATTATGGCCTTGTATGTGTTTGTGTAACGGAAAACGGGGTGCTTAGCGCAATTTTCAATACAGATTTTGCATTACCATTTATTGGAAAAATGTTCCTTAAAATAAATTGTTTTAGATAAAAAATGTTGTAATATAATTATTATACCACACAATTAATTTAAAAGTACTTAAATTAATATTTTTAAATAATTTTTATTATTAATTCCGGTCGAATTTTAAAGTAGGCGGTGTTATTATTTCTTGTTATTCCTTCAACAAAAAAAAAGTGCAAACGGCATCGGATAATGATAAATTTGTATAATGCAATCATAGCGCCAGCTATTCACGACAGCATTTGCGTTAGAATTCGAAATTCCAAATTTACAAACCGCAAAATATATGTCATTTCAGTACCCATGTACTATCATATATGTTGTGTATTTACACAAAAATGAACGTCAATCTGACGTTTCATAACGCAAGCGTAATAATCCGAAAGTTACAAAATTGCTCTCCAGTTCATTGAAAGAATTTTATGTCGGGATACTTTGGGCCGATTACAATTTATTTTAATAAAAGATAATTATGCTTACCTAAAGTAGACTTCGCTTTATTGGCAGAAGACTCTGCAAGTTCTAAACTAGTTTCCTTGGCGCTAGTTTTATTTCGTAGTTTGTTCCAAGCAGATGAGTCAATTTCTTCCACAGAATCATCAACAATGTTACGAATCTCTTCATTGTAGCTTTCGTAGATATATAAAAACATAAATAGAGAAGTTAAGTCGACATATTAGTTAAGTAAAGGTGGGTTTAGATGACTATAAACAAGTGCTTGGCTTGAAAACAAAGGGCCCGAGTAAAAGAGAAAGTACGTAAAACGTAGTATGATAGTAAGAGAGGTCCGATCGTCAGCATTATCCCATGCTAGGGCCTACATTATAGCAAGCGGGGGAAAATCAAGGGCCTTATCCATAATCAAGTGCTTGCCTTGAGCATTGCAAACAAAATGCAGGGCCCTTGATTTTAATACACACAAACAGAATTAAATGCGTACACGCATAACATGAACTGATACTATTGCAAAATTATAGTATGTACAAAATATAGAATTCTTAGGTTAAATACTTACAATAAAGTGTGACAGTTTCATATAATATATTTTAAAGGAGTGGGGATTGATTTATATAAATTGCAAATTTGCAATCAACCCACTCTTAAAGATAAATTGTATAGGGTTTCTTTTTTACTCGGATTTCAAGCCAAGCACTTGTTTATAGTCATCTAAACCCACCTTAAATAAAAAACTACATCACTAAAAAGGCGACCAAAATTTTGAAGCCGACGTTATCAAAATATTTATATTTGAAATACACAAGAAAATTGGGACATTCTTTATTGAAATTAAAAATATAGAAATGGTCTTTAAGTAATTGCCAACACACTATTTTACGCCAGTTCGTATTATACGAGTGTAATAATTATTTCAACAAATCTTTAAAATAACTTTATAAATAACAGTCTAAGTTTAATTCTAATGCAGACAAATTTTAGTTTTTGGAAAAGAATTAGTTTTGATCCCAATAAAATGTTTTATGGAAAGAAACAAAAGTTTTTTTTTCATTTATAACTAAAATGAATTCATGCGCAATAATTAAAAAATATTGGATTCTATCTGACTAAAATGCACGCTCGCATGTACATAAGGCGACAGCGGCCTGCGAGTTGCGACTCACGACCAGAATGTCTTGCATGTCATGCATGTCTTGTATGTTTATGTCTTCATACGTTCATGTGCGGCGCGCATATAAATTCATTCTCCATGAAACACTTCGTGAGTGTGTAGCTGCTCTTTCTAATATGGGCTGTTTAACAGAACAATGGGGTCATCGTGTGCATTACGATTAGGAAACTTGATGCAGAAAGTCTACAAATATTTGAAGACTCACTACTGGTTATAAGGGAGATGCCATCTTTTAGCAATTTACTACAATTCCTAGAGAGACGCTACCATCCACGAATCTCAAGTCTAAAGCGACAGGTAGATCAAAAGTCATTGCAAATTACGCAGCAAAAAATCTATCTCCTGAGAAACGCAGCAGTTTTGTAAAAAAGAACCATCTTTGTATAAATTGTCTCAATCATGACAAGAAACAAAATTGTGGCAGCAATTGTTTCAAGTGTAAGAAACGACACCACACCCTGCTACACATCGATACAAAGAAACGAACTGTTCCCGAAAACGAGGACACCAAAATTGTTGCACACGCCCAAACGAAGAATACATCAAATCACACAAGTTTAATGAACAAAGAGTCCACAATTATTCTATCTACAGCATTGGTCAAGGTCAACAATGCATTCGGTCAACCGGAATTGCTACAAGCCTTGATAGATACCGGATCGCAGGTATATTTTATAACTAAAGAAGCAGCACAAAGACTTCATCTACAGAAGCAGAGATTTCAAACTACTGTTTCAGGAATTGGAGGTGATAAAACTGCGACAGCCGAGGCTACAATGGTCATCCAATAGATGCTCCTCTAAATTTAACGTACTTATCAAACCGTTAATTTTACCGAAGTTGACAAAATTGCTTCCTGAGATACCCGTTCAATCAATGAAAGGACAAATAGATGATAGCATCATTTTGGCTGATCCAACCTACGACACTTCTGGGCAAATCGATATATAACTAGGCGCCGAAGTCTACAGCCAATAATATTATCTGGTATAAAAAAGAAAATCCAACAGCTCAGAAAACAGAGTTTGGCTGTATACTATCAGGAAAAGTTGGAACCACACCTCATACACACACATCGTTAAATGTAACCAGCTTGATGAGTTTAACTGAAATTGACAAAAAGTTAAGAAAACTCTGGGAGATAGAATAATTCAAGTCGAAAAAAGACTTGATAACCTCACACATCAATTGGACTATAATCGATTTCTGCAAGAATACTTGGAACTTGGTCATATGAGTCCAATTAATCCATATTCAGGTGAAGAAGGAAATATTTACTATCTTCCTCATCACGCTGTTTTCAAAGAAGACAGTACTACAACAAAACTCCGTGTTTTAACGATCTACTATATACTGGGCCAAGACTACAGCAAGATTTAACAGATATCCTAACACGATGGAGAAAACATAAATATGTTTTTACAGCTAACATTGAGAAAATGTTTCGGCATGTCAATGTCTCCAAGAAAAATTCAAACTATCAACGCATCCTATGGAGACAACAATCAACAGATGCTGTACAAGAGCACAAACTCAACACAGTTACGTACGTTAGAGCATCAGCAACAATTACAGCATTGTATGAGATTCATAAGTAACTGCAAATTACACAAAGGCAATCCTCAACGCAGCTCATAGTCATCTGTCGAACACAACTTACCATTCTGAAAACAATTCAAATGGAAACATTTTCTGAAGATCTTACAAATCTTGAAGAAAAACGGAAAAGTCAGCAATAAAAGTCGTATAATTGCTTTGACACCTTTTCTAGACTCCAAAGGCATTATTTGCTAAGGTGCTATCACTAAAGTCTGTCCGAAGAAAAACGGAAAAGTCAGCAATAAAAGTCGGATAATTGCTTTGACACCTTTTCTAGACTCCAAAGGCATTATTCGCTAAGGTGCTATCACTAAAGTATGTCCGCTACTATACGACAAAGACAGTATTCCAGATCCACCCAAGGCAAGCTTCAAAACTACTCAGCTTGTAACTTGCACAAGAATAATATTTACACCATCATGTGCCCACCAGGAGAAAATCCACAACATTTGGAAAAGAAAACAATAAAAAAGGAAACAACCTGAAGAGATTTAGAAGGTTGTTTCTCAACTAAAGAAAGTTCGTGCCAATCCTTGTCTTTGGGCATCAGGGTTGATTCAATCTGTACTGTTGATAATGACTCTAATTACCACTATTGGAGCTCAAAATCTTCCAGAACAGCAGGCATATGAAATCGTTATTCCTAAACCAGGTTTCTACATCGAAAACTTAGGCAAAGCATCAATAAGGCGAGGAAACTTTCGAATAGGAATAGAAATTTCATTTAATATAAGAATAAGTAATAATAACCTAAAAACTATGATGACCAACACCGATAATCTATGCAACAATATTCATGGCTCCTACCAAAGGAATCATTGCGACTCCCCACTATTACACCTTAAACATAATAACAGTGAATTTTTTTTTTTTTTTTTTTTTCATTAAAACATTACAACACGTAATTCACCATAATGAAACCAAATTTACAATAACGGAAGAGGAATTAAAAGGAAAGAAGGCAAACAATTCAAATATTAAAAATGCAAACCGAAAAGTAAGCATAATTGATCATAATGAGAAACTATGCTACCAGGGAACAGTCATTCAAAAGCAAACCTTAGGAATTTCCTTTGGATCATTTCTATTCTCTTTATGTCACGAAGAATACTGGGCCCCCATACCACAGATGCATCCAGTTGTGACCTGATAAGTGCACAATATAGTGACTTAAAAGTCAGAGGATCTTAGAAGTCCAGCGGAAAATGATGAAAAGAAGAGATGCGCTGAATTGCTCAACATCATTATTAAGGTCAAAGATGCATTTTCTATACACCCAAACTCAAGGCAAAAACGAGGTATACTGGGAAAAGCTCTTAATTTTGCCTTTGGCGTAAACGACGAAGTTTATGAGGACATCAATAATATTCGAAAAAACGAAGGTGTATTACTAAATACATTACATCAGCAAGAGCTGTTCTTGAGCACGAAGCTAAACCAAACAAACAAAATAGTGGAAAGTAACCTTAGTCAATTTAAAAAAAATTGGCAGAAACAATAGATGCCATTAACATCATGAGTCAATGGAATGTTGCAATTGATCAGAACACATTAGGCTTAAAAGTACTGGCTACCTACCATGCTGGAGAGAAATATATACAAGACCTAACTACAAATTATAATCGTCTCACAAAGGCAGTATAACCGATTTTATCACTATACAGCAAATTCATGACGCAAAACAAAATGCATCTACCAAAATTGCAAGCAATTTAGTAATTTCACCAATACCACAAGAGAAGGTTGTAATCAAAAGGTCATCGGAAGCAGTTACAATATTTGGATATTTTCATACCATAAAAACTAACCGGTATAATATTATATATATAATACCGATACCACACCATCTCGAAGGAAATGCATATAGCGTCGCAATCATTGACAACTCAAATCTCACCGAGAACCAATTGGTGTCATGCTCTATATATGATCAAAATACAAAGATGATCTACCTATGCACTCCAGAAATAGTAAGCAGTATTGAGACATACCCAAACTGCGTCATCAATCAGTTGTATGGGATCCGAGCATTGTCCAGCTCTAAAATTCCAAATTGATGATATGCGGTGAAAACATTTAACTTGAAGAACACTTGGCTATTCATCACTAAGAATCCAACGCAAGCGGCTGTTATATGTAACGGAATACGGAAAGATGTAATTCTTAATTCCACAGGAATAATACGAATTGAATACGGATGTATTATCAAAACGAAAGGTAATACGCTCATGTCCCTATAACAAGTACCCAGATGGCTATATCAAGCTACAACATAGATGCAAGGTATAAACCAGAGCTGATACAATCTAATGCAGAAACCACAAAACAACTCATTACGGAACCAATTCTTCAGACCTTCGAAAAAATATACCAAGTCATAATAATTGTTATAATATATGTGAAGCGTCAATAATAAACCCGGAAGTATGGTTTCAACAACTTCTTCTATTGGATTTTCCAAAGGATGAACAAGCATCAACAGACTGTCCAACGTTGAAAGAAGGACTAGCTGAGGAATTCGAAAAAGTACTCCGTCGGTCACCCCAACTAATGCATTTTAAAAATTAAGACATAAAACAAATAAAACATATTTAGGTAACAATTTACGATTGTAAACACTATGGTTATGCATCAGCATATTTTGACCATTTTGCATTATGCAATATTCTTCACTCTACTTATGGAGTATTGAAAATATTTATTGTAATTACTTATATTATTTAATTGCAACATCAGCATATTTTTTTGTATTTAAACCACTGAAAATCAAATAATAAACTAGTTCTTAACCGAATTCAAACCTATTGTTGTCTTATATATTTCTCATAAGAATAGATCTATATTCCATGAGCAAGAATACAACAGATACTACAGAGATAATAGCGCTCATTTAGGCAGCTCTCAATTCTTATATAATTCAGTTCAATATTATGATTAGCTTCGCTTTGCGTTGCGCCTATGTGGTTAGGCAGTAAGAAGGTTAATCAAAAATTGTTAACAATACGTGTCTGCATACATATAGAAATTATCAATGTTCGGCTCTCTTCACTTTTCATATTTCATATAAAAATCACAAGGTTTCAATTCTAGTGGTTTATTCTGTGATTTATGTAAAGCTGAATTATATATATTTTCAAAAATATCCGACCCAATTTGAGATGAGGGTAATTTATGTCTAATCCCAAATACAAACATTTATGCAGAAAAATTAATTATTTATAAACTTCTCATAGGAATTATTTTTATCAAAACCGTTTTTAGTAATTTTCATAATTTTATACCTGTTCAACATTTTAATGGCATTATTGAATTCATTAACCGCTAGTGTAGCTGCTACATTGACTTGTTTCTCCAATTCAGCAATATTGGCAGGAATAATAAACATCTTCTCCTTCGTAGGCGACGCATTTGCAGAAGTTTGTGTAATCAAAATATTAACTGGGTCCGATTTTTGTAAGGTACCTGTACCTTTCGATTCTTTTACTGTCTTTGGAGTAAATTGCGTTAAATCAGTTTTTTCATCACTCTCAGTTTTGTTATCGCCACCAAATTTAAACAAATTCGCTATTGTTTTTTGATACTCGCCAAATTTGTTTGAAACATCCTCAAAGAGTTTTGATTCACCCAAAGCATATTTTAAAATATGTTCGGCTGAGGGAACAGTCTTAACTAGTGCATTTCGAAAATGTTCATCATTTCTTAAGAAAAAAAATCATAATTTAAATGTTATATGCTAATAATAATATATGTATCAACATTTTAAGTATGTATGAATTTAAAAAAACGACACTAACTTTGCGTACGCAATAATACCACCTCCAATTGCAAATGGTGCCACAATAACAAGAAACTTTCCAAAACCAGCTTCTTGAAAATGCAGCTGTTGCTGGGTAACTTCGATACGATATGGTGGCCTTTCAGTGTGCAGATTATTCTGTTTTTTCCAATTCTTCAAGTTAATACAAAAATAAATTATATCAAATTGAGCCGTCGATGTTGACAGTTTATAAAAACAAAAACCTTTAAATATTTGTAATAAAAAAATTATAAGGAAAACTGAAAATGGTTTTCGCCATATAGTTTAATCACCGTTAACTTTATTAAAAATTGTTATTGGTTATGTAATCAAATTGTTAAAGATAACGGATTAGTTAAATCGTACCTTATTTCTTAAACCGCCGTACTGCTTGTAACTTTTTTTTAAGACGAATCTGTACATTCTTCTAATCTTTATATCTAACAGGTCAAAAGCGAGATGAAATTACTTAATAAACTTAAAACTTCAGTTATTTTGCAAAGCTTATACTCTGACGTTATATTGCAATTTCGACTTCCGCACGTCACAATGCACTCCACACTACAAAGCTTATAAACAATGTCAAACAATATGTGTTATGTGAGCTCAATTACATTTTTGAAGTTTGAACAAAAAACGAAAACCCCACTTGACATTTTTCATTACGAGTGATGCAATGCTATAACCATTTCACATTTGTCGATTGTATAGGGTTGAAAAACAGTAAAATCTACCTCGGTATTACATTTGACAGTTATATGACAACACCCAATCAAACAAGATAACGACCCAATCAAACAAGATAACGAGCAAAATAATGAAATGAAGGAATTCTGCCGTCGACAAGCAATTTCATTCATTTCAAATACTATTGCAAAATATCGCACACACACAATCACACTAAACTGGCTTCCCCTTCGGTGACTCCACAAGAACATTTGTATGGTTTCGAATAAAAAACATTTGTATTGTTTAAAATTATTATATTTTGTTTATTCATTATTAAATAAAAGATAAATATACAATACAAATTACACTTAATAATTATATTCACCGGTGTTGATCACGGCAGGAACAATGAAGCAGATGAGTAGAGTGTAGCCAAAGGTTGATGAAGACCTCGAATTCGGTAAAGCCAAAGCGCCGTACCATCACTGCTGAAGTTGAGCCTGAAAAACAAAATAAAATTAGTCAATAAACAAATTAATTGTTGTTTTAAAATTATTACAACACACCTGCACTGAATATACTGCACTGCAAGCGCCTGTGTCAAGAATTTGTTTCGTTTGAGCTGCAATATCACTTAATTTAAATTTTTAGGCGCAGTATTGCACTTAACACTGTGAAGACGCATTTTCTTTACTATATATTACTACGCATTACGCAGTAGCTAAAAGGAAACACAAAAAGATAGCAGTGGGCAGTGGCCGTCGCGCGATACATATATTTGTATACGCATTTCATTTCACTACGTACGGTGTACCGATTCATCACACATTCATAGATTTTGTTTGAAAATGAAAACAAAATAGCAAAAAGTGAGAGGTCATGTCAATATGGCACACGCAAGAATGAAGAAGCAATAGCATGGCTATGGAGTAGTATGTGTAATAATTCAAGCTGTCATTCAAATATATAGCATGCTGTTTGCGGGGGAGGAAAATAATGAAATGAAGGAATTTCCGTCGACAAGCAATTTCATTCATTTCAAATACCATTGCAAAATATCGCACACACACAATCACACTAAATTCTCTTCCCCTTCGGTTACGTTACAAAAACATTTGTATGGTTTTCAAATAAAACATTTGCATTCTTTAATAATATTATTCATTGTTTATTTATTAAAATAAAGAATACACATTACAATTTACACATAATCATTATATTCACCGGTGTTGATCATGGCAGGAACTACTGGTCGATGAATCATGAAGACCTCGAATTTGGTAAGGCCAAAGCGCCGTATCAATACTGCTGAAGTTGCGCCTGAAAAATAAAAACCAAATCAGTCAATAAAAACAAATTAATTGTTGATTTAAAATTATTAGAACACACCTTCACTGAATACACTGCACTACAAGCACCTGTGTCCCTAATTTAGTTCATTTAAGCTGATATTACTCACTTATTTTTTAATTTTTATGTGATTGCACTAAACACTGTGAAGATTAAGAACACTACAGTACAAGATGAGAAATAAAATAATGAAATGAAGGAACCGAGCCGTCGACAAGCAATTTCATTCATTTTATGACTCACTACTCAGCCGCATTTTCTTTATACTATATTTACTGCGCATTACGCAGATAGCTAAAAGGAAACACAAAAAGATAGCAGTGGCCGATCGCGCTATACATTTTGTATAGTGCATTTCATCGATCATATAGTGTACCGATTTATCACACATTCATAGATTTTGTTTGCAAATGAAAACAAAATAGCAAAAAGTGAGAGGTCATGCATATTGACCTATATTTTCATGCACACGCAAGAATGAAGAAGCAATAGCATGGCTATGGAGTAGTATGTGTAATAATTCAAGCTGTCATTCAAATATATAGCATGCTGTTTGCGGGGAGATAATGAAGAAAATTCATTCATTTCAAATACCATTGAAAAATACCGCACACACACAACCACACTAACACAAGAACATTTGTATGGTTTCAAATAAAAAACATTTGTATTGTTTAAAATTATTATATTTTGTTTATTAATTATTAAAATATACTCAGATAAATATACAATACAAATTACACATAGTAATTATATTCACCGGTGTTGATCATGGCAGGAACTATGAAGCAGATGAGTAGAGTGAACAGGTGAATAGAGAGAATTCGAATTATTGTACAAATTAAATAAAAAAATTAACAGTTTTTTATCTTGCCTATATGTTGACATAGACGAGATTTAATTCAAAATAGTTGATTACGCTCAACAAATGTATGAAACACTTCATAATGTTTGCTGGGCTTGTTCATTCCGGGTGATGATGACGAGATTTGATATAAAACCACGCTCAACAAATGTATGAAACACTTCATAATGTTTGCTGGGCTTGTTCATTCCGGGTGATGATGACGAGATTTGATATAAAACAGTTGACCACGCTCAACAAATGTATGAAACACTTCATAATGTTTGCTGGGCTTGTTCATTCCGGATGATGATGACGAGATTTGATATAAAACAGTTGACCACGCATAAATGTTCAATTTTAAATATTAACACAAATTAAAATTACAAACTTACATGTTCCGAAAATAGCGCAGTTTAAGTTTGTAATTGCCGATTTTGCACTAATATTGTCGCTGAATCTAAATAGAAAAAAAATTCATTAGTTTTGGATATTTGATGATTTGTTAAAAAAAAATTAAATTTAAACTTTTTTTAATAAACTCGAACACTTATTTTTATTTTATATTTTCTTATAAATCCACGTTATGCTCACTATTTATTCAGAAAATTAGGATAAAAGAATTTTAACAAAATTTCAAATATTTTATTTTTTCGCACAATTACTTCGAAAAAACAAAATTTATGCATTCATTTCAAGCTGTTATACGTGGGGAAAAATGTTTTATGAAAACAGACGTGCTTTACGATAATTTCTCCAACGACAGCAAATGAATTCAAAATAAATTCAAAATTTTGTTTTGCGCCTCACGGTTTCCCCTTTTTGTGGACATTTATCTGTCAAATGGACTACCGGGGCGGATATAATTCTTTCACCTTCACCTGAAAAAAAGTGAAAGACTACATTTTTGGTGCCTTTCACTCGTTTTATATATATTTTTCTCGACACAATTTGACAGATCCGATTTTAATTTCATTCTTCGGCTTTTGTGTGCATTAAAATACATTTGTGGTTTTGAAATAAAATACAATTATTCGGAATGTTCTTTTTTATGTTAAGAGAAGAAGACGATATGTACGTAATTAAAGATCTTCAATAAATTTATTTCACTTTAATAAATTTTCCACTAAATAGTCAACAACATCGAAATGACCTGCAGCGTTTGGGTGATGCAAGTGACCCATTCAGTTTACCAACGGCGCGGTTTATAAAGTATTTTCGGCTGCAGAAACAAAGTGCTCGCAACCTGATTTCCTAACTGGAACCTTTCAAAACAGTTTCCAGCATTCCATTTTACATAAAATTTTTGACGACTCTACATTTTTATGGCCATGGTTCATACCAAACACCAACTGGATCACACTACCAGTTGTCAATGTCCCAACCTTCAGCTTCCCGTGTGATTGAAGAAGTCACTAAGATTATTAATGACAAATTAAAAACTGTTGTTTTCCCCACGTCTGCTTTAGATGTTGCAAAAACTAAGCAAGGTTTTGCTGTGTTTGGAATACGCGATGTTATAGGAGTAATAGACGAATGCCATATAGCAATTGTTGCACCTCCTATGAATGAGAATAGAGCGTCGTTCTTCAACAGAAAAGGATTTTATAGCCTAAATACATTGGTGGTGTGCATTGATGGCAAGTGTCACAATTAAGGGCCAATTTACGCAACGATTACACGGGCGTAGCGCGTCAAAAAAAGTTTTTGATTGGTGATTCCCTGGTTTCCTTTGGAGCCCTGGCTTCTTACATCGTGCACAAATACAGGAACGGGTACGCCAGAATCAAGGTACAATAAGAAATTTTTGAGTGCTCGAAACGTTATAGAGAGATGTTTTGGAGTAATAAAACATAGGTTTCGATGCCTGTTAAAGCATCGTGTGTTGCACTATAAGCCGCTTAAGGCTATCAGCATCATATATGCTATCTTCCGTCTTCACAATTACGTGCGTCAACGAAACGAAGCGGATATTGAAAATGACGATCCTGCATCATCAGAAGACGAAGATGATGATGACTGATGAGGAACACGAATCTATAGTGCGTTGGCATACTTTCGGTAGAAAAACACGTGATATTTATATCAGACGCCATTTCTCAAGGACATAAATCATGTCGTGTTTTTCGATTCTGTAATTTTAATTAATATGCAAAAAAAAATTTAATTAATTAAATAAAATATTTTAATAAATTTTATAATTATTATTTATTATTTAATTTTTTCAGCTCCTCCAAAATACTCCCCTGAGTTTGCTGTTCCTTTTTTTCTACTTCTAATCGCAGCTTTTTTATTTGGATGTACTCCGCAATTTGGTCTGTAAAATAAAGATTATAATTTTTTAAATTTCAAATTACTTGCTTAAATATGCAAACCTTTTTCAAGCGCCCTCTTTGCTTGTGGGAAAATCGGAGGTGGTGTCGATGGGTCATGGCTTGCCTCAGGATAAGCCTTAGGTACTGGCTCTATTCTTCCATTTTCGAAGACTTCGTCACCATCGTCTACACCGTCCACTTCCACTTTTCCCGACAAAGTAAGGACACGCTCTTCCAGTGGTGACAACTTTTTGGCACTTTGAGGGCCTCCGCCTGTTGCCATAAGGTCGGCCTTCACCAACATTGCCTTACGCCACACTGCATACTTCCATTTTTGTGGCGACTGCAAATATAAAAAAATGTATCATTATATTAAAAAAATAAAAATGTATTTTCAGTACGATTTTCCACTCCTCCATAGATTTCCGGGCGCCCTTCTCCGTATTGAGGAGTACAGCCAGCTCCTACCAAAGGCCTGCCACCCTGAAATCGCATGATTTATTCCTCATAATTTCGTTGTTGGCTGCACAAAAGCAGATATAAATGTCCAACTGATGCTCTGTGGTGGCAGTGCCCCGAACACGTTTTATATTTTCTAAAAAAATATAATTACATTTTAAAAAATTAAATAAAATTAATAAAAAACATTTTATTTTTTAAGAAACTTACCCATAACGGCAATTGTCTTTTTTTTTTTTGCTAGAATGCCGTTATTTATATGGTACTTACCCATATAGAATTTATATATTCAAACGAAAAAATGAAAAAGTACTAGATTTTTTTTTCATTTTGAAAGACTGTCATCAGCCAGTGTGAATACCAGTAAAAGAAAATTGTTTCACTTAACAATTCTTACACTCTAAAAATATGAGTTAAAGATTTTATTTAGAGAACTAGCGGAGGAACCCGTGCGCTGCTCGGACATAAAATGTTTTCTAAAAGCGTTTTTAGTAATCACTTATATTCTTTAATATCAAAAATAATTGATAAAAGAATGTCGAGAAAAATTTAGCAACTTTATTTCATTTTTACTTTCGTTTATGAAACATCCGCATTGGATGTAAAAAATATTTTTGCTATAAAACCGTAATGATGGAAAACCACAGATGCTCGAATTTTTTGGCGAGGTGTTTTTTATAGGATCGTATCAATTTTTATATATTAGACGAACTTCACCATCGGTAAAAATCGCGGAATTATTTGCTGATTTTTTCGTGATGTGAATTTTACTAAATGAATACTGACTAATTGATTCCCCCCATTAATTTTTAGGAAAAGTAAACTATTTCGCGAATCACGCTTTTTTTCGCGATTTGGTGGCGATCCCATTTACGGTTTTAGCCTGTTTGATTCCTACTCCAACACGGCCGTTTATGTATATATGTAGTTGCACGGAAAATTTCTCGGATTTTAATGCGACATGTGTTCTATTAATTGAACACTGACAAATCGATTAGTGCAATTATTTTTGCTAAAAGTCATCTTTTGCGCGAACCGCGATTTTTTTTGCAGTTTTCGCAGTTTATTTTCGCTTCGAAAATACGCCTCTATTACTTCTACAATGTTGATAAATATATGTGTCAAATTTCTTAGCGATCATGATGTCCGTTTTAGCGTGATAGAAATGTCTACCCACACGATCGTTTAGGAATGTACTTACCATATATATTATAATAGAAAATTCCGCGGAAAATCGCAGATTTTTTGCGAGATGGCTTTTATTAATTAAATGCTCACAAATCGATTCCCGCAATCATTTTTGGTAAAAGTAAATTTTTTCGCGAAACGACAATTTTTTCGCGGTTTTCGCGGTTTATTTTCGCTGTAAAAATACTCCTATATTACTTGTACAATGTTGACAAACACGTGTGCAAATTGTTGTGGCGATCCCATTGTCGGTTTTGGCGTAATTGAAAGGTATACCCACACGGTCGTTTAGGAATATTTAAAATTGATAGTCCCGCGGAAAATCGCGGAAAATTTCGAGGATTTTTTCGCGACATAGGTTTTATTAATTAAATGCTCACAAATCGATTCCCGAAATCATTTTTGGTAAAAGCCAATTTTTTCGCGAACCGCGATTTTTTTCGCGGTTTTCGCGGTTTATTTCCGCGGTACAAATACCCCTATATTACTTCTACAATGTTGGCAAACACGTGTGCAAAATGTTGTGGCGATCCCATTGTCGGTTTTGGAGTAATACCCACACGGTCGTTTGGGAATATATAAAATAGATAGCCCCGCGGAAAATCGCGGAAAATTTCGTGGATTTTTTCGCGTCATGTTTTTTTATTAACTCACTACTGGCAAACCGATTACAGCAATCATTTTTGGTAAAAGACAATTTTTTCGCGAACCGCGATTTTTTTCGCGGTTTTCGCGGTTTATATTCGCGTTGAAAATATGCCTATTTTACTTTTAGAGTGTTGGCAAATACGTGTGTAAAATTTCGTGGCGATCCCATTTTCAGTTTTGGCGTGATTGCATGACATACATACATACATACATACATGGTCGTTTAGAAATTTATATATTAGATTGGTCGGATTACATAAAAATAAAAAATAAAAATATTTCATGAGCTGTCCAAAATCGAAATATTCAAAGAAATATATATATCTATACCTGATCGGCTATTTCAAAAATGGGGTTATGTTAATGTTAAATATTTAATTATTCAATGTGTAAAAAAATTAAACCACATATACACATAGTTAGCTTTAGCCTAGCCAACCTGACTAGCTACTTTTTTGTTTTTAATTTATATATAAGGCATATATATGTAAGATTTTGGTATTCCGGCTTTTTTGTGGAAAAAAAGTTGACAATGCAGAAACTCGTTTCACAGGGGGTGTCTGTGCCCAAAAAAGTGGTCTAGAAAAAATGTGCAAAATGTACGTATGTACATGGCGGAAAAATCAAAATCCCAAACTACTGGTTCGATTTGTGTAATATTTTTTTATAAAATATTAGAATAAAATATAATAATGCAATTCAGTTTTTTTCAAGGTTAGATGCTTCAAGGTCAAGTTATTGCCAAGTGCAGTTTTTTCGTATGGGGTTTCAAAAATGGGCCCTACGATTTTCTGTATTTTCACTATGATTAATCTTCAAGGTATCCTAAACAAAACTGCATATATCCTATATCTCGCTAAACGCTAGTTCTGGCGAAATAGAGGGTGGACAAAGACAAACCCTCTCAGACACCTTATTCAAAAAAAAAAAATAATTCTGGTTATTGTAGGATTAAGTAATATAAGAAAACTTGCCGAACATTGCAAGGAAAAAATCGAAAAATTCAAAGTCAAGGTTTTTTATATCTCAGAAACCTTAAATATTTTTGAAATTTTTTTCACATTATTCTAGGCGTAAATAAGACAAAAAAACTTGCTGAACATTTCAAGATCGATATCGGAAATTTCAAGGTTCGATGTACATGTAAACATACTAATTTTAGACAATAATCTGGGTCAAAATTCAGAAATTTCAAGGTCGCATTTTTCATATCTCCGGAAGGCTTTATTAAAATATAGTTAAGCAACAGTCGTATATAAATTCACACCTCGCTCTTCTAGCATTTGCAGTTTTTTGTTTTCTGATTTGTTTTTTATACTCCACTAATCGAAGTCAAAAGAGAATGTGTAAAAGTAAGATGATTTATTAAAATAGAAAGAGATGGATGTATTTTTCATATAATGCTTATTCACTTTAAGCTTTATGACGCCGAAAATATGGAACATCCCCCACGCCGAAAGTTCTGTAGTTTTCTATCATAGAACTCGACGCTGATTCGGCGTCGACTCACCAATGGGAACCTCCTAGTCCGCAAGTTTCAAATACACAAAACTTCGAAACGCTTATGAGTTATGACTCGGTTAGGGTCTTGCAATAGCCGGGTAGCTACATAAAATATAATATTCTAACTTATTTGATAATACGTGTTAGTTATTAGTTTTAATTAATAACTGTACTGTTAATTATGTGATTATTATATAATGGTTTTAACGAATGAGTCGCAACCTAATGGAGTACTTCTCCTTATTGGAAAAAAGGATGATATTGAAAATAAAATCATGGAGCATGGCAAAATTTTGCAAATGGTTAGTAAAAATGGTATTAACATAACATTAAAGATGGAACAGAAGATTAATTTTTTTTTATGTAAACACTAATCATTTTTTTTTTCAGAATAAAAATGTGGGTATGAAAGGAGTTTTAATAGACGAATTTGGGTTTCCTCGCAATGATATTGACATTTATCAGGTTCGTGCAGCTCGAAATGCAATTTATTGTTTGCAGAATGATCTTAAACCCATAATGAAACAGATAGAAAAAGGTATTGAATTATTTAACGAGGAATTTATAAAATGTGCTGAAAACCCAACTACAATAGAAGTAAAAAACGAACCATTAAAAGAAATTTCATTACAACCATTTCTGGTAGTAAGACTGGTCTCTCCAAACTCTCCGGCTGAAAAAGCAGTAAGTTGAATACAGAATAATCAAACTCTAATTATTAGCTACGCGGATAAGCCCATGCTTTAGAAAATTTATATGTATACATTATTCAAAATACCAGACGGCCGACAAGCGTCTCGTCAGAGTTTATTTTTTAAATTTAGTAGTTTCTAGTGTTTGTACACAGCGGCCAAGCATTGAGTACCGAATTATACTAAGTGTTACAAATTCGTACTAAGATTTAAAGTACGCGTTCTATCTACATGACACGTCGAGTTTTTTTAAAGCAACACTTTTTTTTTCTTTTTACTCACACCCTTAAATATGGTGTGTTGGAAAAGTATTGCTGATTCTTCTAGAATGTAGTTTAGGTTTCATTTGGTGCCTCAGCGAGGTTGGGATTCTTATTCTGTGCTGACAGTCTTTCAGATTGAAAGATTGGAAGCTGTAGGTTAAGACATTGACAAATGGTGGTGTGATCCAGCTGGTGTTTTTTTTTTGGCCGTATACATCAACGCGAATTAATCCGAGACTACGAATTTTTCTCGATGACAGATGAAAAATTCGCATCCTCGAACTTTTATAAAAATGATATACATCAACACGGATAATTTTAGTACTATTGTGCGCAATGTTTGTTGTTATTTCTCTTCAACCAAAAGTGATCTAATACTTTTATTGGAGAAAATCTATTTAAAATGTCAGTTGATAAGTGAACTTAATTTTTTAATATAACAGCAATTCACATCTAACGGCTGAACGTACGTAATTACGATTAATCGAGGCTGATGTATACGAATTTCAAATTTTATTCGTAGTCTCGAATTAATTAGCTTTGATATATACGGCCCTAAATAGTCGTCAAGTGGCCAGATTATTTCCCCGAATGAAAACGTAAATATGAATAAATGTCTCCCCACAGTGTCACGTCAAAATTAGAATAATCACTGCTCAGAAAAACCAAAAAGTTATAACCTCTCTTATGTCATATTGTTTATGGGTTCATTGTATTTTTAAAAAATGTACCTACAATATAAGTATAACCAAAATGTTTTTTAACTTTCAAACTAATTTTTTAGCCACTAATTTTATTTTCTTACAATCAGGATCTTCGAACTAATGATGAAATTATTGAGTTTGGTTCAGCGAATATCAGCAACTGCAAAAATATTTTGGAAATATCAGCTCTTGTAAATCAGTGCGTAAATAAACAACTTTGTGTTAAAATTTTGCGAGAGAATACAACCTACTATCTTCGACTCACACCATGCGCTTGGCCTGGCCGTGGATTCTTAGGCTGTAATATGAGTTTTATTAAATATTAATATGTCTAAATGAAAATGCATAATTGCGTAAATACACATTGGTAATTTTATTATTAATAAACAAAAAATAATAATTGTAATACTATAAAAAGCATGCATTTTTATTAAATTTTTTGAAATGCAACATTATTCAAAAAATTGAATAATAGCTGCCTTGATTACCACCTTGTCCGCTCCATTGTCCATAGTTACTGTACCCAGCTTGATAGTAATTGTAGCCGCTGTAATCACCGTACCCTGGATAATTTACATTTGCTGTAGTTCCTTGATAAAACCCAGTACCCGGGCTGGTGTAGTTGTAATTATAGGATGTTGACTGAGATGAGGTTGCTAAAACTGCTGTAGTAGAGGAGGGAGATGAAGATGATCCACTTTGATGAACCGATTCTTTTAATGATTTCTTTGAATGACTGGATTCGCTGCAATTGTATAATAAATTATTTGTTTATTCATTCAACCGGACTTAATAACGGATCATATGAGAAAGAAACTACATCACACGCAGAACGAGGTGTGAATTTATTCATAGACCTCTGGAACTACTTGTATAATCTGTTGTATCTAATATATAAATTTCTAAACGACCATGTATGTATGTATGTATGTTACGCAATCACGCCAAAACTGAAAATGGGATCGCAACGAAATTTTACACACGTATTTGCCAACTTTCTAAAAGTAAAATAGGCATATTTTCAACGCGAATATAAACCGCGAAAACCGCGAAAAAATTTACTTTTACCAAAAATTATTGCGGGAATCGATTTGTGAGTATTCAATTTATAAAAACCATGTCGCGAAAAAATCTGTGATTTTCCGCGGAACTATTTATTATATAAGTACATTCCTAAACGACCGTGAGGGTAGACATTTTAATCACGTTAAAACGGACATCTTGATCGCTAAAAAATTTGACACATATATTTACCAACATTGTAGGAGTAATAGAGGCGTATTTTCATAGCGATAATAAACCGCGAAAACTGCGAAAAAAATCGCGGTTCGCGCAAAAGATGACTTTTACCAAAAATGATTGCACTAATCGATTTGTCAGTGTTCAATTAATAGAAGACATGTCGCATTAAAATCCGAGAAATTTTCGGCGAAACTACATATATACGGCCGTGTTTATGTAGGAATCAACCAGGATAAAACCGTTAATGGGATCGCCACCAAATCGGGGAAAAAAACGCGATTCGCGAAATAGTTTACTTTTCCTAAAAATTAATGGGGGGAATCAGTATTCATTTAGTAAAATTCACATCACGAAAAGATCAGCAAATAATTCCGCGATTTTACCCGATAGTGAAGTTCCTCTAATATCTGTGGTTTTCCATCATTACGGTTTTACAGCAAAATTTTTTTTTACATCCAATGCGAAAGTTTCATAAACGAAAGTAAAAACGAAATAAAGTTGCTAAATTTTTCTCGAAAAATAGACATTCTTTTATCAAGTATTTTTGATATTAAAGAATATAAGTGATTACTAAAAACGCTTTTAGAAAACATGTTATGTCCGAGCAGCGCACGGGATCCTCCGCTAGTAATAAATATATTTTAAATGACTAAACAATAGAATTTTAATCGTAATTTTCGGTTTACGAAATATGTAATTCAAAATCTGAGTGTCTTAGGGTACTATGATATTCATGATTATTGCTAATCCCAATAAAAGTATCAAATTCGGACGAAAACCAAGGTCACATTTTCCTAATCTCCTAAAAGCTTTATTAAAATGTAGTTAAGCAACAGTCGTATATAAATTCACACGTCGCTCTCCCTGCGATGTTTTTTTTTTTTAAGAACGTTCTAAATTGAATTCTGCTAACTGCAGTTGCAATTCAGTTAAGGAAACAACAGTTTTATCCGCAGGACATGACACTATCCATCATAGATGTGTGTTCTGGAACAGATATCCGTTAATTACTTCTACTCCTTCTTTAAACAGTTTAGGAGTAATGTTTGACACTAGTAGAACAAATATAAGAGCTGGGAGGAGATCAAACGTAGGATCCGCCAATATTTTATCATTTGAAAATCTTTTAACAAAAGTTGGCACGTTTGGAAATCTTCTGTTTTTTTGGTACTACCAAGGCCTTCATTGAGATTTCTTGGTTCCCTGTTTTTAATTTTAGGAATACTCCTGAGTTTGCCTTTTCCGAAGACACTCCTTCCAAGTCTGATAGGACAACGCTGGTTCGTTTCTTTTTCAGTCGTAATTTTCGAACCAAACCTTTCGCGATGTAGGCTACTTTGACTGCCCTGGTCAAGTAAGCATCTCACTGCAATCACCATGCTACGAATTAAGCTACGGCGGTTGGAAAAATTGTTGCCGACTCGGAAGTAGTGGTAGCATTTTCTAAATGATGTGACTGGCTTACTTCTTCTTCTTGTTTCTTAACGGGATGCATTATAGTCATATGTTTTTCTTAGCATTTCTCGCATTTTAATGAATCTCGATTAAAACAACGTATTTTGTAGAAGAATTTGGGAGACAGACAGAATATGCATATTTTATAGCGTCGCAATAATGATTCTTTGTCATCACTATCTAATAATTTAGAACATTTTGCAGAGGAATGACCTTCAGCGCATATGAAACAGTTGTTATTTTTTTCTCAATGAATTTTCCTTGTGATTATTTAACATAGTAGATATTAATTTGTGTGTTATGTTACATTCTTATCATGCTTAGACAAAATTTCTTATACAATATTTCGCTTAAACAACTTGCATGCCATAGAAGAAAACACTTAAAGGTGGGTTTAAGGTGGGTTTAGATGTCTATAATCAAGTGCTTGGCTTGAAAACAAGGGCCCGAGTAAAAAAAAAGCCTATACAATTTATCTTTAAGAGTGAGTTGATAGCAAATTTGCAATTTATATAAATCAATCCCCACTACTTTTAAATATTATATGAAACTGTCACATTTTATTGCAAGTATTTAACCTAAGAATTCTATATTTTGTACATACTATAATTTTGCAATAGTATCAGTTCATGTTATGCGTGTAAGCATTTAATTTTGTTTGTGTGTATTAAAATCAAGAGCCTTGATTTTTTTTTGCAATGCTCAAGGCAAGCACTTAATTATGGATAAGGCTTATACTTATTACTTTACAGAAGACAGTTTTTTCGTGAATTTGTTTGTTGCCGAGTTATGATGCCGTAAACCCCAAATTTCCCATATTTTTGCAAAAAATCAAAATTTCAAAGCCGTGGTGCTCCTCAGGAGTTGATTTTTTGGATTTAGTGTAGTACCAAAAATTGAAGGCCTATCGAATACTCATCTTTTGCGCCCTAGGCTCCTTTGATCAGATGACTTTCAGATTTCCCCCGTATAACCGTGCTCCACTCTATTGTATAGGCTTTCTTTTTAACACGGGCCCTTGTTTTCAAGCCAAGCACTTGATTATAGTAATCTAAACCCAGATTTGGGCAGATCTATATCCGCTGAATCTGCGCGAAAATCTACCCAAATGTTGGAATACGAAATCTCAATTTTGTTATTTAAATGATCTAAGAACTCATTAAAAAAGGTTCGAATAGTGAATACACCCATGCATAAGAATTTCACCACGATCATTATATTATATCTAATATATAAATTTCTAAACGACCACGTATGTATGTATGTCATGCAATCACGCCAAAACTGAAAATGGGATCGCCACGAAATTTTACACACGTATTTGCCAACTTTCTAAAAGTAAAATAGGCATATTTTCAACGCGAATATAAACCGCGAAAACCGCGAAAAAAATCGCGGTTCTCGTTTTGCACACGTGTTTGTCAACATTGTACAAGTAATATAAGGGTATTTTACAGCGAAAATAAACCGCGAAAACCGCGAAAAAATTGTCGTTTCGCGAAAAAATTTACTCTTACCAAAAATGATTGCTGTAATCGGTTTGTCAGTAGTCAGTTAATAAAAAATATGTCGCGAAAAAATCCACGAAATTTTCCGCGATTTTCCGTGGAACTATCTATTTTTATATATTCCTAAACGACCGTGTGGGTATACCTTTCAATTACGCCAAAACTGAAAATGGGATCGCCACGAAATTTTGCACACGTGTTTGCCAACATCCAAGAAGTAACATAGGCATTTTTACAACGCAAAAATAAACCGCGAAAACCTCGAAAAAACGCCGGTTCGCGAAAAAAATTACTTTTACCAAAAATGATTGCACTTATCGATTTGTCAGTGTTCAATTAACAGAAGACATGTCGTAGGAATCAACCAGGATAAAACCGTAAATGGGATCGCCACCAAATCGCGAAAAAAAGCGTGGTTCGCGAAATAGTTTACTTTTCCTAAAAATTAATGGGGGGAATCGATTAGTCAGTATTCATTTAGTTAAATTCACATCACGAAAAAATCAGCAAATAATTCCGCGATTTTCCGCGCAACTATCTAAAATATAAAAATATAAACGGCCCAAACGGCATAAGAATCAACAAGGCTGAAACGAACATTCAATACGAAATTTTACACAAGTATATCACAATACTCTAGAAGTAACATAGCATATTTAAAAAATTAAAATAAACCGCGAAAACAATAGTGGTTCCCCAAAAAATTGCTTAATTATTAAAGTGATAAACTCCTCGATTTTCTGCGGTTATGTTTCATAATCCAATATAAAAATTCAAACAACGGTAAAACTATAAACGGAATCGGGGATTTTATACACGTATTTGTCAGCATTCGGAAAGCAACAAAGGCTTTTTTTACAGCGAAATGAAACAAGAAAACCCACCTTGCGAAAAACTTTGCTGAAACTGTAAATGGGATTGCTCCGAATATGTTCACACGTATTTTTCAACATTCCTGAAGAATTTTGGAAACGCGAAAATAAATAGAGTAAAAAAATACCTCACGAAGAAAGCTGTCAAAGAAGTTCGTCTAATACATAAAAATTAATATGATCCTTTTAAAAACACCTCGCCAAAAAATTCGACCCTAATTCTTTGGTTTTCCACAATTTCGGATTTATATTTATATTTATGATATTAAAGTATATAAGTGATTACTAAAAACGCTTTTAGAAAACAACATGTTGTGTCCGAGCAGCGCACGGGTTCCTCCGCTAGTAATTATATATATATCTAATACTAGCGGAGGAACCCGTGCGCTGCTCGGACACAACACTTTTATACTTTAATATCATAAATGTTTGATAAAAGAATGTCTATTTTTAAGTTTTTATTTATTGTAATCAAAGTTAAAATTGAAAAGGATGACAATTATTATGCAGAATTTTGTTTTCATGGTGATGCTGCTTGTTCATAATGGTTTCGATTTCGTAACATTTTTTCTCTTTTTTCTGAAATATCTTTCAACTTCATAAAAGGAAACACAACAAAAATTATCAATTTTTTTTAATTTTTTCCCTCGTTTATGAAATTTTCGCATTGGATGTGATTATAAAAAAAAACTTTACTATAAAACCGAAATTGTGGAAAACCTCAGAATTATGGTCGAATTTTGGCGAGGTGTTTTTAAAAGGATCACATTAATTTTTATGTATTAGACGAACTTCATTACGGCGGAAAATCGAGGAGTTATTGACAGCTTTCCTCGTGAGGTATTTTTTTTACTTTTCGTGTTTATTTTCGTGTTTCCAAAATACTTCTGTAATGTTTGAAAATACGTGTGAAAATTTTCGGAGCGATCCCATTTACAGTTTCAGCAAGGTTTTTCGCAAGGTGGGTTTTCATGGTTTTCGTGTTTCATTTCGCTGTAAAAAAAGCTTTGTTGTTTTCCGAATGCTGACAAATACGTGTGTAAAACTCCGATTCCGTTTATAGTTTTACCGTTGTTTGAATTTTTATATTGGATTATAAAACATGACCGCAGAAAATCGCGGAGTTTATCATTTTAATAATTAAGCAATTTTTTGGCGAACCACTATTGTCTTCGCGGTTTTCGTGGTTTTCGCGTTTTATTTTCATTATTTAAATTTGCCTATGTTACTTCTAGAGTATTGTGATATACTTGTAAATTTCATATTGAATGTTAGTTTTAGCCTGGTTGATTCCTATACCCAAACGGCCGTTTACATTTTTATATTTTAGATAGTTGCGCCGAATTGACTACTGACAAACCGATTAAAGCTATCATTTTTGGTAAAAGTAAATTTTTTCGCGAACCGGAATTTTTTTCGTTATTTTCGTGGTTTATTTTCGCGGTAAAAATACCCCTATTTTACTTCTACAATGTTGGTAAACACGTGTGCAAAATTTTGTAGCGATCCCATTGTTGGTTTTGGCGTAACTGAAAGGTATAACTATACGGTCGTTTAGGAATATATAAAATAGATAGTTCCACTTTTATTAAATGACACTGACAAACCGATTACAGCAATCGTTTTTCTTGAGAGTACATTTTTTCGAGAACCGACATTTTTTTCGCGGTTTATTTACGCGGTAAAAATAGCCTTAATTTACTTCTACAATGTTGGCAAACATGTGTGCAAAATGTTGTGGCGATCCCATTGACGGTTTTGGCGTAATTGAAAGGTATACCCACACGGTCGTTTAGGAATATATAAAATAGATATAGGATCGAGGAAAATTTCGAGGATTTTTTCGCGACATGGCTTTTATTAATTAAATGCTCACAAATCGATTCCCGCAATCATTTTTGGTAAAAGTAAATTTTTTCGCGGTTTATTTTCGCTGTAAAAATACCCCTATATTACTTGTACAATGTTGACAAACACGTGTGCAAAATGTTGTGGCGATCCCATTGTCGGTTTTGGCGTAATTGAAAGGTATACCCACACGGTCGTTTAGGAATATTTAAAATTGATAGTCCCGCGGAAAATCGCGGAAAATTTCTAGGATTTTTTCGCGACATGGCTTTTATTAATTAAATGCTCACAAATCGATTCCCGCAATCATTTTTGGTAAAAGCCAATTTTTTCGCGAACCGCGATTTTTTTCGCGGTTAATATTCGCGTTGAAAATATGCCTATATATATATATTTTACTTTTAGAAAGTTGGCAAATACGTGTGTAAAATTTCGTGGCGATCCCATTTTCATACGTTTTGGCGTGATTGCGTAACATACATACATACATGGTCGTTTAGAAATTTATATATTAGATACACATATAGTTTAATATATATAATATTTTAAACGTGCAATCAGAAAACGGAAAAAAATAAAACGCAGTTCGCATAAAAGTTTAATTTTCCTAAAAATGATTGCGGGAATCGATTTGTTAGCAAAATTCACATCGCGAAATAATCCGCGAGCAATTAGGAGATTTTCCGCGGAACTATCTAAAATATCATAATCTAAACGACAGTGTGGGGTATCAACCGCTAAAACTGACAGTAGCAAAATTTTACTTACGTATCGTCCGACAACACTCTATAAGTAACCTAGGCATATTTCAAAAATGAAAATGAACCTCGGAAACCGCGAAAAAAATTGACCAATTACAAAAGTGAAAACTTATGCGATTTTCTGCGGTTATGTTTTATAATTCAATATTAAAATTCAAACGACAGTAAAACTATAAACGGAATCGATACGAGATTTTACACACGTATTTTTCAGCATTCGGAAAGCAACAAAGGCATTTTTTTTTAAAGCGAAATACGAAAACCATGAAAAATCGCGGTTTTTAACCCATAAAAGACTGCCCATACGACTTGTACGGCTTGTACGATTTTGATGAAATTTTGACATTTGTGCCTGGGAGACAATAGAAGTTGATAGAAAAAAAAAATGAAATTACCTGCTCGCATACCTGAGATATAACATGGGTATTTAAATACCCGACAGGCTTTAATGTGATAATTTTACTTTATTTAAGAATTGGGTTCCAAAAACAAATTCATAGATGAACAAATGTTTGCCGACATTCGTGAAAAACTTTTATCAAAGGAAAACATATTCGATTCGGCTGTAATTATCTGTATAAATCGTTTGTCAAATGATATATTCTTCGCTTTGGAACTGTTCGTTATAATCGGACCAATCATGGTCCATTGATGAATATAAAGGTAATACGAAAGAAACTTCGCGGTACACCCGACTTTTGTTTTCATATGAACAATAATGCGTTAAGTCACACCCCTTACTATCGAACTTCTTGAGCCATACACCAATGGCCCACGCGAAACGGTATGATCAGAAAGTACATAATAATGGTTACTAATGAACACAAAACAGCCTTATTTGATCAACCAATACAATCATCGCATGGGTGGTTAATGCAATTAATAATTGCCGAATTCGGATTTGGGGCAAGCAGTGGTATTAGCCACTAATGACAAGTGCTTTCGAAGCGGCTATGTGAAAATTGCATTGCCTTTGTTGCAATTATGACAAAAAGCAACGATATCCCAATTCGAACTCCATGCTGAGATATGCGAAACAATAATGATAAAATCGGATATCATCATCCGGATAGAACGATAACTTCCGATGGTTAACTGGGAATGCGTAAAGATCGTATCGATGATTCCATTTTAAAACTGAATACTCGTCATCGTTGTTCGCAATGCGGTGAAAAGACTGAATGTGGATGTCTCATGTGCCACGCCAACTTCGATTCCGCACCTTGCTTTTTCGATTACCAAAACGGTGTTGCCCTAAAGATCAGACGAAGATTGCTAAAGCTAAATAAACATTATTCTCGAATAAAACTTTAAAAAAGCCGATTTCAATGAATTTTTATTTACTCCAAACGAATTTTTTGCATATAAAAAAAAAAAATGTTTAGTACACACCATGGGCTGTCGGGTATTTAAATACTTACTTATAGTTTCATTCTTCTTCTTTACTATAAAAAAAATTTTGCAACGATATTTCTCACACATCGTCATCAACCATTTAGCATAAACTAAATACACACATCCACACGATCGATTACATTTTTATATATTAGATTGTGTGTACTTTTAATTTCCTCCCGAGTTTTTTATAATTCGTATTTTATAATGAGAGATGTGAAAAAATTCTACGTTAATACTTTGCTTATTTTCTACTCAAAATTAGAATAACTGGTCAGAAAAACCAAAAAGTTATTACCTTATGTCATATTGTTTATGGGTTCATTATATTTCTAAAATATGTACTTACAATATAAATATAACCAAAATGTTTTTTAACTTCCAAAAAAAATTTTTTAGACACTAATTTTATTTTCTTACATTCAGGATTTTCGAATTAACGATGAAATTATTGAGTTTCATTCAGCGAATATCAGCAACTGCAAAAATATTTTGGGAATATCAGCTCTTGTAAATCAGTGCGTAAATAAACAACTTTGTGTTAACATTTTGCGAGAGAATACAACCTACTATTTTCGACTCACACCATGCGCTTGGCCTGGCCGTGGATTCTTAGACTGTAATATGAGTTTTATTCAATATAAATACGTCTAAACGAAAATGCATAATTGTGCAAATACACATTGGTAATTTTATTATTAATAAACAAAAAAAAAATTGTAATAGAATAAAAAGCATGCAGTTTTATTAATTTTTTTGAAATGCAACATTATTCAAAAAATTAAATAGTCAAATTTAAAACGAACCAATATATGGAAAGATTATGGGATAGGCAAATATTTACAACTTAATAATAGCTGCCTTGATTACCACCTTGTCCGCTCCATTGTCCATAGTTACTGTATCCAGCTTGATAGTAATTGTAGCCGCTGTAATCACCGTACCCTGGATAATTTACATTTGCTGTAGTTCCTTGATAAAACCCAGTACCCGGGCTGGTGTAGTTGTAATTATAGGATGTTGACTGAGATGAGGTTGCTAAAACTGCTGTAGTAGAGGAGGGAGATGAAGATGATCCACTTTGATGAACCGATTCTTTTAATGATTTCTTTGAATGACTGGATTCGCTGCAATTGTATAATAAATTATTTGTTCAACAGAACTTAATAACGGATCATATGAGAAAGAAACTACATCACACGCAGAACGAGGTGTGAATTTATATACGTAACAACATTGCGTCAAGTAGGCCATGACATTTGTTCGTGATAGACTTTAGTCTTTATAAACCTTAATAATTAATCATTTAAAGCAATTTAATTAAAATAATTACATAAAATGGAATGATCAGTGCCTGAGTGCACCAACACATATTGGTAAAAAACAAGTATTTTTTAGGCCAGTTTTTAGTTTAGAATGGTTTGGAGTCTACAGAAAAAAAAACTACATCGCAGGGAGAGCGAGGTGTGAATTTATATACGACTGTTGCTTAACAATTAATTTTAATAAAGCTTTTCGGAGATATGAAAAATTTGACCTTGAAATTTCTTAATTTTGACCTTGATTTTTGTCCAAAATAGGTACTTCTATTGACATTATCAATTATGTAGAACATCATAGTACCCTAAAACACATAGTATTTGAATTAAACATTTTCATTGTAAAAATATGACCTTGAATTTTCAAAATTTGACCTTGAAATGTTCAGCAAGTTTTCTTATTTTATTTATTCCTACAATAATGTGAAAAAAAAATTTCAAAAATATTTAGGGTTTCTGAGATACGTGCGCCGTATGCCGTACGTCGAACCTTGAAATTTCCGATTTCGACCTTGAAATGTTCAGCAAGATTTTTTGTCTCATTTAAGCCTACAATAATGTGAAAAAAAAATTTAAAAATATTAAAGGTTGCTGAGATATAAAAAATTTGACCTTGAATTTTTCGATTTTGACCTTGAAATGTTTCGCAAATTTTCTTATCTGCTTTTATCCTACAATAATCTGCAAGAATTTTTTTGACATTGTGCAAGGTGGCTGAGATAGAAAAGTGGGGTTTGTCATAGTCCACCCCCTTTTTCGCCAGAAGGAGCATCTAGCGGGATATAGGATATATGCAGTTTTGTTTAAGATACCTTGAAGATTAATTGTTGTGGAAATGAAAAAAATCGTAGGACCCATTTTTGAGCCCCTATACGAAAAAAAATTCTTTTGTCAATAACTTGACCTTGAAGGATCGACCTCGAAAAATCGAAGATCCTATTCTTACATTTTTGTTTAATAGTTTACAAAAAATGTTCATACAAATCGGTCCAGTAGTTTAGAAGTTTTTTTTTTCGACCATTTTTCTATAGTACGGCGTACGGACGTACTTTTGCACATTTTTCTAGACCACTTTTTTGAACTCAGGGGGTGTCAAAACGAGTTTCTGCATCATCAACTTTTTTTCCGAAAAAAATCGGATTCCAAATATTTCTATATGCCCTTGGGGTCGTATATAAATTAAAAAGCACATTGTTGCATATTTTTTCGAGTTTCTTTACTTATATGTTTCAAATAATAATGGTATTTTATTAACCCGTTTTTGTCGGAAGCACATACTATTCATAAAAAAATATTTTTCATAGACCTTTGGAACTACCTGTAAAATCTGTTGTACAATAAATATATTTTAAATAACTGAACAATCAAATTTTGATCGTAACGGTTTATGAAATGTATTTATAATATGTTTCTTTATATTTATAAACTTACTAGCGGACCCGGCGAACGTCGTTCCGCTACAAACATCGCTTTATTTATTGATGAGTTTTTGAATACACCTTTAAGCTACCGAAGAAATTTTATACGTGTGACCACATGCATTTTATATGGGATTTGCATTTACAATGCCGGACTCTATAATATTTGATACTGACAAAATTAATAAAATTGGATCTCTTAAATCAAACATAATATATATATGTCTATAAATAAGTCTTGGTTTGTTACTATCCTTAAAACTTGAAAACGACTGGACAAAATGGGATACTTCCTTCTGAAAATTATCTCATAATTGCTAGGAGAAGGTTTATGAACAAAAAAGAAATTCCAACGGAATAGTTGAAAATGTCGGATAATGAGAAACCATCCAAAAATTATAACATGTTACTAATATACAGCAAAAAAGAAATATTACTATGTTATTTTGCATTATATATTGCAATTTTTCAAAAACACAGTAATTATTATATAGTACAGAGTTCTTAATATATACCGCGTTCACGTCGCGAGGATTGTACTGGATTGGATTGGATTGGATCGCTTTTGTTATCCATATGTCTGTTCACGTGGGGTGTACGGTTTAACATCTACCATTGCGACTCTGGTGGAAAAATTTGAAAGCTTACTTTAAACGTTATTTTTTCTTGTATAATATTGCCGTCTGCCTGTTTTGTATCGTCTTATAATATTAAAAACAAATATTTTTAATTCAATTTAAATTTTTTGTTTTATATTATTTTTTTATTATAAATTAGATATTGTCTACCGACCAACCTGTTGAACAAAAAAAAAAACCAAAGATATGTATATTATATGTCCGATACATATATACTTTCAATCCAATCCCATTTTTCAAGCGCACTTGATATTCCTATACAGGACAAATTTTGTTGCGTTCTCGTGGGGTAAGTGATCGGATTAATTCATCCAATCCAGTCTCCTCGCGACGTGAAGGCGGTAATATAGAGTTATAATGAATGACGTGTGAAAAGTTAACCAAAACTTATATTAATTTGCATTCTTTGGGAAGTGGGAATTGTTAATGTATGTGATAGATTGGTGAAAATGTTAGTTTTTTTGATTACTGAGGAGTTTGGCCCATTACGGCTGAATCATTGAATGTATTCACCTTTAATTCACATTGTATATTCGTATGGTGTATGGGGTGGTTCAGACATTGGTGTCAACCCGGTAATTGGTGGTAAATCTTTTTATGAGTTATAACCCAAAAATTTTTTGTCCTGTGTAATATCAGAAACTAAAAAAAACACCGCACCAATATTAAATAAAATTAAATATTTTTAACCCTATTTATTGGTGGTAATTATTAGTTATTAGCGAAAGAAGTTTTAAACAACACAGTAGTTATTACAAAAAGCAATAGAGTTCTCAATCTATTATATTATTTCTTAGGGGTGTAACTCGGGAACCACTGGGCCGATTTTCAAAAAAATGTTGTACATATTGCAATATACCATGTTTATGGAGAAAGAAAAATTAAAAAATAAAACGGAAAATTTGGAAAATCGAAAAAATGAGAGTACAGTTATATGGCGGAAATTGGGTGCCGGGTTTTTCGATGACGGGATATTCTTCTATCACGAGTCATAATTACGACCAACGAGATTTTCTTTTACTGAGAAATAGCATGTTGGGATTTTAACTTCTTCAGAATTTCAGGAATGAGAATTTAGGTTATTTTGATTTTAAATGTGTGGTTAATTGCCAGTCAGAATTTGAAATTTGAGTCGGTGTCGGGTTTTAGGGTTGCCGTTATTTCAGTTTACGTATTGAGGGTTTGGATTGCGACTGACGGTATGATTGAAATAAGGAATTTTGACCCTTAGTTTGCCGGGATTTCGGGTCTTAAAATTTCAAAGTCAAAATTTTAAAACTCTAGGCGATATTTTTTTAAAATGTAAATATAAAATCCAAGAACTGTTTGTTTATGATTTGGTACTATGATGTTCTACGTTATTGCTCCTCAATAAATGTACCAATTTTGGACAAAAATCAAGATCAAAATTCGTAAATTTCAAGGTCACCTTTAACATATCTCAAAAAAACATTAATTAAATTTAGTTAACGCTGAATTCACTGCTTCAGCATATTTTTACTGAACTCGAAGAGCGTGCTCGCGCACACTTTTTATTAGAAAATTTTAAATTCTCAATTTTTAGGTTGAGTGTCGACAAAAAATCTTCTCTCAAAAAGTTGAGTTAACTTCAACTTTTAATGTTTCATTAGTTTGGGTAAATGCAATAAGGTAATAGTTGCTTGTGTGCTAATCACAGCGGCAATCCAGGAAACGACATTGCTGAAACTCTCGCAAGAGAAAGTCATCTGTGGACCAGAACCTTGTATAGGGATCTCCTATCAAGGACTAAAAACGGAAAGGTATAAAGAGCTATGAAGATATCACTTAGATAATTGGCAAGAGTCAGAACACTACAGCCAAACGAAAATGTTTGTGGTAGGCCCCGATGATAAGAGAACTAAACTCCTCTTAGGGCTGAAACGCACAAGACCTCAGGAATGTGGTCTCAATTGTGACGGGGCATTGCCTACTGAACGAACATCTCCACAGAATCGGGGTAGGTGAAACACCCTTGTGTGAAAGTTGTTGTGAAGAGAATGAGTCGGCGGAACACTTCTTGTATGACTGTCTAGCTTACAATCGGTTTAGAAACAGATTTTTTTTTGCAGAACCATTGAATTCAGCTAAAGCAACAATTTTGCTTGATTTAAGTCACAAAGAGGGTAATTTAAGTTCATTAAAACAAAACAGCTTAGAATGTAAAATATTATACGTTACCTTGCCTTCTTCTTCGCCTCATTAGCTTTGTTTAGTGCAACGTGGAGCGCTCGCTGCGCTTCTTGTAATCCTTTAGAATTTTCACCAAAATCCTCAAGAAATTCCACTTTTCGTTGAGCAAATAATACACGCTGATCAGATTCAATATCTTCACGACCCATAAATGAATCCATAATAGCAACAACTTCATCCTGCTTTACAGGAGTGCGCTGCAATGACATATCTATCATCTGCAAGGCCACTCTGGTGTTCGTTGGATCATCATGTAAAGCTTTACGCAACACCTCATACCCAGATTCCAAATTATTCATAACTTTATGGCAAAATCTTGCGTACTTAATAGCAAGACTGCCAGCAATTGTTTTGTTTTTAGCAGCGCGTATATAGTGCTCATAAAGTTCCACACATTTTTCAAAATTTTTGCGTCTGCGTTCAACATTAATCCGACGATAAGCAATCTGTAGTAGATCTGAACAATTTTCTTCTAGTTTAATCAAAATTTTTGCGGCTTTGTCGAAATCATTTTGACATTCCTCAAAAGCTGACCACATTAAATGCAGACTTGGCTTGTCTGGATGATGAACTTCACAAGCCCGTTGAAAAACATCACGTATTGATGGAATTAGTTCTGAGTCATTAAGGGATTCCAAATATCGTATTAGTTTTAACCAAAATTCGTCATATAAAGCACACGCTATGAGACAACGCTCAAATAAAACTAAAACCCGTTGTCTATCACCGTGCTCAATTTCAAAATCAATATAGTCCTTCCAATTTTTCAACTGACAACGCTCTAATGGTTTAACATGAAAATACGGGCGCTTAATGCCCTCTTCATAAACCCAACGACCAGTAACTGCAGATACCGTTTGCTTATGAATTTTGCGGCGAGGTGCAATTAATTTTTCTTTAATACCAACAGCCTCTTCCTCATTTCGAACATTATAATCGCTGTCATCTTCGCCAGGAGGCATATCTGAAATTTCTGTATTCTTATGTTTTTCTTTAATTGTTTTTTCACAGCGAACTTCTGCTCGTAATTTGGACATTTCATCCAATGTGATTAAGGTAGATAGTGGATTGTTGTTGATTACTTCTTGAAAGCTGTAATTTGATATTGACAACAAAAGTTTGCTTATAATATTTTTTAAATTACTTACTGATCAAAATGGCCACTGTATCCTTGTGTTGGTGTAGCCAAAAGGCGATCATACAATGCGATTACATTAATGTTGCGTGCACCATCCTTCTCCCATTTAATATAGGCTTCCCAAAGTTTATCAGAACGAAATTCAAGTCCGCAAGCCCCAATGGCGCGCTCAAATTGTGATCGTATATACGCCACATCATCAGAATTTTTGGATTTTGCATGTGTTATATAATGAATCCACAAATCGACGGAGAGAGGTATTGCAGCTAGTCCTCTCTCGAATACCTTTTTATTTAGATAATTTAGGAGCAATCACACAAACGGGGAAAAGTTAGAAAAAAACATTAAAAAAAAGAATTTATGCAAGAAAAGAATAATTAAAAACTAATTTTTTTTTTTCAAATATGAAATTTATAATGTGCAAAATTATCTAATTAATGTTGGTATATGCATGTTTGGTACAATAAATATGACATAAATAATAATATATTATGCCATTTAATTTTTTTTTTACACACGTTTTTAAATTAACACATTTTAAACCATTAAAAAAAAATCACTTATGTCATTTTCCACTTGAAGATAGACAATTTTGTATTTCAACCACTTTGAAATCTAAACCCAAACGTCGTATAAAACTCACATATTCGAACCCATTTAAAACACTAAGAACTCCGCCCTAAAAAAAATAAGGTACATCTTGAAATGTCACCTCAAACATGTATGATACTCGTACAAAATAACCTCATTGCCTCAACTAAGGCAAACTTTTTCACTAAAATAATATTTTGACATCAGTGCCTAATTTAAAAATTACCTTCCAAATGGTAAATTTGGATTATAAAAATTTCCCGCCATGTACATATATTGAATTCAAAATTGTAATTTATTGAATACATATTGAATTACTATCGTTAGTGTATATGTGATGAAAAAAAAATCTCTTCTGTGTATCTACAGATAATTTTATATTTAGTATTTATGCAGGCGCATTTTTAGCAAAATTGGCGTGATCCAAAGATATCATTAGGTAGACATGGCACGTAGAACAAATATTTTATCGAAATGTTTGTATGTATTGCAATGCATTTATGTGTATTGGTTGGCATTAAAATTACATTAACGCCGTAAACATCGAAAAAATCGGGGCACCTCGGCAACAAAATCATAAAGGATTTCTAAAGTTTCGAAGACTCCTACAAGGGGGTCTAGAACGTCACTGGCACATTATTGCAAATATTGGAGGTTGTTTTTTAAAAACGATTTTTGAAAATTTATAATTAAATAGGTATATTAGGTGCGTCCTTTAAAAAAGTAGATAAATAAACTTTGATATATAAACTTATTTATAAAAATAGTAACACTTTATAAAATTGACAAAAAAATATTGCACCTATGAAATGAAATTTTCGATACTCGAGATGAGTTCTTGCTGCCACACACTTCAACGATACACTTCATTTTTTATACGTTTTTTCAATATTTTTTCCTTTTTAAATTAATTAAAAATAATTTTATTATTTCTTTAATAAATAAAAATTATTTGTTTGTATAATAATTAGTCACAAATTTGTTAATAATGAACGGCACAAACACAAGAATATGATATTTTTTAAATTGCGCACACGAAAACAAACGAAAAATAATTCGAATATTGACAAATGAAAGGTAATGTATATATTCAATATAGCAGCCTTTCCCCATTAAGAGATATTCTATAATCGTCACGGCCTCAATCATTTTGTTTCTAAATTCATGTTTTTAACATTATTGTTTGGTTATTTTTTGAAACATAATTAATTCAAACGAGTGTCAAACTTCATCCAATCAGAACAATTGTTAATTTGTTTTTATTAAAAAAAAAGATGTTTTAGCTTTCTTGCATTATTCCGACAAGAATTTTTTAATTTTTGATTATTAGTTTACATATATGGATTTATGTATTATGTATAAAATAATATTTTGTTTAAAATAAGCGAAAACCCAACTGACAATTATGAGTACGCGACGTTACACAATCAAACTGAAATAAATAAAATTAGTTCTGAAATTTTTGTTTTTAAAGCTCTTACTTTATATTCTGTATATATTTATGTATATCGTGAGAGGCCTTTGTATACATATGTATAAATACACAATTTCTTCATGCCAATCTCATTCCAGTCGTTTTGGCCCGTTGTAAATTGTAATCAGTGTACGGCTCGTATTAAAATTTGTATAAGTATTATTTTTTATAATAATCCAAGGTTTAATACAATAAATGAAATTAAATTTAAAAATAAATAACATTGTAAAACGGGACCATTATTATTTATTTATAATTTTGAAATTTATTTTTCTTTGAATATAGATACCGGAAAAAAAAGGTTTTCATTACATAAAACTGTACTCGTGGAATTAATTTAAATATATGCTGTATGAGTAACAAGATACTTGAAATCTAATTCAACAACGACCTAGTAATTTAATATAATCATGTGCAAGACGCAGTCATTTTTGGTTCTTATTTTCTGCGCGGAATTCGATGTTTTCATTTGTTATCACTTGTTTCGTTTTTTTTCATGGGTGCAGTTCGAATGCAAGTACATATATAAATTACAAATTTCTAGCAAAATTTAAAAATTCGAAAAAAAAACAAAGTGATTTTAATTTAATTTAACATGGATGGCCTTTGCCTGTGTATGTACACAAAATTTGAGTTTGGATTACATATTTGCACTACGTGCCATGTCCAGCTATGTCGTTGGCGTGATTTAATATATAAATTTTTAAACGAGCGTATATGTATGTATGTATGTCAGTATATAAACTTGATGCTCAATCATACCAAAACTGACAATGGGATCCCCGAAATTTTACACAACTTCTAGAAGTAACATAGGCGTGTTTTAAACGCGAAAACCGCGAAAAAATTTACTTTTACCAGAAATGATTGCGAGAATCGATTTGTTAGTATTCAATTAAGAAAAGCCATGTCACGTAAAAATCAGCGAAATTTTCCGCGATACTATCTATTATAAAAGAACATTCCAAAACGACCGAGTGGGTAGACCTTTGAATCAAATTAAATTTTACACACGTATTTGCAAACATTCTAGAAGTAACATAGGCGTATTTTAAACGCGAAAATAAGCCGCGAAAATCGCGAAAAAATTGACTTTTACTAAAAATGATTGCGGGAATCGATTTGTCCAATTAATAGAAGACATGTCGCGAAAAATACGCGAAATGTTTCGCTAAACTATCTTATATAAAAATTTTTAAACGGCCATGTTGGTGTAGGAATCAACAAGGGTAAAACCGAAATGGGATCGCTATCAAGTTTTACACACGTGTTTTCCAACATTCCAGAAATAATTTAGGCACATTTTAAACGTAAACCACGGAAATTGCGAAAAAAACGCGATTCGCGAAAAAGTTTACTTTTCCTAAAAATGATTGCGGGAATTGATTTGTCAGTATTCATTTAGTAAAATTCACGTCGCGAAAAAATCAGAAAATAATTCCGCAAACTTCCGCGGAACTATCTAAAATATAAAAATATAAACGGCCGTTTGGGTATAGGAATCATCCAGAGTATAATTGATATTAGTACGAAATTTTAATATAAATCGTGGTTCATGAAAAGATTGACTAATTTCTAAAAATATTTAAGAAATTGATTTGGCAGTGTTTCTATTCGTAAGAAACACCTTGCGAAAAATTCCGAAATTTTCGACGTTACTATCAATGAGGCTGAAACTGTAAATGGGATCGCTCCGAAATTTCACCACGCCTAAAAATACGAGCTTTCTGTGGTTTTCCACGATTACGGTTTTATAGTAAAGAATTTTTTGGTTTCATCCTATTTGAAAATATCATAAACGAGGGAAAAACCAAAATAAAATTGCTAAATTTTTGTTGTGTTTCCTCTTATCAAGTTGAAACATATTTCAGAAGAAAGAGAAAAAATTCGACGAAATCGGAACCATTATGAACAAGCAGCACCATGAAATCAAATTTCTGCATAATATCGTTTTCCATTTTTACTTTGATTAATACGTAAACACTTGAAAAATAAACATTCTTTTATCAAATATTTGCGACATTAAAAAATATAAGTGATTGCTAGAAACGCTTTTAGAAAACAACATGTTGTGTCCGAGTAGCGCACGGGTTCCTCCACTAGTATAAGATAATTCTTATTTAAATTCAATTAATTGGAATTATATTATTTATATTATATTATTTCAACAAACTATCCAATTCAATTCAAACAATGCGTATTTAAACAAATTTGGAATGTATGTAAATGTTTTCATACGATATTGATTGAAGTTACAAAGTGGGATATTTAAAGTAGAACTAATCATTAAAATGAGTTATATTTGCTATAGCTACTTACATTTTTCAATTTCTTAACGAATTTCACTACAAATCTGACACTTTCTTATATTGAAAATTTAAAAACAATAAAATATCGTTCGTGGGAGATAGAGATAAAAAGTCAAATCCGATAGAAAAAATTTCCGATAGGATAAACTACTCACTTTATAACTAAACCAAAAAACCTTAAGAAAATCTGCAGTTTCTTGCACGCACAGTGTACATGATATCTATGTTATATATGATTATGCATGGCTATTTACACACTGGACTAAATATGCAATGCCTTAGTTAAGGTGCCTACACACGGGATGGAAAACTAGCGTAACTATAGATACACTAAAGTATCATGTCCGTTAACACAAACACTAGATTTAGTCAACTATACGCATAATTTTACTATCCTACAGTCGAACTATATACCGAAATATCACCATCAATTGTGGCCACGCGACTGCAGTCTCAAAAACTAGCGGATAGTTCAACTATACATATAGTTTTGAACTATTCGAACCGGCCACACACCTATAGTTAAGCTATAGCTGAATTATACGCTAGTTTTCTTTATACAGGTTGGCTAAGCTAACGCAAACTATGTTACTCAATGTACTTCTGTGGTTAGTTAAAGTTAACTTAAACACGATTTTGAATAGGTAAATATTTAACCATTCACATAACCCTATTTTTGAAATAATCGATTTACATACCGATTTTTATAGATACAAATATTTCTTTAAATATTTTGATTTTTTGACCGCTCATGAAATTTAATTATTATACAATCTAAAAATCTTTGTGAATAACATTTAAAATATAAAACTTTTAAAATTCAAAATATAACGCTGTACGCCGTACTATAGAAAAAATGTTGTTTTATATGGGAAAAAAAACTCCTAAACTACGACCGATTTGCATAAATTTTTTTTGTAGAATATTAGAGAAAAATATGACGAGGCTTTTTGATTTTTCAAGGTCAAGTTGTTGAGAAAAAACAGTTTTACTTGTATAGGGTCTCAAAAATGGGTCCTACGATTTTTTTCATTTCCACAACAATTAATCTTCAAGGCATCCTAAATAAAACTGCATATATCTTATATCCCGCTGGATGCTCCCTCTGACGAAAAAGGGGGCGGATAAAGACAAACTCCACTTTTCTCTCTCAGACACCTCACACAATACGAAAAAAATTCTTTCACATTATTGTAATATAAGATAAGAAAACTGCCGAACATTTCAAAGTCAAATTTTTTATATCTCAGAAACCTTAAATATTTTTAAATTTTTTTTTCCACATTATTATAGGACTAAATAAGATAAGAAAACCAGCAGAACATTTCAAGGTTAAAATTTTAAAACTCAAGGGCATATTTTTATAATGAAAATATGTTATTAGTGTAACATTTTTGGACAAAAATCAAGGTCAAAACTCAGAAATTTCAAGGTAGTTAAGCAACAGTTGTATATAAATTCAAACCTTGCTCTCCCTGCGATGTAGTTTTCTTTTTAAATATCGGTTTTGTGCGTTGCAAAATCATTCTCACCTGAACAAAACCTACATCACGTGATATTTTTTTTTTATATTTAAGATTTCTGAGATATAAAAAATTTGCCCTTGAATTTTTCGATTTTGACCATGAAATGTTCTGCAAGTTTTCTTATTTTATTTAATCATACAATAATGTTAAATTTTTTTTTTTTTAAATATTCAGGGCTTCGGCGAACCTTGAAATTTCCGATTTCGACCTTGAAATTTTCAGCAAGTTTTTTTGTCTCATTTAGGGGCGGATACACAATGCCATAGTTAGTCAGGTTGGCTAGGTTAACGCTAACTGTGTTACTCAATATACTTTGTTAGTTAGTCAAAGTTAACTTTCTTAACTCCACGATTTTGAATAGTTTAATATTTAACTATTCACATAACCTCATTTTTGAAATAGTCGATTTACTATAGAAATATGTAATGGTTTGAATATTTTGATTTTTGACAGCTCATGAAATTCAATGAATTACGATGTATAAAAACAAAGTGAAAAATAATAGCGCTGCATTTCTGATAATAGCACTGTATTTGCGGTGCATTTCTGCTATATTTGACTACATTTGACTATGGTTAAATAGTTAAAAATGGCGATTAACTTTGACTTAACTAACCTAACTAACTATGCATACAGTATCCGGCCCTCAAGCCTAAAATAATCTGAAAAAAAATTGCAAAAAAACGTAAGGTTTCTGAGATATAAAAAACTTGACCTTGAAATGTTCTGCAAATTTGTATTCTTATACTTTTTTTCTAATATCTTACAAAAAAATTTCACACAAATCTGACTAGCAGTTAGAAGTTTTTTTTTCCACCATAGTACACCATTTTTCGTACAGCGTACGGCGACCGTTTTGGCAAACCCTTGACCTTGAAAAAACTAAAATTGGATTCTAATGTTTTTTTCTAATATCTTACAAAAAAATTTCACACAAAAAGTAGAATTTTGTTTTTTCCGCCATAGTACGGCGTACATAAGTACAGTTTGCACATTTCTTCTAAACCACTGTTTTGGGCTCAGGGGGTGTCAAAACGAGTTTCTGCATCGTCAACATTTTTTATGAGAAAAGTCAGAATACCAAAATCTATATAAGCCCTTTGGGTCGCACATAAATAAAAATATTAAAACATTTATCAATGGTATGCCTTGAATTTTGAGTTTTTGAAAGTTTGATAAAGTTTTTTTGAATTATAACAGGCTGTTATCAAAAGAAATAAATTTTTTCATATTATATAAGGTGTCTGATCTAACGTTGTCAAAAAAGTCTTGCGGTATTTTCGCTAGTTGCCGCTTCAAGCGCGTAATTCTAGTTTTATTCATCGCATCTGGCAATGCTATACCTTTTTGGAAAGCTCTTTTCACGCGCTAACACGTGCTTGATTGACTGTCGTTTATTTTTAGTCGTTCATGAGTTATAACGACGCAAGCATGGAGCAAAATAAAGAGAAAATACGGCATATTTTACAGTACTACTACGATAAAGGCAAAAATGCATCTCAAGCCGCTAATAAAATTTGTATCGGTCAAGAGCTGGGCATGAGTCATCAAACGGTTATAAACCATTTGAAGAAGCTTGGAGTCACTAAGAAGCTCGATGTATGGGTGCCACACGTATTAACGCATGCGAATCGCTTCTGAATCATCCACTATGAGCTGTTCCCCTATGGCCAAACGCTCAATTCGGACCTGTACTGCCAACAACTGGACCGCTTGAAGGCAGCACTCATGCAGAAGAGGCCATCATTGATCAACAGAGGCCGAATTGTCTTCCATCAGGACAACGCCAGGCCACACACATCTTTGGTGACGCGCCAGAAGCTCCGGGAGCTCGGATGGGAGGTTCTTTTGCTTCCACCGTATAGTCCGGATCTCGCATCAAGTGATTACCACCTGTTTCTGTCGCGAACGCGCTTGGTAGTCTGAAGTTGGCCACAAGAGTCCTGTGAAAATTGGCTCTCCGAGTTTTTTGCCAATAGGGAAGCGAGCTTCTATGAGAGGGGCATTATGAAGTTGGCATCTCGTTGGGAACGCGTCATCGAACAAAACGGCGCATATTTGACTTGAATCGCATTATTGTAACGAAAACAATTGAAAATTAAATAAAAATACCGCAGGACTTTTTTGACAAAAGATAAATTTCTAAACGACAGTGTATGTTTGTATGGTTTTTCAATAAGAGCTCTACAAAAGTTTTTTTTAAATAAAACAAAAACGGTCTGGGATATCAATGAAATCCTTTCTTCCTGTCAAAGTACATACGATGCCATTATGTATGAAACTCAATTTCTTTTGCACTGTATTTGTGCTATATTTGACTACATTTTATATATTATTGTATTATTTTATAAAAGTTTGACAACTTTATATTTTTCATTTTAGTGTGACTATATTTAACTTACTATGGCATTGTGTATAAGGTAAGATAGTTAAATAGTTAAAAATGACGATTAACTTTGACTTAACTAACCTAACCAGCATTGCGTATCCGCCCCCATATTTAGAACTCTGCGGTACTGTGTAATAACTACTGTGTTTTTCAAAAACTTCAATATATAATGCGAAAGAACATAATAATTTTGCTTTTTTGTTTTATCTTAGTAACTTGCCATCTTTTTTGTATGGTTTCTCATTTTCGACTATATATTTAAAAAAACTGGTTGTAGAACATAATTGTCAAACTATTTATAATATCAATTCTGTTTCTAGAGTTTATGAAGGAACTGACGACCTAAAATACGACGGAGAAGTAAGCAAAGTTGTACAATATTACGTGCCACAAAAAACTATTGAAACGAACGTGACTATGAACATCGTATTGGAGGACGATTGACCCATACATTCGAGGCCCACACGAATGACACACTCTGATGACGCAGTGATAATTTCGCCCACCAGATCAGCGAGTGGCTGAAGGACGGCATCATTAAAGAGAGTACGTAAGACTATAGTAGCCCACTTGTAGTAGTGGCAAAAAAGTTGACTTTCGCAAGCTGAACGCGAAAACAGTAAAAGAGAGATATCCGCTAAAATTGAAGATGTCATAGACAAGTTGCAGAAGGCACGAGTCTATACCACAATCGACCTAAAAAACGGATTCCTTCATGTTACCGTGAAGAAAGAAGCGCAAAAACTGACGAGTTTCGTAACCCAAGATGGACAATATGAGTTCGTAAAGATGCCTTTGGGTTATGCAATGTTCCATCAACTTTTCAAAGGTTTGAGAATGTTGTATTCAGACCATCTGTGCAAGAAAATATCGCAGTGGTGTACATGGAAGATGTTGTCATACCAGCCAAAGACGAGGCGGAAGGTTTAAAATGATTGGAAAGAGTATTGAAAATCAACTTTAAAAAATTTCAGTTTCTGAGGAACGAGATTGAGTTTCTGGCGTATTTTTTTCGAAAGGGTACAATAAGAGCGTAGCCAAGGAAGATATTAACTGTGAGATATTTCCCTACACCAAAAAACTTAACAAACCTTCAACAATTCCTCGGACTGAATGGAAATTTTCGGAAGTTTGTCGAAAACTACGCTTTTATCGCCAGACCATTGACTGATTTGCTAAGGAAGGAGAAAAGTTTTCATTTTGGACCATAGAGGCTTTCTTGAAATTAAAGGACGAGTTAAGCAAAAATCCGGTGTTAACCATATTTGACGCGAATGCCGAAACGGAGTTGCATACGGACGCAAGTAAATATGGTGTGGCTGGAATAATGTTACAGAAGGCGAATGATAACCAATTACATCTAGTGCACTATTACAGTCGTAAGACGACTCCTGCTGAGGAAAAGTATACGAGCTTCGAACTCGAAGTGTTGGCCGTGATAAATTCGGTGTAGAAATTTAGGATATTTTTAATGGGAATGCAGTTTACACTGGTGACAAACTGCAATGCATTTCTCCAAACTTTGCTGAAACTAAAGCTGAATTGACAACCAAAATGCCCAGATATGCCATAATGTTGCAATACAATTTTAAAGTAAAACATCGTACTGGTGCATCGATGTGAAATGTTGACGATCTTAGGCGGAATGTGTTGACAGTGACATACATACAGACTAAATGACGGCAAGGGTTATGAAAGCGCAGATGGATGATCCTTACTGCAAAACGCTGAAGGAATTTTTAGAAAGGCAACCAAGCTACGATGGGTTCATCATGAGGAGTGGTATTATTCTTAACAACAAAATGACGAAGGGAATACCTTTTTGACGCCGAGTTCGATGCAGACATTATTAGACATAGTCATGCGTTCACTGAGACATTTCTGTGAGAACAAATTGGAGAATCTGACCAATAGAGATTTTCATATTTCACAGTTACCTGAAAAAATTAGAAGAATTGTGAGAAATTGCGTACTTTGATGAAAGGAAAACGAGGGAAATTAGAAGGATTTCGGCAACCAATTGACAGATTTGATACGCCGCTAAGGACGTTCCACATGGACCATGTCGGGCCCATGGAGGCAACGAACAAATTATACAAACACCTGTTAATTTTCATAGATGGATTCTCAAAGTTTGTATGGTTGTTCCCAACGAAGAGTACGACTTCTAAGGAGGCATTAGAGAAGATGAGGGTTCTCAGCAGATATTACCGATCGCGAAACGTGTTGCACTTCAAATGATTTTCGTGATTATTGTATTGACGAAGGAATTGAGCATGTCATCACAACGACGGATGTACCACGCGGTAATGGTCAGGCGGAAAGAATTCATCAAGTGGTTGTGGCAACATTTTCGAAACTAACAATTGACCAACAGCGCAAATGGCATACATTTGTAGATAAAGTACCAAAAGCACACAAACTCTACATTAAACTTTATGGAAGTCATGAAGGTACAAAAGCTGAAGCTTTTCGACGACAACGAATAGTAGTGCCGACCACATGAAGAAACGGATGACCAACAATGAGGTTTCCGAGGGCGAAAACCGAGAATGTGGGATCTTTAAATATGGGATCCCTGACGACCTTGAAGAACGAACGAAAAGGAAGTACATACTAATAGAAGGAGACGGATAGACGGACTTGACGACACTATGACAATGACAACAGTGCGAAGCACGAATACTCAATACATGCACTCTTGTTTGACCAGAAGACCACTCATTTTCTGTGTTAATTTAATGTTTTAATAAACATCATAAACTGTACCTAGTGTGTTGTAATTTTTTAATTATAAACAGCAATTCCACATATATAATATATCGACGTCATATACAATGCAGCAAAATGCAGAGCTTAAATTTTTTTTCAATAAAATTCGTATTATAATATTTTATAATAATGTTATTGAATATACATAGCGTAACTCTTTCAAGCGTAACTTTTTCAAAATGTTAATTTATATTCAGCATTAAATATTTAACCGTTGAAAGTCCTGGAGTTAAGAAAGTTAACTTTAGCTAACCCCAGTAGTACATCGTGTAACATTGGCAATCTACCTAACTTTTGCATTGTGTATGTACCCCTTAAACGTGATTTAGATTACTCTCTAGAGTCTAGACAAACTAGCACTTATTATGTTGAAACTAAACAAACTAAACATGTTTAAAATATTGACCGACGATATTATAATATCATAATCGAAAAAAAGAATGGGTTTTCGTTTGTTCTTCAGTTGTTTAGAATTTTGAGACAAATATAAAATTGCATATACAGCCAAAAGTTAAATCTACATACTTTTTTTGCTGTATGAAATTTTGATTATTTTTGTTTACATTTTATATTTTTTAGGAAATTTGGTGATTTATAAACTAGGGTTAAAACTACGCTTGAACTATTCTTTGGCTAGAATTGTCTATGCTATTACTCTTATTAATGAGTAATGACAAAGAAAATTCATCCAATGTATTTGGTGAAACTCGTTTAAAATACATTTTTAATGTAATCAAATATCATTTAAGTGATAGTTTGTCTAGGGTTTCTTAATATTTGCGTGACAAAAATTTAGTATTGTAGATATATCATATAAAAATTTAATATAAATTTAAATATGAAAATAGTGGTTTGAATTTAAAATAAACTGTTTAAAAAAATATATATTAAAAGGATGATATCAACTGATGTAATAAAAAAGATTTCCACAAGGGCAGAAAACTTTATTTATCGTTTCTTGTTTCTATTTTAATTTGTTTCTTGATTTTTGTAAAAAGGAATCACATATCATTAAATGTATTATAATAATAAATATTTCATTTATAATAGTATTGTATATCACACATAATAAATCTTAATATTATAATTTATAATATTTATAGGTAAATAACATTCACTGAATAAATCGAAAAAAAATATTTTAAATAACAATTAACAAGAGGAAGAGGTAGCTCGTTTGTGAAGAATAGTGATTTGTAAATTACTAACAGCAAACATATTGTGCCCCAAGATTAAGTGAGAACGCGTTAAGCTGTTGGAGAAAAATTAGAAGAGAAAACATTTGTGGATATTGTATTGTCACACTTGTACATAATATAATTCGCCTAATGTGAGTTCAAAAAAATATCCTTAGTGAAACTGCACGTTACACACTATTAATTCCACATACAAAACGTGTAAAAAAAATCATAAACATTATACTAACCTCGTCACATTTGCTTTTGTTTCCTTTGCGTTTCTCATAGTCCGCATATTTTCGCCAATAGCCGTAACAGTATGGATAATGCGACAAAAAAGCATCATAAGCGTCACGAGCGGCTTCAAGATCATTCTATAGGAAAACATTTGAAAATTGGATATAATTATCATAATAGTAATTAATTTACCTCTTGATCGACATATTGCAATAAATATGTCCATCCAGTGAAATCTGCTGGATTATCATTCACCGTTTTCCAGTACTTTTCCAAATCTGGAAGAAGTTTTTTGTCCTGTTCTGGATCTTTTTTTATCAGTGCTGTCAATTAAGGAAATATATATTGTATTTGGCAGCTTTTTTCATTTAAAATTAAATACCTTCAAGCGAATCCTCATCGTCATCATCAATTTTTGATTTTTTATCAATAGGCGATACTTCAATGCTCTCTTCCGTCGGACTATTTGGGTCATAACCTTGATCTAGTTTGCGTTTCGAAATTTTCAGATTTAGTTCAGCCACATTACAATTTGTCTGAATGGCAATAGCTTCAAGGGTATTTTTAGAACCCACATTGATCACATCATCTACAACTGACATCTGAAGGTCAGTTACTTTGCTATTATCATTTATTACATCCGGCAATTTAATTGAAGTCTTCACACTTTCCTGTTTATCATCAATAGACATTTTTTTGATTACAACTTTTGGACTCCTGCTCCCATCATCGTCCTCACCACCTCCAGCAGATGGTAAGCTATTAGCGTTATCTTCAGCAAGATTGGCTAGCAAATTGTCAATTGAATCAACTTGCGACTGAGGCGGCTCAACCAGTTCACTTTCTAAATCCATTTTTCCCGTTGACACGTCGCATGCAAACGGAAACGATGAACTTTTATCTTCAGCAATTGGAGTGTCTTCTACTTGTTCTGTTTCAATCATTTCATCATCATTAACTGACACACAATTTGCTTTATCAATCAAGTGCTTTTCCATTATCTCATCTCTAAACAGCAGATGTTCTTTTATAATTCCATCATCGAGATCAGAAGAAGACCTGTTCTCTTCATCATTCGTCGCAGCTGACTTTAATTCTGTCTGAATAATGTTTTTGACGTATGTTGAATTGGTTGAAGATAATTTTTTGTCCGCCGCAATTAGGTCGTTCACAGTAGTCATGTCTTTTTTTGAACTTTCAGATTCATTGAAGTGTTCTACCATAGTATTGCTTTCTTTTAATTCAATTACAGTTGCCAAATTATTATCTTCGAGTGATAGCTTAAATAGAAATAATAATTTATATCATTTAATCATATTTTAATTGCAACTACACATACAAGGAACTTTTTGGGAATTAAAAGGGAACAAAAACACTAAAAATCTAACAGGTCGCGGTGCTACTCCCAACCCGAATACAATCTTTATACATAAAGTTGTTTGTGCTTATAATTAAATAGTTAATGTTTGGCTAAACCACTGAAGTAATCGATCTTACTTAAGTAAAAATAAACATTTTTGTAAAATTTCAAGCCACACCATATGTTCTTATTATTAATATATATTTATGCTTTAGATCCAGGTGGCGCCAGTTTAGGATGTGTCATTTAAAAATTCATTAATAATGAAATGAAACCGTTGGCATAATTTCAAGCCGAAAGGTAGCACCGGAATAAAGATACAGTGAACCAAATTCAATTAATTCTATTACGTTTTCGCTAATAACATGAAAACCGTTATAGAATTACGATTCGAACTTAACAGTACAATAGCTACCCCAAAAGGTTAAGTGAAGTTTAAACGAATTATAATATTACTATTATAATATATATTATTATATATTCACAGCGTTCTTTTTTTTTAAATTTAAATTTTATTTCCGTATAAACCTTCTACAAAGTATTAGGTGAGGTGAATAAAATCGGTAAAGCCGATCTTAAGTGATGCCTGGGGAAAAGAAATTCATTTTTGAGATATTCGGTAGTAGGAATTTGAAGATTCACTCCGATTTCAAGCCAACCTCTTTTTTTGATTTCATACTTTGAAATGTAGTAATAAACTCTAACCGCATATTGTACGCCCACACATTTCTTGTAATCAGTAGTGCAGTGCGTTTCCATAACTTTCACCCAATATCGAGTGATAAAATTATCACTTACGAAAAATTTAAAAAATATGCAATAAAGTGCATCATTGCGCTCATAATATGCACATAAAAAGTGATTATATTTTATTATAGTGCCCTAAAAAAACATTATTATTTATAGAGTATGAATAAGTTTTCAAAATGAATTTACTCATTGCTCACGAGGAGTGCCAGCATAAATTTCAAACGAGTTTGCTCACATCATTTGTGATGAGTTAAATTTTAAACTAATTTGAAAACAAAGGCTCAGGCTGCGAGTAAAATTTTTAAATTTTTTTGGAATGCTCGTTTTGATTTTTTATACAGGAAATGTGCGTTTACGGAAAAAAATTTGATGCAGAGTTGCTTGAACATTGACCTACCTGGACCTGACATGAAGCCAATTTTGGACCAAGCCTCTGATGGCAATTCTACAACAACCTTAAAATGTGGCCATATATGACCCAAAAAATCTTGAAGGAAAACAAAAAAAAACTACATCGCAGGGAGAGCGAGGTGTGATTTTATATACGACTGTTGCTTAACTACATTTTAATAAAGCTTTTCGGAAATATGGAAAATGAGACCTTGAATTTTCTGAGTTTTGACGTTGATTTTTGTCCAAAATTGGTACTTTTATTGAGATTAGCTAATGAACATCATAATACCCTACGACATAGCTGGACATGGCACGTAGTGCAAATATGTGATCCACACTCAAATTTTGTGTACATACACAGGCAAAGGTCAACCATGTTAAATTAAATTAAAATCACATACAAAAAAACGAAACAAGTGATAACTAATGGAAACATCGAATTCCGCGCAGAAAATATGAACCAAAAATGACTGCGTGTTTCACATGATTATATTAAATTACTAGTTAAATTAGATTTCAAGTGTCTTGTTACTCATAGAGCATATATTTAAATTATTTTCAGTTTTGTTATGAAAAACTTTTTTTTTCGGCGTTAGAAGTCATTATTAAAATAGTTTAAATCATGCATATTATGTATGCAAATTGTGATAAGAGATTTACCATTGTGTACCTATAAAGGTATGTTAATGTATTTATATTCAAAGAAAAGTAAATTTCAAAATTGTAAATAAATAATAAAGGTCCCGTTTTTTGGGGCTTGGGTTATTATAAAAAATAATACTTATAAAAATTTTAATACGAGCCTTACCTTGTTGACACACTGATTACAATTTACAACGAGCCAAAACGACTGGAATGAGATTGGCATGAAGAAATTGTGTATTTATACATATGTATACAAAGGCCTCTCAAGATATACATAAATATTGTATATACAGAATATAAAGTAAGAACTTTAAAAAAAAAATTTTAGAACTAATTTTATTTATTTCAGTTTGATTGTATAACGCGGCGCCTACTCATAATTGTCAGTTGGGTTTTCGCTTATTTTAAACAAAATATTATTTTATACATAATACATAAATCCATATATGTAAACTAATAATCAAAAATTAAAAAATTCTTGTCGGAATAATGCAAGAAAGCTAAAACATCTTTTTTTTTAATAAAAACAAATTAACAATTGTTCTGATTGGATGAAGTTTGACACTCGTTTGAATTAATTATGTTTCAAAAAATAACCAAACAATAATGTTAAAAACATGAATTTAGAAACAAAATGATTGAGGCCGTGACGATTATAGAATATCTCTTAATGGGGAAAGTTTGCTATATTGAATATATATATTACCTTTCATTTGTCAAAATTCGAATTTTTTTTGTTTATTTTTGTGTGCGCAATTGAAAAAATAAATCATATTCTTGAGTTTGTGCCGTTCATTTGTGACTTTTAAACATTTAATTAATATTAAATAAATAAATATTTAATATTTATTAAACAAATAATAAAATTGTTTATGACATTTTAAGAAGGAAAAAAATTGAAAAAACGTATATAAAATGAAGTGTATCGTTGAAAAGTGTGGCAGCAAGAACTCATCCCGAGCATCAAAAATTTCATTTCATAGGTGCGCTATTTTTTTGTCAATTTTATAAAGTGTTAATATTTTTATAAATAATTTTATATATCAAAGTTTATTTATTTATTTTTTTTAAAGGACGCACCTAATCCACCACCTATTTAATTATAAATTTTCAAAAATAATGTTGAAAAAACAACCTCCAATATTTGCAATAATGTGCCAGTGACGTTTTAGACCCCCTTGGAAGGGTCTTCGAAACTTCAGAAATACTTTATGATTTTGTTGTCGAGGTGTCCCGATTTTTTCGATGTTTACGGCGTTAATGTAATTTTAATGCCAACTAGTAACACATAAATGCATTGCAATACATACAAACATTTGGATAAAATATTTGTTCTAGGTGCCATGTTTACCTAATGATGTTTTTGATGGTATCTTAAAACACACAGTATTTAAATAACATATTTTCATTATAAAAATATAAGTGATATTGCAGCTCAAACGAAACAAATTCTTGACACAGGTGCTTGCAGTGCAGTATATTCAGTGCAGGTGTGTTGTAATAATTTTAAAACAACAATTAATTTGTTTATTGACTAATTTTATTTTGTTTTTCAGGCTCAACTTCAGCAGTGATGGTACGGCGCTTTGGCTTTACCGAATTCGAGGTCTTCATCAACCTTTGGCTACACTCTACTCATCTGCTTCATAGTTCCTGCCGTGATCAACACCGGTGAATATAATTAATAAGTGTAATTTGTATTGTATATTTATCTTTTATTTAATAATGAATAAACAAAATATAATAATTTTAAACAATACAAATGTTTTTTATTCGAAACCATACAAATGTTGATATTTTGCAATGGTATTTGAAATGAATGAAATTGCTTGTCGACGGCAAAATTCCTTCATTTCATTATTTTCCTCGTTATCTTGCTTTGTGGGGCGACGATGACAACATGAAGAAGGCTTGTGAGGATTGGATGCTTTTTGATTGCATGCATTCTGTTCAAAAAGTACACTACTTGTACTGAAGAGATTACGGAAAAGAAGGATTAGTAGAGAGATCAGAGAAAAGTAGGTTTTGTTGATTTCCATTTTAGAGATTTAACGATTTAATTATAAAAAAAAAATTCTTTTCTTGACCTAAATGCCTTTAATAAAACACCGGAGAGATCAAAACGAGAAATAATGTTTGAAATCACTGGATTCTCATTACGATGATAAACTATAAAGGTGCAATGCAATGGAAACCGATCCACGCGACACAGAGACGAGAGAAAAGGCTCTACTGCACAAGCAGTAATGTCGGGTGCAGCAGCAACATTCAAGTTGCACTTTAAGCAACAAAAGCAGTTCTATTAATGACAACAAATCTTCCGCTTCTTCCTACATAACAAGAATTATGTTATTATAAAAAATTATTATAAATTAAATTAAAAATATAATTTAAAACATTTCTTTATTTTGAATACAAATTATAGATATATGTATACCGGTGACGTTTAGTATAGATATATATATAATCCATATAAATATCCCAATCCTGGGATATTTGTCCATAAAAAGCGGCTCATCCTATACGAGCACTTGTTCGATAATTATTCTAGGTACGTGCGCATTTTAACAACGGATACAATTTTATAGGGTATTGTTTGATTCAATGCACAGTATGTATTATTTTATTTTGACAAACATTTTTTAAGTGTATTGAGTAGTTCGGGCTAAGATACCAAGATATTACGATAATTGGCGTTTGAAGTGTCAACAACATTCCAAAATAGTGCGGGTTTTTGATTTTGTGCATTGGTTTTGTATAGCTGATTTTATTTTTTTTTAAATATGTAAAGTTAAAACGCAGAAAAATCACTCACCGATATTAACTTAACTTCTTTAGAATAAACAACATACTTTAGTGCCGAAAGTTCGAGCAATATTTAAGATAGTTTGAAGATAACAAGTCTTTTGTTAACACATCTTCACTTGTAACATCTTAAACTGCACGCATCATTATCATTTTTGCATTGTTAAGATTTAAAAACTTTTAGAACGACTAAAATTTTTTTTAATTAAAATTTTTTTTTCTGCTCCTAATAGCTGTGAAAAATGAAACCCGATAATGATCGACATTTTCCAAACCGCTGAAAACACACACAAAATGTATTTGACGTCAGGAAAATTTGAAAGCTATGCCTAACAATTTTCAATAAAGTCTCAGTACTTCTCAATGCACTGGAAATCATAAATTTTTGTACTAGAGTGTTTTTTGCAACTAAAGCGCTAACCAGAACGCGTTTTTTTGTCTGAGATAGTAGGTACCAACATAAGAAAACAAAACAAATATATTAATACAACACTATGCAGAAGTAACTCGATCATTTTCTATATTTTCTATATTAAAAGCTTAGATATGTCATGTAAACAAAAACATTTACTAAAATTTACAGTAGAATGCGAAATGCGCGACCAAGTTGCGGAATATTTAATAAAAAATTTAATTATTTTTTCCCTTTTCAAGTGATTATAAATCAATTAAAAATTAAATTGTGTTATTTAGATATAATTTTTATAAAATACTAGCGGAGGAACCCGTGCGCTGCTCGGACACAACATGTTGTTTTCTAAAAGCGTTTTTAGTAATCACTTATATACTTTAATATCATAAATATTTGATGAAAGAATGTCTATTTTTAAGTTTTTTTTTGATTTTTATGATGCTGATGGAAAACCACAGAATTATGGTCGAATTTTTTGGCGAGGTGCTTTTAAAAGGATCATATTAATTTCTATGTATTAGACGAACTTAATTACCGCGGAAAATCGCGGAGTGATTGACAGCTTTCCTCGTGAGGTATTTTTTTTACTCTATTTATTTTCGCGTTTCCAAAATACTTCAGGAATGTTGAAAAATACGTGTGAAAATTTTCGGAGCGATCCCATTTACAGTTTTAGCAAGGTTTTTCGCAAGGTGGGTTTACATGGTTTTCGTGTTTCATTTCGCTGTAAAAAAAGCTTTGTTGCTTTCCGAATGCTGACAAATACGTGTGTAAAATCTCTGATTCCGTTTATGGTTTTACCGTTGTTTGAATTTTTATATTGGAAAACATACCCGCAGAAAATCGCAGAGTTTATCACTTTAATAATTAAACAATTTTTTGGCGAACCACTATTGTTTTCGCGGTTTATTTTCATTATTTAAATATGCCTATGTTACTTCTTGAGTGTTGTGATATACTTGTGTAAATTTTCGTATTGAATGTTCGTTTTAGCCTGGTTGATTCCTGTACCCAAACAGTAGATAGTTGCGCGGAGAATCGCGGAATTATTTGCTGATTTTTTCGAGATGTGAATGTTACTAAATGAATAGTGACTAATCGATTAACTTTTAGGAAAAGTAAACTATTTCGCGAACCGCGTTTTTTTCGCAATTTGGTGGCGATTCCATTTACGGGTTTAGCTTGATTGATTCCTACACCAACACGGCCGTATATATATAATATATGTAGTTTCGCGGAAAATTTCTCGGATTTTAATATGACATGATTTTTTTGCAGTTTTCGCGGTTTATTTTCCCTTTGAAAATACGCCTCTATTACTTCTATAATATTGGCAAATATATGTGTCGTTTAGGAATTATTACTTACTTATATAATAGATAGTTCCGCGGAAAAACGCAGATTTTTTCGCGGATTATTTTCACGGTAAAAATACCCCTATATTACTTCTACAATGATGGCAAACACGTGTGTAAAATTTCGTTTCGATCCCATTTTCAGTTTTGGAGCGATTGCGTACCATACATGCATACATACACGGTCGTTAAGAAATTTATATATTATTGTAGATAGTTCCACGGAAAATTTCGCGGATTTTTTCGCGACATGGTTTTTATTAATTAAATGCTCACAAATCGATTCCCGCAACCATTTTTGGTAAAAGCCAATTTTTTCGCGAACCGCGATTTTTTTCGCGGTTTTCGCGGTTTATTTCCGCGGTACAAATACCCCTATATTACTTTTACAATGTTGGCAAACACGTGTGCAAAATGTTGTGGCGATCCCATTGTCGGTTTTGGAGTAATACCCACACGGTCGTTTGGGAATATATAAAATAGATAGCCCCGCGGAAAATCGCGGAAAATTTCGTGGATTTTTTCGCGTCATGTTTTTTTATTAACTGACTACTGGCAAACCGATTACAGCAATCATTTTTGGTAAAAGACAATTTTTTCGCGAACCGCGATTTTTTTCGCGTTTTTCGCGGTTTATATTCGCGTTGAAAATATGCCTATTTTACTTTTAGAAAGTTGGCAAATACGTGTGTAAAATTTCGTGGCGATCCCATTTTCAGTTTTGGCGTGATTGCGTGACATACATACATACATACATTCATACATGGTCGTTTAGAAATTTATATATTAGATAATTATGAATTTAGAAGATCTGGATACTTTTGTATGTGTAAGCTCTATGTATGATATACAAAGTCGCATCCGTAAAGCATAAATGCATAGAAATTTTTTATTTTTTTTGAGTTCATATAATATGTACACACGTTTTATATAAAAAAAACAATAAAAATAAACCTTTCACTGCTATTATGTATATAGTATCTGTTCTATTCTGGCTCATGGAATATAGATCTATTCTCATGAGAAAATATATGGGACAACAATATCATTGAATTTACAGATGTTTAGAAGTATGTGAATTTCTACACTGTTTATCGGTGTGCATGTACATATAAGCATGTTCGACACCTCAAGAAAACATTTTTAATTCATTCTAAGTTGTTTAAAGATCATAAAATCATCAAAAGTTCAAGCTAAAAAATAAAATAAAATGAAGTGTGTTGTACCGCCCACTTTGAATTTTAAGTCAAAATCGAACGATGAACACTTTCCAAATTCGTGTAAATACGTTGTTTGAATGTGGTGAGCAGATAATCTTCAGCCAATTTATCTAATATAACGGCAATTTTGACAAATTGCGCCTGCATAAATACAAAGTAAATTTCGCCGATAGATACAAACTATCTATCTTATAGCAATACAAATATATTTACATTATATATTAAAATATTTTGGAAAAATTGCGCCTGCATAAATAATAAAATCATGTATTATATAACAAAAATAATGATTTTATATCAACTCAGGCGCAAACTTTTCAGCAACACAATATTTTGACATCAATGCCATCTATGTCTGATATATCATAGCTATAAACCAAACACCTTATAAATGCCTACTTATAAAACTTACCTTCCAAATGTTAAATTTGGATTATATAATTTTTCGCCATGAACGTATAATGAATTCGTAATTGTAATTAGTTTAATATTGAATTACTGTTGTTAATGTAGGTTAATTAAATATGCGAAAAAAATTCAAGCTATAAAAGATTTTTAATTCGATAAAAAGCCCACTTAAATTGAATTACTTTTAATTAAGAAATTATTACAAATAAAAATGTATACATTATGCTGTTAAAAAAAACAGTTTCGACTCAGAAATAATTGTTATTTGATGTTTAATTTAAAATAAAAAAAACAGCAACGTTTTAGATAATACTAATATTTATTTCATTGATAATTCGACTTTTATATTTTGGGCATTTGTCTTTGCGATTTAATAAAATGGCTGTCGGAACAGTTTTTTGTCTACGGCATTAGAGCGGGTTTACAGGGCGGCTTAGTTTGGCTTGGCTTGAAAGCTGGGCCTGAATAAAAGAGAAAATACGTAAAACGCACTATGATAGTAAGAGAGGTTCGATCGTCAGCATTTCCCCATGTTAGGGCTTACATTATAGCAAGCGGGGAGAAACCTAGAGTCTTATCCATAATCAAGTGCTTGCCTTGAGCATTGCAAAAAAAAATGCAAGGCCCTAGATTTTAATCTTAGATTATATGTACCCTAAATAGGAAAAGATATTAAAATGCTACTGAAATATTTGTGCATTGTTCTCATCTTTTTTAGCTTAAACACATACTAATAAAATTGTGTCATACACAACAAATAAGTAAGCACTATCTACCTTATTCTGGCCCACGCTGATGGAGATTTAAAATGGGTTGCTTCTATTTCACCCTTTCTCACAGGAGTATCGTCTAAAACATTCGATTTGTAAAATACATACAAGATTGGTTCAAGCAAGCCATGACATTTTTTTATTGTTCGTGATAGTCTTTGCTTTCATTATTAATATTTTTATTATTAATATTAATTAAAATAATTGCATAAATTAGAATGTTCAGTGCCTGGGTGTATCAACACGTCACATTGTTGGTAAAACAACCCACTTTGTGAACTAAGTCAAACTTGTACGAAAAACATTTTCCAATTTTGTGTACACACGCATTACTTGAAAGTGATAGTAATGTGAATTCATTCAGATGCTATTTTCTCCAATTTAAAAAGCTTCATATGTGTATTAGATAACACACATACAGTATGCTGTACTAATAGTAATTAAATTTCGTTTAATATATTCGTATATGTATATAGTATTTACGTACATGATTGTATAATACTTTATGACGTATTCATGTAGACAAAGAACTACTTCGATAACCATTTTCCCAAAATATGAAAATGATATTATCAATGAAATAAATATTAGAATCATCTAAAACTTTACTGTTATTTTACATTAACGACAGTAATTAAATATTTAATTAATTACAATTACGAATTCAATATACGTACATGGCGAAAAATTAAATAATCCAAACTAAACATTTGGAAGTTAAACTTTAAAGTTTATAGGTATATAGTTCAGATATATCAGACATCCCAACTAGCATATATATAAGGGAAATATAAAATTTGTCGCAACCATTTTCAAGCTAGTTGTAAATAATATGCACTTGTATTGTTCATTGCATGTGTATTAGAAATTCAATACATACGTAGCGTTTTCGATATGCATGTATTGCACACGCACACATAGAACCACATACAAACATGCTGGCAAAAGCGCTATAAATGTTATCTAATAAAAAAAAGGCGCATTTTCGGAATATATTATTTTTTATTTATCTTATTTATTCTTAAATGGTTTTGGGAGCTAAACAAGGGAATGCTGGATGTGGGTTGTGGCTGTCGATGTTGTGACTGTTAAAGCTGTTGTTGAGGGTCTCGTTGTGGTTGTTGTTGAGGCTGTCGATGTTGGGGCTGTTGTTGAAGCACTTGTTGTCACTGTTGAAGCTGTTGTTGAGGCTCTCGTTGTGGTTGTTGTTGTGGCTGTTGTTGAGGCTGCCGATGTTGGGGCTGTTGTTGAAGCTCTCGTTGTGGTTGTTGTTGTGGCTGTTGTTGAGGCTGTCGATGTAATTTATATTAGATTTATTAAAAAAAAAATTAACATCAATAATTCTAAATCTAATGATAAAAAACTATGTGCCACTTTTTTAAAGTATTAATTTGATTGTTAATACAAATTAAAATGTACTCACTTTCTCAAAAACTATGGAGCGCCTTGTATTGCAAATATAATCCTCCAAACTGTATTCAAACCTGAAATTGAAATGTTGTGATTAATAATTTTATTATAAATTTTAAAAACACAATGAAAATTTACTTACTTTCTCAAAAATTAGGACACTTTTAATATATCACTGCAAGATGATTCAAATATTTGAATTAATTTTTTTAATATTTTTTTTAACGTGTACGCAATTGTGGAGCTCGAAAATTGCGTTGTTTTCCAAATATTACAAAACAATAATGACCGGCTAAAAACAAAGCTGCCTACGTTTAAATGCATACATATTTATTTACGGAATAAATGCTACACGTGTAACTGGATACAAATATACAGGCGCTACTCGAATCTCGACATACTGCGACCCAATGAGGTCTTTGCGAACACACAAAATATACGTATAAGCTACACACTACACAGTTCATTTATTTCGTGTGCTGCAGTATATAAAGAAAATGTATGCGAAAAATTTTCAGATTTTGTTTTTTCTCATATAAAAATTGTATAGAAAATGTTTGAAACTGAAAATTCCATTTGTACATAATAAACTGTATAAGCACATAATAGGTGGTACATAAGCTATTAGCGCTCGCATTATGTACAGCTACTGTGCGTATAGGAAATCATTTTGTAAATTTTTTGCGTGTATTGGTAAACTTTCATATATGCTAGTTGGGATAGATGGCATTACTGTCAAAATATTATATAGGTGAAAAAGTTTGCCTGAGATTTGGTGTCAAAATATTATTTAATTGTGAAATATGTTGGAAGTTGAGTTTTGAGCAAGATTTCCTCAATGTTCAACTCAATTTTAGCATATATAGTTATATATGTGTGCGAATGTGTGAGTTTCGTACAGCGTTTTGGTTTAATTTACAAGGTGGAAAGCATATTTTTGGTCAGTTTTAAGTTTAAAAAGATTAGGACTGCCGGAAAAAATGCACATTGCTGTTTTAAAATGCAAGTTTCTTATTAATTTTAATTTTTTTTTTGAGTTTCGTAATTTTTACCTGTAAAAAATAATGATATTTTATTAAACCGTTTGATTTTCATCGTTTTTTTAACGCACATATTCATAAAAAAAATTCCGAAGACCTTTGAAACTACCTGTGTGATCTGTTACATTATAAATATATTATAATTAATAAAATAATTCAATTTTATCAGTTACATTTCGTGAAATTTACTTATTAGGCGTTTATTTATTCACATAACTCATTTCATTGTGCTTTTTGTCAAATTTCATTTATAAAAGACGATTTTAATTTTTTTTAAATGACTAATGTGCGTATAATGTCGTAGAAATATTCTAGTTTCTAGTTCATTTCGTTATCAAAAGGCCTAAAACATGTTGATTTATGTTCATTAATATAAAAGTGAAAATAAACCGCCAAATGAATTAAGATTTAAAAAAAAACTATTGAAAAACTATTAAAAAACCTATTAAAAAACCTAGTATTACGTGCTGTTTGGTGCTCTCGCTTGCACATAATTTACAGAGATTTCCTATCTTGTATATATATAATCTAACCATTTAATACACACAAACAAAATTAAATGCGTACACGCATAACCTGAAGTGATACTATTGCAAAATTATAGTATGTACAAAATATGGAATTCTTAGGTTAAATACTTACCACAAAATTTGACAGTTTCATATAATACTTTAATAGTATTGGGGATAGATTTATATAAATTGCAAATTTTTCTATCAACTCACTCCTATTGATAAATTATGTAGGCTTTCTCTTTTATTCAGGCCCTTACTTTCAAGCCAAGCACTTGTTTATAGTCATCTAAACCCAAGGTATATAGAACTATTATGGTAGGATATTCCGGCGTTTCATTTTTGACATTTCCGCGCATGTACGTAACTTACTTGGTAAAATACATTTTTATGTGAAGCCTACTGTATTTTGTTTGATCTACTTTAGATGAGATTTGAATTTTAATACGCATATTATGTACAGATTTATTTGTGTTTAATTAATAGTTTTATTTATTTTCCCTTTTTTGATTTAAATATATATGTCTATGCGCAATATTCTACCATATTAGCTTTATATACCTTGATCTAAACCCACCATTATACAAGAATGACATATGTCATATAAAATTATGTATATAACTTGGATATAAATACAGTGTATCTTTAGATGAAATTTCTTCAGTATTTATGCAGGCAAAATTATTGCAAAATATATAACACGTTGTGTATTGCTATAACATAATAGTGTGTATCTATCGGTGAAATTTATTTGGCTTTATAGAGGCGCAATTTGTCAAAATTGTTTTGATTTAGAATTTAGATTTAATTATCTTAATTATTTTAGCGCACTCACCACATTCAAACAATACGTGTATTTACACAAATTTGGAAAATGTTTTTCGTCCGACTTTGGTTTAAAATACAAACTGGGTAGCGGACCCGGCGAACGTGGTTTCGCCACAAACCTTGCTTTGTTTAATGAAGCATTTTTGATTATTATTTAATAAACAGCGTGACATCCATTCAAAGTCAGTCAAAACCTTCAGTAAATAAAATTTCGAGGGACCAAAAAAGTACATTTATTAAAAATCTCGGCAATTTTGAAACCCGACATCGATTCCAATTTCGAAATTCTGATTGGCCATAATACTAATTCTTATTTGCCACACATCCAATTATGCCGAAGTTAAAATTCCAACATCGTATTTCTCGGTAAAATAAAATTTCGTAGTAGGCTAATTTATTCCCTACATAAATAATTATTTCCGTAACTAATCTTATTACCACCAATTACCGGATTAACACCTTTATATGAACCACCCCATTGCACCACACGAACATATTGCATAATTATAAGATAAATAGCTGCAGGATAGCGATTTTGTAAGAAAATTCTATTCGCGTAATCTTATTTTTCCAGTCTAGCACACTAACTCAAATTATGAATAGAAAATACATAAGTTTGTTTTTATAAAAATAATTTCGTCAACTCAGCTTCACAAAAATGTCTTTAAAGAAATCAAAGTGTCAAATTGCAATCATTGCATCAGTGATGGAAAAGATCATCAAAAATAATTGAAGAAACTGTACGTATAAATTGTACGATAAATATACTTTTATTAAAATATTTAAATTTATTATAATACTATATTTAACAATTAAACAAATAAACCTTTCATGTATACATAAATTTAATAAAAGTGCAAATTTTTACGCAAGTAATATGCGATGCAACGTCAGTCATTTTAAAATAAAAATTTAAAAACACAAATATATTGTCCAAGACTTAAGACGCAACAAATTTTAAATTTATAATAATTTAACCAACAATTTCAAGCAAGCAATAGAATGAATTGACGTCTTTATAACAAAAGAAAACTTAAAACGCGACGCGATTTCTATTCGCAGTAGCTACCATAGGTTATGCGTTTTCCCCTTGCTTTCCAATATTTCCAGTGGTTCAAATCTAATATATAAATTTCTAAACGACCATGTATGTATGTATGTCATGCAATCACGCCAAAACTGAAAATGGGATCGCCACAAAATTTTACACACGTATTTGCCAACTTTCTAAAAGTAAAATAGGCATATTTTCAACGCGAATATAAACCGCGAAAACCGCGAAAAAAATCGCGGTTCGCGAAAAAATTGTCTTTTACCAAAAATGATTGCTGTAATCGGTTTGCCAGTAGTCAGTTAATAAAAAAACATGACGCGAAAAAATCCACGAAATTTTCGGCGATTTTCGTGAAAAAATTGGCTTTTACCAAAAATTATTGCGGGAATCGATTTGTGAGCGTTTAATTAATAAAAGCTATGTCGCGAAAAAATCCTCGAAATTTTCCGTGGAACTATCTAATATATAAATTTCTTAACGACCGTGTATGAATGCATGTATGGTACGCAATCACTCCAAAACTGAAAATGGGATCGAAACGAAATTTTACACACGTGTTTGCCATCATTGTAGAAGTAATATAGGGGTATTTTTACCGCGAAAATAATCCGCGAAAATCGCGAAAAAATCTGCGTTTTTCCGCGGAACTATCTATTATATAAGTAAGTAATAATTCCTAAACGACACATATATTTGCCAACATTGTAGAAGTAATAGAGGCGTATTTTCAAAGGGAAAATAAACCGCGAAAACTGCGAAAAAAATCATTTCGCATTAAAATCCGAGAAAATTTCCGCGAAACTACATATATTATATATATACGGCCGTGTTGGTGTAGGAATCAATCAAGCTTAAACCGTAAATGGGATCGCCACCAAATTGCAAAAAAAAACGCGGTTCGCGAAATAGTTTACTTTTCCTAAAAATTAATGGGGGGAATCGATTAGTCACTATTCATTTCGTAACATTCACATCTCGAAAAAATCAGCAAATAATTCCGCGATAATCCGCGCAACTATCTATTATTTGGGTACAGGTATCAACCAGGCTAAAACGAACATTCAATAAAAAAATTTACACAAGTATATCACAACACTCTGAAGTAACATAGGCATATTTAAATAATGAAAATAAACCGCGAAAACAATAGTGGTTCGCCAAAAAATTGCTTAATTATTTAAGTGATAAACTCCTCGATTTTCTGCGGTTATGTTTCATAATCCAATATAAAAATTCAAACAACGGTAAAACTATAAACGGAATCGGGGATTTTACACACGTATTTGTCAGCATTCGGAAAGCAACAAAGGCTTTTTTTACAGCGAAATGAAACAAGAAAACCCACCTTGCGAAAAACTTTGCTGAAACTGTAAATGGGATTGCTCCGAATATGTTCACACGTATTTTTCAACATTCCTGAAGAATTTTGGAAACGCGAAAATAAATAGAGTAAAAAAATACCTCACGAAGAAAGCTGTCAAAGAAGTTCGTCTAATACATAAAAATTAATATGATCCTTTTAAAAACACCTCGCCAAAAAATTCGACCCTAATTCTTTGGTTTTCCACAATTTCGGATTTATATTTATATTTATGATATTAAAGTATATAAGTGATTACTAAAAACGCTTTTAGAAAACAACATGTTGTGTCCGAGCAGCGCACGGGTTCCTCCGCTAGTAATATATATATTTTGATGCGTTATAAAATCATCACACTGACACAGTCACATGAGCTGTGTACTTACACATCCAAAATGACATTTGGACCTCAAAAACACAAAACAGAATGGAAAAAATTCTATTTGCGCAGATACAACAACAAAATTTGTTACAAAATCGCTCTCCAGCAGTTAACCGAACAATCTACACATAGGGGCGGATACACAAGTCAGGTTGGCTAGGTTAACGCTAACTCTATTTGAGTACATTTTATATATTATTGTCATATTTTATAAAAGTTTGACAACTATATATTTTTCGATATATTTCAAGATTTTAGTGTGACTATATTTAACTAACTATGGCATTGTGTAACAGGTTCAATGGTTAAATAGTAAAATGGCGATTAACTAACCTAACTAACTATGCATACAGTATCCGCCCCATAAACTGTGAATACCTCCAAAGATAGCAGACTCTTGTGTTTTAGTCAAAACTCTATTGCAATTGGCCCATTATCAATAATACCTTATATAGCAACAATCGAACATTTCTACAACCGGAAATTTCAACACTTTAAATTTTTTAACCGTCAAATACGTGTCAAATATTTAAATCCCGACAATTTAAGAACTCAAAAATATTAAATTCAAATTTAAACACATAAAAGTATTGGTTAACTTTATTGCATCATATTTTGAGTTTACCTGCGTATGTACACTGCTTTTAAATATAGATAGATTTTCTTTTAAATGAAAATGTAAATGATTAATATCGGTAATGAAATTATCATTTTTATTAGATTCTTCGTTGAGTGATTTGTCGCACTTTAACTTGCTATAATTTTTTTTATATTAAATAATTATACCAATCAAAAGCAGCAATTCACTTTTGCAAAGTTGCAAATATCATATTATCCTACTATGATCCATAAAAAGCTTCTTTCGTCCATAGCTACAGATTACCGTAAAGAATGAAGACACAGTACACATAAACCTTCATCACGACCCAAAAAACACACATATAATTATTACATATATCTACTATATTATACATATTTTGATTAACTTTGGTGCAGTAGTTCTTGAGGAGAAGCATCACAAAAGTTCGTGCCACTTCATTTTTATAGGTATAGAAGACTAAATATTTTACAAAAAAACACCGAATTTTTCATCAAACCTCATCAATAGTTCCAGTGGCGCATGTTAGAATTGACCTAAGGGAGTTACTTTGTTTATTTTTTCAAATGTGTAACAATTAATAAATACATTTTTTTAATACCGCAATTTTAAAGCCAATATTAACTAAATAAAAGCAAACGTAATTGCCGAAACTTTAAAAAAATAGCATTTTATTTACGCCGCCTATGATTTTTTTTTAAAAGTTAAGAATGAGTGTTTTGCAATGCATACGAAATTGATATAACACTACTTTTTTTTTGCAGTGGTTGCGACTTGCGACTCTGTATACTCTGACTTCTGAGTGTGTAAGAATTTTTTGGTTGTTTAGTAAATAGCTAATTAAGAATAGAAAGATTATGCATTCCGAAGATTCAAATTTTGTTTATCTGCGCTTCTCTGTAACTGGTGCCAGTACGCGTAGTTCTGGTAAACCGTGAGAAATTTCTCATTTCGTGTGAATTCGCGTTCAAAAATATGGCAAATAAAAAGATATACAAATATGGTAATTTTGAAAAATTTTGTTTTCAGTATATTTTTTAATTTTACAAAAACCGGATAACAGTTGAAATTTTTGCCATTAATAGCTACCGGCACTGCATACGCAACGCTTCATAATTCATAAATGATATTAAACACAAAACATTTGGGTGTCTCTACATTTGCACTATGTAAACATTGGCAACAACGACGTCAGAAACAAAATCGCTAGTACATATAAGCAATGCGCAATCTTTCTTTTTAGCATTTTTGATAAATACGGATACCGTATGGAAATTTAATATTTCACGAGCACCTTTTTGTGGGGTATTTGTAGGTAAATAACAATAATCTATTCGTTTTCATCATATTTTGATACTGGATACAGCCAATTTCCTTCTTAGCCACGTTTATTTAGTTAGCACGCAGAATATGCAATTATGAGAAATAAGTAATAAAATCGTTAATGATTATATTATAGAAAGTGCTATAAAACACACAGTCGTTTTAGAACATAACAAATTTAAAAGCTAAACATAATAATAATTACCTCATCTGGCAATGATTTCCGTACAGAGCGGCGTGTTCCCTTCACAAGACCTGGAATAGATGAATTTAAGGAACTCTTGCGTCCAGAACGTGTTCGCCGACCTGTAACATTTAAAATCAATATAGTAATATAATATGCATTTATGTATTCCGAAATAATAAAAAAAAAAAAAAATTTATTTACTTCAAATATGGTTAGGTAGGTTATAAAAATTTCAGTCGTAAATCAATCCTAACATAGTATCTATTAAAATATGCATATGCAATTTAGAATTCTCTAGACTCTAGAGTCTAGATCTTGAGTAATCGATGGAATATGGTGTTGACTTATTTAAACAGACTACCTCCGACAGTCCAAGACTTTGTAAAAGCACACCAAACTTTTCGAATTTATTGTAATTTTTACTCACCGGTTTCCTCAGAAAGCAAACACTCTTCCTCGCTCGTAATATTCGCCATTTAAAAAAAAAACAAAACCCGTATGTCGCTGGCAAAGTCCAATAATCACTTTAAAAATTAACTATCAGTGTCGACTGTCGGCTACCTTATACAGAATTTTAAGTAACAGAATATAACATCCAGCAAAACATAATTCGCACAACGGTAAACCATAGGACACGCAATTTGAATAGTATCTGTTTTAAGAACGGGCACGTATCTACCATTTGTATCGGACAAGTGCCGGTATGCGAGAGCCGCTTTTAAGGAGCATATATCCCACAATTGTGATATTTATATGGATTATACAAATATATATATAAAAAGTCACCGGTATTGCATTCAAATGCTTAATTTCATTTAAATTTTCTTATAATATGGTATTATTGATGGATGAATTTGCTGCCTTTCCTTATTGCTGCTAAAAAAAGATAAAAATCAAAAAAATTACAACAACGAATTGTGGTAATTTCGTACCGCATCGGTCTAAATCATCGGAACGGCTACTAAAGTGAGAATATTACTGAAAATGCAACGTTTCTTCTAAGTTAAATATTTCGAGTGCCAGAGCTGTCAAATCTGTTTTTGTATATGATAAGTTCTTAAGATTTCATATATAAATAACAATAAAGGCCATTATATTTTAATTTAACATTATTTTCACATTCAACAATTGAATTATATCAATGTGAAAATTTTCCAACAACAATTTAAAAGTTATAAGTGAATTACAACTCAAAAACCGTGAAAAATTTTTGCAAAAGTAGGTTTTAATTTATCTGATTAAATTGTATTAATTATTACACTTTACAATTTGGAGATAAATCTGCGGAAGTTGCTTTATTGAAAACTCAATACTAACAACGATTCAAAAATACAACATTTTGTGTACAGTACAGTAGAAAATCATTTGTATTTTTAGTCAGGGGGATTGATGACTCAACGATGCCGAACTCTGAAGGTTAGTGAATCAAAGTCATTGTTATAAAGCCAATAGAAGAAGTTTATGTTCATTGCAAGTTTTAGGATTTTCGACAATGTGCCATAAGTGTGGATCACCATGGAGGTAACGAGCATACTACACTTCAATGAGGCCATTATAATATGGGTGGCATTATTGAAGGTAATCAGAAATTACACTTTTCTCATATTTGTCTTTTGTGTCCTCATTTCTTCTACAAAAACGGTCGGACTGATGATAAACTAATTAATATAAACATTTAAAATTTGTAAATATGTATGAGAAATAGTAATAATAAAAATTGTAAAGCAATTTTGTATATATAATAAATATTTATAATAAACAAAAAATTAAATCTCTTATTTTGAATAAATTTAATTTTATTATTTTGTGACGTCCAATTTATATATATAATAAATAATAATAAATATATAATACATAAATATTCCAAATGTGGGAAATTTAAATTAAAATATCAGCTAAAATCCCAAGTTTGTTTATTTATACTAAAAAAGTGGCGCAAACTAGACTGTAACTGCAACGTTGAATTACGCCTGCTGCTTCAACGTTTCTTCGACGTCGAATTTTTTTGGAGGGCAATCATTCTCCCCTTAAAGAAAAGTGAAACCCTACATTTGTGGTGTCTTTCACGTGTATTTTTCTCGCCACAATTTAATAGATTCAATTTTTTTTTTATGTCCACAGCTTTTGTGCGCACATAAAATAATTATTTTGTGCTTTTAAAATAAAATAAAAATCTTTATGTATTTCTGATGAATGTGAAGGTAAACATTTTTCTGCTAAACTTGTCCCTCTCCTCCTTAATTATTGGTAATATGCGCTCATTAATTTCTGTCGTAATACCATATATATCTCCGGTAGTCCATTTGACAGTTAAATGTCCACGAAAGTGGAACACCGTGAGGCGTAAAACAAAATTTTGAATTTATTTTGAATTCATTTGAGGCCGTAGGTATAATCGAAAAGCACTTCTGTTTTCATATAAATTTACACATTTCCCCACTTCTAACAGCTCGAAATGAATAAATAAATTTTGTTTTTCGAAATAATTGTGTGGAAAAACAAAAAATTTTAAATTCAACATTTCTGTTTTTGTTCCTTTTATATTTTTCTAAATATTTAATATGTGCATCATGTTCTCGGTAAATGTTTAAATTTATTAAAATCTATGTAAAAATTGTATTTAATTACGATACTTATTCAAAATTGTTGAATCTCTTTCTTTTTAGATTCAGCGACAATATTGGTGCAAAAGAGCAAAAGAAACAAAAACTGTGCAATCTTGAGAACATGTAAGTTTTATTTTTAATGTATGTGTTCTAGATAAGGTATGTGAAAAATATTAAATGTATATATGTAAAATCTATTATATGCATATATCTATAATATGAATTTTCAGTGCTGCCAACATAAAAAAATATTCTTACGCACACACACAAATAATAAACATATAAAAATATTTGACATTTTAAATTTAATATTTGAACAAAAAACAAAAAGACCAAGAAGGAAACAAACAAGAAAATTTGCTAATAGAACAAGAATTGCTGTCCCTGAATGGGTCATTAATTAATTCATTGCCCTAATGAAATTGAATAATAAATTTGTAGACCCCTTCCTTACTTCTTACCAATTTGATTTATTTATCTGAAAATAATGGGGAAAATAACATATTTAAAAAAATAATAATGTGATGAATACAAAATGACATCAAAATCTCGATGATAATGTATGAAAATAACTAAGTCCATAAACTTTATAAAATTGAATTGCTCTTACAAAAAATATCAAATAAAAAATAATGAATCTAAACGCGAAGTCAAAAACAAAAAATAGTAAAAATATAATTTTAAATTTATAAATAGTTCAAAATGTGTTTGTGCTACACATTCATTGGAAGAATAATTATTACAACGAAATGTCCAACCAAGGCGAGTCACTGCAATTTAATAAAGACAAATAATAATTAATTTCTTTAAAATATATCATTACCAATTATTTGAAATTCACATACCTATAATGATTTATGTAAATTAGATAATGCCAACTAGTAAACGTAAATGCATAACTTGTACTTTTATAAACTTGCAAAAAAGTGCAATATTTTAAAATTTAAAAAAAAAATAAAAAATTTACACAAAATTGTTTTTAAAATACCTTATGAGTTATGATAAAGAAACGGCAAGGAGAAGATAGCCAATATCAAACAGGAATTGCTGAAATTAAAAACACAAAATGAAGTTTTGAATATTAAAAAAAAAATTTTAAACACACCTCTTAATCAAATCCAAAGCAAAAAGTTCATTGTTACGTGTCCTTCATTTCTTTGTCGTCTTCTTGGACATCCATCACCCCACTAAATATGTTTGCTCAACCTTTTGGAGCAATAGCCATTATAGTTTCCGTATTTTTCTAAAATGAATTCATTATTTATATTATTATACTGGGTTAGAAATGGTTAAAAACAATATATTACACACCTCATTTCGTCCGCAAAATGGCTTTTGAATTCGCCAGATGTAAATTCGAAACTAAAAAGTATTTCAGTATGGATGCGCTGAAGATAGCCATTGTACTGGAATGTGCCAACTTTTTGTTAACAGTTAGAAAGCCATAGTTCAGGCAAAAGATAGCCACAATTAATAAATGAATTCTGAAATGTTAATTATTTTCGTCCGTATTTAAAATTTGAATCAATAAAAAATAATCTCACACAAAAAACATATGGTCTTTTGAATTGGTAACAGTTCAATCGCCTAACCCTGTTATATTAACATTTAACACCCCAACTTACCTGAGTAACTTTATCTTATTAATACACAATTATATTCACAATAAATTAATAAGTTGGAAACCACTTTTTGTTAGAAATTAATCCTTATAATGAAAAGAAAATTTTGTTTTTACATCAAGTCAAGGCTATGTGAGGGCACTATTTAAGAGAAAGGGACCCTTGGAATGAAAGGCTGTGTGAAGGCAATATTTAAGAGAAAGGGACCCTTACAGCCCTATTCTGAACACAGTCACAACTTGCTGTGACTGTCACAAAAGAGAAATTAGTCACAGCTTGTGACTGCGGAGAAATATTGGTATTCTGGTGACAGTCACAAGCTATGACAGTCACAGAAAATAGTCACAGCTTGTGACCTGCTATAGAGTTGGTCACAACGAATATTTTCAGTCACGCAGCGTATCAGTTGTGAATAATAATAAAAAAAAATTAACTCGAACTAAAATAGAAAAGTTGATATATGGACGCAATATTGAATTTACTAGTATTTTTACTAAATGAAGAAGAAAACAAGTAAGTACTTTTAACAAATATTCATCAATTATAACTAAAACTATTGATTATAGATCACTGCGACGACAAAAACTTAAAAGTCTGAGAGATTCAACAAATCCCTTTGAAGAAAATGACGAAATTTTTAGACAACACTTTCGCCTTCCAAAAGTAATTGCCACAAATTTGATTGACGAGCTAGAACCATTTAACGTTCAAAACTCAGATATTCCATTTTTTTTTTATTTAAACAATTAAGATGTTGACTGACCGATTAATGTTTTACGGTTTGTGTTTTTTTTTATTTTGATTCAACATAACCTATGTACATTGAAATAGAAATGACATATGACTCGCATCAACTCTCCGCAGTTTTTGGAGAGTTCTTGTGACTCAAATTGATACTGTTGTTCCAGAATACCAAATTCGGAATCAGTCACAAACTCAGTCACAAGAAAAATAGTCACAAGCGCTTGTGACTGTAAAATAGTCACAGCGCCAGAATAGGACTGTTAGAATAACAAAAAGAGACAACTACAGACTGTAAAAAAATAAATCGCATTTTGTGTATGTACACCAAACTAACGCAAATTTTTGCACACTATAATAAACTCGCGAAGTGTTTAATTTTGTTTTCGCGAAGTGTGGATGCATTCCAACCTTTAACTGTGATGGCAACTTCTCACTTCAGTAAACACCTAAAAATTAATTATTAAATTCCCAAATTTATATTAATTTAAAACATTTTATATTTTTAGAAACTTACCCATTACCGCAATTTTGTTTTTGTTTATTTTGTGTTTTATTTTTAACACATTTAACTTTTATTTATATTTTATAGAATATATTTAATCAAGGAAAAAAATTACAATATTCCTAGAATTTTTTTCAATCTGAAGGAATGGCAGTATGAATACAGGTGAAAGAAAATTTTTTTACTCAACAAATCTTTCAGTTGAAGAATGTGAGCGAAAGAATTTATTTAGAAATCGGCCCAAATAGCAATTTTTTTCTTAAATGTTTGATTAAAATGAAAAGGAAAACAAAAAAAACTTTTCGTCTAATAGTAGCTTTAGTCGCATCTCGATCTCCGCTCTACTGACTATAGTCTAATAGTGACTAATCTAGACGTTGTAAATTATTTGGTTGAAACTTGAAGCCTTAGAAATTAGAAGCTAGAACTTTGAGTGCTGTTTGCATTGTGCAGTGTGCAGGTTGAGGTTGATTTATTAGTGTTCGAGCCAATTTCAGAGTATAAACATCGCATGCAATGTATAACTTTTTAAAGAACCGGGAAATAGGTCTTAAACCCCGAATTGGCGATGAAGGCAATCTATGGAAAACAATGTATAAATCCATTGCAATGTTTGACAAAAGATTAGTAGAATATGGTGGCATCTTTAACTTGGAGTTCTCACCGGATGGGTAAATTGATTTCAGCTTGCACTATCTTTAATAATAATCCATTATTCATGTGGTTTGTGCAATACTGCAGGTCTATCCTGGTAGCAGCGACTGAAAGAAAATCAGTTCTGGTTTATGATCCGATAACTTATACAGAAATAGGAGTGCTCCAAATGGCACATAATGATTGTGTTAATTGTGTAAAGTAAATATATAATTTTTAAATCATTTCTGTCATTTTATTTTTATTTTTTGTAGGTTTTTGGATGAACGAATATTTGCTACATGTTCTGATGATTCGACAGTTGCATTGTGGGACACTCGCAATTTAAAAAAAGTTATCAGAAGGCTGCGAGGTCATTCAAATTGGGTAAAAAATATTGAATATGCAAAAGAGGAAGGCCTTTTAGTTACATCAGGATTTGATGGGAGCATTTTTACTTGGGATATGAATTCTTACACTGAAGAGGGTTTAGTATATGAGAAGGTATTTCATACGTCCGGGCTTATGAGATGTAGGTTAACTTCAAATGCAGATCGTCTAGTCATTTCTACGACTGGGGGATATCTAATAATTGTACATGACCTTGACCTTAAGAGTTTAGCATTAGATTTAAGTGGATTTCGCGTAAGTGTTCAGCGTTTTTTTTGAAAAATAATGGTCTCTAATAATATAAATGTTTCTATTTCTGATTAGCCAAATATATATCGTTTGATGCAAATGGGCAGACAACTTCTACCTACAGCTGTCAAATATAATCATTTGTTTGTACGAAAGCGCAATCGTGTTGAATTAGTGAGTGATTTCCCACAAAGAAATGATGCAGAAGTTATAAGCTCGCTGCAAATACACCCTCAAGGATGGTGTGCATTAAGCCGGAATGTCAGTTATGACGAAAGCTCTGAGGTAAATAATTAATATTATTAACTGAAATGGCATATAACATATGGGCTTTGGTTGAAGTGTACATTGACAGTTGATACACATTCAGAAGAACAGTTGCATATGAACACACGCATTTGCGACAAGTAATACGAAATAATGTCAGATAAACATATATAAATTCGATATTTCTTGACAATTGTTTATGAAAATTGCAATACCGCTTAAATATTTGAAAACATACCTCTCATAACAACAGAAAACAATTAATTAATACAGTGACTTCAGGGCCGTCTTAACAGTACTGGGGGCCCCCGGGCAGTAAATATTTTAGGGCCCCTATATAAAAAAGAATATTAAGTTTATCTTTAATTCTATGGTAAAATGATTAATTAGGCAGCAACATACTAACAAAAAAATAAATTTATATAAAATTTATTTTTCGACTGTTTTTCCCTCAAAACTCGTCAATTAATGGAGAAAAGTTTAAATCTTCTAAAATTTGCTTTCTATACTCATATAAGAGCCGAACTATTTAAACGACGTCACCCAATCGTGCTACGAACTTCATTTTTTTTAAGTTTTAATTTTGAGACAACGCGTTGTGCCGAATTTTTACAGTTAATAGTTAATCAGGGAACAATTCGATGAGTGTGAACTATGAAGGTAAAACCAAAAGCATAAGTTCTCTAACATCCTTCAGCGATGAACGCAAACGACGAAAAAAAAACTACATCGCAAGGAGACCGAGTTGTGAATTTATACACGACTGTTGCTTAACTACATTTTAATAGAGCTTTTGGTATATGGAAAATGTTTCCTTGAAATTTATGAATTTTGACCTTGGTTTTCGTCCGAAATTGTAAAAGTACCAATTTCGGACGAAAACCAATTGAGATTATCAATAATGTAGAACATCATAATACCCTAAAACACATTGAATAACACATTTTCATTATAAAAATATTATCTTGAAATGTTCTGCAAGTTTTCTTATTTTATTTATTCCTGCAATAATTGAGAAAGAATTTTTAATTTATATACGACCCCAATATTTTATAAATAGTGAAAGAATTTAGTTCTGAGATAATTTTTCATGTTGCGAAAAAACCGGCGCGATTTTCCGCGAAACTATCCTAATATATAAATTTCTAAACGAATAAGGGAATCAATCACGCCAAAACTGACAATGGGATCGCCAATGAAGTTTTATACACGTGCTTGCCAATATTCTAGAAGTAATATAGGCATATTTTAAATGCAAAAAAAAAACACGCAAAAACCCAGAAAAAAATTACGGTTCGCGAAAAAATTACCTATACCAAAAATGATTGTGGGAATCAATTTGTCGGCATTCAATTACTAAAGGTCATGTCGCGATAAAATTCGCAATTTAATAGCGAAACTATCTATTATATACATTCCAGAACGACTGTGTGTACCTTTCAATCACGGTAAAACTAAGAACAGGATCGCTATTAAATTTTATACACGTGTTTGCAAACATTCTGGAAGTAACGTAGGCTTATTTTTAACGCATCAATTAAAAACAATAGAATCGGCTTAATAAATAAATATTTAATTCCAATGGATGTAGAGTTGGATTTATTCGAAACTGAAATGAAATTGTCGACGATGGAGGTGGGTTTGCAAGAGCAAGAAAAAAAGTAAAAAAAACAAGCGTTCTGTTTGGATGGCAAATTTTTTACGGATGCGAAGCACAGACGGTGTTTGCAATAAATTTTTGAAGGAGTTGAGCAACGGCATTCCATTGGAGAAGAAACTTCATAAAAACTTCATTCGTATGACCGATGAAGATTTTCAAATGTTATGGAATTTGGTGACACCGTACATTCAAAAGCAAAATACGAAATTTCGTGATGCGATTCCGGCCGCCACTCGATTGAGAATCACGTTGCGTTTTTTTAGCTTCAGGTGACAGTTTCCCTTCGCTACAATACTTATTTCGTGAATAATCACCAAAATTGTGCCTGAAGTGTTGGATGCAATCTATACATATATATTTTTTGCAACCGAATTATTTAAAGGTTATAATATTGAATTCCCAATTAATGTTTGCTTTGTATAATGTATTTAGTTTTTATTTCTGAAGATGCCATCGCTATTCATAATATTGGAACTTTCCAAATTGTGTTGCGGCAGCATTTATTATAATTACAAAGGCTCTCACTCTATTGTTTTGATGGCGATTTGCGGTGCAAATTATGAATATTTGTATGTTGACGTGGGCAGCAATGGTCGCAATTAAGACGGAGGTGTTTTTAGTAATTGTTCGTTTGCACGTGCGTTGGCAAATGAAGCACTGAATAATCCTCTACTTTTCCGCAATGAAGCGATGCCATTTGTCATTGTCGCAGACGAAGCGCTCCAATTGAATGAGCACATCATGAAGCTATTTCCTGGGCATAATTTGCTTCCATCAGAGCGCATTTTCAATTATCGATTGTCTCGTGCGCGGCGAACAATTGAAAACGCATTTGATATCATGGCCGTGTTCTGCGCTCTCCAATTCAATTAGATGCTGCCAAAACAACGAAAGTGACGAAGGCATGCGTCGTGTTGCACAATATGTTGATGAAGCGCTCCGAAAATTCATACGCTCCGAAAGGATTTGGGGATTACGTTAAAGATGATGGCACAATTACTGATGGTGCGTGGCGTCTAGATCATCCAAATGGTGGTACAATGGTATCGGTACCACCCGTTAATCGAAATGTTACGCAAAAAGCTAAGAAGAAAATCAGGAAAGAATTTGAAAATTATTTCATGTCGACAGGGGAATTGCCGTGGCTATTCAACTACATATAAAATTTAAATTTTTAAAATTTTTAGTAAAATGAACAAATACAAATTAAAAAAAATATTTGTCGTTTTGTGGTGTAGTTTTGGCCAAAATTTCTTCCAAAACAAATCGCAATGATTGCCATTTATTTACGCATTCATCCGGGGAGTATTGTGCATTCGATCCAGCAGCAACGTCGTCCCATGCCAACCGAATGCAGTTCCGATTGTGATAATTTCAGGCTTTCAACTTCATAATACAATGTGAAAGTGAAACACGATGTTTGAGTCCACTCCGCTGTTAATTTTTTTTTTTTGTTTTTTCCGCTGGCAGATTCATATTGATATATTCATGAGAGGTCATTACTATTTTGAATAAAATAATACTTCTAAACAAATGATAAAATAATTATTCCGCGTCAAAAAACGGCACGCTGTTCGACAAAAACGATTTGTTCGTTGTGTTTCATATCAAACAAAATTTTGCTTCGAACAATCAATTGAGTTCGACGAATGGCCATTCCACTACCACAAAATTTTCATTAAACATGTTCTCTGCGAACAGCGTCGAGCGCTGTTTCGTCGATATTAGACGATATCTCCCAATTGTTTTTTTTTTGTACACTCATTTTGTGAATCATATGGGGCAATGTTTGTGTTGTGGATTCCATGTGGATTTCCAACAGGAAAATTATTATGTTTGCTTTGCCACGAACGTCAAAAGATTTTATAAACAAAACAAATGAAGATATTATTCTTGTTCAAAAAATATTTGCGCACATTGCGGTAACAAATTTTTCGAACGCGTAACTGAAAAAATTCGAACGCAACCGTTCGTTTTGCTTTGTGCATATGTAGTTGGGCCATTATAAATGATCGATTACCTTCTCTCTGATAAAATTTGTGTAGAATTAATTGGACAATTTATAACATACCCACATTGTAATTTAAGACAAACTCACGAAACACACACATTCGTACCCATATCAAACTCTAAATTTGGTTGACGAAAATTTATGTGTTAGTTATGCCTATGCTAAAATCAAGTTGAACATTGTTGAAATCTTGCTCAAAACTCAACTCTCAACATATTTCAAAACAATATTTTGACATCAAAGCTCAGGCAATCTAAATAATATACCTAAATATTATTTTGACATCAGTGACATCTATCTGTGATATATCGGAACTATGCCGAACTTATAAATGCCTACTTAAAAAATTTACCTTCCAAATGTTTAATATAAAATATAATTTTTCGCCATGTACGTATATTAAATTCGTAATTGTAATTAATTGAATATTACTATCATTAATGTAGGTTAATTAGATATGCGAAAAAATATTTGTAAATTAATGTTCAATATAATAATATAGATGATTCTAATATTTATTTCATTGATAATTAGATTTTCATATTTTTGCGTCATAATACAATGGCTATTGGAATAGTTTTTGTCTACACGAATGTCATATAGTATTATGTATGGTTATGTATATAAATAATATGTATCTTTGATGAAATGTGCGCTGCTCGGACACAACACGTTGTTTTATAAAATCACTTTTATTCTTAATATTATAAATATTTGGTAAAAGAATGTCTATTTTTCAAGTTTTTATGTATTGTAATTAAAATAAAAATTGAAAACGATGACAACTATTATGCAGAAATTAGTTTTCATGGTGGTGCTTGTTCATTATTATTTCGATTTCGTAGCATTTTTTCTCTTTCTTCTGAAATGTCTTTCAACTTCAAAAAAGGAAACACAACAAAAATTTAGCAACTCTATTTCGTTTTTGCCTCGTTTATAAAATTCCCGCGTTGGATGTGATTATAAAAAAAAACTTTACTGTAAAACCGTAATCGTGGATTTTTCAAGTGTTTTTTTATTAATCTTACGCGGAAAAGAATAGAAACACTGCCAAATCGTTCTCCAAAATAATTTTCGGAATTTGTCAATATTTTTATGAACAGCGATTTTTCATGGTCTTCGTTTATAGTTTTTCCGCCGTTTGAATTTTTATATTGAAAATGGGCGAATTTTTCTCTTTTGTAATTTGTCAATTTTTTGATGAACTGCGATTTTTTATACGGTTTTCGCGGTTTATTTCCATTTTTAAAATACGCCTATGTACTTCTAGACCGTTGTCAAATCCATGTGTAAAATTTCGTATTGATCCTACGGTTGGTTTTAGCCTGGTTGATTCCATACCGTCGTTTAGATTTTAATATTTTAGATAATTCCGCGAAAAATCGCGGATTTTTTCGCGATGTGAATTTTACTAAATGTAAGCATTGATGCGAAAAAATCCGCAAATCGATTCCTTCAATCATTTTTGATAAAATGTAAGTTTTTCGCGAACCGCAATTTTTTGGCAATTTTCGCGTTGAAAATACGCTTATGTTACTTCAAGAATGTTGGCAAATACTTGTGTAAAATTTCGTAGCGATCCTGCTGTCAGTTTTAGCGTGATTGGAAGGTATACCCCACGGTCGTTTAGGAATATATATAATAGATAGTTCCGCGGAATTTGTCGCGATTTGTCTTTTATTAATTGAATACTGATTTTTTTTGCGGTTAATTTTCGCGTTGAAAATATGCCTATGTTACTTCTTGAATATTGGCAAATACGTGTATAAAATTTCGTGGCGAATCCCCTTGTCAGTTCTGGCGTGATTAAGTACCAATACATACACTGTCGTTCAGAAATTTATATATTAGATTACTACTATATGTGATTCACGTATGTATATGTATATTTAAATTAGGTGTGGTAAAAACACAATATACATACCTCTGTCTAAAATTGGAGATGATAGCATCTGAAAAAGCACATAAAATTGAAAAATGTTTTTCGTACAATGTGGGTTTATTGACATAAAATTTTATTATATTATGTATTAAATCAATATAATTAAGTCACTATTTAATAGTTATTTGATAACAAACATTTGATGGTTTTCAATACATCCCAACAAACTATATAAGTTAGCCACAGCACACGCATGGGCATGCCTGAAATCTCTGGAAAATATTACTTCCACATTTAAATATGAAAAAATTACCATTTTACCTTTTTAATAACTTTTATTTATATATAGAACATTTTCAATATATGTGATACATTTTAAAACAGGAAACCGAAATAACTTTAATACAATTACATATTACAAAATACAATATTCTGAGCTTTAAAACTTATAATACTAAAACACGTCTAATTTAAACTCAATGAACAAATCTCCGTATATCAGCAAATACCACACAGTCAAACATTGTATCGTTTGAGGAAAATGAAACAAAAATTGTGGTTGTCATTTCGATACTATAAAAAAAACATAACCCATAAAAACATTAATATTAATACAACATAATTTGTTATTAAAATTTATTAACTGCAACTTCCCGACATTTTATTCAATTCTAAATATTTTATTCATAATGTACATAATCATAAATTCCTGTTTGCCGCCGAAAATTTACACCACAAATATAGAAGAAATCTATGTATATAATATTCCGTACACATGCATGGTAGAATGTAGAGACGAAAGAAAACTGAGAAAACAGAGTCTGACCACAGTCGTCTTATTGTGGAGTTTTTCCTTATTTTTTTTTAAGGCTAGTAGTATTTAATAGAAATAAATTCTTATATATTTGTTATATGCATGCGCTGTATTGGAAGTAAGAAATTCGAAGCGTAGATAAAGATCGAGAGATTGAATTCACACTCCTTATTTTTGGGGATAATCAATACATTTCAGTGCTTTAAGTATATATTTTACTTAGAACGTTATGTAATATATAGAATGTTATCTTTTAGTATATAAATATTCTCTATTGTCATTTTTTCCACATAAGCTTATGTATTGCTGAAAGGGATATTCTTAAAATTGATCCTTCTGATATAGAAAGGGATGTACATTGTAATGGAATTTTATGAAATAAGCAATGGTAAGTCCAGCTCTGCTTAGTTGTACTTTAGTCACTGATTGGCATTGAGATGTTCCATTCCACTGTTTTGATTAGTATAACACATTGTCACATATGATCAACCGATTATATCGATCATTCCCAATGATGCATTATTTAAGCAATAACAAGTATACTTTCTTTCATTAAAATAGTGGACGTGTGTTCATGATATTCAAAGCGGCCCTAGCACTGAATTTGAAATATCCGGCGATGCTGATGAAGAGGATAGTGATGACATTGAGTCGGAATTGATAAATCCACGATGGCATCCTCCTAGTACGACAGCGCAAACAATTTCCCGCAGGCGTCCACCACCATCCTCAGTTCATGCAGTTCAGGCATCTAGCACTAGTCAACGTCAACCTCACCGTCCAAACTTGGTGTCAGTTGGTATATCTCCACAATCGTATGCAGATGTTTGGGTTGCAGAGATATCAATGCACCATCGGTTTGACGGGAACTTTGACAATGCTGTCATTTATGGCATAAATTCCGGCATATCAGCTGCTCAAGCAATGGCCCTTATGCAGCAATCAAGCAGTGATGAGAACAGAAACGAAAGGGGTAGTAATCTTGCCGAGTCCCAGCTTTCATGCGACTTAGTACCACAGCAGGTACCAGAAACACATGCTTCTTTACCTAGGAGACGAAGGCCAAGAGAGAGAGAAGAATTTGATCGTGACAATGTTCAGCCGATTGTACCGCCCGGTATTGGAGCCGCTTTATTAAAGAAAATTCAGATGAATACTAAGCACATGCTTTATTATGTTCAGGAACCAAACAAAGGTCGTGGTTTCATCAAAGAGTTATGTTTTTCACATGACGGCAGGATTATTTGCTCGCCATACGATCGAGGTGTGCGATTACTTGCATTCAATGATAATTGCTTGGAACTATCGGAAACGCTAGAACCTAATGGTATGCCAAAGCAATTAGTTGATTTGATGCAGACTGAAAACCATTCAGATATTGTTATAAGTTCAAAATTTAGTCCACGCGAACCTCTTCTTGTATCCGGTTGTTTACAAGGGGAGTTAGTTTGGTACAAGCCCGTTCTGTAATAGTATAATTCTAAGTATGGTTTAAATAAATTTAATAAAATATACTAGTATTGTTTTCATCCATCTGGGAAACCAAGTGTCGCACTTAAGTTTCAATTTAGGAACGGGGGATATTTTACTATAACGATGAACTGGAAAAATTGTAAGTTCTTAAAATTTCGTTCAACATGCTATTTTTAATTTTTAAGTTAGACAAGAGGAACGCCAAAGTATAATGACGATACATTACAACCTTCTTAGATACCGGCGGCGTACGCCGTACGTCGAACCTTGAAATTTCCGATTTCGACCTTGAAATGTTCAGCAAGTTTTTTTGTCTCATTTAAGCCTACAATTAGATAGAAAAGTGGGGTTTGTCCTTGTCCACCTCCTTTTTCGCCAGAAGGAGCATCTGGCGTGATATAGGACATCTGCAGTTTGGTTTAAGATACCTTGAAGATTAAATGTTTTATTCCTTCGTTTATGAAATTTCCGTATTGGATGTGATTATAAAATTATAAAAAAATCTATACTATAAAACCGTAATAGTGGAAATCAGAATTATGGTTGAATTTTTTGGCGAGCTGTTTTTTAAAGGATCGTATATCAATTATTTTGTGTTAGGAGAACTTCATTAGTCGCGGAGTTATTGACAGATTTTATCGTGAGGTGTTTTTTACGAATCAAATACTGGAAAATCGATTCTCGCGATCATTTTCTTGCGGACCGAGAGTTTTTCGTTAATTTTTTTTATTATCGATTTATTTTCGCGTTTCCAAAATACTTCTGTTATGTTGAAAAATACGTGTGAAAAATTTCAGAGCGATCCCATTTACAGTTTCAGCCTGATTGATAGTCAGTCTTTTCATGAACCGCGATATTTCATGTTTTTCTCTCTATTAATTGAATACTGAAAAATCGATTCCCGCAATCATTTTTGGTAAAAGTAAATTTTCGCGTTTTTTTTGCGCTGAAAATACACGCATGTTACTTCTAGTATGTTGGCGAATATCTTTGTCAAATTTCATAGCGATCCTGATGTCCCGTTTAGCGTGATTGAAAGGTCTACCCACACGGTCGTTTAGGAATGTACTTATATAATAGATAGTTCCGCGGAAAATCGCGGAATGCTCACAAATCGATTCCCGCAATAATTTTTGTAAAAGTCAATTTTTTCGCGAACCGCGATTTTTTTCACGGATTTTGCGGTTTATTTTCGCGTTGAAAATATGCCTATGTTACTTCTTGAATATTGGCAAATACGTGTATAAAATTTCGTGGCGAATCCCCTTGTCAGTTCTGGCGTGATTAAGTACCAATACATACACTGTCGTTCAGAAATTTATATATTAGATTACTACTATATGTGATTCACGTATGTATATGTATATTTAAATTAGGTGTGGTAAAAACACAATATACATACCTCTGTCTAAAATTGGAGATGATAGCATCTGAAAAAGCACATAAAATTGAAAAATGTTTTTCGTACAATGTGGGTTTATTGACATAAAATTTTATTATATTATGTATTAAATCAATATAATTAAGTCACTATTTAATAGTTATTTGATAACAAACATTTGATGGTTTTCAATACATCCCAACAAACTATATAAGTTAGCCACAGCACACGCATGGGCATGCCTGAAATCTCTGGAAAATATTACTTCCACATTTAAATATGAAAAAATTACCATTTTACCTTTTTAATAACTTTTATTTATATATAGAACATTTTCAATATATGTGATACATTTTAAAACAGGAAACCGAAATAACTTTAATACAATTACATATTACAAAATACAATATTCTGAGCTTTAAAACTTATAATACTAAAACACGTCTAATTTAAACTCAATGAACAAATCTCCGTATATCAGCAAATACCACACAGTCAAACATTGTATCGTTTGAGGAAAATGAAACAAAAATTGTGGTTGTCATTTCGATACTATAAAAAAAACATAACCCCTAAAAACATTAATATTAATACAACATAATTTGTTATTAAAATTTATTAACTGCAACTTCCCGACATTTTATTCAATTCTAAATATTTTATTCATAATGTACATAATCATAAATTCCTGTTTGCCGCCGAAAATTTACACCACAAATATAGAAGAAATCTATGTATATAATATTCCGTACACATGCATGGTAGAATGTAGAGACGAAAGAAAACTGAGAAAACAGAGTCTGACCACAGTCGTCTTATTGTGGTGTTTTTCCTTTTTTTTTTTAAGGCTAGTAGTATTTAATAGAAATAAATTCTTATATATTTGTTATATGCATGCGCTGTATTGGAAGTAAGAAATTCGAAGCGTAGATAAAGATCGAGAGACTCCTTATTTTTGGGGATAATCAATACATTTCAGTGCTTTAAGTATATATTTTACTTAGAACGTTATGTAATATATAGAATGTTATCTTTTAGTATATAAATATTCTCTATTGTCATTTTTTCCACATAAGCTTATGTATTGCTGAAAGGGATATTCTTAAAATTGATCCTTCTTATATAGAAAGGGATGTACATTGTAATGGAATTTTATGAAATAAGCAATGGTAAGTCCAGCTCTGCTTAGTTGTACTTTAGTCACTGATTGGCATTGAGATGTTCCATTCCACTGTTTTGATTAGTATAACACATTGTCACATATGATCAACCGATTATATCGATCATTCCCAATGATGCATTATTTAAGCAATAACAAGTATACTTTCTTTCATTAAAATAGTGGACGTGTGTTCATGATATTCAAAGCGGCCCTAGCACTGAATTTGAAATATCCGGCGATGCTGATGAAGAGGATAGTGATGACATTGAGTCGGAATTGATAAATCCACGATGGCATCCTCCTAGTACGACAGCGCAAACAATTTCCCGCAGGCGTCCACCACCATCCTCAGTTCATGCAGTTCAGGCATCTAGCACTAGTCAACGTCAACCTCACCGTCCAAACTTGGTGTCAGTTGGTATATCTCCACAATCGTATGCAGATGTTTGGGTTGCAGAGATATCAATGCACCATCGGTTTGACGGGAACTTTGACAATGCTGTCATTTATGGCATAAATTCCGGCATATCAGCTGCTCAAGCAATGGCCCTTATGCAGCAATCAAGCAGTGATGAGAACAGAAACGAAAGGGGTAGTAATCTTGCCGAGTCCCAGCTTTCATGCGACTTAGTACCACAGCAGGTACCAGAAACACATGCTTCTTTACCTAGGAGACGAAGGCCAAGAGAGAGAGAAGAATTTGATCGTGACAATGTTCAGCCGATTGTACCGCCCGGTATTGGAGCCGCTTTATTAAAGAAAATTGAGATGAATACTAAGCACATGCTTTATTATGTTCAGGAACCAAACAAAGGTCGTGGTTTCATCAAAGAGTTATGTTTTTCACATGACGGCAGGATTATTTGCTCGCCATACGATCGAGGTGTGCGATTACTTGCATTCAATGATAATTGCTTGGAACTATCGGAAACGCTAGAACCTAATGGTATGCCAAAGCAATTAGTTGATTTGATGCAGACTGAAAACCATTCAGATATTGTTATAAGTTCAAAATTTAGTCCACGCGAACCTCTTCTTGTATCCGGTTGTTTACAAGGGGAGTTAGTTTGGTACAAGCCCGTTCTGTAATAGTATAATTCTTAGTATGGTTTAAATAAATTTAATAAAATATACTAGTATTGTTTTCATCCATCTGGGAAACCAAGTGTCGCACTTAAGTTTCAATTTAGGAACGGGGGATATTTTACTATAACGATGAACTGGAAAAATTGTAAATTCTTAAAATTTCGTTCAACATGCTATTTTTAATTTTTAAGTTAGACAAGAGGAACGCCAAAGTATAATGACGATACATTACAACCTTCTTAGATACCGGCGGCGTACGCCGTACTACCTTGAAATTTCCGATTTCGACCTTGAAATGTTCATCAAGTTTTTTTGTCTCATTTAAGCCTACAATAATGTGAAAAAAAATTTCAAAAATATTACAGGTTTCTGAGATATAAAAAATTTGACCTTGATATGTTCCGCAAATTTTCTTATCTTATTTTATCCTACAATTAGATAGAAAAGTGGGGTTTGTCCTTGTCCACCTCCTTTTTCGCCAGAGGGAGCATCTGGCGTGATATAGGACATCTGCAGTTTTGTTTAAGATACCTTGAAGATTAAATGTTTTATTCCTTCGTTTATGAAATTTCCGTATTGGATGTGATTATAAAATTATAAAAAAATCTATACTATAAAACCGTAATAGTGGAAAACCACAGAATTATGGTTGAATTTTTTTGCGAGCTGTTTTTTAAAGGATCGTATATCAATTATTTTGTGTTAGGAGAACTTCATTAGTCGCGGAGTTATTGACAGATTTTATCGTGAGGTGTTTTTTACGAATCAAATACTGGAAAATCGATTCTCGCGATCATTTTCTTGCGGACCGAGAGTTTTTCGTTCAGTTTTTTTATTATCGATTTATTTTCGCGTTTCCAAAATACTTCTGTTATGTTGAAAAATACGTGTGAAAATTTTCAGAGCGATTCCATTTACAGTTTCAGCCTGATTGATAGTCAGTCTTTTCATGAACCGCGATATTTCATGTTTTTCGCGTTTCATTTCGCTTTTGAAAAATGCCTTTGTTGCTTTCCGAATGCTGACAAAAAAGTGTGAAAAATTACGTAGAGATTCCGTTTAGAGTTTTACCGTTGTTTGAATTTTTATATTGGATTATAGAACATAGTCGCAGAAAATCGCGGAATTTTTCTTTCTTCTAATTTGTAATTTTTTTGACGAACCTCGATTGTTTTCGCGGTTTATTTTCATTTTTAAAATATGCCTATGTTACTTCTGGTTGATTCCTATACCCAAATGGCCGATTAAATTTTTATATTTTAGATAGTTCCGCGGAAAATCGCGGAATTTTTTGCTATTTTTTCACGATTTCCGCGGTTTATTCTTGCGTTTAAAATATGCCTATAGTACTTCTAGAATGTTGGCAAACACATGTGTAAAATTTCGTAGCGATCCCATTTACGGTTTTAGCCTAATTAATTCCTACACCAACACTGCCGTTTATAAATTTTTATATAAGATAAATCAGATTAAAATTTCGCAATTTTTTTTGCGAGATGTTGTCTATTAATTGAGTACTGAAAAATCGATTCCCGCAATCATTTTTGGTAAAAGTAAATTTTCGCGTTTTTTTTGCGCTGAAAATACACGCATGTTACTTCTAGTATGTTGGCGAATATCTTTGTCAAATTTCATAGCGATCCTGATGTCCGGTTAAGCGTGATTGAAGGGTCTACCCACACGGTCGTTTAGGAATGTACTTATATAATAGATAGTTCCGCGGAAAATCGCGGAATGCTCACAAATCGATTCCCGCAATAATTTTTGTAAAAGTCAATTTTTTCGCGAACCGCGATTTTTTTCACGGATTTCGCGGTTTATTTTCACGATGAAAATATGCCTATATTACTTCTAGAGTGTTGGCAAAAATGTGTGTAAAATTTCGTGGCGATCCTATTGTCAGTTTTGGCGTGATTAAGTACTAAATATATATACACGGTCGTTTAGAAATTTATATATTAGATTAATATTTTTTATATATAATTATTATTTTTCTTTTTCTTACATATATGTTAATCATCCTTCCGGGAAAAATTATAAATTGTAACCTCACTTGCTAAACACGTAAAGCCACGAGAGGTGCTACTTTAGAGAAAACAATAATTTTTTAAGTATCATTTTCTTATACAGTTAACACTTAAAGAATTGTCTTTTATTTGGAACTCTCGCGTCGTCACCTAACAATCTAAAAAAATTATTTAACTCGTTGCTATTTTGCATTGGAAGCATTTACAATTTAAAAGTTATGGTGGACGAAGCAAGTGTGTTTAAGCAGTCGAGTGCCACGCTCACCGATGGGCCACGGCGAGAGTTGTCGGGAAAGATGTGGCAAGCAGGATAATGATCAGATGGCGCAGTGTGATAACTGAAATCAGTGGTACTACTTCGAGTGCGCTAGCCTGAATCCGGACACGATCGCCGATGATGAGTTCATGTTTGGCAGATGCACGTAGCCCAAAGTGAAGACGGCATCCACGTGTGGGTCAGGAGCATCATCTAGTCAACGATGGCGAGTGCAGTTGCGGCGCATTGAGAAGGCGCACGTTCTTTCGGTTCAGTACGACGATCAGGCGGCAAAATTATCTGCGGATAGGGACAGTAAGTTCCTAAAAAGCAAACTAAAAATATTACAGGAAGCCATCGATAAAGACGCTGTAGATGCTACTACCCATCACCAGCAGGATGATCGCGAGGTGTTCCGCAAAACAAGATACTGGATTAGTGAAACTGTAGGTTGAAGAATCAACCTTTCCACGTGGGGTGCCACCTAACCTCTAAACAGCGAACCTTGAAACACAACAAGTAACACATCATGAAACATCCTTGACTGCAAGAAGTACACCACGTTTAAATCAAGGTCAGTTAGCGGCACGACAATCTTATGTCGAAGAACCTTCCCGTGTTTAATGGTGTGGCCGATTTTCATCAGGTTTTATCAATCAGGCTTACTGGCTCATATGTGAAATCCCATGTTGTCGTATGAAGTAATGGAAAAATTACCAGCCCAAATTCGCTTGGACTGGGGTATTTCCAAACGATCAGTTATTAATTGCTTTTGCCAGACAATATGCCATTGACAATAGATACGCTACGGATATTGTTCGGGCGTTCTGAAACAAGTATTACTCTTTAATTAAAATTATTAGAAACCACCTGTCGTCAAAAGCAGAAAAGTTGAATACTTTAATTGCTTTTGCTTTGGTCATACGGAATCTGTGCTCCACACTTGAGGCTTCAGGCCCTCTAGCTCATATGTGCAATTCCATGTTGTCGTATGAAGCAGTGGAAAAATTACCAGCTCAAATCCGCTTGGACTGGGGTATTAGATTATTAACTCACGTCACTTGTGGTCGGACTCCAAAACTGTATTGAGCTGGCTTCAATCTGACCCCAGAAAATACCGATAAATCGTCGAATTCAGGATCAGCGAAATTCTCGAGAGCACGACACTATCAGAATTTAGAGAATTTAATTATTCAGATTAGAGCTAAAGGGCGAATCGGTGACGCATCTGGAAAGAAACCAAAAAAAATGGACCCATAATTTTGCCAAAAGCACATTGCAAATTTCATCATCAGAACAGAGACTGTAGTAAATGAAGCCGATCGGAAAAAAGATCGGGAGTTATATTCACCTGCCTCACCGTAATAGCGGTGCATTTGGAAATCGCTCATGCTTTAACCACAGACTCATGCATAATGGCACTGAGAAACTTCGCTTGACGTGTAATGCCGCAGGAAATCAATCAAAATCGACAACGAAAGAGTGCAAACGGAAACCTTTCCCAGTGCCCCTATTAAATGGAGTTTTAACCCGCTAGCTGCTCCGCACATGGGTGGATGCTGGGAACGTTTAGTTCGTTTAGTTAAGCTAACACTAATGTCTATTTTACCCACCATAAATCCTAGCGATGAGTTACTCAGGACATTGTTAATGGAGGTAGAAAACGTGGTCAACTCTCGTCCACTCACTTACTTACATTTCGGCGCCCAGCGGTAAAGCTAGCCGTGTAGGATGAACGATCGGAAGAGGGTAGGCGGATCGGTAAAGATCAGCATAAAGAGGAGGAGGGTATTGGCGCACCAAGCGCTTGAAAGATTTGTAGAACGCTGAGGGCATAGTTTAATATATTATTATTATTCTTTTATATATTATTAATATTTTTTATATATAATTATTACTTTTTTTTTCTTACATATTATATATATTATGTTAATCATCCTTCCGGGAAAAATTATAAATCGTAACCTCACTTGCTAAACACCTAAAGCCACGAGATGTGCCACTATAGAGAAAACAATAAATTTTTTAGCATTTTTTTTATACGGTTAATACTTAAGAATTGTCTTTTATTTGGAACCTAACACCGGTAGTGTTAGTGCAGGGCGAAACAACGCTCCCTGGGTTCCGCTAGTATATTATATATGTAAAAGAATTTTTTTCATATTGCGTAAGGTGTCTGGGATAGAAAAACTGTGTTTTGTCTCTGTTCACCTTCTTTTTTGCATAAAGGATCACCTTGTGGAATATATAATAATAGAAAAGAACCCGTGCGCTGCTCGGACACGTAGTTTTCTAAAAGCGTTTTTAGTAATCACTTATATTCTTTAACATCATAAATTTTTTATAAAAGAATGTCTATTTTTCAAGTTTTTATGCATTGTAATCAAAGTCAAAATTGAAAACGATGACAATTATTGTGCAGAAATTTGTTTTCATGGTGCTGCTTGTTCATAATGGTTTCAATTTCGTAGCAATTTTTGTCTTTCTTCTAAAATATCCTTCAACTTCATAAAAGGAAACACAACAAAAATTTAGTAACATTATTTCGATTTTTCCCCAGTTTATGAAATTTCCGATTTGAATGTGATTTAAAAAAATATCTTTTCCGCCTTGCCTTTATCTTTAAATTTATTTTCGTATTTCCAAAATGCTTCTATAATGTTCAAAATGTGAAAATTTTCAAAACGTTCCAATTTACAGTTTCAGCCTGATTGATAGTTTCGCCGAAAATAGCGGAATTTTCGTGGAATTTTTCGCAAGGTGTTTGTTACGAATAGAAACACTGCCAAATCAATTTCCGAAATAATTTTAAGATATAGTCAATCTTTTCATGAACCGCGATTTTTATCGCGGTTTTCGCGGTTTATTTTCATTTATAAAATATAATTATTATATATGTTACTTCTAGAGTGTTGTCGCGGCGATCCCATGTTTTAATAAAGTTTTTCAGAGATTTGGAAAATGTGTGAGATTAGCAATAATGTAGATCATCATAGTACATTAACACACAATTTTTGAATTACATATTTTTATTATAAAAATATGGCCTTGAGTTTTAAAATTTTGTCCTTGAAATGTTCAGCAAGTTTTCTTATCTTATTTAGTCCTGCAATATTGTGAAATTTAAAAAAAAATATTTAAGGTTTCTGAGATATAAAAAATTTGACCATAAATTTTGACCTTGAAATGTTCCGAAAGTTTTCTTATGCTATTTAAACTGAAAGAATTGGTTTGATATTGTGTAAGGTGACTGAGATAGAAAGTAGGGTTTGTCTTTATCCACCCGCTTTTATGCCAAAAGGATCACCCAGCTTGATATAAGATATATGCAGTTTTGTTAAGAATAGCTTGGAGATTAATAGGCGTATGGCATACGGACGGACGTTTGTACATTTTTTTTAGACCACTTTTTTGGGCTCTAAACGAGTTTATGCATCGTAAATAAAAACTAATATGTAGATAATTATATTTCATATTCTCACAATAGATATGATTCATACGACGTTATTTTCAAGTGGTTCGAGTCTGATGAATATAGCTATGCAATATGCGTGATTGCAGCGTGTACACTGCACATATGAATGTGCAATGTTCTCTCGGCTGGAGCTCAAGCTAGAGAGGGGGTCAGCAGGTGGCGGATCGCTCAGTGGTTATGTGGGGGTCTTTTAAGACGTCTACTAATCCTCTGGGGGTTAACTGTGAATATCCAATAAGCAGTCCCTGACCAAAGAGCACCAACAATTATGACGGACAATTCTATAAACACAACTACCCCAATTGGTCAGCATGCAAATGTGAGTCCACCCATGGCGTCCATCGCCATGGCAGAGGCTCGGACTTTGGGGGACTCAAAGAATGTCTCAATTGATAAATCCCTCATGAAGGAAGGTACTGTGCCTCCATGTCACCAAGAAGCTGACGTAGATCAGATTGAGGTTACCATTGAACCTTCTCCACAAATTGACCAGCACACAACCTCTGGTGAAGTTCTGGGGCTCATAAAAAGCACCAGTAGCTTGACCTTACACGCAAATCCACATGCAAAACTAAGTGGGGCGGCTCGGAAACGCATCAAGCGATTTCTGGCATCTGGAGTGGAATACGAAGCGGCCAGAGCCAAGGCCACTCAATCTCCGACGGATGTTATCGCCCCCTCCACAAAGCCTGCCACTAAAAGGCAGAGGTCAAATGACGTCATCCCGGAGTCTCCCCTTATTATGGTCCTTGGTCATCGATGGACTTTTGGAAATCCTGGCTGGAGATGGAATTAAGGTCATAGGGTATGCAAACGACATAGCTATCTTAATCCAAAGCAAATACGAGGCGACCATCAAGAAACGCATGCAGTACGCGCTTGACATTACATGGAAGTGGTGCACAAATCAGGGCCTCACAATCAATGCGACAAAAACTCACATAATTCCGTTCACCAAGCGTAACAATATTAACACTCCATCGCTTCACCTGAACGGTACACTCCTTCCACTGAGCAACGAAGTGAAATATCTTGGACTTATTCTGGACAAGAGACTCACTTGGAACACTCATATAACCAACATCACTGCAAAGGCAACACGTGCCTTGTGGGTCACCAAGAAAATGGTTGGTAAGAGATGGGGGCTCAAACCTCATATTATAAAATGGTTATATGAAGCAATCGTCCGTCCAACCATATCTTATGGCTGTGAAATATGGTGGCCCAAAACTAAACAAGTAACTGCCACTGCTATTCTCCAGAAACCCCAAAGACTCGCCTGTCTTTTGATGACTGGAGCATTCCACACATGCCCCACTGCATCAATGGAAACCATAATGGGGCTTCCACATATACACCTTACATATACGGACCCAGAAGAAGAATCTCTATTCCGCTAGGGGACGACATGTCAGTCTTTCAGGCAGAAACTATTGCCATGACAATCTGTGCCGTAGAATGCAGTAAGCGTAGCAGCAATCCTGGCTCAAAAACAGTTATCTTCTTCAGACAACAATTAAACAACCTCGCACTTCGCACAAGTCTAGCTTGGGTCCCAGGATATTCGTCGTGAAGGGGCAACACCATAGCAGACTCACTTGCAAAGAAAGCGGCGTCTATGAAATTCATAGGCCCTTTTCCCACATGTCCTCCATCTAAATCGAATACCAGGAACATCATAAATTAATTCATAAAGATGGAACACATCAATCACTGGAACAACATTTCGGGTCTCCGTAGGGCCAAACTGCTCCTACATCCAAACCATAGATGGACACAGGAGATTTTTGGAATTACAAAAAAGGATCTACGAGTTGCAACTGGCCTACTCTCTGGTCATTGTGCACTCAACTTCAATCTTCACCAAATGAAACTGTCACCTTCAGCAGATTGCCGTTTCTGCAACTCTGTTCCAGAGGATACTCTTCACATCCTATGCTATTGCGAAGCACTAAGCAACCATCGAGAAGTTGCTTTGGGAAAACAGATGTGCCCTCCGAGCGAACTGACACAAAAGACCTGAAAACCATACTCGGCTACTTTAAAAGCCTAGAGTTGGTAATTTGATACAGAGTTAGGTCTGGGTACAATAGATAATGTCTCAGTGCCTTGGGCTATATATAAACTCCTACCTCAACACTCATAATAATAATAATAATAATAATAATGTGCAATGTTATAACTTATAAGTAAATGGAGATCATAATCATCTGAGATAACTCACAGAAAACGGTAAAAACTAAAAATATATTGTAGTTATTTTGCATTGCCCTACAAACGACTATAAAAATAAATTATAATAAATGAAAGAAGACATTTTACACGTAACTATATATTGCGGTAAAAATGAGGTGAGATACTAGCGTACAAAGCTCAGTCAAACTTTTTTACCTAAATAATATTTTGACAGTAGTGCCATCTATGTCTGATATATCCGTACTATATACCTATAAACTTAAAAAGTTTAACTTCCAAATGTTAAATTTGGATTATATAATTTTTCGCCATGTACGTATATTGAATATTGAATTACTGTCGTTAATGTAGGTTAATTAGATATGCGAAAAAAAAATCATATGAAAGAAGATTTTAATTCGATAAAAATCAACGCCCACTTAAATTGAATTACTTTTAATTAAAATATTATTAAACACACAAATTTATATGCTGTTAAACTAAACAGTTTCGGCTCAGAAATAATTGTAAATTAATGTTTAATATAAAATAAGAGAAACAGTAAAGTTTTAGATGATTCTCATGTCCATTTCATTGATAATTCGATTCTCATATTTTGGGCATTTGTCTTTGTCTCATATAAATGACTATCGAAATAGTTCTTTGTCTACATGACTACGTCATAAAGTATTATACAATCATGTGCGTAAATACTATATGTAAATTAAACGAAATTTAATTACTATTAGTACAGCATACTATATGTGATATAAATTAGGTGTGTGTATATGCTATAAATTATCTAATATACATATGAAGCTTTTTAAATTGGAGAAAATAGCATCTGAATGAATTCACCTTACTACCCCTTTCAAGTAATGCGTATATGCACAAAATTGGAAAATGTTTTTCGTACAAGTTTGACTTAGTTTATAAAGTGGGTAATATACAGCGAATTTATTTATGTTAAGCGTTCATAACATTGGCATCGTTCTTTTCACTGAATATTCACTCCTATAATTTTACTTCTATACATAAATTATATGAACAGTACTTCGTCTTCAACAATTATTATATATATATATTCAAAGTAAATGGCAGATGCAACGTGTACTTCATGGCCATCGCTCATAGCAAGTGAAAGTCTAAACATTAAAATAAAAAAACAATTTTGAAGATTTGAATTTTGTCACAATTGCTTCTATAGCGGATGCAGCAAATGTGTGGTTGTTTGGTAAGCTTTGAACATATGAAATACCTTTTCGAATTTAACCCAAACTAAAACATTAAAAGTTTCCATAAAAAAACATATATTTTGGTAGAAAATAGAGAATTTCCAACGCTGTATGAGTAAACCAATAAGAAAGCGGTAGTTTTTTAGGCAACAGGTTTATTTCCATTTAGAAATTAAGGTCAAATTCATACTCCGCTCGACTTCCGAAATGTCATAAAAATTGGTACACCTTACTTCAGGTTGAATTTAAAAAACAGGGGCTATATTACGTTAAGACATTTATTAATATCATTAAATCCAAAGAATTTGATTAAATCACAAGAAGAAGACGCTAATAAATTATGCATGATGAACATAATTTAATCAATGATTACCTTTTTTTAACCTCAATAGCATTTACAATATTTACATTTTTTTTTGATGTTTGTGAGAAAGTTTTACTTATATCGCGTTCACGTGCTGCGATTGAATTTTCATGCCGTCTACAGAGAAAAATTTAGTGTCAAGCCCGATCAAAATGTGACGTGTAGTGAATTTGTAAATCCTCTCCACATGAACATTATGTGTTTTGTTATTTTTTTATTATTTCAAAGTAAATTTCAAACAAAAACTATTACTAGGGTCGCTCACAGGAAACATAATTTTGTTAAAATAATTTTTAGAATTTTTGACAACCGCTCTGATTGGCCAATGAAATAAATATTTTATTATCCAGCGTGAACGCGCATAATAATTTTGATAATTTTTGACAGTTCGCGGAAGTCATAACGCACCCTTACAACAAAAGTGACATTGCCCAAAAACGCAATTTTTGAATTAGTAACGGATTTTGTGATCTCTAAGCCATATCTAACAGTCAACAAAAGGATATTAAATTATCATCAACTTCTGGCCGCTTCGTGGCAGAAGTTTCGTTTTCGTGATACAAGATTTGTAGAAAAGTGCATTATATCAAATTGTTTATATAAAAACATTGGAGTGTTTAAAATATATTATTTTGAGTTGTGATGTTTTTGGTGATAAAATCCAATTTAAAAAAAAAATCCTCAAAACTGTCACAACTCAAAATAATTTATTCTATTGGGGGTCAGAACCGCATATAAAACGTCATAAGTCAAAAAAGATGATTTTTTACAGGACTGACAACGAAAATAACTGAAATGGCTTTGTATACCTTGACTTTAACATAACATTCAGTCAAAAAGATTCGCTTGAATGTTCAGAAATATACGCTTAAGTTAAAATCGGGTTTTCGCGTTTTCTGGAAAACTTTCTTTTTTGAGTTGTGTCACTTTTGTTACAAGGGTGCGATAATCTGACAAGTTGAAATATATTAGGTGCAAAAGAAAAACAAAATTTATTAAATAGAACGTATAAAAGTAGTTTTTTTCCAGAAGGAGACTTTTAAAACATTAAATTTGTTTAAAATTTAATTTAATTTTACTTATTTAAATGAATATTTGCTAAATTCGTATTGTACCTTATAATTATGAATACCGCGCACAATTGAATTTGTCAAATCCTTGACGTATCCAACTGTCAATAATAAATTATCAAAATTATCAAAAATAAGATGCCCCAGGGCATGATATTTTTGATAATTTGGATAATTTTTTTCTACCAATCAGAGCGCTTGTCAAAAATTCTAAAAATTATTTTATCAAAATTATTTCTTGTGTGAGCGACCTTACTATTTATTCACATTAGCCATCAAATGTGCCATAAACCACAGCTTCAACATTTATTTACTGCAACCGTTATGGTAGATCTACAATCGATCCACATCCAGGTGAAGACTCATTTTGCGACCAAATTTGCAAATCCACTTCGAATCACTTCGCGCAACGTGAACGCGTCAAGCAGAATCAACAAACATAGAATACGAATTCCGGCAAATTTTACTGCTTTCTAAGCCGCGTCTCGTTGCGTTACGTTGAATCTGCTTGATGGCTCGAGCAGAACCAATATAATGACGGTACACAGGATTCAAAAATACGCAGGAACCGAACACAATCAAAACAAAATTTTTGCGTTTGCGTGATATTTTGTTTTTTAAATTATTTAGTTGCTGTTTTTTTGTTTTTTTCAATTATATTTTGTAACATCAAAATATTGCTATATTATAAAGCTAAAATTCCATAAATCGTTTTGGTGATTCCATGAAAGTGCTTGAAAATATCAAACATATCGAGTGAAAGCGATAGACTTATGTGGTTTTCATAAGAGCGAGTTTATATAATTTATATATAAAATCCTAAACGATGAGTTGAACTGTCATTTTTATGGCAACATTTATAGCAATACAACACATTGAAATTTAATAATTAAAAAGAGATTATAATATTTTGTTGCAAAATAAGTTAAAAACTAATAATATTGAGTGAAGATTTCCTGATGTTAGCGTACGTTTGGCTAACGGATTGTAGCAAGAAGCCCAGAAAAAAAGAAGCCGTGATTTCTGTGGTCAAGAAACTCCAATATGTGCGTAAAAAAAAAGTTGGGTTCACCCGTACCACGAAGGACGTAGTGCCACAGGTGCTTTCATCACAATTTTCAGCAGCTTGAAGGATCCTATAATGTTTAAAAATTATATAAGGATGACTTCAAGTCAGGTCGAAGAACTATTTTGTGTCATATTGTTGACAAGGGAAAAAAATTGTGCAAAAACGCGTCTAGTTGTGACATTGAAGTTCCTACAATAATTGATATTCTAAATAATATGAACATAATATAACATGTTTGAATAAATATTTTTAAATTAATAAAGAGTTAAAACTAACTCTTTTTATTCATTGTATAAACTGAAATAAATAGTCCATTTTAATTCGACATTTGTTATGTCACATATTTGAGCGGAATTTTCCACCATAAAATCGTTCACAATAAACATCGAATTTCTATATATTTATCTGACATGCAGCACAAATCACTAAAATCAAATAGATTCAAAACTATTGCATTTGTGCGGTATCTGCTTGATGCCATAAAATACTTTTTAATTTTTGAAACTCATCGTGCTGCATTTTTCAAGCACTTGCCGCATTTTCGTATTTTCTCACTGATTTTACTGTTTATTGTATCTTCCTACTTTGTCTCAATTAGTTTATGAACGAATCGATGTATGGAATCGAAGCTTAATCATCTGTGTTTTTAAATTTGATTTTTGTTGCGTATGACCTGCGTTAAAAGTTGAAAGTTGCTTGCTGCGTCACGTCTATTTGCATTATATTGGTTCTCCTCGAGGGGTGAAAGTTTTTTCTTTTTGTGAAAATTCTCCTACAAGAGAGTGTAACTAAATTTTTACCGTATTGGTATAATTTTAATCGCACAAGCATGCAAAGCATACTGCTACTTTAAGTAGTATTATTTCACAACAACCTGGTTTGACACCTAAAAGCTGTTGAGTAATCCTTTTTTCATGTTTTCGCATTTTTTTCGAAAATTTTTTTGGATGGCTGCGACTGCTGATATGTACTGGCATTCGGGGAAAGACTTCTCGTTTATTCCTAAACTTGTTAATCATTGTTTCCTGAGCCAGGGACAAATTTAAATTTTTTTCTCCATTCATAATTTTAACTACCAGATTATACTCCTCTTGATCAAGTAATTCTATAATATGGCACGATTGTTTGAATTCATCTGATGACATTATCAGAAAACGCGGTGTGTAGCATAAACCTCCTAAGACACGGCGACGATTCTCGGCATTTTTATCATCCAAGCATTTACGTCGACATTCACAACGGCTCCAATTAGATAGCACTTCGATGAGATGTACTTCTAAAGTTATTTGAAGCGTAGATCTAGTAACTATTTTTTCCAATTCCTCGAACTTTAAATCATTTAACATTTCGGACGACGATTTAAAAACGACCTCAGCATTTAAATCAATGAATTGAAGACAGTTTACATAAACTATTTGTAAATACTCTTCTGGTGTGAAAAGTGGATGCATAGTATTTTTTCCTACCGGTTTATCTATAAGCGTCTGAAGATACTGATCTGTTTGCCCAGAAATATGGCAACGTATTGTACGAAATACATCCACCACATTCACATGAGTTAACATTTGGTCTAGCTCTCGAGCACATAATACTATTAAATCTGGGCAGTCGAATTGAGTGGCCAAATCTAGTATATCTAGTATATGCACGTGGTTAATAAACTTTATAGCCTTAGTTTCAAAATATCGCACCATTAGTTCAAAATTCTCTTGGTTTACATTAGGGATAGAAAATTTTCCATTCCTTGAATGAGCACAGCTATTTATAAGTCGTTCTAGCACTGCACTAGACCTTAGTACGGCTAATCGATCACATCGCACACAAATGTTGCCATCGCCCGACATTAGTATAAAGTCGATAAAATCTAGGTTTGACGATAAAAGTGGAGGCGCAGTTGGAGTGATCATATTATATTGGTTGCTTTCCGTAATTTCGTTTCCAAATGGACGTACCATTGTGGTAATCCGATATTCTGAAACAAACAAACATAATAAGAATTAAATTTTATTTCAGTTGTATAATAACTAATAGAGAAGGGCGTGCGCTTCTTTGACACAATTTGTTGTTTTAAAAAGCTGAATTACATATATTGTTAAATAAAACTTAATATCACAAAAATCGACAATTCCTGTTTTTAAATTTTTCAATGCGTTTTTAATCAAAGGTAAAAATTGATAACAATGACAATTGAAATTTGATTGAAATTGAAAGAAGTATGAATCGTTCTATGGATTTCGTACCATTTTCATGCTAATCATTCGCTAAATATTTCATAAAATGAAACACAAAAATTCTTCATAACTTAATTCGCCTCGATAACTGACTTACGAATACGATGTACTTCAATGGGAGAACCAATATTTAGGATCACTTTGCCTATTCTATGTTACAACATATTAGGTAGGAAATAATAAACTCATTAGAAAAATTATTTAATCGTTACTTGATATTAAATGCAAATGACACATTTGCATTTCATTGCTTTGGCAATTTACTTAATTGTTTATGTTGTAAACTAATTAATGTTGTAAAATAATTATAAAAATTGTAAAACAATTTTATCGCAGTGAAGGACCTATAGCGGAATTAATTGGAGTGAAGGGGGGAATACTTCCTACGATCATTTCTTGAAACAATCATTATTGTGGAAGGAAGACAAAAGTCCGAAATCGTAATAAGTAATTACGTTTACGATACTTAATGGCGTATAATGGTATACACCCGTCTAGCATCTCTGAAGAAAACTATCATTAATGATTGCAAGTGCACTCAACCGCTACGTATGTACTAGGCGAGCGAAGAAATGTTGGACGGCAATTCTTATGTACAACCAAATATAATTCAAGAACTGTTGCTCAACTACATTTTAATAAAGCTTTTCGAAGATATGGAAAATGTTACCTTGAAATTTATGAATTTTGACCTTGATTTTTGTCCAAAATTGGTACTTTTATTAAGATTATCAATAATGTAGAACATCATAGTACCCTAAAAAACATAGTATTTGAATTAAACATTTTCATTGTAAAAATTTGACCTTGAGTTTTCAAAATTTGACCTTGAAATATTCAGCAAGTTTTCTTATTTTATTTATTCCTACAATAATGTGAAAAAAAATTTTCAAAAATATTTAGGGTTTCTGAGATATGTGCAGCGTACGCCGTACGTTGAACCTTGAAATTTACGATTTTGACCTTGAAATGTTCAGCAATTTTTTTTGTCTCATTTAGGCCTACAATAATGTGACTTTTTTTTTTTAAATATTAAAGGTTTCTGAGATATAAAAAGTTTGACCTTGAATTTTTCGATTTTGACCTTGAAATGTTTTGCAAATTTTCTTATCTGCTTTTATTGTACAATAATCTGCAAGAATTTTTTTGATATTGTGCAAGGTGGCTGAGATAGAAAAGTGGGGTTTGTCCTTGTCGACCCCCTTTTTCGCCAGAAGGAGCATCTACCGAGATATAGAGATATAGGATATATGCAGTTTTGTTTAAGATACCTTGAAGATTAATTGTTGTGGAAATGAAAAAAATCGTAGGACCCATTTTTGAGCCCCTATACGAAAAAAAATCTTTTGTCAATAACTTGACCTTGAAGAATCTGACCTCGAAAAATCGAAGATCCTATTCTTATATTTTTGTCAAATCGGTCCAGTAGTTTAGGAGTTTTTTTTTCCCACCATTTTTCTATAGTACGGCGTACACTGTACGGACGTACTTTTGCACATTTTTTCTAGACCACTTTTTTGGACTCAGGGGGTGTCAAAACGAGTTTAGTCATTTTCAAGTCATCTATCGTTCTGTTTTCTTTGACTTCCCTCTTATGTATCCCAACAAGCATATAAATAAGGCCAAACGAAGAAAAAGACGACGGTGCTTACTAATGATCGTTGATTATTGTTTAATGTACCGTGCCTGTATTGCACACACACACAAGCACACGCACACGCTCATGCATGCATGATTAGCTCTGAAATCTCTGAAAAAGAATTACTATACTACGCATACATAAATACAAATAGATGACCATTTTGCCTTTCAAAATAATCATTTTTCAATATTGCACATTTTAAAACACAAAACAATAATCACAGTAGAATTTAAAAGCTTATAATAGTAAAACTTATCATTACGACGTGTTTTAGTATGTTGTGTTTTAAAATGTACAATATTGAACTCGATGTACAGTCTCCGTATATCAGCAATCACGACCTTTTACAGCAAAAGATTTTGAGCGACTACTCAGAACTCAATAAATGCAAGCAATGCGAGTAAAAACTAATTGAACCGATAAATGATAATACGTACATAACTATATTGGTATACGTAGAATGTACAGAATAAAACGTGGGAAAATATATTTTTCTTATCACACGAAGAAGGAGAAAAAAAAAGAGTATGTGCTCAGTGCTCACTGCTCACTGCTCACTGCTCAGCCCGCAGTATAGCTGTGTGGATGATGCCTCACAAATTTTGTATACGCAGTGCAAGCGATAATGATAGAATCATTAATGATAGTTTTCTTCAGAGACGCTAGTTGGGTGCAATTTTGCCTTTCATCTTAAAACAGTGGCCTGTGTTTTTCAAATTTAATTTAATTTTAATTATTATAAGTTCGAATTTCAAAATATTTTTATAACTATGCTGAGGTGCACTGTTCCTGGTTGTGATAGAAAATGTGTTGGAAGTTCAAACATATCTTTTTAATTTATATACGACCCCAAGGGCATATATAATACTTTTTTCAGAAAAAAAGTTGACAATGCAGAAAGTCGTTTTGACACCTCTGTGCCCAAAAAAGTGGTCTAGAAAAAATTTACGTATGTACGCCGTACGCCGTACTATAGCGGAATAAACAAAATTCTAAACTAATGATCCGATTTGTGTGAATTTTTAATTTATATACGACCCCAAGGGCATATAGAAATATTTGTAATCCGACTTTTTTCGGAAAAAAAGTTGATGATGCAGAAACTCGTTTTGACACCCCCTGAGTCCAAAAAAGTGGTCTAGAAAAAATATGCAAAAGTATGTCCGTACGGTGTACGGTGTACGCCGTACCATAGAAAAATGGTCGAAAAAAAAAACTTCTAAACTACTGGACCGATTTGTATGAAACTTTTTTGTAAACTATTAAACAAAAATATAAGAATAGGATCTTCGATTTTTCGAGGTCAGATCCTTCAAGGTCAAGTTATTGACAAAAGAATTTTTTTTTCGTATAGGGGCTCAAAAATGGGTCCTACGATTTTTTTCATTTCCACAACAATTAATCTTCAGGTATCTTAAACAAAACTGCATATATCCTATATCCCGCTAGATGCTCCTTCTGGCGAAAAAGGGGGTGGACAATGACAAACCCCATTTTTCTATCTCAGCCAGATAAGAAAATTTGCGAAACATTTCAAGGTCAAAATCAAAAAATTCTAGGTCAAACTTTTTATATCTCAGAAACCTCGGAAATTTCAAGGTTCGACGTACGGCGTAAGCTGCACGTATCTCAGAAACCCTAAATATATTTGAAAATTTTTTTTCACATTATTGTAGGAATAAATGAAATAAGAAAACTTGCTGAACATTTCAAGGTCAAATTTTGAAAACTCAAGGTCATATTTTTACAATGAAAATGTGTAATTCAAATACTGTATGTTTTAGGGTACTATGATGTTCTACATTATTGATAATCTCAATAAAAGTACCAATTTTGAACAAAAGTCAAGGTCAAAATTCAGAAATTTCAGTGTCACATTTTCCATATCTCTGAAAAACTTTATTAAAATGTAGTTAAGCAACAGTCGTATATAAATTCACACCTCGATCTTCCTGCGATGTGTTTTTTTTTTGGGTAAGTTTGCCTTAAACTGTCAAACATTTGTGGTGAAAAAAAAGAGTCAAACATTGTATCGTTTTGTATAAGGAAAATGAAACAAAAATTGTGGTTGTCATTTCGATACTATAAAAAAAATATAACCCCAAAAATAATTAATATTAATACAACATAATTTGTTATTAAAATTTATTAATTGCAACTCCCCGACATTTTATTCAATTCTAAATATTTTATTCTCAATGTACATAATCATATATTTCCGTTTGCCGCCGGAAATTTGCACCACAAATATTTAAATTTACCGCCAAAACAATACTAAATATTGTGCGCGTGTATTTTTCAGTTTGACTTCTTATGGGTGCAGATGAAAAAATTTCCACTCTTTATTGTAGCAGATGACGAAAAAAACTAGTTCCGCTCTCCTCTGACTTTAGTATATTTCGTATCTGATTTTCTTTCTCTTTTGCGCGTTCTGCGTTCGCCACCGTGTAAATGCTTAATTAATTGTTACCAAAGCATGTATTACGCACGGCGTGAGTAGCTCACTTCGAACAAACGTACGTATACTCTCTAACCCATTCGACAATATATAAGGGTCACGATATAGGAAAAATAAGATATGCTCAGTTGATGTACGAAACTGGTCACGTTCTGCGCATGTCGTCACTCAGAGACAACTTTATATTGGAATTGAAATGACAGAAAAACAATAACACCCAATCAAACAAGATAACGAGAAAAATAATGAAATGAAGGAATTCTGCCGTCGACAAGCAATTTCATTCATTTCAAATACCATTGCAAAATATCGCACACACACAATCACACTAAATTCTCTTCCCCTTCGATGACTCCACAAGAACATTTGTATGGTTTCGAATCAAAAACATTTGTATTGTTTAAAATTATTATATTTTGTTTATTCATTATTAAATAAAAGATAAATATACAATACAAATTACACTTAATAATTATATTCACCGGTGTTGATCACGGCAGGAACTATGAAGCAGATGAGTAGAGTGTAGCCAAAGGTTGATGAAGACCTCGAATTCTGTAAAGCCAAAGCGCCGTACCATCACTGCTGTTGTTGAGCCTGAAAAACAAAATAAAATTAGTCAATAAACAAATTAATTGTTGTTTTAAAATTATTACAACACACCTGCACTGAATATACTGCACTGCAAGCACCTGTGTCAAGAATTTGTTTCGTTTGCGCTGCAATATCACTTAATTTAAATTTTTAGGCGCAGTATTGCACTTAACACTGTGAAGCCGCATTTTCTTTACTATATATTACTACGCATTACGCAGATAGCTAAAAGGAAACACAAAAAGATAGCAGTGGCCGATCGCGCTATACATTTTGTATAGTGCATTTCATCGATCATATAGTGTACCGATTTATCACACATTCATAGATTTTGTTTGCAAATGAAAACAAAATAGCAAAAAGTGAGAGGTCATGTCAATATGGCACACGCAAGAATGAAGAAGCAATAGCATGGCTATGGAGTAGTATGTGTAATAATTCAAGCTGTCATTCAAATTTTTTTCAAATGTTTGCGGGGCAAACAGCGAGTAGTCTCTGAGTGACGTTTAATTTGAGAGAGAGACAACATGTATCATGCGCGTGAGCATATCTTATTTTTCCTATATCGTGTATAAGGGTTACAAAACCAAGTGACCAGTTGATACTATGTATGAATATCTTTGAAATCGCTGGAACAGAATTATTCTATAATACTACGCATATAACATATATAAAAAATGACCATTTAGCCTTATTAATAATTTTTATTTATACATTTTTAATATACATATGCAACATTTTGAAACAGAAAACAGAAATAACAATAATCACAACGTATGAAATAACAATATTACAAAATACAAATTCAAAACTTAAAAACTTAAAATATTAAATAACGTCTAATATATATAAAAAAAAAACTCGATGAACATATCTCCGTATATCTACACCTTCCACCGCAAAAGATTTCGAGCGGTCTTTGTGTTTTCATAATTCATTTCCTATACACGTTTATTACACAAAATTTTAAAGGCAAATTAAGCTAAAAAAAAAAAAAAATATACAACATGCATAGAGGGTATTAGGTACTTGGTAGATGTGTTTTTTATCTTACGTTTTTTATAAATTTGCATGAAGTACTTGGTAGATGTGTTTTTTATCTTACGTTTTTTATAAATTTGCATGAGATATGTGGGAAAATAAATTTAAAATCAATATGTCCAATGTGTTATGTGGTAGATAACGAGAAATTTATTATGTACTCCTAATTGCTACAAGGTATATAGAGTAACATAGTAGTTCAATATTTGAAGTCATCAACATGGTGAAATACATGATGAAATATATGGAAAATAAGAATACTAGATTTAGAAATTTCAGAAGATGTTAAAAATTTATTTCACCATGTTAGTGACGTAGATGCGAGAAAAATTTCAAAAATGTATTAATTATGCATCAGGTAATTAACCAGTCATCCATAGGCTAATTGCCAATCATTTTCTATATAATTTCGAATATGAAATATACAGAGCACTAAATTTTTATTAAATAATACTGAAATACTTCTAAATAGCAATAATATAGATTTAAATCTGCATTAAAATAATTTCAAATCAAGTAGAGTATGGCAAAAAAAATGTTTGTAGAAAATACACAATATAACATACTAATGTATTAAAAAGTATAAATTAAAATGTTAAAACGGAATGTTTTAATCAATTTCAACACTTTATATCGATTGATGTTAGTAAAAAAAGATTTTTCTTCATCGAATTGGAGGTTGTACATACGCACCATTAAAAATTGATTAATTATTCTTTAAATTTTTGTAATTACTACGAGATTTATTGAATTTTTATTATTAAATTTAAAATTTAAATGTGGTAAAATTCATTATATTTGGACGTGAAATAAAAAACAAGAGACATACTTCACTTTTAACTATAGATTTAAACACGTTAGTTTTCTTATACCTAAAAAAGTGTTTTTGTGCCAGAATCACTATTTTACTGCATCCTGGTGTAGTACCATTCATTTATTTATTTGTTTATTTTCATTTTTGATGATTTTATTATCTTTAAACAATGTGGAATGAAATAAAAATGTTTCAAATCTCAAGGTGTTCAATTATGTAAGAAACGTACAAAACCTAATAGCCTAGACAGACTAGCACTTTGATGTACATTATTGGCCTGATGTAGTTGCGTGACGCGTTTAATGGACTTTCGGAAAGTAGTTCAACATTTAAATGAGCATTAATAAGGGAAAAATATTTGTAATATGGACAAATTTTATTCAAACCGCATAAATTGTTCAATCCATCAGCTGTTGGTTCATGACCAATCTGTTTTTTTTTGTATTTCTCTTTTCTCTGATGACGAAACAGTTAAATAACATGTTTAGTGTAGTCTGTCACCATCGTTTTATCGGCCATTTTTTACTACATCCAAACTACATCACAAGTGCTAGTCTGTCTAGGCTATAACATGATTATACATGCGCGTCGATAAACAGTGTAGAAATTCGCATACTTCTAAACAGCTGTAAATTAAGCTATTGTTGTCTCATATGTTTCTATATAAGATTTATATTCCATGAGCCAGAATAGAACAGAGAATATAGACATAATACATATGAGTGAAAGGTTTATTTGTATTGTTTTTTTAATGTACATAATACATATGTAATATATGTAATTTGTGTGTAAATGTTGTATAATTAATTTAAATTAAAATGCTGATTTTAAATCCTAAAATAAATATAAAAAACATTTGTATACGTTTTTAATATATAATTAAAACCAGAAAAATATTTAGACTATAGTGCTGAATGTCAAACATTTTGCAATAAAACCATTAGACTTGAAAATTTAAATAAATTGCGGCAATAAAACTTAACTGCAATAAATCAATAATATAAGTACACAAAAAGATGTCATAAATACTTATTAGAGATTATCAGTACTTAAATTAAGTACATTTGAATTTTCATATAAACGGCGCCACGGAATATTGAACTATTATTCAATTTTAAAGTACATTTTTGGCGCTACCCACTTTCTAAACTAAGTCAAACTTGTACGAAAAACATTTTCCAATTTTGTGCATATACGCATTACTTGAAAGGGGTAGTAAGGTGAATTCATTCAGATGCTATTTTCTCCAATTTAAAAAGCTTCATATGTGTATTAGATAATTTAAAGCATATACACACACCTAATTTATATCACATATAGTATGCTGTACTAATAGTAATTAAATTTCGTTTAATTATACATATAGTATTAACGCACATGATTGTATAATACTTTATGACGTAGTCATGTAGACAAAGAACTACTTCGATAACCATTTTATCGCCCAAAATATGAAAATTATATTATCATTGAAATAAATACTAGAATCATCTAAAACTTTACTGTTTGTCTTATTTTACATTAACGACAGTAATTCAATATTCAATTAATTACAATTACGAATTCAATATACGTACATGGCGAAAAATTAAATAATCCAAACTTAACATTTGAAAGTTAAACTTTCAAGTTTATAGGTATATAGTTCAGATATATCAGACATAGATGGCACTACTGTTAAAATATAATATAGGGTAAAAAGTTTGCCTGAGCTTTGATGTCAAAATAATATTTTAGTGAAATATGTTGGAAGTTGAGTTTTGAGCAAGATTTCCTCAATGTTCAACTCAATTTAATTTACAAGGTGGGAATCTTTTTTTTTTTGGTCAGTTTTAAGTTTAAAAAGATTAGGACTGCCGGAATAAATGCACATTGCTGTTTTAAAATGCAAGTTTCTTATTAATTTTAAATTTTTTTTTGAGTTTCGTAATTTTTACCTGTAAAAAATAATGATATTTTATTAAACCGTTTGATTTTTATCATTTTTTTAACGCACATATTCATAAAAAAATTCCGAAGACCTTTGAAACTACCTGTGTGATCTGTTACATTATAAATATATTATAATTAGTTTGTGAAATTTACTTATTAGGCGTTTATTTATTCACATAACTCATTTCATTGTGCTTTTTGTCAAATTTCATTTATAAAATACGATTTTAATTTTTTTTAAATGACTAATGTGCGTTCATTTCGTTATCAAAAGGCCTAAAACATCTTGATTTATGTTCATTAATATAAAAGTGAAAATAAACCGCCAAAGGAATTAGGAATTTAAAAAAAAAAATATTAAAAAACCTATTAAAAAACCTAGTATTACGTGCTGTTTGGTGCTCTCGCTTGCACCCTGTACACATAATTTACAGAGATTTCCTATCTTGTATACATATAATCTAAACATTTAATACACACTTAGGTTAAATACTTGCTACAAAATTTGACAGTTTCATACAATATTTTAATGGTAGTGGGGATAGATTTATATAAATTGCAAATTTTGCTATCAACTCACTCCTAATGATAAATTATGTAGGCTTTCTCTTTTATTCAGGCCTTTACTTTCAGCCAAGCACTTGTTTATAGTCATCTAAACCCACCTTTATACAAAAGTGACATATCTAATATATAAATTTCTAAACGACCGTGTATGTATATATGTATGTATGTTAAGCAATCACGCCAAAACTTAAAAAGGGATCGCCACGGAATTTTACACACGTATTTGCCAACATTCTAAAAGTAAAATAGGCGTATTTTCAACGCGAATATAAACCGCGGAAACCGCGAAAAAAATCGCGGTTCGCGAAAAAATAGGCTTTTACCAAAAATTATTGCTGTATTCGGTTTGTCAGTAGTCAGTTAATAAAAAACATGTCGCGAAAAAATCCATGAAATTTTCCGCGATTTTCCGCGGGACTATCTATTATATACATTACTAAATGACCGTGTGGGTATACCTTTCAATTACGCCAAAACTGAAAATGGGATCGCCACAAAATTTTGCACACGTATTTCCCAACATAGTAGAAGTAATATAGGGGTATTTTTACCGCGAAAATAAACCACGAAAACTGCGAAAAAATGTACTTTTACCAAAAATGATTGCTGTAATCGCTTTGTCAGTGTCATTTAATAAAAGCGGAACTATCTATTTTATATATTCCTAAATGACCGTGTAGGTATACCTTTCAGTTACGCCAAAACCGACAAAGGGTTCGCCAAAAAATTGCTTAATTAAAGTGATAAACTCCGCGATTTTCTGCAGTTATGTTTTATAATCCAATATAAAAATTCAAGCAACGTTAAAATTATAAACTCGGAGATTTTACACACGTATTTGTCAGCATTCGGTAAGTAACAAAGGCTTTTTTGCGAAAAACCTTACTGAAACTGTAAATGGAATCGCTCCGAAAACTTTCACACGTATTTCAACAACAACAATAACATTCCAGAAGTATTTTGGAAACACGAAAATAAATAGAGTAAAAAAAATACCTCACGAGGAAAACTGTCAATTACTCCGCGATTTTCCACGGTAATGAAGTTCGTCTAATACATAAAAATTAATATTAAAAACACCTCGCCAAAATTCGACCATAATTCTGTGGTTTTCCACAATTTCGGTTTTATAGTAAAGATTTTTGTTATAATCACATCCAATGCGAAAATTTCATAAACGAGTGAAAAAACGAAAAAAATTGCTAAATTTTTGTTGTGTTTCCTTTTATGAAGTTGAAAGATATTTCAGAAAAAAGAGAAAAAATGTTACGAAATCGAAACCATTATGAACAAGCAGCAGCACCATAATAATTGTCATCGTTTTCAATTTTAACTTTGATTACAACAAAAAAAAACCTAAAAATAGACATTCTTTTATCAAATATTTATGATATTAAAGTATTTAAGTGATTACTAAAAACGCTTTTAGAAAACAACATGTTGTGTCCGAGCAGCGCACGGGTTCCTCCGCTAGTGTCATATAAAATTATGTATATAACTTGGATATAAATACCGTGCATCTTTGATGAAATTTCTTCAGTATTTATGCAGGCAAATTTTTGCAAAATATATAACATGTTGTGTATTGCTATAACATAATAGTGTGTATCTATCGGTGAAATTTATTTGGCTTTATGGAGGCGCAATTTGTCAAAATTGTTTTGATTTAGATAAATTATCTTAATTATTTCAGCGCACTCACCACATTCAAACAATACGTGTATTTACACAAATTTGGAAAATGTTTTTCGTCCGACTTTGGTTTAAAATACAAACTGGGTAGCGGACCCGGCGAACGTGGTTTCGCCACAAACCTCGCTTTGTTTAATGAAGCATTTTTGATTATTAATTAATAAACAGCGTGACATCCATTCAAAGTCAAAACCTTCAGTAAATAAAATTTCGAGAGACCAAAAAAGTACATTCATTAAAAATCCCGGCAATTTCGAAATACTGATTGGCCATAATCCTAATTCTTATTTGCCACACATCCAATTATGCCGAAGTTAAAATTCCAACATCGTATTTCTCGGTAAAATAAAATTTCGTAGTAGGCTAATTTATTCCCTACATAAATAATTCTTTCCGTAACTAATCTTATTACCACCAATTACCGGATTAACAACTTTATATGAACCACCCCATTGCACCACACGAACATATTGTATAATTATAAGATGCAGCTATTTAAGCTGCAGGATAGCAATTTTGTAAGAAAATTCTATTCGCGTTATCTTATTTTTCCAGTCTAGCACACTAACTCAAATTATGAATAGAAAATATATAAGTTTGTTTTTATAAAAATAATTTCGTCAACTCAGCTTCACAAAAATGTCTTTAAAGAAATCAAAGTGTCAAATTGCAATCATTGCATCAGTGATGGAAAAGATCATCAAAAATAATTGAAGAAATTGTACATTTTTGAAATAGTCGATTTAAGTATTTAAGTACATAATTTACATAATTTATGACGTATTCGTGTAGAGAAAGTACTATTTCGATAGCCATTTTATTATGACGCAAAGACAAATGCCCAAAATATGAAAATTGAATTATGAATGAAATAAATATTAGAATCATCTAAAACTTTACTATTTCTCTTATTTTATATTAGACATTAATTTACCAATATTTCTGAGCCGAAACTGTTTAATTTAACAGCATATAAATTTTTTTTTACATATACATTTTGTTTTATTCGAATTTGGGGATTCTGACCTATGAAACAGGTATAACAGATATGGCTTTCCCGCATACAATGTTGAAACTCTACTGCGCATCACGTCACAAAATACTTAAAAACCCCTGAAATCGTACGATTATTTTAGTTCGAACTTTACTATTAAATTGGTGTCCTGTTTTGTCAAATTAAATAAAGCAAAACAATCGCCTGCGATAAAAATTTTTGTTTGGCTTTTTCAAATTAAATTGTTTCTCATGCGTTTTTTCATGTATTTTGTGACGTCATTTTACAACAACAAGTTATAGTAGGAAGAAGGCTGATATGCGCGATGCCATATTAATTTATATACGGCCCCAAGGGCATATATAAATATTTGGAATCCGACTTTTTTCGGAGTTGATGATGTAGAAACTCGTTTTGACACCCCCTGAGTAAAAAAAAGTGGTCTAGAAAAAATGTGCAAAAGTGTACGGTGTACGCCGTACTATAGAAAAATGGTGTACTATGGTGGAAAAAAAATCTCCTAAACTACTGGACCGATTTGTATGAATTTTTTTGTAAAGTATTAGACAAAAATATAATAATAGGATCTTCGATTTTTCAAGGTCAGATCCTTCAAGGTCAAGTTATTGCCAAAAGAATTTTTTTTCGTATAGGGGCTCAAAAATGGGTCCTACGATTTTTTTCAATTCCACAACAATTAATCTTCAAGGTATCTTAAATAAAACTGCATGTATCCTATATCTCGGTAGATGCTCCTTCTGGCGAAAAAGGGGGTCGACAAGGACAAATCCCACTTTTCTATCTCAGCCACCTTGCACAATATCAAAAAAATTCTTTCAGATTATTGTAGGATAAAATAAGATAAGTAAATTTGCAGAACATTTCAAGGTCAAAATCGAAAAATTCAAGGTCAAATTTTTTATATCTCAGAAACCTTTAATATTTCTTTTATATTTTTTTTCACATTATTATAGGCTTAAATGAGACAAAAAAACTTGCTGAACATTTCAAGGTCAAATTTTGAAAACTCAAGGTCATATTTTTATAATGAAAATGTGTAATTCAAATACTGTAATGTTCTTGGACAAAAATCAAGGTCAAAATTCAGAAATTTAATTTTCGTATCTCCGAAAAGCTTTATTAAACAGTCGTATGTAAATTCACAACTCGCTCCCTGCGTTGTAGTTTTTTTATACTTGTTTCATGATTCTGACCTACTATTTGCTGAATTTAGTGAGTCATAATGTACGAATTTATTCGACGATTAATCGAGGTTGATGTATATGAATTTCAAATTTTATTCGTAGTCTCCGATTAATTCACTTTGATGTATACGACCCTCAGTGGTTCAGCCTTAATGGGTCAAAGTCCACAATAATCAAAAGAACTAACTTTTTCACCAATCTGTCGTAAAATTGCCAAACTACACATATTGCCCCACTTCCCATAGAATGCAAACTAATATGAATTTTGGTTTACTTTTTACACTTCTTTCATTAGTACTCTCTATATTTAGAACTCTGTCGTACTGTGTTTTTCAAAAATTTCAATATATTATATAGTGAAAAATAACATAGTATTTTTGTGTTTTTGTTTTATCTCAGTAACATGTTTTCATTTTGGTATGGTTTCTCATTATCCGACAATTCCGACTTTTCCGTTGGATTTTTTGAAAATAAAATTTTGCCCACAAACCTTCTTCTAAAAATTATGAACAAACCCGCAGAAGGAAATATCTCATTTCGTCCAGACGTTTTCATGTTTTAAGGATAGTAACAAACCAAGATTAATTTTTATACATATAAGATTAAAAGTTCTAACCTCTAGAAAATTGGAATCAACACACAGCTTATAATTAAATTGAACGCTCTGAAAAACACTGAAATAGAGCTTTGGATTCCAAATATAAACAACTGGTTAACTATATTTTGGTATACAATGACTAAACGAAACGTTTTACGAGTATATATATATCCATGTAAAGTCACTTGGAGGCAAGCCCAAACTGCATTTGTTGAGAGACAAGCAATTGCGTCTCTTGCCGCTTGCGTAGTTGATTCACGCACTGATTCCATGTAGGATTGCAGAATGCGGAGACATAAAAAGATACAAGAGGCAATAAAAATGTAATGTAGTGGTAAAAACATTTAGCTTTAACACAATACATTTAAGAAAATTATGTAATTTAAAAGTTTGTTTTTTAATCCCGATTTCTCGGAAATTGCCAAATATCCTTTTATTTATTTCAGGTCAGTCAGTGTCGAATTTTAAAATAAAACAATTTTTTTTAATAAACAACTGTATATGGATACTGAAAACAGTGTTATCGATTTTGATAAATTTGAAAGCATTTATACATAAAATTGTAAATGTTAAAAATATTTTAAACAACCGTATATTTTTTAGATATAAAAGGAATGTAAATAAATGTAGATAACAGAAAATCTTACAAAATATGTTTTTCAAGAATGTTTTTCTAGTGGAGGGTCTGTGCTTCATTACGAAATTAAATGTGATTCTTATATGTGTTCTCGCCTTCTAGGGGTCGTGAGCAGGCATTGAAGAGCGAGTAAAACTCGCAACTCGCCCGATAATACGCCTGGCTGCCAGCCGGCAGCCAGTTCTCGCAGTCGTATGGCTGCCGACACAGCAGCCAGAATGCGCATATGAAAGTTTTTATATAGAATAGAGCATTGAAAGCATTGCGCATGCACGCCGTACTGGTATTTTGAACATATAATAGATGGCGCTGCGTACATAATGTAGAATCTTCTTTTTTTTGTACCGCATAAATATACTATAAACTAGAAATATTAAATATTAGCTAAATTTCAAATTGTGCACAAACCTCCACATCTAAATAGGTATATTCACTATATCGAACAAATATATAATATGAGTATACAGAAATATACATTGAATGCGTCATTTTAATTACTTGAATATTAAATTGCTGTTGTTAATATGAATCAATTAATTGTGCGAAGAAAATTTCATCCTGTAAAAGAAGATTTTACTTCGATAAAAATCAACGCCCAATAAAATGTAATTGCATTTATTAAAAAAATTATTCATGACACAAATTTATTTGCCACTATGTTAAACAATTTTAGTCCAAAAATAATTGCAAATTAATGTTTAATATAAAGTAGAGGAAACCAAACTATTTTTTATTATGATAATGTTTAAATGACCCATAATTCAATTTTTATTGCTTTTTTTATTTCCCTTCCAGATTATAAAAAATGGCTGTCTGAATAGTTTCTTTTGCGTCAGTATATATGAGTGTGCTATATTAGATATACATGACATCTGTGTTGATATTGTGTACAACCGAGTACCGATCAGAGACATCTATTGACAAATTTTAATTTGGTAGATTTCTCCGATCGGATGGCGAAATTTTAATTTCTTTAATATTTCTCTAATTTTGCGATGACTGCCATTCCGTGGCGATCGGGCGATCATTTGACAAGCAGCTCACGCGATGAATGGTCCGTCATACGAATGGTTAAAATTCGGCATACGCATAAACGTACCAATTGTCGTGCCGAGATTACCACTGAAAATTTAAGAGAGCGCATACATGCATACACATCCAAAAGTGTTCACGCATGCACATGCACAGTACCGATTTCTCACATCCACTCACACATTCATACATTTCATTCCAACATAACAATTCAAAATAAAAAACGCATATTCATGTAAACCTTTAAAAACATTTATTTGAAAACACACATGTAAAGCTGTACAAATAGCGGCAATTACTGTAAAAAAGAAACATAATTTATTTTAGAATTAATTCTTGTTGAATAAAATTTGCATGATATATTACCTGATTTCGGTGTTTTTGGGCGGATGAATCGTTGTATAATTTCAGGCTGTAGCATCGAAGTCCCATTTTGTAATAGATGAGGTTATCCAGACTAACTTGATGTTTTTTGTTATTCCTAAATTTGAGAAAAAAAAAATGTGTTTAGTGTTTCCAATGCATACACCACAACAGCTATTTCACTTACCTCAAACACAAAATTCATTTTTAACGATGAGATGTCTAGCTGCTGCTGCTGGATCAAAAAAACAATTCTTATAAGTATCATCCTGTTTCCAGTGCACAACAGATATTTCACTTACCACACCACAAAATACTAAACATTAATTTAATCAAAGAGGAAATTCGATCGGCGTCACTTTACACTTTACACACAATGATTACGTTTGGTTAGAAAAGCAAAATTCAAATCATATGGAAAACCACTGTTTGTATAAGTATTCGTAATCCAGTGTTCAAATGGCGTGTAGATATTTAAATATGGTGTGCTAAGAAAACGCGCACACAAATGAAGCGCATATGGCTTTTATATGTATAATATATGGTGCGCTTACTTAGTAGTTAGCACACCACATTTAAATACGCATTACGCACATCAATAAATGATCCTATGACCGTACGATGCATTGATACTCTAAACTAGCAAAGTATATCTAAATTTTCTTCATGATTTATATCGGATATGTGTATTGTGTACGCGTTGCGCTTCTTAGCATAAGAAAATGTAAACAGCATAAAACGCGTATACTTAAACTTTGCAATGTCGCTCTCATGACTTGATACGTTTACATGAATTTTTATATTAGTGTCGGTGATTGCTCTCATGACTTGATGCGTTTACAGGAATTTTTGTTAAAATTTCTAATTGTGTGTGTGATTCTCGCTCAAAAAATAGCAAAAATAATATTTCTTCTTCCAGCATGCCGAAAACTTCTGATCGGGCTCATCGCTCACGAAAGCGAGCATAAGTTTCAAACGAGTTTGCTCACATCACAAGTAGTGGAGGATTTAGACGGTGGCGAACGCAGAACGCGCAAAAGAGAAAGAAAATGAGATACGAAATATACTAAAGTCAGAGGAGAACGGAACTACTTTTTGTTTCGGTTAGTTATAACACCTTTAAAGTGAAAAATTATCATGGCAAATAAGTGTGCATTTTGTGCGTAGTTCACGTTGGGGAAAGGAGTTCTATTATTTATTTTTGGAAATATTTTTGGTATTTTAATCAAATTTCAGTGCCACTGAACAGAGGATTCAACACTCTTTAAATTCTCAATTAAATAAGTTTTCATTTGAACTGCTCAAAAAATGTGCACTAAACCATTGACATTCCAGTGACGTTGTAGTATGTACATATAAAACTACGGTTCACAATCACATTACAAGTTACCACGCCATTGTCTTTTTTTAAGAACACGCATATAATTACACTGACCATTCACAAACACATCCTTGTTTTCAGCTCATTATATTTCTTTTAATTTCTTGTCTTTTATATAAATAAGTCTATGGCCAACATAGGTATATTTTAAACGCTAAAATAAACCGGGAGAAAATCAACAAAAAAAAACTACTCGCAGGGAGAGCGAAGTTTGAATTTATGTACGACTGTTGCTTAACTACATTTTAATACAGCTTATCGAAGATATGGAAATGTGACCTTGAAATTTCTGAGTTTTGACTTTGATTTTTCTGCAAGTTTTCCTATCTTATTTTAGAATAATGTGAAAGAATTTTTTTGATATTGTGTAAGGTGTCTGAGTTAGAAAAGTGGGGTATGTCTAGTTGTCCACCCCTTTTTTCGGCAGAAGGAGCATCTAGCGGTATATAGGAATGCAGTTTGTTCAGGATACCTTAAAGATTAATCATTGTGAAAATAAAGAAAATCGTAGGACTCATTTTTGAGACCCCATACAAGAAAAACTGCCATTGGCAATAACTTGACCTTGAAGCATCTGACCTTGAAAAAACATAGTACGGCGTACGGTGTACATACGTACATTTTGCATTTTTTTTCTAGATCAGTTTTTTGGGCTCAGGGGGTGCAAAACGAGTTTCTGCATCGTCAAAAAAAAAGTCGGAATACCAAAATCTTGGAGTCGTATATAAATTAAAAATAGCGGTTCGCGTAATGATCGCAATAATTGATTTTCCAGTATTTAATTAATTAAAATACACCTTACGAAAAAATTTGACAATAACTATGCGATTTTCCGCAGTAATATAGTTCGTCCAATTTATAAAAAATGATATCACCTTGGGATTAGGATTTAATCTAGCTAAATATGAAATTGTGAACGCGCAAGTGTAAGTGCAAGTGTTTGTTTAATAAAAAACACATCGCCAAAAAAATTAAGCGTAATTCCGTGGTTTTACATAGTTACGTTTTATTGTGAAGACTTTATCTATAATATCACATCCAATGCAGAAATCTTTTAAACGAAGGAAAACGAAATAAAGTTTTTTTTTGTGGTTCCTTTTATGAACTTAAAATATATTTCAGAAGAAAAGAGAAAAAACGCTATCAAATCAAAATCGAATAAGAACCATGAACACAAATCTGTCGAATCTGCATAATAGTTGTCATGGTTTTTAATTAGTACTTTGATTTCAATACATAAAAACTTGAAAAATGGATCGTCTCTATCAAATATTTATGATAATAAAGAATATAAGTAATTTCTAATTACCAATAACGCTTTTGGAAAGCAACATGTTGTGTCCGTGCAACGCATGGGTTTTTCGCTAGTATTATGTAATTTTTAATGAAATTCATTACCAAAAAAAACACTGTAAATCGCGTTTCTCATTCCAGGGTGCAGAATGTATTTGTCACTTCCTTTATTTTATTTTGTTTTTGGTTAGCATCACTGACTTACCTTAATTATTCAGTAACTAAAATTCGCATGCATCTGCCTAAAATTACGGATAATATGTTGATTCAATAATACTTCATTCAACGATTATTTTTTCAATCGTTTTGCCGTTTTACACTATGTATTATGATAAACAATTTTCACCTTCGCGATACAACTTAAACAAATTCCAATTTTGTAATATTACAATATTGTCATATTGTTATTATTTAGAAAATAAAAAAATCAATACAAAACTTTCATTCATCTTGACACCTGCGCCGCGCTGTCTCATCATTGCGCATAGGCAGGATATTAGTCCTTCATAAAAGCCTCTAAAACCCTACATTTAGATCGTTTGGATAAAAAGATGTATTGTACTTTGTAGTAAATATACCCACTATTTCCAAAGACATCACTTTTAAGAGGAAATAGGCATAATACATAAAAGGCTTCGTGAAATTTTAACTGGCAATTTAATTAAACGAATAAGTAACATTCATGGAATGTTCCTTTGCAAATTTTCCCGAAATATCATTTAAGGCCATCAACACATATTTCAGCGTCACTTTTCAAAAGAATCGATAATGCAAGAATCTTCATACTAAAAATCCACGAAGTATTTCGAATAGAATAAAAATAACATAGAATGTTTAGCGTATTAGTTATGTAAAATAGCCCATTCAATAAGATAAGAAAATATGCTGAACATTTCAAGGTCAACATTTGAAAATTCAAGGTCATAATGATTATGTAATTCAAAAGCAAATTGTTCTAATGTATTATGATGTTTTCAATAAAAGTACCAATTTTGGACAAAAATATAAGGTAAAAACTCAGAAATTTGAAGGTCACATTTTCTATATCTCAGAAAAACTTTATTATACTGTTGTTCAACACTCTTATATAAATTCAAACCTTGCCCCTGCGATGTAGTTCTGTTTTCTGACTCAGCATTTTGTAATTTGCGTATCAAAGAAAAAAACCAAAATAATATTTTGACATCAGTGCCATCTATGCTAACATATCCGAACTATAAACATACAACCTTATAAACTATTTTAAAGAAATAAGCTTCCAAATGTTAAATTTGAATTATATAAACTTTCCATATACTATATTGAATTCATAATTAGTTGAATTACGAGTACTATTGTTAATTTGGGTCAATTAGATATGCGATAAAAAATTCATCCTATGAAAGAATATTTTAACTCAATAACAATCAGCCCCCACTTGAATTACTTTTAATTAAAAAAACATTATTAAATAAAAATACAAATTTATGTAACAGTACATTTTCGGCTCAAAAATAATTGTAAATTAATATTTGATAAAAGGAAACAGATGATACTAATGTTTTATTTCACTGACAAATCGATTTTTATAATGGGGGCATTAACCTATGCGTTATAAAAAACTACATCGCAAGGAGAGTGAGGTGTGAATTTATATACGACTGTTGCTTAACTACATTTTAACCCATTTCAGCCCAGAAGAAAGTGTTGCCACTTAAAAAATTCCAACACGGGATGTGTGAGAGATATCGTTGCAAATTTTTTTTCATAGTAAAGAAGAAGAATGAAACTATAAGAATAAAAATAGAACAGTTTAGTTCTATGTGGTTTACCTGTATTTTCTTTCAGGTGAAAATTTGTTTTTTTTTCTGTATGGAAAATGTTGACACGTGCTTTTAAATATAAGGAAAACGTAAAAATAAAAAACGCGCATTCTTTCAATCAACAACAACAACAGATACATTGAGATGTCCTCTATGCAATGGAGAAATATTTACAGTGATGCTTCAACACACCTGACCTTCACACCTTTTTTAGTAACTATGGGTATTTAAATACCCGACAGCCCATGGTGTGTACTAAACATTTTTTTTTCTATATGCAAAAAATTCGTTTGGAGTAAATAAAAATTCATTGAAATCGGATTTTTTTTAAGTTTAATTCGAGAATAGTGTTTATTTAGCTTTAGCAATCTTCGTGTGATATGGGGCAATACCGTTTTGGTAATCGAAGAAGGTGCGGAATCGAAGTTGGTCTGGCACTTGAGACATTCAGTCTTTCCACCGCATTGCGGACAACGATGACGAGTATCCAGTTTTAAAATGGAATCATCGATACAATCTTTACGCATTCTTAACCACCGAAAGTTATCGTTCTATCCGGATGATGATATCCGATTTTATCATTATTGATTCGCAAATCTCAACATGGAATTCGAATTGGGATATTGTTGTTTTTTGTCATAATTGCAACAAAGACAATGCAATTTTCACGCATTTAGCATTGCCACTTTGAAAGCACTTGTTATTAGTGTCTAACACCACTGCTTGCCCCAAATCCGAATTCGGCAATTATTAATTGCATTATTAAAAAGGTCCAAGCCTCCCATGCGATGGTTGTATTGGTTGATCAAATTTTTATCAAATTAGTAACCATTTTATGTACATTCTGATCATACCGTTTCGCACGGGCCATTGGTGTATTGCTCAAGAATAGTAAGGTCTGTGAATAACTTACCTCATTATCGATCCAACGCACCGCGAGGATCGAATTGTTCATATCAAAACAAATGTCGGGTGTACCGCGTAGTTTCTTTCGTATTACCTTTATATTCATCAATGGGCCATGATTGGCCCGATTATAACGAACAGTTCCAAAGCGAAGAATCTATCATTTGACAAACGATTCATAGTACAGATACTCACAGCCGAATCGAATATGTTTTCCTTTGATAAAAATTTTGCACGAATGCCGGCAATTATTTGTTCATCTATGAACGGTCATGAGAGAATACGCAGAATTCAAGAAATTTGTTGTTACACATGTGTAAGAATTGTTTAATTCGTCTGAATCTGTCCCTCAAAATGCTGTGTTTTATGAGTGCGCATCTCAACGATTCCATCCAAAAAATTTTTAATTTCGTTTATTGATCGAATTATCGGACAAGTACTTTTAACATTATACATACCGCGCCAACACAGCAACGTTTGTTTTCTTAAATATACTAAAATTATCACATTAAAGCCTGTCGGGTATTTAAATACCCATGTTATATCTCAGATATGCGTGCAGGTAAAATTTTTTTTTGCTATCAACTTCTATGGTCTCCCAGGCACAAATTTCAAAATTTCATCAAAATCGTACAAGCCGATCTATGGGCAGTCTTTAATGGGTTAATAAAGCTTTTCTGAGATATGAAAAATGTGACCTTGAAATTTAAGCGTTTCGACCTTGTTTTTTGTACAAAATTGGTACTTTAATCGAGTTTAGCAATAATGTAGAACAACATAGTACCTTAAACCACACAGTTTATGAACTACATATTTTCATTATAAAAATATGGACTCGAGTTTTAAAATTTTTACCTTGAAATGTTCAACAAGTTTTCTTATTTTATTTAATCCTACAATAATCTGAAAGAATTTTTAATTTAAAGCGACCCCAAGGGTTTATATTTAATAAATTGTGAAAGAATAGTGAATAAATTCTGAGATAATTTTTTCACCTTCACCCAATACAAAATTAAAAGTACATCGAATTTTCCAATTTTGACCTTGAAATGTTCTGCAAGTTTTGTTATCTTATTTAATCCTACAATAATCTGAAAGAATTTCTTTTGCCTTTTTCGCCAGAAAGAGCATCTAGCGGGATATAGGATATATGCAGTTTTGTTTAGGATACCTTGAAGAATAATAATTGTGAAAATAAAGAAAATCGTAGGGCCCATTTTTGAGACCCCATACAAGAAAAACTGCCCTTGGTAATAACTTGACCTTGAAGCATCTGACCTTGAAAAAACAAGAATTAGATTCTTATATTAGTATTTTTTCCGCCATAGTACGGCGTACGGCGTACATACGTACAATTTGCACATTTTTTCTAGAACAGTTTTTGGGCTCAGAGGGTGTCAAAACGAGTTTCTGCATCATTAACATTTTTTCCGAAAAAAGTCGGAATACCAAAATCTATATATGCTCTTGGGGTCGTATATAAATTAAAAACAGACAGATCCGATTTTTATTTTGTGTTACGATTTTTTTGCGTATATTAAAATACTTTTGTGGTTTTAAAATAAAATAAAAATAATTGGAAATGTTCTTTTTTGTATTAAGAGAAGAAGACGAACTGTAAGTAACTAAAGACCTTTAATAAAGTTATTTCACGTTATTAAATACAACATCAAAATGAGCTGCAGCGTTGCATATGTATATGTTGTATTAAATAAAGTGAAATAAATTTATTGAAGGTCTTTAGTTACTTACAGTTCGTCTTCGTGGAAAGAACATTTCCAATTATTTTTATTTTAAACGTCGCGGTTTATAAAGGATTTTCGGCTGCAGAAACAAAGGGCATGCAAACGATTTTCTTCCAGGAACCTTATGCAACAGTTTCCAGCATTTCGTTTTACATAAAACTTTTGACAACTCAATATTTTTATGGCCATGGTTCATAAAAAACACCAGCTGGATCACACCACCATTTGTCAATGTCTTAACCTATAGCTTCCCGTGTGATTGAAGAAGCTACGAACTGTTATTTTTCCCATGTAGAAACTAAGTAAGGTTTTGCTGCGTTTGGAATGAGCGATATAATAGAAGGCATATTAATGAGGCCATATAGCAATTGTTGCACCTCCTATGAATCAGAATGGTGCATTGTTCTAGAACATAGAAAATTACATACGCAAATGCAAAATACCCATGATCTGGCAATATGGCAAAAGTCATGGTTGAGAGCCGACTTACAAAAATTAAACCAAATTAATAAATTTATTGTATTAAATCTATTTGTAAAGACATTTAACCCATAACCGCAATTTTATTTTTGTTTATTTTGTGTTTTTGCCTGTATAACGTTTGTTTATATGGTATAGAATATATAAAATCAAAAGATATATATATTTTATACATTTCAAAGTCATTTACTAATTGGTGTTTTGTATTGTTTGTTGACATGTTTATTTGAGAGGAATGTCCTAATTGGCATATAATGGTAACATAGAATGCCTTAATATGCCATTTTTTAAATAATATGAATGAGTTTAAAAGTTCTGAGGCTCCCAAATTATTTCAATTTCTTATCCTTCTGCATTTTACCATTTCCGATATAGAATGAAACCCCACTCGACAGTATATAAGCTAAAACGGACAATTAGCCTATGGCTGGCTGGACAAAATT